>VDFB02281492.1:829749529-830460488 GCA_007258455.2 Sequoia sempervirens
ATGATGGTGAAAGGATAAAGAGGATGGGTCAACGATTTGGGATGGAAATGCACTAAAGCTCAAATCGGGATTTAGGTTAAGCTTAGATTTGGATTGGATTAAAGCTCAGATTAGGATGATTGGATGATGTGATGGGATTGATTTGGACGATCGACACCGAATCTGCTTCAAGATGGAAGCAGATTGATTAGTTCGAAGGTGATGTGATTGGATTGGATCGATCGATGATTGATAAGATCGACTGATGGATAGGATAAGATGACAAAAGAGGCTACAAATCTTGTTCAGAGATTATCTTAGATGACTTAGGATACCAATTGATCGGATAAAAGGATAAATGGATGATTACGGCACCAAATCCATTTTGAGATTGAAAATGGATTGATTGGGCCGATGATAATGATTATCTTAGGATGGATGACAATCCTAAGCGGATGTTGATGATGATGATCAGATCAGACACTTAGGTCAATTTGGATAATAACCTGAAACAAAGTTCAGAGGATTTGGATGGGGAAAATGATGATTTGATTGGAGAAATAGATGAAAGAAAGTGGATGAACAAATACTCAAAATGAGTAAATGATTGATCGGGATGGATGAGTGATTATTTGGAATGAGTAAATGACTGCTAAGAATAGATGAATGATTTTCAGAATGAGAAGATGAAAGTTTAGAATGAATGATAGATTACTTGGAGCGAGTAGATGATTGATCGGGATTGTAGAATGAGAGTTCGAAATGATTGAAGGTGGTGTGAAATGGATAAATGTTTACTTGGAACGAGTAAACGGATGATCGAAACGATAGAACGAGAGTTCAGAATGACGAAAGGAGGTGTGAAATGGATGAATGTTTACTTGGAACGAGTAAATGGATTATCAGAATGATAGAACGAGAGTTCGGAATGATGAAAGGATGTGTGAAATGGATGAACGTTTACTCGGAACGAGTAAACGAATGATCGGAACGACTGAACGGGAGTTTGGAATGATGAAATGCGGTGTAAAATGGATGAATGTTTACTCAGAACGAGTAAACGGATGATCAGAATGATAGAACGAGAGTTCAGAATGATGAAAGGATGTGTGAAATGGATGAACGTTTACTCGGAATGAGTAAACGGATGATCATAATGATAGAACGAGAGTTCAGAATGATGAAAGGATGTGTGAAATGGATGAACGTTTACTCAGAACGATAAACAGATGATTGAAATGATAGAACGAGAGTTCAGAATGATGAAAGGATGTGTGAAATGGATGAACGTTTACTTGAAACGAGTAAACATATGATCGAAAGGATAGAACGAGAGTTTGGAATGATGAAAGGATGTGTGAAAATGGATGAACGCTTACTCGAAACGAAAGTAAAATGATGATCGAAATGATAGAACAAGAGTTCAATGATGAAATGTGATGTGTGAATGGATGAACATTTACTCAAAACGAAAGTAAACTGATGACCGTAAATGATAGAACCAGAGTTCGTAATGATGAATCTGGATGGTGAATGTGGATGAACCAAGCATTCAAAACAAGTAAAATCCGACGACTTAATGATAGAATGAGAGTTTGAAATGATGAACTGATGCGTGAAATGGATGAACGCTTGCTAATTCGTAATGAGTAAATGGATGATCGTAATGATAGAACGAGAGTTCCGCACGATGAGGATGTGTGAATGGATGAACGCTAATTCGCAATAAGTAAAACGTGATGATCAAAATGATAGAACGAGTTCGTAATGATGAACCTGATGTGTGAATGGGATGAACGCTATTCTAAAGAGTAAACTTAACGATCAATGATAGAATGAGAGTTTGGAATGACGAACGGATGTGAATGGATGAACGCTATTTGGAACGAAAGTAAACTGGATGATCGTAATGATAGAACAAGAGTTCATAATGATGAAAAGGATGTGTGAATGGATGAACGCTTACTCAAAACGAAAACGATGATCAAAATGATAGAACGTAGAGTTCTAATGCATGAAATCCGATGTGTGAATGGATGAACGCTTTACTGTAACCAGCAAACGGATGATCAGAATGATAGAATGAGAGCTCAGAATGACAAACGGATGTGTGAAATGGATGAGCATTTACTCAGAACGAGTAAACAGATGATCAGAATGATAGAACGAGAGTTCAGAATGATGAAAGGATGTGTGAAATGGATGAACGTTTACTCAAAATGAGTAAATGGATGATCAGAATGATAGAACGAGAGTTTAGAATGATGAAAGGATGTGTGAAATGGATGAATGTTTACTCAGAACGAGTAAACGGATGATCAGAAGGATAGAACGAGAGTTCGAAATGATGAAAGGATGTGTGAAATGGATGAATGTTTACTTGGAACAAGTAAACAGATGATCAGAATGATAGAACAAGAGTTCAGAATGATGAATGGATGTGTGAAATGGATGAATGTTTACTCGAAACGAGTAAACAAATGATTAGATTTATAGAACGAGAGTTCAGAATGATGAACGGATGTGTGAAATGGATGAATGTTTACTCAGAACAAGTAAACGAATGATCAGAATGATAGAACGAGAGTTCGCAATGATGAACGGATGTGTGAAATATATGAGTGTTTACTCAGAACGGGGAAATGAATGATTGAAAAGGGAGAACAATTGTTCAGAATGGATGAATGAAAGGTTGAAATGACTAAACCTCATATTAGGGTTTTGGTTAAGCTTAGATTGGGATTAGGTTAAAGCTCAGATTAGGATTGGGTTGAAGCTTAGAATGATTGGAGGATGTGAGGGGATTGATTCTGGATATGGACTCTAATGGTGTTCTAAGTGGCACTTATGTGATTTTGGTGATGAAATGATGACTTTCAAAAAATTGTTGATGACGACAAACAGGTGCTTAGAATAGATGAATGACTCTTAGAACGAGGGGAAGAAGATTCGAAATAGATGAATGAATACTAAGAACAAGTGAACAAGTGCTCGGAATTAGGATTGGATTGAAAGATATGATGGGATTGGTGTCACTGGTCAGATTTGGGAACTAGATATGTTTGTTTTTCAAATTTTTCACAGAGGGGCGTCTGTGCCCTCCTGGGGCGTCTGTGCCCACTTGGGGCATCTCTGCCCCCTTCTAGGGCATATCTGCCCTCTTGGGGCATCTCTACCCCCTTCTGGGGCATCTCTACCCTCCTGGGGCATCTCTACCCCCTTTTGGGGCATCTCTGCCCTCCTGGGGCATCTCTGCCCCCTTCTAGGGCTTCTCTGCCCTCTTGGGGTATCTCTGCCCCCTTCTGGGGCATCTCTGCCCTCTTGGGGTGTCTCTACCCCCTTCTGGGGCATCTCTGCCCTCCTGGAGGGGCAGATTCACCCCTTTTCGGGGCAGATTCACCCCACAGTGGGGTGGACTCTTTAAATGGGTAAACGGGCTGTTAAAACGAAGAGACAAGGGATTGGAATGGGGTGTTGGATAATCAGATTGAGGAAATAGATGATTGAATTTGGGAAAATGATTGGAATGTATGAATGATCAAGCACTCAAAACTAATGATTACTTAGAATGGATGAATGATTGAAAGTTTAAAAAGAGTAAACAATTGATTGGAAAGGATAAACAACTTTTAGAATGAGGAGATGGATGGTTGGAATGGATGAAAGATTACTCGAAACGAGTGGGCGGAAGGTTTGAAAAGTATGAAAGACTACGTGGTCAAACGGATGTTGGAATGGCCAAACAAAGGTTTGGAATGATAAAATGGAGGTTTTCAGAGGTTTATAGTGACAAAACAGAGGCTTGGGATGATGAGATAATGGTTGGGAATGATTAAATGATGGTTTAGAGGCTAAACAGATCCAAATGGGCCAATTTCAGGTGTTTAGGAGGGAAAATTTGCCCCTCTGTAGTAAATCAGGGGCGTAATCACCTCACTGCGGTAAATCAAGGGTGTAATCACCTCACTGCAATAAATCAGGGGCGCAGTCACCTCACTGTGGTAAATCAGGGGCGTAATCGCCTCACTGCAGAAAATCAGGGGCATAATCGCCCCACTGTAGAAAATCAAGGGCGTAATTGCCCCACTGTGGAAAATCAGGTTCGAAACAAGTAAACAATTGATTGGAAATGATAAACAACTCTTAGAATGAGGAGATGGATGCTTGGAATGGATGAAATATTACTCGAAATGAGTGAGAGGAGGATGAAAGACTACTTAGTCAAACGAATGTTGGAATGGCTAAGTGAAGGTTTGGAATGGTAAAAAAAATGGGGGTTTAAAATGATCAAATGGGGGTTTTGAGAGACTTAGAGTGACGAAACAGAGGCTTGGGATGATGAGATAATGGTTGGAAATGATTAAATGATGGTTTAGAGGCTAAACAGATCCAAATAGGGTGATTTCGGGTGTTCAGGAGGAAAAATTCGCCCCTCTGCAGTAAATCAGGGGCGTAATCGCCTCACTATGGTAAATTAGGGGCGCAGTCACCTCACTATGGTAAATCAGGGGCACAGTCGCCTCACTGCGGTAAATCAGGGGCATAATCGCTTCACTACGGTAAATCAGGGGCGTAGTCGCCTCACTACCGAATATCCGGGACTTGGTTTGATGAAAATGACTATGGAAAGGACTTAAAATGATAATGATAAGGCCAATTTGTCAAAAAAATTACTGGTTTCCCACAAGAAAACACTCTCAAGCAAACACAATCCTATGATTAGTGTTAAGGGTATGGCCAAAAAGGTCTTAATCTAGGATGCACAAGGTGTCTAGGGAGTCCTCGATATACTCTCGGTATGTGAGGCACAACCATGAACACCAGCCCATCACAAGCGTGAGTCGGGAACCCCAGTGAGATACTAAAGGGCTCGAACCAACTCTTCATGTCTATCTAGGTATCACCCTAGCTTTAACGCTCCACCAATTACGACATGACTAGATTAGGGTACAGCTTTCACTCTCCCCCCTTTATATACCCCACTGGTACACGTGGTTGGAATCATCCCTTGGGATGATGAAATCCCCAAGTAGGTCCCACTAGAAAGAAAGCACTAATTGTTTCCCACTACTCTCCAAGCTCACACGAAGTGTAAGGGGAAAGCGAAAACAAGCTAATGCTCCCTTTGGGTAATAGAAAAGATAGAAACCACAAGCAATGAGTATTACTCCTCCTAATTAAACTATGTTCTTAGATTAAGCCAAACAGCAAGGATATTTTAAAAAGTTTGAGCGAATAGATAGCCCTACAAGCAAATGTTAGATATTTTATCCCGCTTTCTTCATCAACTTCACAAAAATATGCTACAAAAATTTAGCAAAAAACACCAATATCCTTGCAAGAACAATGTTAGGGGGTTAATACTTGAAAATAACAAAAAAAATGAAGCCAAAATGACAGTTTTACCTTTCAAAATGAGTTGTTTCGCGGTGACAAGGGGGCGCAGTCGCCCTTCTGCAGTAAATTAGAGGCGTAGTCACCTCACTGCGATAAATCAGGGGCGCAGTCGCCTCACTACAGAAAATCAGGGGCGTAGTCACCTCACTGTAGTAAATCAGGGGCGTAGTTGCCCCACTGCAGTAAATTGGGGGCGTAGTCGCCCCACTGCGGAAAAAGTGTTAGCCAAAAAATAATTTTTAGCCCAAAGGGGGGGCGTAGTCACCTCACTGCAGTAAAAGTGTTAGCCAAAAATCATTTTCAGCCCAGGAAGGCGTAATCGCCTCATTGCAATAAAAGTGTTAGCCAAAAATAATTTTCACCCAGGGGGCGTAGTCGCCTCACTGTAGTAAAAGTGTTAGCCAAAAATAATTTTCAGCCCAGGGGGTGTAGTCACCTCACTGCAGTAAAAGTGTTAGCCAAAAATAATTTTCAGCCCAGGGGGGCGTAGTCACCTCACTGTAGTAAAAGTGTTAGCCAAAAATAATTTTCAACCCAAGGGGGCGTAGTTGCCTCACTGCAGTAAAAGTCTTAGCCAAAAATAATTTTCAACCCAGGGGGCGTAGTCGCCTCACTGCAGTAAAAGTGTTAGCCAAAAATAATTTTCAGCTCAGGGGGCGTAGTCGCCTCACTGCAGTAAAAGTGTTAGCCAAAAATAATTTTCAGCCCAGGGGGGCGTAGTCACCTCACTGCAGTAAAAGTGTTAGCCAAAAATAATTTTCAGCCCAGGAGGGCATAGTCGCCTCACTGCAGTAAAAGTGTTAGCCAAAAATATTTTTCAGCCCAGGGGGGGCGTAGTCGCCTCACTATAGTAAAAGTGTTAACCAAAAATAATTTTTAGCCCAAGGGGTGTAGTCACCTCACTGCAGTAAATTAGGGGCGTAATCGCCCCACTATGGAAAATCAGGGGCGTAATCGCCCCACTGCAGAAAATCAGGGGCGTAGTCACCCCACTGCGGAAAAACCAGGGGCGTAGTCGCCCCACTACGACGTATTCCTTCAAAAAACTCAACAACAACGAACGTTAAATATAGGAACCCATTTGTGGGTCCCACTGGGCATGCCAGAAATGTGTACCTTAGAATTTTAACCTATTCTAATATACAAAATAACTAAAAATGCAAATGATAAAACACTAAAAACACTTCAATGATTAGCCTAAAGAGTGGTAAAACAAATAAAATAGATGAAATACAAATGTAAGTCGATTATACCTTCCTTGCTGTTGAAGACTCCTTAGTTGGCCCTTGATTTAGATGAATTTGTATGCTCTTTAGATGGCTTTTGATGTTACTAGATGCAAGATTGATAATGCAAAATGACTAAATGGATGGCTAAATGGTAGCGAATGCTTGAGAATGCAAATTGGCAGCATAAGATTGCTCAAAATGAAAAGTCCTCTTTTAATGTCTTAGAGGATGGGGTATTTATAGAGAAACTTGAATTCTCTAGAGAATTCAATGGTTGGGATTTATCCAACAAGGTCAAGATGAAGGGCTAAGGTGAGTTGAGGACTCACAAGCCCTCACATCTTGACATGTGGAATGTGAGATGGCTAAGGGTGAAATGATGTGTAGATGATCTGGAAGGGAGGTACATGATATGGAGGAAGGATAAGTACCTTCCAAGTACTTTGATGTGACCTTTCAATGATCACATGGGGAGGGGGAAAGCTTTAGGAGAATAAAAGTGAATTAAAAATTCACAATGATTGAAAGAATCTAGTGGATAAGACAAGGATCCTAAACGGTGGGAATTTGTCACATGTGACTTGATGTGACAAGTCAAAGGTTCTAAAAGATGCATGGGAAAAAGAGATTCTAGGAGGAATAAAAGTGAATTAAAAATTCACATGGGAAAGAGAGGAGCCTAGGGTGAATAAAAAGGAATTAAAAATTCCTTGGGGGATGGGGAGAGTTGACCAAGGTACTAATTAGGTTTGACTAATCAATAATTAGAGGATAATTAGGGGTTAATGAGGATTAGAAGCCAACTTGCAAAAGTTGGAGGATGTGACACATCCTAATCAAGGATTAGGCATGTGCACATCCTTAATGAAGAGATTAGGAGATGGATTAGGATTAGATGAAAATGACATGTCAGGAATTAAATAAATGTAATATTTATTTAATTCATTTGATGAAAAGAGGATTAAGGAGAGTAAGGTATTTAATTATTAATTAAATACCTTAGGGATTTGGCAGAATTAAAGATATTAATTAAATAATAATAATATTACTCAAATAAGAGGATGTTTAGATGAAAAGTGATAAATTTGGATAAATTAAGTGTCCAAATTTGGATGTCTACAAATACCACCTGGGTCCAAACTGACTGACCCTGCAGCATTAAGCATTTACCTAAAATCCTTTGATCCAAAGATAGGATATGAGCTTAGAAATAGGTGCCCTAGAAGTCTAATTGAAGCACAAAAAATGGCATTGACCATTGAGAACAATAGAAAGGTTGTTTGGATGATTGGTAAGAGAGATAATCTCAGGGTTCCCCAAAATTTTAACAATCTCCAAAACAAACAAGAGAATACATACAGAAATGAAAGACCAAGGTTGCATGATATGCCATACAACACAAATTCGAAGGATGGAAAGCCCATAATTGATAGGTCTAAGAATAAGGAGACTCTTGATCCCTTAAAGAAGAAGGGAGCATACATGGTTAACAATAATCCTTGGTGTCAAGTTTGCAAGCTACCACATTCCCCTGATCATTGTGTTGTAGCTCAATCAATACAAGAAGAAGAAATACTAGTGGACAATGAAGAATAGGATCATACAATATATTTAACTTCTCACACCCTCCATCTGATTGAGCAGGGATATTCATCTTTAGAAGAAGAAGGATATGAGTATGATGTTGATAACCAAAGGTATAATATTCATATGGTGAAACAACAAGTCTTTTTTATTATGGTGAAAAAAATGATGAACCGTATCCTCCTTGTGCACCATCTCGATCAAGTAAATATGCAATAAGGAGGCCTACTGAGGAAGAGATAAAGGAATTAACAATAGTTGCAGTAGAGCAAGCAAAAAGTAAATATAGGCTCAGAAATAGAACAATAAACACAAATGGAAGTGCTCCAAGAGGAGTATTTGTGAAAGAAAAAGAAGCAACACAAGAAAAACCAAAAAGGATAGAAAGTAAGGAACTAAATCAAAGTGAACAAAAATGTACTCCCAAAGAAGAAAATAAGGAGCCTCACAAAAACAAGCAGAGGTCTGATGAAACAAACAAAAGAGAAAAAAAGGAGAACAAAGGAGATCCACTAGAACAAAAGAAGATAACCAAAATAGAAAGTACCTCTTTCGAATTCACACAGGCCTTGTCCCAGGTAAAGATGTATGTGCCACTATTAGAGATGATGAAAATAAAGGAATACAGGGACAACATTATTCAACTAATATCTAATGGAACTAATAGAAAACAAACTTTGAGAGTCAAGACACCACTAAGATCAGTAACAACAAGCAGGGAGAAGTAAAGGTTCCTGAAGTTTGTCTTGGTGATGCATTGGTGAATCCTCCACAAATTGATCCATTATTTACTACATTGCTCATAAATAACAAGTTGGTAAGAAACTGTATGATAGATTTAGGTGTTGTTATCAACATCATGCCAGTAGGGGTCATGAAACAACTTGGCATGTGGGTAGACACTACTGGTGGTAAATGCTACACTATGGATAGTAGGCATGTCCCAGTGGTAGGAATTATAAAGATGTAGAAGTGAAGTTGGCTGCTTATCCACAAGCAACTTATAATATTGACATAATTGTAATTGACACACCTCCTCATTTTGGGATGCTCTTGTCAAGACAATGGACTGCAACAGTTGGAGGAAATGTACAATTTGACTTGTCCTATGCCACAATACCAGTAAATGGTGAAGAGGCCAAGCTATATAGAGAGCCAAGGGTGAATCAGATCATGGACTATGTTGCTCAAAATCAATTAAATTGCTTTTGTGATGTGGCTTTAGGAAGTTTCAGAATAGATCCTTCCCAGCCTGAACTCGTGAATACTGATCTAATTGATAAGCATGTTTCCAAGAATCAACACAGTGTATGGAAGATGTATTTTAATAGAGCATGTAGTCAAGAAGGAAATGGAGTAGGAGTAGTTTTTATCTCACCTGAGGGTGCTACATTCAAGTATTCATTCTTGCTAACATTTGAATGCACAAATAATATAGCAGAGTATGAAGTCCTGCTAATTGGTTTGAATATGGCTATCAAACAAAAAATCAAACTGCTAACTATTCTTGGAAACTCTAAATTGATTATTTCACAGATCAGATCAAAATATGCTGCAAAAACAAAAGGCTAAAACAGTACAAGAATGCTATGTGGGACACAATTGAACTATTTGATTCCTTTTCTATTGAATGGATAGATAGGTCCAAGAACTTAATGGCATATTTCCTAGCCAATGTAGCTCTGAAAAGAGATGATATCACCCTAGCCGTAGTGTCTCAAGTTGAATTCAAAACAAGACCTACCATCCATGATAACATCTATAGTTGGAAAGTTTCCAATGATGACACTGATCTCATCAAGTTTCTACATTGCATTGATTAGTATGAAGCCCAGGAGATTGATTTTAATGCATTTATGGAAGAAGTAGATGGCAAAGAGACTATGTTTGGAAAAGAAGTCCTGTAGCTCAAAACCAACAAACTTCCTAAAGGACTTGTGGCACTAGAAAGGGTGTTTGATGGAAATGATCATGCTCTCATGAAACAAACACCAATAAAGAGAGAAGATGTTGAAGAGATCAACATAGGGACTGAATTGGCACCAAAAGGGTATACATTGGAAAGAAAATAAGTCCAAAAATAAAAAAAATGTTGATTGCATTGTTAAGGAAATACAAGCATGTTTTTGCATGGTATTATGAGGATCTTAAGGCATATAGAGAAGATCTATTCCAACATGAGATCCCATTGAAACCAGATGCAAAACCATTTAGGCAGAAACAGAGACCCATAAACCCTACTTTGGAACCCAAAATGCATGAAGAGCTTATGAAGCTTAGGGAAGGAGGTATTATCAAGCCGATTAGACATTCATCTTGGGTCTCCAATCTAGTACCAGTCAGAAAGAAAAATGGAGATATAAGGCTTTGTGTAGACTTCCAGAATCTGAATGTATCTTCCCTCAAGGAAAATTACCCACTTCCAAATATGGAGGTTATGCTACAAAGGGTCACAAGCTGTGAGTTACTATCCATGATGGACGGATTTTCAAGCTATAACCAAGTGAAAGTTAAATAATCAAAACAATACAAGACAACTTTCACTACGCCATGGGGAACATATGTTTATGTTAGGATGCCATTCAGACTCACAAATGTTGGTGCCACATTCCAAAGGGCCATGGATGTTGCTTTTGCTGACCTTATTAATGTGATAATGGTAGTCTACCAAGATGATTTAACTACATACTCCAAGAATGCAAAGGATCATGTGGCTCACCTTGAAAAAATATTCTGAAAGCATTGGAATACATCTCCTTCAATCCTAAAAAGTGTCATTTTGTGGTAACAGAAGGAAAGTTACTTGGGAATATAGTTTGTAAGGAAGGAGTAAGGATTGATCCTGAAAGAGTGGAGGCCATTAATAAGATACCTATCCCAAAGACAGTTAAGGCTATTCAATCCTTCTTTGGACAAATCAATTTTGTAAGAAAATTCATATCAAACTTTGCTGAGATAGTAAAGCCAATATCAAAGATGCTAAAGAAAGGTACAAAGATTGATTGGATAGCTGAAGCTATAGATACATTCATATCTATAAAAAGAGCAATAAAAGAAGCCCTAGTATTGAAATCTCCAGATTTTAGCAAACCTTTCCAAATCTTTTCATTCACATCTTATCACAGTTGTTGTAGTGATGCTCCAAAAGAATGATGAAGGGAATGAGTAGCTAGTCTCCTTCTTTAGAAAATCCCTCCAAAATGTAGAATTAAAATATGATATTGTGGAGAAACAAGCCTCTGCATTAGTAAGAGTTGTCAAGTCATTTAGACCATATCTAGTGGGAGCAAAAGTGATAGCTTATGGGTGCTACCACAATAGTGGCTTACACTTTCTTGGATATCCTGATTTTTGCTGAAATCACATATTTTTAGAAAATATAATAATTTAAGCCTTGAAAATTTTCATTTAAAGGATTCCAATTGAAGAGGGTTTGATCAAACCACCCTAGACCAAGCCCCCTTGGATAGAACCCTGCTAGTTTTAAACCATACCTATAACGAAGTCTCCTTTACACCTATCAAAATGCTAATAAAAAACCACATTTGATTTACCTTTTGGGGGATCAAATGAATTCATTTAAAATTTATTTTTTGAAAGTATGTAGTCCTTATTATAAGCTTTCAAAAAATTATAATTTTAATTAAATTTAATTCGATTATTATATTTATTTTTTATCTCTTGTGAATGTAGGTTTTTCACTTAAAATCAAGCTCTTTGTTCTACACATGTGGAAAAATAGAAGATTGTCAAAAAAAAAATTGAAAAATATGAGTGCACTAAATATTGAAGTCCTTGATCCAACAAAAAAATAATAATTGAATTTTGATACATACAAAAATGTTACCGTTATACATGGCCTATATGGAATTATAATTGGTTTGACTTCAAAACTTGATTAAGGAAAAATATTCAATAAAACACTATCTAACCAAGTGGAAGCACTAGATATCAGAGTTACAAATCTAAATTCGAAAGAATTAGAATTTTATCCTTCATGGAAAAAATTTTGCGTTATACAATAAGCGTCACTTTTTTAAAATTTTGTTTTATGAAAAAAACTAGTTTTCAAGGGAGATGGAAAAAGAAGTGCAATCTAATTCCAAAAATTTAGGAAAAAATATATTTAGAATCTACAAACAAAGTGTCATGAAACTCTAGTTTGTGTCATCTTTAAATTCCTCATAGTTTAGCTACTATAGGTACCTAAAAGTGAAGATTTAGTTAGAAAAAAATATTTCAGTGTCCAGTTTGGCCAAAAATTGTAAACCAGTATTGTGGGATCACCCTTATGTCCCTAACACTGCAGTGAAGGATGTATTCATACAAAGTGAAACAACAAGGTGTAGGTGTTGATGGATAAACAAAATCCAGGAGTTTGACACTGAGTTTTAGATTACTAACCTCGTAAGAGGACAAGGATTGGCCAAATTGATGGCTGAAACAAATTTGGAAGCTGCCCAAGTATGCAATGCGGATGATGAAGAAAATATGGTCACTAGAATTGAGCACACATCATGGTACACTGATATTGTGTACTATCTTAAACATTTGAAATGTCTAGAAGGGTTTGATGACAATAGAAAAAGGACACTCAAGTTGTAGGCCTCAAAATATGTATTCATAAAAGGGGACCTCTACTGGAAGAATAGGGACACTATTCTATTGTTGTGCTTAGATGAGCATCAAGCGAGGCATATCTTGAAGGAGATGCATTAAGGAGTATGTGGGGGGAATTTCTCAGCAAAAACCACTACTCATAAGATATTAAGGGCAAGGTAATATTGGACTAAAGTTTTCAATGATGCACATGATTATACTAGAAAATGTGAGGCATGTCAAAAGTTTTCCAAAAAATTGAAGTATCAAGGGGAATTGCCTCTAAGACCTATGCAGGTTGAAGCTCCATTTCACCAATGGGGAATTGATTTCATAGGGGAAATTACAGAAAATTCTAGTGGAGGACACGAATGGATATTAGTAGCCACAGATTACTTCACAAAATGGGTGGAAACCATACCCACCAAGCAGGCAACTAATATAGTTGTGACAAATTTCTTATTGGAGAACATCATCACAAGATTCAGAGCTCCAACAAGGATTGTAATTGATAATGGAATGTGCTTTAGGTCAGATGAATTCAAGGGATTTTTCCAGTCATATGGTATAGTAATTTCATACTCCTCACCATACAATCCATAGGCAAATGGGCAGGCTGAATCCAACAATAAGAGTATTTTGAAGATCATAAGAAGAATGTTGGATAACAATAAAAAGGCCTGGGATTCCAAGTTGAGGCTTTCCTTATGGGTAGATATAATCATTGTGAAAAAGACCATTGGTAAATCACCTTTTGAGCTTGTGTATGGAACTCAAGCCAGGCTCCCTCTGCATAATTAAATACAAGTCTACAAATTCATCTTGCAAGAAGATTTAGACGTTCCTGAACCTATGGAGGAAATGATGGAAGAATTAATGGAGCTCAATGAAATCAAAAACCAAGCCCAACAACATAATAGGAATAAACAATTACAAATGAAATACTTGCATGACAAGAAGGCTAAAAATAGGAAGTTTGAAGTAGATGACATAGTTCTCATGTGTAATGCCAGGAGTCAAGACAAAGGAAAGCATGGGAAATTTGAGGCCTTATGGTTAGGAGCCTTCGTTATTGTTGGCAAAGGAGGTGAGGATTCATATTATCTCTAGAACATATTAGGAGAAGAACATGAATTGTCAATACATGGGAAGTTCCTAAAGCATTTCTTTTCTTGAAGAACATAAAGAGGATCGAGGATTACCAGTGCATGGACAATTCTCGACAAACCTCTTAAAATAGCTTTTTCCATGCACAGTAGTCTAGGTGAAGGTCAGGAATTTCCAGTGCATGGACAATCCCTGAGATACCTTCTGAAATATATAACTTCCATGCACAGTAGCCTTAGGTTCGCATAACATTTCATCTTCCATCCATGGTCTACTCCCCAAAGATTTTTTGGATTCATGCAATGATCTCACAATCATTCATCCCCAGACAAATCCATTGTTAGGACTAAAAAATCACACATATTTTCATTAGCCTCCATCCACTTACCTCCCATTCCTTACAAAAATTCACCACACTCAACTTTATGATTTAGAAAAATCACTAAGATTTGTGTGACAAGATCAATTTTGCAGCTAGCATGTCCAAACAATTGCATTCATAAAATAATTTGAAGTCCCATTGACATTATCAACCTAACAATACCTCATCGATAGAACTCCCATCACCACCCCACCGATAGCCCAATGAGGATAGTTCATAACTTTACATCGGTGTAACCTCATTCCATCGGGCTAACTTCCAACGTAGTCTCCCCTACAGACCGATAGAGGCAAAAAAGATGATCACATCGCCATAGCTCTAACACATCAATGGAACGAATAATTGCAGTCCCCTGATGGCCTGATACAATCACAGATTATCAAAAGTATAACACTCAATGGTAAAGTTGGGGTGCATCGGGGTAACATTGTTTGGTGTCTCACCGATAGACCGAACAAAAGACATACATCGGTGAAGAAGGTGGTCATCGGTGGAAAATGAACCAAGGCTCCAACGATACAAATATGAACAACTACTACTAATTGATGTGACATCCAAGAGCATCGTCAGGATATTTAACATAAATGCTCCCCCCGATGACAAGACTGAAACAAGTGGTATATTAATGAACCAAAGCAGAAGTAAATTGCACCACAAGTTGATTATACAATTGTAGAAACCAGGAGGGTTACGCTAAGGGCTGAAGCAAAAAAGATGAAACTCAGAGCTCTTACGCAACAAAACCAAGGGAGGCAAAAATTCATGTATGTCACTCTTAGCTAGAAAGTTGTATTTTTTCAAAGATTTCAATGGAAGAAAATGTAGAAAAACCTAAGGCAAAGAAACAAAAAACTGAAAAGAGGAATTTAAACCAAGATTTGATAGACTAGTGCTCGGGTTCGAGGCCAAGACCCAGTAGAAGTGTTCAAACAAGTAAATTGTTAGATAAACATAAGGTTCTGGGGGATGTTTGGATGCCATGTCGAGGATATAAAATTTTCATGTATCACTACAGAAAGTAATTCAGATTTCAACTAGTCTGTAACCCATGGAGGTTGAACTTAGGAAGACTTGTGGTGCCAAATGTATTCATCAACATAGAATTAATGAAAGCTCTTGCTAGTCGATATAACAACAAGAAGAGAACTATCCAGTCACTGAGTGGAGCCGATATGCTTGTTATCTCCCAAGACCTAATCTCTAATGTATTTCAGTTAGAATATCCCTAGACTTTTCCATTCACAATTAGAGACCTCTTAACAGAATATCGTTGCATGGATACTAGTTACAAGAGATGGAAATTACCTTTACATAGAACTAAAAATGAGGGAAGCTAGCTCAGGAGGTTTTCGAGCAATGAAAACCCTCCTTTACATGTAGATTTGTTTGAAGAATACTTTTAGTATACCTATTACTCAGTTGGTCAACTCTTGGGAATAGAGGTCCCACCCCTTATGTCTATTGCACTGATGGTTATAGCTATGGATATATAGAGCAAGGATGATAGGTCATTCGATTATGCAAGCTACTTGGCTAATGCCTTAAACCAAGGGTTTGAAAGGATCAAAAATAACAATGACTGCATAGATTTCAAACACTATTTCTTACTAATGCATCTACTTTTGTATGAGGGACATGACAAAAATGTGTGGAGTAAAGAACTGAGGATCAGAGATATAGATGAAAATGGAAACTTCAGACCTGTATAGATGTGGACTTCATTATGGGATAGTCGATGTGAAAGGTCTCATTACTTATATTTTGAAGATTTTTTGGTTAAACCATTAATGAAGCTACTAGGATATCCATATGATCACAACCTATCCTCTTAGGTGCAAAGATTCCCGAGACCAAAGGAGAATGACCCAAAAGGAAAAGTAAACCATAATTGGGGAGATTGGTATGCTTTCTCCAACTACACAATAATAAGAGTCTATGGGTTTGAAGGGATTCCACACTTGCTACCCCATGTAGTTCCAAATAGAGTTGCTTATCTGGAGATAGTACGACAACTAGCAAAATCTGATGCTAAACACCTCAAGGGTCATAATAAGCAATCACTCATGCCCAACACTCTTTGTTTTGGAGATTTTATAATGGTTGCAAATGAGGGCTACGAGGAAATTGATGTTAAATTAGCACATTACAACCTTCTTCTTGGGTATGAAAGAGAGAAATTTGATGCAGAGGGGTTTATTCATTAAGCAAGATTGGCACAAGGACTGTCAAGGTATGAGCATTGGTTTGCGGTTGATGATATGATCAAAAATCGAGATGAAGCTTCCACCAATAATAGAATGGCCTCATATAATAAAGTTATGCTCCCAAAGGAGTGGAGGAGAAAGAATGTTCCATTATATTCAAAATAATTTGGTGATATGCAAGATCCCTTGGCTAGGATTGAGCAACTTATTGCTCATATGAATGAAATAGTAAAAGATGCGCCTTCATATGTTTTTGATACATCTTATGCAAATTATACAGGAGTACAGGCTGAAGATGTGAAGCCTCTAGATCACATACCCTCTCAACCTACTCCTGATGTATGTTTTTCCACCAACAAGAGTGATGAAGAGAAAAGTAACGAAGAAAGTGATAAGATGAGTAGTGAAGAGGAGTAGCAAGTAGAACAAATAAAAGTCCCTGTGATTACACAATATGAGCCCCCTCAGGAATAGAATGTTGTAAGATTTGAAGCATGAGATGAATTATCTGATGACATTAGGTTCAAGGTTGGTCATGAATTCGTTTCTGATGATGACTTTGTTAAAACTCCTAAATTCAAATCATTTGTCTATGAATATAAGGGAAGGAAAATAAGACAAAAGGAGCAAGATATTACTCCTGAAAAGGAAGCTGCTACTTTAAAGGAATTGAAAAGGGAAATTGACAAGGAGATGCAATTTATCACCCCCGCGAGAGGTTCAAAATTACTTCAAGAGGTTGAGGTATTACTTCTACTATGATGGGACATTAGCTCTACAATTGTGTTCGATAGTTTCAGAAAAAGAGGGGATAAGACAATGAACCTAACAGAGGAAGCTAGTGACAAGATGTATTCAGGGTCTAGGTATAATCTGGATGAGGATACCTTACTTATTTGGTCACTATACTCTCATGAAAAGAGGCCGACAGTGATTGATAATCCAAATCAAGGATTTGGACTTCTTTTGGTCCAAAGAGTTGGGGACACTAATCCCTTGGAAGCTACATAACTAAATATCAATGTGGCAAAATTCAATAGAGCACAAATTGAAAAGTTGGTTAAAGAAAATGACAAATTGAAAAGGTAGCTATCACATCAAAGGGAGAAGTCATCTTCCTCTTCTGCTTCAAAATTGTACTCCCCATGGCTCGAAAAGGATAGGAGAATATTAGATGCATTAGCTGATGTATCTTATTAGAAAAGTTCTCATTTGAAAGCCCAGGAAAAGTGTAATGCACTAGAAAAGGAAATGAAAGTCATTAAGTATAATACTGTGTTCGAGATAATCAAGGAAAGGTTCAATAAGATGATGAAGCAAGTTGATGATTAGTGGAGTGTTTGATTTTGTGGCTTCATATTGGTGTCAATTGTTTGGTGTTTTAATAACTATCTGGATGTCTCCATCATGTTATTTCTTAGTTATTTGAAGTTGTATATCCAAGCTGGTATCCAAATTCATCAGACACATTTGTTGTTCATGTGTGGTTAAGTTAATTGGTTTCTCTTCATGAATTAAATCCTTTTGATTAATCATAGTAACTTAGAAGTAGCATCTGGATCAGTAAGAAGAGCCATATAATTAGGATTGCCATTTTGTCTCCAATTTGGTATCATCTGTTGTTCCTACGTGATTTATTCAATTGGTTCCATCAAGGAAGGATTAAAAACCTTTTAATAAGTCATAGGCAGCCTAGTTGTATCAGTTAGATAAAAAAAATAGAGTTTTTCATTCACTTTCTTGCATGTTTATACAAGATATAAACCAACATAAGTGTGCCAAATAGTTTGAGTTATAGCCAATACAAGTCATTCATCCCATATCTTCAATTGAATCCATTTACCCAACAAGGCATTGGTCTTACTCATCTCATCACGTAGTTTTATTAAATCTTTTTTCAAAACCTTACATCTATTAACTGAACATATTAATGAACTTTACCTAGATATTGCTTATACAATTAATACCAAATTAGGCTTGCATCTCTCCACCCCCAATTGCCATTGTTGATAGATTGCTCAGGTAGGAAACACATAGTTAAGTCTACTTCATTTGCATAGGTACACACGCCTAGGTCTAGCAGAGCCTGAAGAGAAGAAGGTTCAAATATACCAATTGGCCTTGTTCGTTAACCTAAAACGTAACAAGAGCCTGGCAACCTCTTGAGGTTTTCCAACCAGCATTTTTGAGACCTAATAGTATGTATATGTATATATATGTATGTATATATATGTATATATATATGTATGTATATATGTATGTATATATACATACATACATATATGTATGTATATATACCTACATATATATATGTATGTATATATATGTATATATATATATATGTATGTATATATATGTATATATATATACATATATATACATAAATATATATATATATATATATGTATTGTGAACCTAGATCCTAAACCTGCAAGAACACAACAAACAACACATTAATAAGGTCAATGCGAGTTAGAATAAAGATTCCCCATAAAATCCATTAACATGATTTGAAATAGGAAATGAAAGCAAGAAATGCAATGAAAAGCAATAAAAGAGATTAATCATATTCAAATATTGCAAACTCTTGATCCTATGGGGGAGTTGGTGCCAATTTGATGTGGAAATTGGCCCTTTCCCAACTCCTTTGCAAGCTTTGATGAAGATTTGATGATTGTGATCCACTTGGTGATTGCTTCAAATGCCTTCCATGGAGAAAACCTGCAATAACCTAGCTACAATTGATGGATTTGATGCAAATGCTAAAGCTCTAAGATGAAATTGAAGTATAATAACTTTGCTCAAATTGTGGATGATAGAAATGAAGGATGAGCTCTCTATTTATAGAAAGAAAGAGTTGAAGATTGAAAGATAGGATGAATGTGGGATAAAAGATAAGCCAATGACATGATGCCACCTGTCAACATGTGAGAGGATGAAAGTTGAGCACATTTTGCTCAATGTGCAAGTTTGAAATTTGAATTTGATGAAATGACATGTTTAGGGGGGATGAAAGAAGAGAGTTAAATGCAATTTGGCTCAAGGCAAGGACATGTAAGAGGCATTGAATGCCTTGTTGGATGTACATGTCTATTTGGGGGGAAATTTCAAATTTGAAGAATATTCCCACTTGAATGCCTTTTTGAAAGTAAATAGAGATTTAATAAATCAAATAAATTGATTTATTGTGCAAGTGGGAAAAGCTAGAGGATGTGACATGCAATTAGATTAAACTAATCAGGTTTTGATCAATTTAAGAGGAGATTAGGTGATTTGACTAATTGATTTAGACTTGTGGGTTGAAATAAATCAAAAAAAGATGAAAATGATTAAGACCTAGTTAAATAAATATTTTGATTTATTTAACCAAAGGGGGTGATGTTTGATTAAATTAAATAAATGTTTGATTTATTTAATTTAATAGAGGAACTATAGAGATTTAATAAAATGAATTATGGATTATTTAATTAAATAAAGATAGGAAGATGAAATGACCTAGCTAATTACACAAAGAAAATGATTTAATTAAATTGAGGGATTTATTTAATTAAAAGAGGAATTATGATGACTTTAATCAAATAAGGCTATTCAATTAAATGGTTAGACAAAGGGATAATTCAGGATGAAGCGATGTTAGTAGATAAGGATCGAGTATGCGATATCAATCTGCATATTTTACATGTCTACATATATGTATATATACATACATATATATGCATACATATATATATGCATACATATATATATGTATATATATATGCATACATATATATGTATGTATGTATGTATGTATGTATGTATGTATGTATGTATGTATGTATGTATAAATATGTATGTATATATATATACATACACATATATATATACATTCCATAGTACATATACATATATATCTATATATATATATTTATTTCATAAGGTTACCCAAATACATTAACAAAAATACTTATATAATAATCCATTAGATTCAAGGTGATACCATTCATACCTTTGATCTTGTAGATCATCTGAGAGTGCTTGCTTGACTTATTCATAGAACTCGTCACCCTTCGATTCTTACAACACTTGACTCTTAAAGTCAGTTTGAATTGATACCATTGAGGAGATATGTCTCCTACGACTCAAAGCATCGGCAACCCGATTCTCTTTCCCCTTGATATAACTAAAGTTGAAATCATAGTTTTATATTAGTTCTAATCACCTTCTCTTCCTTGCATTAAGATTAGGTTGGATAAAAAAAATACTTGAGACTATGGTGATCGGTCTTGAGTTCAAAGGGTTTTCCCAACAGATAGTGTCTCCACATATGTAGTGCATGAACAACTGTTGCTAACTCTAAATCATGTGAAGCATAATTTTTTTCATAGGACTTTAGCTTCCTTGAATCATAAGCTATGTATTTCCCCTCCTACATTAACACTCCGCCCAATCCTTCTCCTAATGTATTTGTAATAACAATAAAGTTACCATCCGAATTTGATACCTTTAGTATCAAAGTCATGGTCAACTTTTCTTTGAGTAGATCAAATGCCACTTGACATTTCTCTATCCACTCAAACTTCTTACCCTTCCTTTGTGAATATGTGATGGGAAAGGTATCCTTGAAAATTTTTCTACAAACTTATGATAATACCCAAACAAACCCATAAAAATTTTGACTTCTAGCACATTCTTGGGCACTGACCATTCTAGTACTGCTTTAATCTTTGCAGGATCAACTACAAGTCCATTTGTCTAGATTATATGACCCAAATATTGTACATCTTTTTGGTAAAAGGTACACTTTGAGAGTTTCCCATACAACTTATGTTCTCTCAATCATTGTAACACCATCTCTAAATTCTTATGATGTTCTTCTTCATTCTTAGAGTAGATTAAGATGTCGTCCAAGAATACCAACACAAACCTATATAAGCAGTCTCTAAATACATTATTCATTAGGTTCATGAATGTCGCTGGTGCATTCATCAATCCAAAAGGTAAGACTGTCAACTTGTAATGTTTGTATCTAGTTCTAAAAGTTTTTTTTTAAATATCGTCATCCTTGAATCTTATTTGGTGATATCCAAAACATAGGTCAATCTTTAAAAATACAGCTGCACCCTGCATCTGATCAAAGAGATCATCAATATGTGGCAATGAATACTTATTCTTTATTGTTTCTTTGTTAAGAAAATGATAGTCTATACATAAGCGAAGTGTATCATATTTCTTTTTGACAAAGATTACTGGCACTCGCCAAGGTGAAATACTAGGTCTTATTAATCCTTAGACAATAATTCTTCTAATTGTTCCTTCAATTCCATCAATTTAGTTGTGGTCATCCTATACGATACTTTTGATATAGGTTCTGACCTAGGGACTATATCAATGGAGAAATCAAACACTCTCTTAGGAGGAAATCTAGGTAGTTCATTTGGAAATACATCCACAAATTTTTGTAAGATTGGATATTTCTCCATATACGTTTTCCTTGTTTCCATCACTTCTCCTTCTTCGACTTCTTGAGAATCTTGAGGTCCATAATACATGACATCATCTTGAAGGATGACTTCCTTGTATTCCTTAATTTTATCCATCTTTACTCCAAAGAGTTGACAACCTTTCTTTTTCGCCCTATGCATTTGCACACTTGAAATCTATCACAGTTTCACTTCTCTAGGTGTTCCTTGCAAATACACTTGGTTACCTAGGTCATCTAAGAATTATATGGTTTTATCATGGAAATCCACTTTAGCTCTATGCTTCCATAACCATTTCATTCCTAAAATGACATCATAAGAACCTAAGGGAACTTCATACAAATTCACCTTTGTAGAGAAACTTGGAAGTTCTAACCTTGCTTCAAATAGACATTGACTCACCATATCTCTTTTCTAGTTTGCATACTCCACAACCCAATATTTTTCCATAAAACCAACCTTTCTATACATTTGACTTACTATTTTAGGAGAAATGAATTTTTTCATGACACTAGTATCTATTAAAATTGAGATAAGAATGCCAGACAAAGTACTTGAGACTTCTATCAGAGTGATTTGATACTCAACTTGTCGGTTGTCTACTGCAACATGTATCCTTTGCTAAAATGCAGCTTGTTGTGGAGGAAGAGGATTCCCACATGGTTGAGATTCCATCGGCTTGCTAGGGCACCGATTGGCATAGTGGTCCCCTCCACATGTAAAACATCCATTCATTGGTCCCTTACTTTTCACAGGTCTTCTAGAGTTATTAACCTTTTTGCTAGCTCTGTTGTTGTTGTTGTTGTTGTAGTTATAGTTTTTGTTACTTCCTCTTTGGTCTCTTCTTTGTTCATTCCACCTTTTTTGAGGTACCTTGTTCCCTTTCTTTTGAAAATTTTTCCCTTCATTGGGTCTTCTTGGAGCTTGATTAGCCTGTGCCAAGTTAAACTTCTTTTATTCCTTTCCCGATAGATTGAAATAGACTTAAGATTTTGTTCCTACTTAATTGCTTTATCATACACCAAGTCCATGGTTGTTGGACCGTGTACATCTACTTCACCACATATTTGGGCATTAATACCCATAATAAACTTCCTTATCCATAATCACTCATCCTTTTGGTACATGGGTACATACCTCAGGAGGTAGGTGAAATTTTCCTAATATTCATTCACAGAAGAATCTCCTTGCTTAAGATTATGTAAATCAATAAGCTTATGATCATAGAAGAGTTTTGGTAACCATCAGCTTTGAAAAAATATCCACAAACTTGCTCCATTTCATCCTCAAGGAACTGAGTCCTAACTCCATTTTCTTATTCATCCACCAATTGGATGCTTCACCTGCCAACTGAAAAGCTCCCCATATGGCTTTAGTGACTTTGGAGTAATTTCTAATCTCAAAGTACTTTTCCATATTTGTAATCCATGCTTCAACTACATCCCAAGTAGCACTACCCTCAAATTTAGGAGGTGTGATATTCATGTCACAGGACAACTCATTGGCCAACTGCTTCCTTTTAGTTCCTTTCAACTTTGACTATGACTCTTCATCCTCTTGTTCACTAGAATGGGTGTGATAACAAGAATCCTCTCCTTCCTCTTCATTATGAGGCACTTATCATTATTTGGGACTTCTTGTTCCACTTTTTCTTTACCCCTTACTTCCTGTTTGAGGTTTCCTATCCTTGCTCTTGTTTTTTCCATAATAGACAAGATGTGGTCCAACTTAGCTTCCGCATTCTCAATACATTGTCCTACTTCTTGACTTCCCCTAATGTTAGTTCATGTTCTAACCATTTTAGCAAGAATAGTTTACTTGGAGGTTTCATTTAATTAGATCTATGAAAGTTTACTTAACATTCTACAAGCAGTAAAGAACAACCATCATATAAAGAATATCATAAAGAACTTTTACACAAAATTTTCCAAAAGCATGTTTTTATTTCAAATTGATGAAGGATTTTAATATCCTTAATTTACATAGAATGACTATTTAGATAGTCTAAGGGAGAGTAACCCTCAGATTCACTTTTCGATACATAACTTTGTGGGGTATAACCATCAAATTTTTTCTCATTCTCTTCATAATAAGGATAATATGCTTTAGAACTATCCTCAGACACATAATTTTGGGGAACGTATTCCTTCGATTCACCACTTGAGGCTATTACAATTATTTCAGCCATAGGTATAACACGAGGGTCCCTAAACAACATTGTTGGACTAACACTACATTCTAAGGGCATATCCCTAGAAAGTGATAAAGAGTCTGAATTTGTCAAAGAGACATGAGGTACGTAGTTGAAATTGGCATCATCTTTCATCCTTCTCTTCTCTTGGCTAACTCGTGAAAGGGTGTGACTGATAGTCTCAATATCGCTCAACCAAATGGTATTGTCATGATTGGTTCCCTCAATGGTACAAACAAGGGCTTCTCTTTCCTTCTTGGCTTGTAGGTAGCACTCATTTTCAATCACTAACTTCCTTGTAGTCATCTTGAGATGTACCATCCTGGCACAAGAATTTCCAAACATTAGATTCTCATAATGTTGGATTGGAAACATAGTGAGCACATAGGTTCTAGAGCTAAACTTGATAGCTCTGATACCACATGTAACATGCCAATTGTTCTACACAGTAATTATTTCCTATGTTTTACCCACGAGTAAATAGTTTATGCATCTAACCTTTAAGAGCAATAAATTTTTTATTTTTCCTTTGAATAATAAATGCACATTTGAAACATATTTCAATTGTTCCCATTGCATACAAAAGAATTCCTTTCATTGATTCAAATAATGCTGATACATAATTTCCGTATGACATTTCATATTTTCAATTTCAATAGAGATGGATGCAAATTACACACATAGCTTAGACAAGCTTATAACAATTATAAATTACAATGGTCTAGGAATTCCCCCTCAAATCTTGGCCACCAATTGATGAGGAGAAGCATCACTCAATCACTTTTCCACCAACCATAGACTTACTACGATTCCCACACATCTACCTAACTGGTAAGATGGCCCTACCCTTCGACAAAGAGCTTGGTTTGGTAACCTCATAACAATAGCCTATTCTAAGCTTGGTGTTGTGTCCTATATGTTTCTAGACTGACATACAATGGTTACAACTTACATGTATGAACATCCCATGCCTAGTACATAATCCTGAATCATAGTGAAAATGACAGTGCAAACTGTGGCTACTTACACTACTTTCACCAAAGTTTCCTTTACCCTTAACTTAGAGTAGATGTCACATGATCACCCACCTTCCTAGCTCGATTTGGTTTATAATATCATTATACTCTATATATAGGTTACCCCCTTTCCTATGGATCTAACCAATCCAAGAATAACCCACATAACATCACATAACATTATGACTATACTACCAAAGTGATTAAAGCAACTTCTTGCATAATGTTGCATACATCTAGAATAGTCTTCTTGCATATAACAAAGATAACTACACATAGTATAAATATGTTGCACTCAAATAAACTCTCATATATAGGTACATAAAGACATAACCATCAAGATAGGTTCTACAACATATTGCATATACATGGAACAATCAATCTCAAAAAATCACCACAACATATTCAAAAAAAATATTTTCCCAACATAGTAAATAACTAATTTATCCTTTCCAATATAAAGACAAAGGTATAGAAACTAGCATGCCTATATAAGCTCCAATTGATTAAACTCAGGTCCCTAGTATGAATCCTCAAGATCGATGACACCTCCTCCAAGATCCACTTGACTAACCTCTTCTATCTTCTCACTAAATCTCACAGTAACCACAAATACAAAATACCAAAATAACTCTCAACTCACAGGAAAACAACATCAAGATAATCAGAATAATAAGTGTAGCATTTGGTAGAATGGGCACCTCTATTTATACTAATTTGTGAGCAAGTTTCAAAGGCTACAAACAAGTAAGTATTTATGCCACCTTTCTTCTTCATGCCATGACTCACTCACAGGTGTGAAACACATGACAGTCCTATATCTGAGTCAACTTGGTATTTGGGACAACAAACTCAAAACAAGTTTCCTAATTCGAATTTGATTGCAATATGCTACCAAAGTTTACACTTGACTGATTCTAAACACTTATCTACAAGCTTTTTCGAATTCATAGACTTCTTTACATTCCAACATCTACCAAATATGGCGCCACCTCTTATTTCTTGGTGCCACCTTCACAAGCGTGGCATGCTGACTTAATTTTATGTTTAAAACAATATTCACTTCCTTGCTTAAATGTTTTACATAGTTGTAACTTCCTATGTGTTGTAACACCCCGCTAGAGAGGACAACAAAGAAAAAGAAAAGAAATGAAAAAGAAATGGAATTTAAAAAAAAACAAAAACAAAACAAAACAAAGCATTAACATTGTTAAGAACCATGATTATCATTAACTAATGTTACTCAACATAATGATCATCTTTTCAATGAACATACAATCTAAAGTTACTAATATCATTCATAATGAAGTAAACCATTGATAACTCATAAAGCAATAGCAGAAGATAATAGAAATTGTCATTTACATTCTAGTCCTAAGTCCTCCTAGGCTCCCCAACATTGTTACTAACAACATCCATCACAAGAAAGGGTTACATTTCCTTTCCCTTTCAGTCTACTAGACGAGGATATATAAACATTTAACATTTAAGTACAATAGCAAAAAAATTATATAATTACTAAATAAAATGAACATCTCATAGTTACTTTTCTAGGACTTAGGTACAACATAATACACTCCTAGATTATATTAATAAAGAATGAGATAACATTTATTAATTTGTCATCCTATACTAACTCCTACTGCATACAACACTAACCAAATACCCTTTTTCATTACATCAAAGTACAATGTTACATTCACACTAAGGTAAGTTCGTTAACACCATTATGTAATATGACATAGACAAAAGATATCACATAAATGAAATTGTCCACACATGAATTAGTAACAACATGAATTAGTAACACCATACCACCACCAATTAATCACATCACACTGCCTTACTACATTTACTATAAGGAATAATGATGATACCAACATAGCCATGAAGAATGTAAGAAGAATAATTCCAAAGTGAAGATCAATATGATATGCATCACTACATATTGCCTTAACATAGTTTTTATTACTCAATAGGATACACCATCATTCCTTTATAACATGCACCAATAATAAATATGGCTAAGACATTCCTCATAAAAATATGCCTATAGCAATTAACCATCTACTCATTCCAATTATTACTTTTTCCATAAATGCTTCTTCTAATTCATAAGAGTGAAACATCCTTTAAGAATCATATCTTATAAAGCATACATCCCATTTAAGATTTAGTATCTAAAGTTCATTCCTTAACCAACTCAAGTGCCTAAGATTAACATTCATTTAGATGAGAAGATATTGATACCACAAGAGCACATGAAAAGAACACAATCAATAATCCTAGATAATCCAACTATCATCATTAACCTCCTATTACATCTTAATGCATTATCCTCCAACTAGGAGCAATCCAAAACTCATATGCAACTATGATAATCCAATACATAATTTTCTCTTGAAATATAGGATCCAAAGCATGAGCAACAAGCACCAGAAGAATCATCACATGAAGACACTTGAATCCATCCACGCACTCGAACCAAGACACGGATACCCAATGGAGATAGGCAACTACCCAACCGTGTGGAACCCAAAGGACCACCCCCCATGCTAGGAGATAGGCATAAGGCCCCCAAACACACAAGAAATGAAGGAAGGGCAACTACCTAAAACCAAGGGTTATCATACAAGGAATGCAAGGGATAGAACTCAGACAAGGATCATCTCAAAACTTACAAGTCATACTCACATGGGTAAGATATGAGCCTATCTAACCCAAGGTTCTAAAAAAATTAACACATGGATACAACATCAACATGCATCAAAATATGATTCCCAACAATCCACATATATTCATGAACAGTAACATCTATGCATATACAATAATCTGACCCTAGTCTACCATAGATGCACATATCACCTCGAAACCATCAAAGCAACACATGAAAGCACCAAGAGGCCATGGAGGACTACCCAAGGAATTAAGAACCTATAAAACACAATACATTAAGGTCTATAAACATGCTCATAACATCATCACAAACTGATCTATCAAGTCTCACAAACTGGTTATCCTAATGAGCTCCAAATGCAACAAATCCCCACAAAAATCAGTGGAACTCAACGAAACTGAAGAGAACATCCAAAAATACCATCAATTAATTAAGAGAGAGAATCATAATCCATCATAAACTTATCCATAACCATCCATATATAACCAAGATACATCACTATAAACTATATATAAAGTACCATAGATTAAACCACCATTAGGTGCTCAAGGCCCAATGAAACTTTCTGAAACTTATCATAAATGCACCACAATGAAATGTAGACATCTTAAGATAAAAAAGGACCAAAAATAAACATCATAAACCATCAATGAAATTCTTTTATAACAACATCCAATCTGATTATTCATGAATAAAAAACAAGGCTACCAATAGATGCATGAAACAACTCCAATCTTCACGAAACTCAACACATCTCTGCAAAACTAAAAAGAAAACATGACAAAACCATATAGGACCAAAGAATACACCAGAAAAATTCCAGAAACAAGAAATACAGAACCAAAAAAGAAATAAATTCTTTTAATGAGTTTTGCAAACATATTCCCAAAAACAACCCTTAAAAGCCTATAAACGGAGGAGGGCGAAAGAAACATTCATATGCTATTAAAAGCATAGCAACACCATCATTTTAAGAAATAAGAATACACAAAAAATAGAATGAAAACATTCCACAAAGATTCTATTTCAATAGAATTCTAATGAAAGGACAAGAAGTACAAAAACCCTACCCCAAAATGGAGCTAAATCCCTCTTGACAATAGTCAAGTCTGCCAGCCATAATATAGTCAAATCAACTCAAAATCCAAATCCATTAAAAGCCCATTTCAGATTTAACCCTTGACTACTCAACAAGGTGGGAGAAATTGACCAAAAATGCCTCAAAAATTCACAAAATGCAAAACAGCAAACTCCCTTAAAAACCCTCTTTTCAGCATACTCGATTACAGTCAAACATCAAAATGAGAAACCCAACATATAGCAACATTTCATCACTTAAAAGAAACAATTTAAAAAATTCAAATAACATATTCTATAACTTCCATATAAATCTCTATGAATTTAAAACAAAAAAATATAAATTAAGTACAACACCTACCTCAAAACATGAAAATTTTGAATGCAAGAAGCTAAAAATTGAAGAAGCTTTCCAAACCCAAATCTCTAATCCAAAGCACGATCAGAAATCAGAATTCCACACAATCTAGCAGAAAATACATTCCCCTCAAACCATAATTGAATTCCAATTCACTATCTTCTAAATTTCAATTCAAAACCACTCAAAATTTCCCAAAAACCTTTGAAAAATTACTTCCAAACTATGTAAAATCTCTCCATTCTCAAACCCCATAAAAATGCATAATTCTCTCCCTTCTCCAAATTCTCCCTAACTTGCATAAAAATGAATTCAAGAAATGCCCCCTAAAAATCTCCCACAAACTTCCTCAAAATCGCATCCCATTCCCTCCACGGGAATCTCAACCAACTCCCTCAAAATATAATTAATTAAACATCAAAACTAAGATGTAACTTCCCACCAAAATATAATAAATAAAAAAAGACATAAATAAACTCACATAATTAACTCATTTATTTAAGGTTTCCCACCAAATAAATTCAAAACATTTTAAAAGATAAAATAACCTCCTTAAAAATAACCACTCCACCAAAATAGAAAATCAAAACACAAATATAACATATGCTTACATATTAATATTTAAATATTTACTAATAAACATATTAATATTTAATAAATAACATTATAATATGTTAATATTTATAACCTTATTTTCATAAAATATAATACACATATATACATATGCAAAAATATAATATCTCAAGGAGACTTTTAACCAGCCAAAAATCCAAAGACATAATTAAACACAATTAAAATATTAATGCAACACAAATCACTCCACCAAAACCATTTGCAAACTAGGGTAGATGATATTGCCTTAATGGAATATCGAACAGGTGACTACAAATGACAATATCACCTCCTATGAGGCAATGGTTCAAGGCTAGGATATTTAAGGCCCTATGCTATCTCCACATACCACCATTGAGCTTGTTTTTAGGCATGCTCAGACCTATGAGACCAGGTGGATTCGATGCTTGGTACCTGCAATCCTTCATCACAAACCAAGAACATCTACATATATACCAACATAATATATAACCCATACTCACGCATTGGTGAAGGAGAATCATGACGTCATATGTCTCTCCTAAGAGAGTGACATGAAATCATCCCCTCACACCACAGATAGGTCACACACATGATACATGAAGTGCATTATCAAATCGTTAGTCCATAATATATATATATACATACATATTTGGGAAATGAACATATCTAATAGAAACATGTACCATAATCATACTACACACTATATTCTAATCTCTATCATGAATAAGGTCACATAAGTAACATCCAACATCAGAGTATCACACTCCTAGAATAGAAGACACAGCTTAAGAATTAAGTAGGACTATAATTAATTCCATCACTAAACTAGGGTTTAGTGTCATAATACAGGTTAGCAGTGCCCGGACTAGAGGGGTATTACATGTGCTATGCTTAATGTTCGACTTGGTCATGTTTTACTTTATGTGTTGGATTTAATACCACTTAAAGCTTCACTTTAAGCTTCATGCACCCCATGGTATATTATATGCCTTTCTACATATTATTAACAAGGCTTATTTGGCCCTTGTTGAGGCTCCTAATTTGGCTCTGGACAATCTGCTATTGGACCCCCTCCCAACCATCATTTCCCAGAATGATAATCTTGGGATCCTTAGTGTTGTCACTCATGAGGAGGTTAGGTTGGCTACTTTCAATATGGGGGCTTACAAAGTGTGTAGCCCAGATGGTTTTCCACCAGCCTTCTTTCAGATCTTTTGGGAGATTGTTGGTGGGGACCCCGTCTTAGTTACTTGTGATTTTTTAAAATATATGGTAAGATTCTCAAACAACTGAACCACACCTTTTTAACCTTAATTCCCAAGATTATTGATCCCTAGTCTATGACTGATTTTTGACCCATCATCCTTTGTAATACCTTTTATAAAATCCTCTCTGAAATTCTAGTGAACTGCATTAAACCTCTCCTTAACAAACTAATCATCCCCACTCTAAAAGGGTTTGTGCCTGGTCATCATATCCTTGATGCTACCATAACCATTCATGAATTACTCCATTCCATGGATAGATGCAACAATGCTAGTATGCCCCTTAAATTAGATATTTCAAAAGCTTATGATAAGGTGATTTGGGACTTTATCCCTAAAGTCTTAGCTAAGTTTGGGTTTGACCAATTTATGGTCAAACTCATAATGGAATGTATAACTATGGTAAAGTATTATGTTTTGGTTAATGGGACTCCTTTTGGGTTTTTTAATGCTGGGAGAGGTATCAAACAGGGTGATCCCCTTTCACCCTATTTGTTTATCATGATTGCAAATGTCTTGAGCAAGAACTTTTCTAATATGATGTTGGAAGGATCTATTAAGGGAATCAAGGCTACCTCTTCTTTAGATCTGACTATGATCCAACAATTTGTGGATGATACTTTCCTATTTCGGAAAGCCTCTGTGATTGAAGCTAGGAAATGGGAAAATTGTCTTAATAGCTGCGCTACTTGTTCTGGGCAGTGTATTAACTATAATAAAAGTATGATTTACTTCTTCAACAACACTCCTAACCTGCAAGCTCGGGTGACTATTGTCCTAGGATGTATGAGTGGTTATCTTCCTTCGGTTTATCTTGGTTTACGCCTTACTGTCAAGGAAGTCACTCCTAAGTTTTGGAATTCGGTCCTTGAAAGGATCCAAAGGAAGTTGGTTGGGTGGAAAGGCTCCATCCTTAGCCATGCTAGTAAACTATAGCTCCTATATGATACTCTTCAAGGTATCCTTGTCTACTTCCTCTCTATATTCAAGATCCCCAGATATATTGCTAAGAAATTTGAGAAAATTCAAAGGAATTTCCTTTGGTCGAGGATCGAGGAATGGAAGAAATTTTCTCTAGTTAAATGGGACAAAGTCTATCAACCTAAACATTATGGTGGGCTTGGGATTAGGATTGCCTCTAATACCAATAAGGCTTTGATGGCCAAAGTAGGATGGGACCAACTGAGGAATAGGAAGGATTGGTGCAAGATTATGAATGCTAAGTACCTTCAAAATAGACCTTTGATTGACTATCTATCAGAGGTTCATCCTTTGGGTTCCTTGGCCTGGAGGAGTATTTGCAGTCTACAGGGTTTGCTTAGGACTGGGATGAAATGGAAGATTGGTAATGGTAATAAAATCAAATTCTGGGAGGACCCCTGGTTACTTGATACCCCTTTGGAAAACTCTAAATTTAGGAATCTAATGAGGTTGGCACAATGGTTCTTTGGTGTTTATATTAGTGCTTACCTCCTTGGACCACATGGAGCTAGAAAGTGGAATGATTTGGCCCTTTGCTACCCTTTATCCCTTGGACTAAGCCTCCTTTCCAAGTCCCTACAAGAGTTGCTCTCCCTTACTAGACTTCCTTCAACCAACATGGGGGATGAATTCTTTTGGACTCAAGATAAGCAGGGCGATCTTTCAGTTAAATCAGCTTACAATTTGTTAACAGACCAGGGTGTTGTCCTTGACCTTTGGAAGAGGGTTTGGAATCAACACATGATCTTGAAAGTTAACTTCTTTTGGTGGACTGCCTACCATAACAGGATTCTTACTCAAGACAATTTGAGGAAAAGGGGATTCCAGATCCCCAACAAATGTTTTTTATGCAAGTGCAATGAAGAATCAATGGACCACTTGTTGTTACACTGCTCGTTTGTTGTTGGTGTGTGGGAGTTCCCTATAGAGCGTTTGGGAATTCAATGGACTATGTGTAAGGATATTAAATCCTTTATCTTGAACTGGATTGGACCCCTCATACACCCCTTACCTCATGAAATTTGGAACTAGGTTCCCCCCATTATTTGTTGGTGCTTATGGAAAGAGAGAAATAATAGGATTTTTAGGAACATTGAGATGATTCTAAAGGAGGTTTTTGGTATTGGTTCTTGACTCATTGCGGAAAAAAATTTCACTTTTCAAAGGAAAAACCCCAGATAAAGATCTAACTGAGAGGGAAATTATTATGGCCAAAGCTTGGCATCAAAACCTGGATGCCAACTCTAGATCCTTGGCTAGAAAAGACACTATCTGGAAGCCTCCAGATAGGGGTTGGCATAAACTTAATTTTGATGGGGCGGCCAAAGGAAACCTGGGTAGAGCTAGCATAGGAGGTGTTATCAGAGATTGCAAAGGAAATTTTGTGGCTGGTTACTCTGGGGGGATTGGCATCCAATCTTCTATGATTGCAGAAGCTAGAGTGCTACTAAAGGGAATCTAGTTAGTTGTTTCTATGGGGATTGAGAACCTTCGTGTCAAAGGTGATTCTAAGTCTATTATTGATGTTGTTAACTTTGGAAGATTACTGGGGTGGAGTACTAAAGACATTTTATTAGACATAAGACTCCTCGTGTCTAAGTTGAATTTGAAGATTGCTACCCACATTTACTGGGAGGGAAATCAAGTGGTTGATGCTTTTGCCAACTTTGGCACACATTGGAAAATCTCTAAGTGTTGGCATAATTTGGGAAACCTACCACCAGGTATTCAAGGTTTAATCCTGAAGGAGGAAAGCCCTTACTTGATCCATGATGATAACTAATCATGTATTTTTATAGGCTTTATGGGGGGTCCACATTCTTCTCTTATGGGCTATGTGGATGGGTGTAAATGTCGAGGTGTCCTACAAGTGGAAAATTTTGAATAATGGGGCGAAGTCCATTTTTAAAAAGGCCATCATGAGGAATTATGGTGGTATTTTGTGATTAAGGCCAAGTTGGGTCGTACCTTACGTAATCTCCTTTAGGGGATTGCACTAAGCTATCAAATATCCATGAATTTTTTTATTTTAATTTGACGTGACTAATAATTATGAGATAAATCTCCTAATTGGTTATATCTTTTCCGCTATTTTGTCTCCTTTTCTAAAGGTTAGGATCTTAGGTGTTTCTAAGTTTGGCCCCACAACCATCTTGCCTTGTTTTTGTGTAATAACAATGTGGAAGGAAAACCTTCCATTCCCATCATGTCCTACTTACCTAGCCGCAAGTGTTTGAAGATTTTCATTTATGAATTCACCAAGATTGCCTTTAGGGATTTATCCCCTCAAGCGTGTGACATGTACATTGCTTTGATTGCCCAAGGCTGCATTGTTTGGCTTATCATCTTAAGTGTGCGGGTGACCGTTCACTTAACCATTTTCTCTAACCTTTTTCTCTCACAGGTTTTCTGGTTATTCTGTGTGCAGAGAGGCATTATGGGTGGCGATAAGGTGTGAAAAGAGCCCAACAACTATGGCGAATTTCAAAAAGATCCATTGGTGTGGCACATATGTGTTGAAGGTGGTTTGGCTCCCTTGATGGAGATTTTGGTGGGTCACGACCCTAATTTATTTGCATAGTTTGCTAACTCTTGGAAAGATAAAAGAGTGACCATGGGCAATATTTCCTTTGAAGTGAATGAGGAAGTGATAGTGTAGGCGACAGGGCTGCTGAGTACTAGTAAGAAGTAGTTGAAGCATACTAAGGCATAAGATAATGAAAGTCTAAATGCTTTCTTTGTGGGGAATGAGAAGTTAGTCCATAACCAGTCAGGGTTTGAGAGAGAGGCTCTTTCGTAGCCTTGGGACCAAGTTTTCCTTGCCCTAATGAAGTACATGACCCTGGAAGGTAGATACAAAACCTACTATTTCTATCACTTCCCTCTTTTAAATCACCTTCAGCATAAAATTCTCTTAAGTTTTCCTTTTTTCCTTCTTAAGGATTTAGAGAGCTTTGTTGAAAAATGCATTGAGGATGTTGGCCTAAACCTCGAGGATACCCCTCCCCTGCTGCTCCACCAAGGCCTCATGATGAGTCTCTACCATTTCCATCTTGCATTATGCCCGCCCAAACCTATTTCTGATGTCCGTGTTGAGGAAATTGAACCTCCTGTTGTGCCTAATATATCCCTGGCCGAATCCAAAGGTCCCATTAGGAAAACCCATCCGTGCTTGAGACCATAAGGAACTCCCCCATAGCTTTATGGGGGAATGGACTGCTCCTGCATCAAAAGCAGCCATTATCAATCTCGAGATCAAGCTCATTCCCCATCAAGGATTGTTAGTAAACCTACCCCAAAGAAGAACGGTAAGGATGATGTGAAGGGTTTGATGGTGCCTCCGACCAGGGACAACAAAGGTAAAAATGTTATGGGTAGGGATTCTAAGGGGGACACGGTGGTCACGACTACAATGGTGATTGGTGGAAATACCATCATTAGGAGGTCTAGTAGGCTAGCTAAGAATAACAAGAAAGTGCAGGTTAATGACTTAGATTTAGAAGAGGAGCGGTTTGACAACAAATATTGCAGGGATGCATAGTCTGGGGAAGAGTAGGAGTATGTTGGAGGGCCCCACACCATTCTTGATATTAGCAAAGTGAAAAAGGAGAATTTGACATCCCAGTCCTGGGACCCTCTGGAAGTGGAGTGTGTTGATACTGTGAAGGTTGTGGATTATGGGGAGGAGCTCTGTGTGTTGCAGGAAAGAATGGAAAAGATGGACAAGAAATTTAGTGGCTTGACCCATTTCACTATCAAGCTAGTCCACTGTGTTACCAACACCCTTTTTGTTGTGATGAAGGATGAAATGGACAAGAAGAATACTGAAGATAGCCAGGAATGGGTTGGGGATGATGTTGTTAGTATCCTTTCTAAGAACTGGGAAAATGCCAGTTAATTTGTTGCTGCGTTGTATGTTTGTCTATTGTTGGTCCGCTGTGTATGTTTTTTGACTTGGTCTTTAATGTTTTTTGGACTTGATCTTTTTTGGCCCTAGTGGCTCTTTGTGTAAAGGGTACAACAGCCTGTAAATGTTGCTTACCATATCAAAAACAATAATGATCAGTGTTATCTTATGCACTTATGGTTTATATTAATAACTTCAATTCTCATATATTACATATATACATATATATATATATATATTATATCATAACCCAATTTTATTGCATATTTATCATAATATGGTAAATTTAATTATTGAAGAAATTCAATTAAATATTAAATGGAGATTTTGAAATATTTGAAAATTGAATGAAAGAAGTTGACTGATGTTGAATTTGTGAACTTTTGAAAATTTATTATATATGTTGCCAAGATTTGAATATTACTGATCAATTTGCAAGTGCAAGTGTGTGTAGTTGCAGGGTGACAGGTTGAAGGATGAGAATAGGGTTGAAGTAGGATTGTTTAGCCAGATCGAACGGTAAGCCAGTTGGAATCTAGGTACACACACCACGAATGGAAATGATAATCTACATTTGAACTATATTGCATATCTAGAAGAACGTAATTTCATGACTTGAAATGTTCAATGATTGAAAATGAATGGTATGTAGATTAAATTGCCTATATAAATCTTGTCTTTTTGAGAAAATGAAAGTATGTATTTCAAGGACAAGAATTTCATCATGAAAAAAATTGTTCAAATGAATGTCTAAAGTGGAAAGAAAGATTCTTATTTAAATTAAAAGGTAGCACTCAAAACTCATGAACTCATTCAAACAAATAATTTAAACATATATATATATATATATATATATATATATATATATATATATATATATATATATATATATATAGACATGTAAATTTGACTTAACACCTATCACAACTCGGAATGTCTTGAAACAACTTGGAATCAACCCGAAACATTTCAGAACATCTCAAAATCAACTCAGAATGTCTTGAAACAACTCTAAATCAACCTGAAACATCTTAGAACATCTTGAAACAACTCATAATGAACCTGAAACATCTCAGAATGACTTTGAATCAACTCAAAACATCTCAGAATGACTCTGAATCAACTCAAAATGACTCTAAATCAACTTGGAACGTCTCGAAATGACTCTGAATCAACTCGAAACATCTCGAAACACCTTGGAATCATCCCACGACATCTCACAACACATCAAACAACATCAAACGACATCAAATGACATTCGAAACCCGAATTTCCTCTATTAATTGAATAATACAATGTTATTTAATTAATTCACTTTTTTATCATTTCTTGACAAATTAAATAAATACCATTTATTTAAAGTCTTGAAAAACCCTAATTCTACTATTAATCAAATAAAACAACGTTATTTGATTAATTCACGTTTCATCATTTTGACCCGATTAAATAGAATTACATTTATTTAATAAAGTCTAATCTAATCTTATTTTGTCTACGATTGAATTAAACAAGCTGAGCTTATTTGATTCGTCACTAATTCTGCTTATTCCTAAAATTAATTGAATTGACAAATCATAATAATTTAATTGTCAGCTTTCCCTCAAAATTTGAATAATTAAATCAAACTATTCAAATCAATTATCAAAAATCAAACACAAAAAGGAATTAATTAATTAAATAAATAAATTAATATTCCTCACCCACTTTTTGATTGAAAAAATCATGGATTGCTAACTAAGCAATCTAATTTTGCTAACTCAACCATCTAATTCCTAACTAAACCCTAACTGATCAATCAATTGCTTACTGAGCAATCAATTGTTGATTGATCAATCAAATCCCTGACTAGCCAATCTATTCTTCAATCATCCTAATTGTGCAATCAACTTTGCATAATCTTCTCATGTCTAAATCCTCTCAACACATTTTGATCGTTGATTTGGATATTCTCCAACGTGATCCTGGTCGTCGATTCAAAATTTCATTTTCTATATAACAAACCTATCTCGTCAAAAATAAGGATCAGAGAATCAACATACCTTATGCAACAAAGTGTTGTCGAGATCATCCTTGAGAGATCTTCATTTCCTTCCTTCGATCAACCAAGACTTCATCCACACTTTGCACATGAACTTTGGAGGCTTTATGTTGATAAGAACAATCCAACATCACACAAATACACTCCAACATGGGATGGTAACCTCTCCTTTACTTTTGAATTCATTGTGTTAATCTTAGAATTTCATTTCGTAAGTTCAAATAGCTTAGATTGTTCATTTCATGAGTGATGGAAAATGAATAGATTAAGTGTTTCTGGATTAGATAGATTCTAATTTCAATTTTAAAATCTTGATCTTGCTTTGTTTTCCAATGGATTCTTTCCCCCTCACACATTCTAGCATGCCCGATGGGACCTAGGTCCTCCTTACTAACGTTTTTATGAGAAAATTTGAAGTCATAGGATTCTGAGAGCCTTCTGGAGACGTTTCATAGACTACCTAACAAAAGCTCGCTTTTGACTGTCAAGAATTTTTATATTTTGCCACAAGCTCACCTTTGCCATGGGAAGCTCACCTTTGCACTAGGAACAACACTTTTGCTCCAAAAAGCATGCTTTTGAAGATTTCTGGGTTTGAACCTACACAAAAAGTTTGAGGTTTTGCCTGATTTATGAGCATTTGCAAAATTTCTTTTGAGCTTTTGATTTTTTTCTGAGCATTTTCTCTGGAAGACAAGTGCATGGATCCTACACTATTGTAATGAACCTCCTTGCTAACATTTTTTTTGTTTTACAGGAATTAATGGATTTTTATGCAAGATTTTGAACATACTAACTTGTTTTGTGCAGTGAAGATGATCGGTCCAAAATCTTTGGAGCCACAAATATTTTTGTTTATTAACTTAGGAAATTTCTTTTGGTGCCTTAAAATGAACAACAACAACAACTCTCACATTTGATTTGGTGTTGCTAAAATGAACCATTTTTAAGTTTTTTAAGCTAGGAATTTCCTTTTGGTGCTCTAAAATGAACAACAACAACTCTCACATTTTGATTTTGGTGCTATTTAAAATGAACAAATTTGAAGTTTTTCTAAAGTAGGAACTTCCTTTTGGTGCTCTAAAATGAACAACTCTCACACTTGATTCAGTGTTGTTAAAATAAACCATTTTGAAGCTTTCTAAAGTAGGAACTCTCTTTTGGTGCTCTTAAAAAGAACATAAAACACTTCAATGTTGGGCTCTAAAAATGAACACATTTCATGCTAACTCAACCATCTAATTCCTAACTAAACCCTAACTGATCAATCAATTGCTAATTGAGCAATCAATTGCTGATTGATCAATCAAAACCCTGACTAGCCAATCTATTCTTCAATCACCCTAATTGTGCAATCAAATTTGCACAATCTTCTCATGTCTAAATCCTCTCAACACATTTTGATTGTTGATCTAGATATTCTCCAACGTGATCTTGATCGTCGATTCGAAGTCTCATTTCCTATATAACAAACCTCTCTCCTCACAAATAAGGATCAAAGAATCAACATACCTTATGCAAAAAAGTGTTGTCAAAATCATCCTTGAGAGAGCTTCATTTCCTTCCTTCGATCAACCAAGCATTCATCCACACTTTGCACATGAACTTTGGAGGCTTTGTGTTGATAAGAACAATCCAACATCACACAAATACACTCCAACATGGGATGGTAACCTCTCCTTTGCTTTTGAATTCATTGTGTTAATCTTAGGATTTCATTTCATAAGTTCAAATAGCTTAGATTGTTCATTTCATGAGTGATGCCCAATAGGAATAGATGAAGTGTTTTTGGATTAGATAGATTCTAATTTCAATTTTAAAATCTTGATCTTGCTTTGTTTTCCAATGGATTCTTTCCCCCTCACACATATACATACACATGTTGATGCTATTGAATTCAATTCGATAATCGATAACATTAAATCAAATTGTATGGGAAATCAAGCTAAAATATTCCAGGTGACCCACTAAGGTGTGGCTTGAAAAACATTAAGGCAACATTCCAAAATAGAGCCGATGACAATAATAGAAAAGCAATAATTGAAATGTCGATTGCATGCGAAGATAATGATGTGGTTTCCATTTTAGAATGGACAACAATGGGAAGGAAAAAGCATAGTGAACTGGGAAAGATATCGACTAGCAGTAGGGAAAAAGCAGAGAAGGGGTTGTAACTTGATAGAAAAATCAGAGGAAAAGCTTCATCAAAAGCCCGATTTGTGAGGTAAATCTGTTTCCCTTGAAACAAGAATGATTTCATTATTATTATTTTTTACAAACTAAGTTGTGATAGCCACTGCATTTTATGAAAACCGATAGCATTTTTAAACATGCATTCCTTTTGTCTGTGTGATACAGCCTTGAGCTGATAGTAGTGTTTATTTGACCACCCTTTGGGAGGCCGCATGGCCTTCGACTTGCATACTCATATATATTTATGTTGAAGACCTTAATGGCTAGCTCAAAAGCTAGACTGAGGCATGGAGTCTTATAAGGTGTGACAGTCACAATGTTTGCATGATATTGCTAACCTTGGCAAGGCTATCAAAATATCCATTCCGACCCAATATGTATTTGTTTGTGCCTAAATTTGTGGTGGTTCGAATGTTGAACCCTTGGGAAGAGGATTTATCTTTTGAGTCTTCTTTTAAATGAATCCACTGTACTGAAATTCAAATAAATTGCCCTCCATTATCGGCTAGGCCGATAATGGTAAGAGGCAACAAGTTTTGTAGAGAATGTAAACTAATATCTTCTTATCGTGGACACCCTCAATCAGAGGAGTGATGAAATATATATAAGTTTTGTTTTTATTTAAACCTTGAGAATCAATCTTTATGATTGATTGGTTATTCCTTTGAGTAGGATATAGGAAAGTGTCTACATGTCAAACATGTTTGTGATTTAGACCCAACACGTTCCTTGAGGCAAACATGAACATGACTCGTGGTTGGTTGGGTAAAGAATGAATTTGTCATATAATGGGTAGTCGTATTTGAGTGACCATGAAAGCTTTGTAAGGGGCTTTAAAAGGGCACGTGTTAAGAAAGAAAACCCTGATAACCTTCAAGTTAAGTATGGATGCCCAACTTCAAACGATGAGTATGTTGAACCTGTTTTTTTATATATTTACATAATTGCTCATGAATAGTTAAAAATAATTTATTTGGAACAATGGACAATCTGTTAGCTTAATATTGCATAGGAAAATTAAAGATGAGATAGTTGTAGGTAATATTCTTACTAGTAAACAACATTGATATATCTCTGTTCATTGAGATAAAACTCATTTTGTTTTGTTGGAAAATGGTGATTTTGTCATTAAATGAAACTATTTGGTCTGAAACAGTAATGTAGTGAAAAAGATAGTGAATAATCTAATGAGAACGACACTATTTTGTTGACTAAGCCATCATTGTAGTTGAAAACAACCTTGCTCAATAAATTGTTTGTTGAAACAACTTGAAATAGATGAAAACAATGAATGTTCATATGTAAACAACATGTTTTATAACTGTTTAGTAGGAAACACTACTTGTTCTATTAAAAACAATGAATGCTCATATGCAAACATGTTTTATAACTATTTAGTAGGAAACAGTACTTGTTCTATTGAAATGAATGAATTTTCATATGTAAACAACTTGTTTTATAATTGTTTAGTAGGAAACAATACTTGCTATGTTTAAACAATGAATATACATATGGAAACAACAATGTTAGAATATCACGAATGTAAAAAAAAGTGCAATAGCAGTATGTGTGAAACTATTAGCATAAACTTGATTTGATTTCTTTATTTTGACAAAGGAACGCCAAATGAAATACTATTTTAAGATTGCAATCTGAATTAATGATTATTTCATAATATATACACAAACTTTTACATTAGTAGGCACATATATGTGTATGCACATAGACTTCATATATGTACATACACATACTTGTGACATACCTTCTTTTGTTTTAAAGTACATTTAAAAAAAAGGAAAATGCTGAAGATGATAAGTAGAAAATAGTCATAAGAATGATATGACTGATTGTTTGAGTTACTATGTGAAACATAAATCCGTTTTCTATTTAGAGTACAAACTAGTATTCTTTTCTTCTTTTGAAGACATTTGTGAAAGCATAATTGAGTACTTGAATAGAACCATGATACCTTAGTTCACTGGAGCACCTACGGGTAGATGCTGCTAAAGGGTAAATAGTTGTTATGAGCTAGTAGAAAGTTACCTTCCGGGACGGGTGCAAAAATGGAGTTCAAAGAGTATAGGTTTGCTTTACAAGAACCTATTGCTTGTTGTTGTTGCAACACATTTATTATTCTTGCCAAGCAATATACTTCATTATGTATGTATGTATGAACTTTGTGATTTCACTCTTTGCCATTCCGAGCATAGATCTTGCACTTTATTTTCTAACTTGTAGATAGAAATTGCATGTTGATGTATGGGCATGCATCAAATTCCACCTTGTAGATTGTTCTCTTGATAAAATTTCCTTGTAGGGTTGGACATTCTTCAAGTTTGAAGAATATTAGGGAAGCGTAAGCTTTGTGGTTGGGCAGTAAAGTGCTTCAACCATGTTCTCATCCACTAGTGGAGGCGATCATCCAAGAAGAACCATAGTTGTTCACAAGACTATTATAGTCTAAGATGTAACTTGATGTAATTCATTCTTGTACTTGATGTAAAGTGTACAATGTAATGACTTTGTGGCTTTAGGAGCCAAGTCAAACTTGATATTATAAATTAACTTTTGAAGTGAATATATGAATCTTTGACTCATTTTAAATAGACATGAGTAGCTATGATTGACTTTAGCCACTAGTTATGTCTTTTTAATTTGGAGTATATTCATGTGTCATTTACAATAATATTAATTAAGTAATTATTAGGAATGGGTTATATATATATAATATATATACACTCCATAATATATGTATATATATATACATATTTCAATATATATATATACATATTTCAATATATATATATATATAGATATATATTTCATAAGGTTTCCCAAATACATTAACAAATATACTTATATAATATATAAATATAAGGAATAATATTACACATATTCATATATATACGACTATATATATATATATGTTATTATAACATTACACACACATATACCACATATACATATATACATAATTTTATTTCAATAACTTTATAAAAAACTCATACATGCAATCCCATCGATCGACATACATACATGGGATGCATATATACATACATACATATATATATATACATATATATACATACATATATACATATATATACATATATAGATATATATACATACACACACACATATATACACACACACATATATATATATATACATATATACATATATATACATATATACATATACATACATATATATGCATACATATATATACATATATACATATTTACATATATATACATATATATACATATATACATATACACATATATACATATACATACACACACACACATATATAGATATATATATGTTAATTTAGTCCACTCGGTATTCACATGCATATGGGTGATCCGTTTATGAGCAAGCGTAGGTACATCTACCTACGTATACTCATGTACACATTCAGTCACATGTATGAGTCTTTTGTAGACATGTACACATATACATATATATACATCTTATGCATATATCTCATTGATACCGCAACAAGTATATATGGAAAGATTGACACAAGACATCAAGACTTAATCACAATTCTCAATCACAACATTCACAACAAAGATTACTTACCTTTTCCCAAAATTGACTTGACTCTCTATGACCAATTAGGACATGAGTGTGTGATTGTTTAGTTAGGCTCATTAAGGGTTACCAAACCAAGTTCTTCTCTTGAGTGATGCTTCCCCTCTCTTCTGGAGGATTGACCCTATTCTTGCATTCAACTTGGCACACCATAACTATAGTTAGTTGAACACAACATAATCATATGCATCATACATTTTATAGTTGGAGACATTATAAAATATCAAATTGCATTAATCCTTCATCAAGATTCATTAAACATATTCATATAAAGATTAATAAAACACATACATGTAGAGATCCATAAAACACATTCATTTATTCAAGCAATTTAACCAAACAAGGTAATAGTAAATAGGCAATATCGCTTGGGGTGTAACACCAAAGCTCTAATTATCCACTTGGTATTAATGCATATTCCTTGAGTATATGGATCAATGATTCCCAAGCCACCTTTGTCCTTTGGTTGGATGCAATGCTTCTAAGAAGAAGAAGAGAATCCCTTTTTATTTCCCCATTTGGCCCATAGAAAATTTCTGATTAATTGAGTTAATTGAGCATAACAGTGTTTGGAAGGAAGTCAACATGATGATATGTAAACATGACTAGCAAGCAAAATTTTATTTGCCACTTGTATCCGACCAACCATGGAGAGAAATCTGTTAGTCCAGCCCAGGAGTTTGACTTTGATTTTGTTCAAAAACTAGTTCCACATATTTTGAGAGAAACTCCATTACCAAAGGGAATGACCAAATATCTAGTGATTGAACCATGATTTATTTGTTTCCATTTAGAAGGAATCCAAATTGGATGGGGGTTAGGGTGAGTTATTATGAACTCAGTATTGTGCATGGCCAGTTTAGACCCAAAAATGACACAAAACAAGTCAAGGGTATCAATGGTATTATTCACCGGTCGAATTCTACAAAGCCTTGTGGCCTTACAATAGTAGAATAAAAAATATATTTAGTATGATTAAAGATTACAATAAATTTAACACCCTACCTAACTCTTTTCTTTTGCTTTTGTTCTAGTGTCATACATATATACCTTGTTTATAGTAGTCTTTCAATAAACTCCACCAACCTCTCCTTTATCTTGATTAAGACAAGTTTCTTTTGCTTGTAAATATTATTACTATTGTGCTTCTTTTCTTACCGTCATTGTAGTCACTTGCTTATATGATTTAACAAAATACGAAGACAATAATATTACCTTATTAAAAGTACAACACCAATAATTATAGCAAAATATTCTACATTTATGACAATTCATATTTATAAATTTGAAAGTTCTTTTATATTAGAAAAAAAGGGATAAAATAATTAATTTGTATCTTTTGGTCAAACTCAAAGAATTAATCTTCATTTTGTTGAGTATGCTATTCAAATTTGAGATGCATCAACATTAATTAAACTTGATTAAGCAATAGACTATCACAACATCCTTTAACAAGTGCCCAAAAAAATGGAAATACTACATTAATGAATATAACTCCACTTACAATCATCAACAAAAGACATATATATGAGTAAATATTTTTTGGAGGGTGAAAATATATATAATTCAATTAGAATTAATTTAGATCATCTTCAATGCAAAACATGTAGATGAAAGAGACCTAAATAAAAGTGAGGAAATAATTAGTCGATAGGCTTTTTATTGTGAACTCACCAATGTACAAACCATCGGCATACCTATCTCACACATCCTGCAAACCACTTGATGACCTGATAAACCATCCACCATGCCATTTGACGTTGCCGGGTAATTTACAACCTACTATGTTGGCGTGAAAAAAAAAGTCACGAGCAGACTGTGACAACGTGAAAAGAAAGTCACCTCAAATCTGAACAATAATCTGAGAATTTAATTATGCGTCTAATCTCATTATGCGCACAACTACCAAATGTCTTCTCACACTCCACCAGAAGAGGCCGCTCAAGAAAATCAAATTAGATTTTAATGCAGTGTCTAATCTGCATACATCATCTATTCCCTTCAACCGCCCTCCATCATCGCCTCCAATTTGGATAAATTGACTGTTCTCTCCACATTTATTTATAAGCTTTGGAGTTGGACGAACAAGGAATTACAAAGTTGGACAAACAAGGAATTACAGAGGAAAACACAATTTGAGACAATACTGCATTTCTTTTCACACTAATTGTATATTGCTTTTGCTTTGTTTTTCATCTTTGTTCATTCTTGTTTCGATTACAGACCTACCACTTAATACCTTTCAGCTGAATCAAACTAATATTCGTTCATCTATGACAAAGAATTTTCTGCTTGGGCGATCCTATTTGAGCGTACACTAGTCTTGGCCGTTCTCCTTACCAAAGACAAAGCTAGGGAAAAATATACAAGATAAAAAAACAAAAGAAACGACTACTCTGTACAACCACCGAATCTCACCTTTTCCCCACCACCACGACCTTCACCCCTATGAATTATCGATTCTCGCGCAACACGCTTGGCAAACCTTAAACCTAGGCCTAGGAACCAAAAAATCCAAGGTAGTTGTTTTTGTCTTTCAATCAGAGCAGCTGAAATTGATGGTGGAGCGCGTGTGGCCGCTGGAGATCTCACTGGGGGAGGTTAACAAGAAGCTCATCAGAGCCCTCCCGGGTTGCGAAATGGCTTGCTTTAAGTTCAGAAAGGGTTGTGTTACCTTCTATGTCTATGTCGTTCGTGGCCAGGGCAGCATTGGCTTTGCCAAGTCTGAGGATTTAAAGAACACCTTGCAGATCATCATAGCGGTCAACGATTTTCTCGATCACACCACCATGCTGGCTACCCCTCACCAGAGGTCCATCTCATACACCACGCCCATGGCTATTACACATTAATCTCTGTCTCTGATGAACTTCAAAGGCCACATTTTGAGTTTCTATGAGACAAATTCAAACAATATGAACACAAGCGCAACTTCTCTGATGCAACATTAGATTATCTTTATCATATGTTTGGTTTGAAAAGTGTTAGAAATATCATATTTTGTCTGTATTGCATAGGCAATATCCAAATTTTGTAAATTACAGTTTTGATATTTCTAATGTGAGAAAAGACACCATACTCTTAAGTCTCATATTAGTCTATATTTGTATTTGAAAGATGAATTTTCTAAGAGAATTTTTCAATTTGCTCTTAATAATATGAGATAAATTCTTGATAAGATATTATGTATATTATCTAATTTATTAGTGCAAAGTAATATAAATTCTTATACAATTTCTATGATGTCTATTATTCTGGTAGGAGCTGCCACAATTTTTCTTGTGGCAACAATTACTAAAACACAATTGAAATTATAGGAGCCATCTATCTCCAGGTCCCCTTTATTGGGCATTTTCATCTTCTAATAGATAAAACTAGACTAATTCACCATATTCTAAGTTCGTTGTCAACACTCTATGGACCTGTTATGCATCTAAAATTTGGTAGTTAACCTATTTTAGTGATAAATTCTTCATATTTAGCCAAAGAATCTTTTACAGTAAATGAGAAATATCTTGCATCTCGCCCTCAGCTTGCACAAGGTCAGCATTTGAGCTACAATTATTCTATGCTGGGATGGGCTCCTTACAACTCCTATTGGAAAAATGCTAGAAAAATCGGTGTGCTCAAGTTCTTGTCTTCCAAAAGAATTCAATCATTCGGACCCAAGAGACTACAATAAATTAATAAAGCACTAAACTATTTGTCTCAGTAGACACAGTTGCGGAGTATTGTCAACATGAGAAGTGTTATTTCAAAATTGACTTTTAAAGTTCTAATGACTATGATTATAAATGAGAGGTATTTTGAAGAGGAATCAAGGATTTCGGTAGATTTAGTCACATCTGATTGAAGAATCATTTATGGTTAATGGAGTAATTGATATTAGGGATTATATTCCCTGTTTGAAATGGTTTTATTTGCAAGGGTATGAGAAGGCTATGAAGAAGATACATATGAGAAATGAGATTCGTATATGCAGAGAATTGTGGAGAAGCACAGGGAGAAAAGATTGAAAGATGTGGGAGAAGCACATGAATTCAACATCAGAAGTTCACCATCCTTTCATACAATACACCATTAAAACATTTCTTATCATTTATATAGAAATTAAAAAAATATATCTAACATTTATCATCATCGTAAGCAACAAGATTAAAGTATTAGCATTCATGTGTAGTTGGTTAATTTTATCACTTTAATTCTTGACACTTATTCAAAGGAGCTTCAAGATTTGTGGAAATAAGACACCACATTTATGAAGGGGTATGTCACAAATTTCTAACCAACTTGGTGTAGTTTGCATGATTATTTTCTCAAAATCTAGATATAGCTCCCATGACAAAATCTTAAATAACGATTTCTCCATATCCAAAATTTTCTAATTACCACTATTTTATAGTTAAGAATGCTAAATTTAAATATAAATTTGTAATGTTCTTTAAATTGTTTTTTAAAATAAAAGTTATAAACCCATAACATGTTAAATTTCATAAGTATTTTGCATAATTTAACTTAACAAAGGTACAAATTGTTTGTCGAAACCATGCTTTAGCCACACAATAGAATATTTTCAGAGTTGTATAGAAGTCTGCCTTTTTAAAATCTACCAAATTTAGAATTCATAAAACTTTACCTCAAATTGATAAAAGAGAGTTTGCCCACATAAATATGATACTTTAAAACTAATTGAATTGATTTGTTCAAGAATTGGAAAAATCTATACTTACAAAGGAAAACACGAGCTTGGGATTTAGCAAGATTTCATCATTAACCTTTTGAGAACAACCATAATAGTTTCATTTGGAATTAAAATTCTTATTCATTTTTATATAATTCTTTGCAAAAACAATTTGAATGTTTATTATCAACAATTCCAATATATAAAATTCAATGTTTATATAACCAACTATAGCTGTATTAACATCATTGTAAGGAATTTTGCCAAACAATATACTTATTTTATTCATGTTTTATACCTACACATTATCAGTTCTCTTTGATTGCATGCCATGGTTTTGTCTAATTGATTCTAGAATTTAAGAATTTATAGCTTTGTAAAATTTGTCGCTATATTATTCCCTTCTTTAATAGAGAAAAAATACTAAAACTAATCAATTACAAAATGTATCTTCTACAAGTGGACAATCAATGATGAAGAAAAGAAAAAAACAAGATTTACCCTCAATTTTTTTTTTTGTTTTTTGTTAAATTTACATATCTAGTTAAACATTTCCAAATTATGGATTTATCATCTAACAACATTGTGTTTCACTACATACAAATTCTATGACTTAAAAAGAGGACCTTCAAAAAAGACATAGCAAAGCTCTTATGTTACTTTGAGTGATGCAAATTTGATACTAATTGTTCAAAGCAATCTAATCAACATTGTTCTTCACTATATAGAAATTCCATGTATTGAAAAGAGGAGCTTCAAAAAATACAAAGAGATGCTCTTATGTAACTTTGACTAACGCAAATTGGATATAAATTGTTCAAAGGGATCTCACTATTTCAAAAGAGAAAACAAATCCAACAAAATTACGTAGGTCTACTTATATTATACCATGCATAATATACAAATATAATTTTATATAACCAATTATATATTGTTACAATTCATTTATGTTTACCTTCATCTCCCTTGAACCTCCTATAGGTACAAGTGCTAGTTTGTATCTTTTACACTACTAGGATAGTTGAACTAGAGAAATACTTTATTTTAGAAAACAAAGCTTACAATAACACTTGGATTAAATATACAGATACATTAATGACCGCTTCGTTTCAAAATTTATTTAAATTTTTTTTTTTAAATTATTAACTCATCGTCAAACTTATCTACAAACGATCAACAAATCAATTAGTTAAAATGATAAAAATCATACTTTTTAACCTTGTAAACATTGAAAGTAGAATGTGAAGAGTCGATGATACTGAAGCCGTAACATTTGATATGGACGACTTTCCATGGGGTTTGCCGTTATGTACAACACAGATGGAATCATCTTATTTTCCTCAACTTGGACAATGTTATAGGGTTAGAAAGGTACGTCTGTCTTTGTATTGCCGTGATGTTGGAATACGATCTAGGTAATACACGAGAGTGTTGTTTTATCTGTAACTAGAGGTTGCATTGCCTTACATCGTTTAAGTACAAAACAAAATTGGAGCAGGTAATTAAATCCACATGAAAACAAAACAGATGATTATATAAACATCCAGTCTACTCGCTTGTATTTCCCTTCCACTGCCTACTGCCCAAAGTATGGCTTACACAATGCTGGTGTTTGGCAAATTGAAAATAAGTGGGATGATATTTCGAAACTGAAAATGGTGGGCTTAACATTTGGAGAAAAAACATCGGGGATGGAAAATGCTCTTCAAAAAGCACTGGGGAGGCACAGAGCCGCGTCAGGTTTTGCCTACAGCCTAGCATTACACGGCAACGCCCAATACCATGTATTTATCAATCATTGCGGAAAGGACGTGAAGAAGACAGTTGCCAGTCTTCTATATCACAATCTCTCTAACAAACGTCTGAAAGTGTTTCTCGACTGCAAAACACTGCGACACGGGCAGCCCTTTCCCCTCGCAATTCACCAAGCCATTGCCACGGCTGCCGTTCATGTCGCCATATTTTCAAACAAGTACGCAGAATCCGCGTGGTGTTTGAGGGAACTGTGCTTGATGGAAGAAAGCGGAGTTCCCATTATCCCCATCTTTTGTGGAGTTCAACCTCGCGACCTGCGAAAGAATAGGGGAGTGTACTCAAGAGCGCTGGACAAGCATCGTCTCAATCACAGAGTGGAGAGTGAAACTGTTGAAAAATGGAGAGCGGCGCTTAGAAGGGTTTCGTATAATTACGGATTTCAATTTCAAGGGTAAAATTCTCGTTGTTTCCTAAGGCTTTTTTATTATTCCGGAACGTGTACGATTCTCCTTTAGCTTATATAATTTTATATTCCACAAGTTGAAGCGTTTAAATTTAACAAGTGTTTTTTTCAGAGATCATGGAGTGCTGTTGGAGGAAATTGCAGAGTGCGTAGTGCAACATATCGAGGCCAAACGCCGATTTGAGGTCAGGGGAGTGATATCTTGCTTATTCTGCAATGCCATGCGGATCTTAGTAGGCCTCCTCTTTTTAATTTTTTTAATTGGAACTATAATTTAATAATAGACTTGGCGTGACTCCATTTAGTGGCCAATACGGAATGGTGATACTCATAAGTCCAGGGTTTGTGCCCTAATGAGGATAGCAGTCCGGCATACCGGGATTTTGACAATTATGGATTGCACTTTGATCATGACAGCGTTTGTTAACAGGATAAATTACGCTTGACCTATGGTAGCAGGCATTTACTTATGTCCATGGGACACTGTATATTGCCTCCCTTTGTAATGGCCGCTTTTTGGCCGTGTAATTTACCCTTTCTTCATAGCATGGAATGAATAAATGGGAAATTTAAGCTTGATCGACACACAACTCTTGCATGAGTAAATCCGCAAGGGAGGGTACACTGGGGTTTTTCATCTTCACTAAAAGATAAGTTAGCATTATTATGCGTTTGTTGTATTAAACTAAACAAACAGTACATATCCCTGTAGTTTATCATAAAGGTATGGGTTCACATGAAAGAATACTGCACTAAGTGTGAGTGGATTTGGCACAGCGCAGTTTAATCTCAAGCTTGGTCATGATATGGGAATCTAGGGTATTATGTTTGAACAATATGTGAAGTAAGAAAATAGAAATTCCTTTGTAGTCTTACATAAGGGTGTCTAGTGCATTCAATCGGTGTCTTTACCTATTACTACAGGCTGTAGAAACAGCATACATTAACTCTACATCTAAGTTGCTGAAGTGGAATCAGGTACAAGTATGGGTATGTGGGTATGGTATGCCATTACAACAATTTTTTTTGGGTGGGCTGGGTATGTTCTACGAACACATGTACAAAAAACAAATAAAAATTATAAATATGTACATATTAGTAGCCTGAAAATAGGAATTAAGTTCAGAATATGTTTGTGAGTAAGAAGGCACAAGTTGGAATGCATGTAGATTAGCCCCATTGCATTACTTGATGCCAATCATTTGTACTTCATTGAGTGGATGTAGGAGTATGTAACTCCAATTTAACTTAGATGAAGAGGAACTAGCAACCTATTGAGGCAAAGTGAGAGGGTTGTAATTATTAAATTGTATATTAAACTTCAAATTTGAAAATAATAATTTTAAAAAATGAAAAAAATCATATTTAGACAATGCAATTAAAATTAAGAAACTTGTGATTAAAATTTTGATTGCAAGAGCTAGGAGGTGCGGCAATTTATGGCCATTGAGGTACCAACAAGAGTGAGCATCCTTCTTATATTTGTCATGAAGATTAGAAACAATCTGACCATTGAAGGCTACAAAATCAACAAACTCACTCTTAACTACATCCTCCATACCAGGATTGAGGAATAGTTTAATAAGTGTGTTCTTGTATCCTTTGTTGACTTCTACACCTCTATATGTTGTCACCTTTGTCAATGTAGCAAGGATCTCGTGCTAAAATATTTGGGAGTTAATGGAAAGATAAGAAGATGTGGGGTGGTCATTTTGTTCCATTGCTCAACGCAAATTGAATGGCACCTCTTCAAAGAAATTTAATTCAAGATCTTGTCCTTTTTCATTTATGATGGATTTCATTTTCTCAATCATTGAATTGTTATTTTGTTTCATTGCTTAATACAAATTGATCGTAGATCTTTGAAGAAAGCTTATTTAGGATTTTGTTCTTTTTCATTTATGATGGATTTTATCTTCTCAATCATTGAGTAAACTCCATCATATACCTCTCCTAAACACGGCTTATCCATGTTAGTAAAGCGGATCATGCTCATGAGGGGCTTAGTGAAATTAAGAAGATATTTCATGTGATCCTACTAAGTGTCATTTAGGATCATCTTCTTTACATTTGTTGCCTTCTTATTGTAGGATTAATTTCATACAAACTAAAATTGGCTGATGGCCATGCTAGAAAATGCTTCTTGTACTCTCACAAGTCATCTCTAGATGATTGAGTTAAATGTAAATCAGGTCTCAGCATATTCAAAAATAAAAAAGAAAACATAACATATTCAAAAGAAAGAAAAAAAAAAGAAAATGAAAAACAAAGAAGAAAACATAATTAATTCAGAAATCAAATTACTAAAGTAAAATATAAAATTTTAAAATTGTATTGTTTTGATTACTTATAGCAACACCAATTGCGAGAATAATTTGAAAATGGCTTGCTTTTAGGTGGTGTTTTGTGATGAACATTTGGATCTCTTGGCCTTAGCATATACTTGTTTGGTTCAATCTATTTTCTTGCCTAACTTTTGTAGCATGAGGTTGAGTGAGTGGAAAGCACAAGGTTTCCAAATTATATGTGAAAAACTATGTCCCACCAATATACAAATTGTTTTACAATTTGTTGTGACTTGAATAATATTTTGAGGACTCACTTCCTAAAGGCATTGTATGGGGATATAAGAAATAATTGTGCAACCTTCAATTGCCTCTTGCAACCCATTTCAAAAATTCTGCCCTGATAAGGCACACTACAATCACATTGATCAATGACAAATTTTTGGCATCCTTCCATCCATTGAAAATCGATACCCCTATTTATTTCCATGAATGCCTAATAGGAGCTAATGAAGTTTCTATATTTTTGACCTTGTTTCACAATAAGTTGTTGTGCACCTTTCAACAATGTAATGCCCTTATCCTAAGCATGAGGATGCCTAAGTCACTTCCTAACCTTGGGTGGGATTTCGGGATTTCAGGCTTTCTCATATTGTCATACCTTTCTTCCATTCTCCACTTCTACACTAGTATCAAATATCCCAAAACTTCAATCCTTGGCCTCCCACTCCCTTGTTATTTGTGGACTCGTAGACTTTCACTTCCCCTTGCACTCAATATCACCAATCCCTAATCCCTACTCACTCCGACCATTGCATCCTTTTGGCAAGCGTTTCCTTGGACCCTTGCCTTCTATCACACTCTATCATAGAACCATGTTGTTCGAACAAAGGAATTCACCAATCATCAGGCTGACCAATGGTGTCATTAATGGACCCAAAGTTGAATATAAAATGGTGGGAAACTTTTAAATGACTCTTATCATGAACGGTTCCATGCTAAGCCTCCAACTCTATATAAGGTAGGAAATATCATCAATTGCCTTAATCTTTACGCCGAAGGCGTTCTCTATATGAACATTACCGGCTGACTTTAATGATCAACGGTTGAAAATGTGGTAAAATGATGGTTGACCGTTGAAAAAGATTTGACTGTTTGATGAACCCAATATAAAATAAATAAAAATAATATTAAAAAAATAAAACACTTTATACAAATAAAGAAAGCAAAGAATCAAATATTCTTTCTACATTTCCACTAGAAAATATGTTTTACATTCATATTATAAAGGTCAAAAACATAAAAAAAAAAAAAAACCATAATTATTATATTTTACAAATTAAAATAATATTATTATATTTTACAAAAAATATTTTACTACACTGATGCAGGAGCATCCCGAACAAATCAATAATCTGCATCATCCCAAAAGCAATTCGAAGATGAAAGGATAATGTGTGGCAAAAAAAAGGCAAGTGAACTATTTAATAATATGCCTCAAATAAATGTAGTTTTATCATATGCCTTCCATAGGATAGGAATGAAATGGATTTGTGAAAAAGAGTTAAAATTTTTCAAGAAAATGTAATTGGAATAACGCATGGCAGAGGAATTAGAAGGCTGTGGAAAATGTGAACTGTTTGACTTCCTTTCATGATGTATTTATATCTATTAAAATAAGGAAAGGGCAGTATAAAAAGATGAAGGGTCATGGGCAAGAAATGAGGATAAAAACTGAAACCAAGAGGAAGGTGAAAGGTGGGTTGCAGTGTGGAAAATAGCAGAGGCTGCATCGATCTTGTGAGGAGATTGTACATAGCATGAAGGTGAAATTAGGCGCCTGAAGAATCCACATGGTAGGGTGAAGAGAGGGAGGTACAATTCAATTGGCATCTGAATGGTATGAAATGCTGAAACCAACACCCAACCGCGCCTCTACAAGAAGAATATTGGGGATGACCAGAAAAATATCGAAAGGCCGCATCATACCAAAATTCTTTGTGAATGCAAGGCAAGAGGAATAAGGAGGGATTGCAGAAAAATGATAAGAGATGATAATGAGAAAATTAGCGCCAAAAGATGGAGAATGTAGATGGGCGAAGGTGGAGATCTCGAGCCAAATAAAATTGGCAATCTGCTAATGGTTCAAGCTATGCAAGGAATGTGAGGGTTACACACAGTTTTGGAGGTTAGAGAATATGTTACAAGGAGATTGACAGGGGTTGTTGTGGAAGATTAATAGACAGTCATTTAATTTGCTAGCAACAACCACCATGTAGAAATTCGTTAATGAATGTGCAGAAGAATAAAGTGAGAATGGGAATTTTGAATGTGTGTTGGTTTTGAATTTCTTAATAAATTGAATTTGTGAATGGAACATTGTAATTGTCATATTGCCCTGAATTTCAAATTGGAATTTGATTGAAATTGATAACTCAAATAGAATGTTCGAAATTATGGAGATTTTATGATTTGAAGAAGGAAATAGTTTCCTTATTGTTGCAATCGGTATTGTTCGTTTATTAAGAAGTTGAGGATAAGTAGTGAGAGTGTAAGTTTCCTTCAGCGTCATACATTGAATTTACCTTATCTAATTAATCATTGCACTTTCTACAAAGAAAGAAAGTGAAGAATTAGATATTGTTTCTAATTTTCCACTAATATTCAAAGTGTATAAATCATATTATAAAGGCATTGACGGTTGAGAACATGTTAGCATGATGCAAGACTATTGAAAAAGATTTAACTGTTCGATGAACCCAATATAAAATAATCAAAGAAAGAAAGAAAGCAAAGAATCCGATATTCTTTCTACATTTCCAATAGAAAATATGCTTCACATTCATATTATAAAGGTCAAAAACAAAAAGAACAAAAAAAACAAATTATTATATTTTACAAATAAAAAAAACTATTATATTTTACAAAAACATATTTATATTCATTGAATTTAGCTTATCACAATAATCATTGCATTTTATACAAAGACAAAAAATAAATAATTAAATATTGTTTCTAAATTTCCACTAATATTCATAGTTTATAAATTATATTATAAACATGCAGAACAATTGATTTAATGTTTTGAATGTATACTCAATATTAGGGATAATAGATTTCCACAATCCATGAAGATTATTGCTTAGTGTTTCTGGATTAGATTGTGTTTGTATTTTTTTTCATCAACGTTTTGGATCACACTCCGTGATCCATCATTAGGATGTCAAAGAGCATAAGGAGTAAAATGAATAGCTGCAGACCAAGTATTGCATAAGAAGGAGAAAGGAGGGGGGTAGGAGAGGAGGCACATGAACCAAGGAATTGATGGAAGGAATTAAACTTAATAACACATAAAGGAAAATAATTTCAAGCTAAATAAATAAAATAAAAATAAAAACTAAGCATAAAAAACCCAGAGCAAGAAAATTATTTTTATACTTAGTTTTTATTTTTATTTTATTTATTTAGCTTGAAATAATTTTCTTGCTTTGGGTTTTTTATATTTAGTTTTTATTTTTATTTTATTTATTTAGCTTGAAATTATTTTCCTTTATGTGTTATTAAGTTTAATTCCTTCCATCAATTTCTTGGTTCCTGTGCCTCCTCTCCTACCCCCCTCCTTCCTCCTTTTTATGCAATACTTGGTCTGTAGCTATTCATTTTACTCCTTATGCTCTCTGATATCCTGATGATGGATCACAGAGTGTGATCTGAAATGTTGATTAAAAAAAATAAAATACAAACACAATCTAATCCAGAAACACTCAACAATAATACTCAATATTATTCAGTTTCAAACATTATATATATATATATATATTTATTTATTTATATATATACTATCATTAATAAGCACTTTTATTCCATCTTCCTACATAAAACAAACATTTATTTCAAATTGCTTTTCTTCTTAGTTCAAAGCATTTCACACTTACATTCTACTATACTTAATGTCAAATAATAAGCTCTATCCATACAAATTCTAAATTAACAAAAAAACGATCGGCATACCCATTGCACAGCAAGGTGCAATTGCTAGTTGGACATCATATCAACAAACCCTAAATTGTAGAGTTGAGCGCTTGTGTTCACCTATTGGATTTGAGTACGAAATCCTTAGGGTCTGGAGATTAGTGGACAAAAACCCATTGGTTTCTTGGATTTTGGAGGATGGAACTCCTTTGGGTTTCTAAGGGCAACTTCACACGAAGGTTGCATTTGCACTTCAGGCTTAGTGGTTTTCTTCAGCATTTGAGCATTTCAAGTTTTCAACATTTTGGATATTTTTTTGAATATATTTGTGATCGTTGTAATCTTTGTTATCTATAAACAACTCAAGCAACAAATCTTTAAAAATCATTAAATGAATTGTTTGAATGAAATACTCTGTTCCAACTAGTTTATATCAACAAATTTATATGAATGCATGATGTGGGGTTTTAAGATTTAAACATTCAATACAAAATTTTAGATTTTAGTTTATTTTACCATAGATGGCAGATTTAGTGAGTAATCACCAAGTTTTTGGTGCATATTGTTGGAAATATTATTGTTATTGATGTCAAAGGATCATGGAGATCGATGAACATATTGGATGTGCAATTGTCAAACACTTGTTGAACATACACGAGTTTTGTACCTTGAAGATGCATTCTAGTTGTAGGCAGACATTGTTAAGGTTCAAAATGATGATAAAGTGCCAACAATATGTTCTTTGACCATAGAAAAATAAGAAGACAAATCAAAGTGGCCGAGATTGCCTTGCAAGTTGAGTTTATTAAAGCAGGTCGAGTATTTCTACATGGCTCGATCCATTCAACAATAGAATTAATCAACAATAATGCCATCATAAGTGAAGGCCATGGGTTGGTGGAATGTGTCTAAATTCATTATGTTAGCGCCCAAGTTCATAAACAAATTGTCCAAGACAAAGTTAAGTAGCAGCGATCAAGAATAACAAAAAGTTTGTTAAAGTTAATTTAGCTATAAAGTTAATGATGTCCATGGCAGCAAATGAAATTGGATTAAATATATGATGGCAGACCACTCTCTATGTTGGCACCTCTTTAATCAAGTCGCTCATTATAGGGAGGTTAAGTTATAATAAAATAAATTTATATGTTTCTTGAAAAGGCTGACTCCCCCCAAGAAGTCGCTACTCTTGGGAGAATTGTATCCCTTCAAGGAAAGGTGTGATTGGGTATAAAAAGGTATGGAGAGATGGAGTTAAAAAAAAAGGAAATACAATGCAATATAATTCGATTTGGAGCAGAAAAAGAGATGATAAAAAAGCAGTTTTAAGAGCAGATGAAGATCAGATTTAGAGCAGAAATTTATGTGAAGGATTAGCAAGTATGCACTGATAATTTGAGCAGACCAAGAGCAGGAAATATGAAGGAAGATATTAGTGTGAAGATGATCTATCTTATGTAAGCCTATTTTGAATAGTGAAAGTGGAATACATGATGCATCATCCAAGAGCAGAGTTGTAAGAAGAAGAATATGCACAATCAGATTTTATGAAGACTTGTCATCCATTGAAGAAGAAATATTTTAAGTAGGCAGAAATTTTGTTGTATAGGAGGTTGGTGCCTCATATCAAAGAGATTGGTGTCTTTTGCTGAGTTGGTGCTCAGTTGTGCAGATAGGTGTCTCCAGTAGTTTGGTGCCTACAAAGTTTGTAAGAGAATTTTATCAAGCAGTCTTTTCATTGTGGTTTTCTCCTGAAAGGGTTTCCACCTAAATCTTGGGTCTCTTAATTGTTTTATCTTGTGTGAATGATGTTATTATGGTTATCAAGTGTTAAAAAGGTAGAATATTAACTTACACTGTAATGTCCCCTTTTTGGGATAACCCTAATTTGTGCCCACAATTTGCTAATTCAAACTTTATATAAATTCCCTCTTCTAATGATATGTCTATATAGGTATTCCTTTATTTATATTTGATTGGTATTCTTATTTATCTATATATATAATCATTCTTTATTTCCAATCTGCTGCTTTTCTGCATACATATCCCTATCTCTGATCATTTCCAATTCATATTCATCACCTATTCCTTCTTAAATCTGTATTCTATTCTTCCTCTCCGAACTTCATATATACTGCTCTTAATCCTTTTATAAATCTGCAATAAATCTGGTTACAAATCTGCTATTAAGTTTGTCCTTAAATTCTCATTTGATCTTCCTGCAATTTCTTCATAAATATCTTCAAATTGTTAGTTTTAGACCAGAAGTGAAGATAAGCAGAAATACAAGATGATGAACAATCAAACACAGCAAATACTCTGGGAAAACCCTCCTTCTCGAGGGAGGAAAACCTAGCCAAAATATATCTCTTATATATTGAATGAAAAGAGCAGAAATCTGCTTACAACTTGGCCCAAACACAAGGCCAATCTGATGAATGAAAAGATAGCACCTCTCCTAGATGCGAATATTCAAACAAATATGATTTCTCCTTGATATTGATCTGCTGATGCAATATGTTGATCTGCTGCAAATGTGCGAACTCCTCCTTGAGGTGCGAATTGATTTTAATGAATAAATTAATGATCAAATGAATGATCATTGCCTTGTATAAATACGAAGCAAGGCGACTCTTCATATGCGTCGGCCTCATTTAGAAAACAATGTGACTTTTCATTTGGGTTGGCTCCATAAAAAATAAATTAATATTTATAGCAAGTCTGACTTGCTTTTATTTATCTTTCATTTATTATTTAAATTTGGGAGAAGGATATCTCCCGCAGCTATAACGTCAACACTCCCTCTTAGCTAGGGAGGTATCCTTCCAGATATCCATGTCATGGAGTCTCTCAACATGACATCCACAATGGCTACACCTTTTTGTGAAAAAGTTCATCACGGAGTCTCTCAATGTGATATCATCATGGAGTCACTCAACATGACGTCCACCATGGCTACTCCCATGTGTGGAAAGAAACATGTGCACATGTGTCCATCACGGAGTCTCTCAACGTGATGTTGTCATGGAGTCTCTCAACATGACGTCCACCATGGCTACTCCCATGTGTGGAAAAATACAAGTACAAAGGATTCATCACGGAGTCTCTCAACGTGATGTTGTTATGGAGTCTCTCAACATGACGTCCACCATGGCTACTCCCATGTGTGGAAAGAACCACATTTCCATCTCAGAGATGGACGAGGGCTTTCACCTCATATTTCTCCGTCTCAAAGAAATATGCATTATAGCAAAGATCATTGATGCTGAGTCTCCCTCTCAGCAAGGGCAACATTCTCCACTACTCCAAGCTTGTCTCGAAAATGTGCAAACTTCACTCTGCAGAGAGGCTTGGTGAGAATATCATCCGTCTGATCATCAGTGCAAATGTACTTGAGTTGAATTGATTTCCTCAACACCATATCTCTGATGTAATGATACTTGATCTCCACATGTTTTGTCCTATCATGAAACACTGGATTGACAGAGAGCTTCACACAACTTTGATTATCACAATGACTCATAGTCGGCTCCAATGTTTGACCAAACAATCCTGCAAGGAGCTTTCGAAGCCACACTGCTTCTCGAGTTGCTACACATGCTGCAATATATTTAGCCTCTGCAGTGCTTAGGGCCACAAAAGTCTGCTTCCTGCTACACCAAGAAATCATGGCAGACCCCAAACTGAAGCAACATCCAAAGGTGCTCTTCCTATCAGTTACACTTCCGGCCCAATCAGAATCAGTATAGCCTTGTAACTTCAAATCTTCACAGGAAGTGTATCTCAAGCCATATCCCACAGTGCCACGCAAGTATCTCAAGATATGCTTTGTTGCAACTAGATGAATATGTCTTGGCTCACACATGAATTGGCTGAGAGCACTCACTGCATAACAAATGTCTGGTCTAGTATTGACTAGATACATCAATGATCCAATCAATTGTCTATACATGGTGGGATATACCAAATCTGAACCAGCTGCTGAGTCACTCAACTTCTTCAAATTCGTCTCCATAGGTGTAGACATAGACTTGCAATCCATCATCCCGAATCTCTTCAAGATGTCTATAGTGTATTTCTCTTGACTTAGAATAATCTCATTGGGTCTTTGCCACACTTCCAGTCCCAGGAAGTAATGCATAAGACCAAGATCCTTCATCTCAAACTCAGAGGCTAACTCTTTCTTGCAATTTGTCAATGAGATACTCTGCTCCAGTGAGAAATACGTCATCAACATAAAGAACCAATATCAAAGCCTCAACATCAACTACCTTGAAGTAAAGATTGGAATCTGCATCATTCTTGGAGAATCCCAAGCTCATCAAATATCGGTCAATCCTTTCATACCATGCACGAGGTGCTTGCTTAAGGCCGTACAATGCCTTCTTCAATTTGCATACATGAGACTCCTTCCCATGAATCATAAAACCATTTGGTTGCTCAATGTACACTTCTTCAATCACACCATTAAGAAATGCAGTCTTTATGTCCATTTGATGTAACTTCCAGCCTTTAGCGGATGCAATAGCAATAATTGTCCTGATAAAAGTGTATCGAGCCACAGGAGCAAATGTCTCCTCATAATCTATTCCCTCCTTCTGAGAGAATCCTCTTGCCACAAATCTTGCCTTGTGCTTTTCAATGCTACCATCAGTTGCATGCTTGATTTTGTAGAGCCACTTGGAAGACACAACTGATTTCCCTTTAGGTCTCGGAACAACATCCCAAACGTCATTCTTGATGATAGACTGATATTCTTCTGTCATTCTATCTTTCCATACCTGCTGGTTGGATGCCTCCTCAAAACTGGAAGGCTTAGAACCAATGATGTGACTCATCAATGCCACATAGCCTGGGAACTTCTGTGGTCTCTTGCTTTCCCTAAAGGTGCCTCGAGGAGCTGCATGCTTTTCTGCCTCTTGCATAGTTAGTCGAGCCCATAGAGGTCTCTTTCGACCTATAGCAATGTCTCTCGGCCCATCAGTTGGTTCCATGGGATCAACTGGATCAATAGTCTCGTTTGGTTCATTGGACTCCCTCTGAATCTCAGGAGTATGATCAGGAGAAATGTCCATATCCTGAGGTGTCTCCTGTTCTTCACTGTCTATCTCCATGTAAGACCCTTTAGATCTTTTGAAGGCTACTTCCTCTTCGAAGGAGACATCCTTGTTGATCTCATTCTGTTTCTGTCCTGGAATGTAGACTCTGTAAGCTTTAGAAGACTCACTGTATCCCACAAATATACCCTTCTTGCTTGAAGGTTCTAGCTTTTATCTTTTATCCTTAGGCACATGAATGTAAACAGGACAACCAAAAATTCTGAAATGACTAACCTCAAGTTTCACTCCTGTGAAGGCCTCTTCAGGAGTCATGTTTCCCAATATTCGATGAGGGCTTCGGTTTTGAACATACATTGCAGTTCTAGAAGCTTTTGCCCAAAGGAAAGTCTGTAAATCTTGATCATGAATCATAGCCTTGGCTGCCTCAACTATGGATCTATTCTTTCTTTTGGCAACTCCATTTTGCTGAGGGTTGTACGGAACACAAAACTCCCTCTTGATCCCAACCTCAATGTAGAAATTGCGAAATCCTCCAGAAGTGTATTCTCCTCCATTATCAGATCTTAGAACCTTAATCCTTTTCCCGGACATGTTTTCAACTTGAGCCTTGAATTCTTTGAATCTATCAAGTACTTCTTTAGACTCCTTAGATTTCAAAAAGTAAATCCAAGTCTTTCGAGAATAGTCATCAATGAAAATCACATAATACCAAAATCCACTCAAGGATGCCACAGACATTGGACCACATAAATCAGAATGAACAAGATCTAAAATTCCTTTTGATCTACTATCACTACTATGAAAGGGACTCTTGATATTCTTACCTAGTGCACATCCTCTGCAAATGCCATCATGCTCTTGACTGAGCTTTAGTAGACTAGTAACCATCTTCTCCATAGATGGAAGAGCTTTGAAGTGTAAGTGAGCAAGTCTCCTATGCCATAGCTTACTCGAACTGGTAGAGTCGTGCAATAATGCCTGAACTAGACGAATAGAAAGTCTGTATAGGCTCTCTTGATGGACACCAATCATGCGAGCTGTTTTGATACTAGAGTTCTTAGGCCAATCAAGAACTTTCCCTTCAGAAAAAGCAACTTGGTAACCCTTGTCTTCCAATGCTAAAATGGTAACAAGATTTCTTTTGATTTGTAGTACAAACAAGACATCACTCAGATGAAAGGGATACCAGAATCTAGATGAAGAGAGGTGGTCCCAGCTCCTTTTACGGAATAACAAGCATCATCTCCGATTATCACTTGCAAGTTGGTTTCTCTTTCTATCAAGTCTGAAAGATGCTCTCGATATCCTGTAATGTGTCGTGAAGCATCACTATCAATCAACCAAGTGTCACTGTCTGTTGGAACATTGCTTGAAAGAGTGGAGATGAATAGAAATCCCCTTGAGTTATCTCTAGATTCCTTTTGAGGTGACACATTATCAACATCTGCAGTAGAAGTATGTTGCTTTGGTTTTGATATGCAATCTCGAGCATAGTGACCATACTTGTCACACCTGAAACATTGAATGTGAGAGAGATCCTTCTTCTTCTTTGGTTCAGGAACAAAATCTGATTTTCTGTCTCTATTCCTCTTGAAATTGCCTTTTCTCCCTTCTCTTCCTTTCCTTCTGGAAGTTTGAGCAGCAAGGACATGATTTTCTTCATTATGAGAGCTTCACCCATTTCCACTTGCTGCCAATTTGGATTCCTCTTGAATGCAATCAGCTTGAAGACGATCAAACTTGGGCAATTTAGATCTTCCACTAATGCTTTGGATAAAGGGCTCCCAAGATTGAGGAAGACCATTCAGTGCCAACATAACCGGGTCTCTATCTTCAACTATATCTCCAATGGCACATAGCTGATCTCTCAACTCAACAATCTTCGTGAATAAGGAGACGACTGAATTTCCTTTAGCCATTTTTATATGATGGAGCTGTTGTCTCAAGGCAAGAGCTCTGCTGGTATTGTTGATCTCATGCAATCCTTGTAGAGTCTCGAACATGTCTTTGGCTGTCTTCATCTTGGAGATAATTGGCACTAGATGATCCTTCACGGAGTCTATCAAGATCTTCCTAGCCTTCGTGCCTTTCTTCTTCCATTGAGTTTTCTCAGCATCATTGGATGGTTCGGGCACATCATTTTCCACGAAGTCTAGAAGATCATTTTCTTCTAGTGCAATAAGAACTCAGAACTTCCATGAGGTGAAATTTGATGCACCATCAAGCCTATCTTCGACCTTGACTCCGTTCACCATCTTCGATACTTAGATAGACTGCCCTAGATAAGAAGAAGACTTCGCTGCTTAAACAAATCTGATCTGATCTGATCTTGCTTAAACCCGCTCTGATACCATGTTAGTTTTAGACCAGAAATGAAGATAAGCATAAATACAAAATGATGAACAATCAAACACAACAAATACCCTGGGAAAACCCTCCTTCTCGAGGGAGAAAAACCCAGCCAAAATATATCTCTTATATATTGAATGAAAAGAACAGAAATCTGCTTACAACTTGGCCCAAACACAAGGCCGATCTGATGAATGAAAAGATAGCACCTCTCCTAGATGTGAATATTCAAACAAATATGATTTCTCCTTGATATCGATCTGCTGCAAATGTGCGAACTCCTCCTTGAGGTGCGAATTGATTTTAAAGAATAAATTAATGATCAAATGAATGATCATTGCCTTGTATAAATACAAAGCAAGGCGACTCTTCATATGCGTTGGCCTCATTTAGAAAACAATGTGACTTTTCATTTGGGTTGGCTCCATAAAAAATAAATTAATATTTATAGCAAGTCCGACTTGCTTTTATTTATCTTTCATTTATTATTTAAATTTGGGAGAAGGATATCTCCCGCCGCTATAACGTCAACACAAATAAACTCCCACGTTCTGATCCTCATATGCTGTTGTATATGTCATATGTTTCTTTATCTTACTCACACACTTTCACATATGGATCTGCATCTTCAAGCCTCTCATACAAATCTGGATAAGATAGTCTCCTTAATTCTTTGTATGATGATTGATTTATCTTGTATCGCATACCCCTATTTCCCTGATTTATTCAATTGTTGTGTATGCCCCTATGGATGATTACTGGCTGCTCCTCTAGAGCTGTCCAAATCTGAAAATGAATATTTAAATCTGCCTAACCTCCTTGATGGTCCCTCCCTTGAATTTAGCCATCCTTTATATATCATTTGAACAGGTTCGATGTGAGAGGTTGTGTTGTTTGAATGGTAATGTCTTCTGCTCACCACCATTCAACGCTACCTTTGGTTGCCTTAATTGCTACCCTTAAATGCATTCGTTAGCTCTAAATTATAAACTGCTTCTCCTTTAATACATCGCAGCCTTCAAATCACTCTTCTATTATAGTCCGATCAAGAGTTATCCTCACCCTTAGGGATGTGTCTTTTGACATCTCTGCTTTGTAGCTAATGATCTTGTAACTAATGATTAACGTTCATAAATTAAGCTTTCTTATTAATGTGTCGTTTTGAAATTGCTATCCATCTAGAACGACACTGATGTTTCTTGTGATATGCTTCGGAAGACCCATGCCCGTGTGCAACAATTCTTATTATTACATATGCCCGAAATTCCATCTCCCATGCTCTGTAGGTATTGGCGCTAGATCAACTCTATGTTGGAGATAATAATACTAAACTCCGATGTTTCCAATTGCAAATACTTACGCAACGATGAGGATGAAATGCTTGATGAGATAATAAAGTCCCATGTCCGATGTCTATCCTCCAAATCTATTCCCTCTGCAATCCTCCAATCGTTGTAGCCTTAAAGATAGTATGAAGGAATGTACCTTTTAGTGGATACGATTCAGGAGTTATCCCCTATGTATTGCTGGAGATCTCTTCCCTCCAATCATATTTCTTTCTTATCCTCCTATATTCTTATGATCGCTGCCTTATAATAGTCTTAATCAAATTGACTTCCTCAAATCTTTTGGCAATTGTGATCCAGTTCATGTAGAGTGGATCTTCGATAACATTCAGAGTCAATGTTTGTTAAAAGCTGATCGTTTTTGTATTGCAGGAATTGCTAGAAGCCCATGATGTTACTATTGTGTGTGATGACAATGATTCTACGCCGAAGGAGAATATAAGCTTTTCTCATTTGCTTCTTGTTGTGAAACGGAGGAGCACAATGAGTCAGTCGATAGCCAATGATCTCAATACTACAACTGTTGATTGTGGCATCGAGGACAATTCAGAGTCAATGAAGATGTTTGATAAGGCACACACTCCATAAACTGTTCATCAACCGCTTAGGAAATAAGAGATATGCCTCCTCGATTTATCGCGATGACCATAGATTGGTTTGCATATGGGATAAAGTGGCGGTAATAATATTCAAAGAAATGGATATTGGCGGTGCCAATTAAACCTGGCGGCTCAGAGAGTATACTTGGCTTGGCAAATTCCACGTGACTATCTTTGATGGTGGATTCCAGGAGATGGCGTATATTGTAATGTCCCTAATATTATATTTTATGACTATAATTGTCATTATAATGGTTGTAATATTATTATATATTATATGTTTCTTTTTCTTAGTATCATATCTATAAGGTTAATATCTATATTTTAATATCGATAATATAATACTTATAATTATAATATTGTCTTTGACAATTATAATTATATCGAATGGATAATATCCTCAATATGTATTTCGTTATTTAATGTCATGATCTCAGGGACATGACATATACTGATTCACCGCCCCACTCAGTAAAAGTATGTGCTCATCAATTGGCTTAATCTTTGGACATCGTATCAACAATCCCTAAATTTGTAGAGTTGAGTACTTGTGTTCACCTATTGGATTTGAGTACGAAACCCTTAGGTTTTGGAGATTAGTGGACAAAACCCCATTGGTTTCTTGGGTTTTGGAGGATGAAACTCCTTTGGATTTCTGAGGGCAACTTCACACAGAGGTTGCATTTGCACTTCAAGCTTAGTGGATTTCTTCAACATTTGAGCATTTCAACATTTTGTATATTCTTTTGAATATATTTGTGATCATTGTAATCTTTGTTATTCGTAAACAACTGAAGCAACAAATCTTTAAAAATCATTAAATGAACTCTTTGAATGAAATACTTTGTTCCATCTAGTTTATATCAACAAATTTATATGAATGCACGATGTGGGGTTTTAAGATTTAATCATTTTGGTTGAAACTCAATACAAAATTTTAGATTTTAGTGTTTTTTACCATAGATAGTAGACTCGACAAATACTCACCAACTTTTTTTCATGTCAAGTAATCGCTAGAATTACTTGCTAGGAAAACTCATCGAGTTTCTGGTGAGTACTCGCTGATTTTTTTGCCACCATCCCTGAGCCACATTTGCAGCGGATTTTGTGGGAGTTTCTCTCCACACAATCCATGGTTCATCAATGCAAGTATGGCAAGGGGTTTTGGGGAGATCCCCATGCTACAAATCAAGGATTTTTATGTAGATTTGTCATATTTTTGTGAGGGTTTGTGGCTAGGTTTTCTTCTCTGCCACGTGCCCTATCTTTTCTAGTGCCCAACAAATGAATAAAAGGATTTTAAGCCTCTTTGTCAAGGGTGGATCTTCCCTCAGTTCTCTATGGAGACTTATTCATTATTTGCATTTATGATACTATAACGGGCTCCATGCCTCTGAATCAATAAAGTTGCTCTATTTTCACCTCTTCTCATTTCTTATGTGTTTTGTAAAATCTTTTTACCTTCATGTCTGAATGAATGTTGATAATTTTCTGGATATGTATGTTGTGTGAAACTTGTTTGCAAGATCTATTTGTGGATTTTCCTTCTTTCCCTCTTAATGCTTGTCAAACCTTGACCTTCATACATACTTCTAGGAGTTGGTATAACAGAGACTTGTGTGAGTTTTTCTGGTGGCTTTCTTTGATTCTTTGTGTTGTAGTAAGTAGGAATTAACACCACTTAGTCTAGTTGCATCAACACCCTTTTCCTTTTTATGCATTCCTTCTTATCCTTTTCCCTAGAGAGTCAGTAGAATAGGATTAGTTGTAGGATTATTTAGTGTTGGGTTGGGTCCATATTGTTGCATCTAGGTTAGAGAGGAAGCTGGCCTTCTTTGGAGGTTTGATCTCATTTGCAAGGTCCCACACCTTGAGATCATTCCCACCTCTCCCTGGAATGCTAAACAATAGTCTCAATAAGGGTGCAATTCCAAGTGACAACAGTTTTTCAGCAAGGGGAAGTCAATGGTGTACAAAAACGATGGATTGTCATGATGAATGTGATTGAATGAAAAACTTATTTTAATTTGATCTCCAACCCATTTGTCTTGTGATTTTTCAGCTCACCATTGTTTCCATTCTTGACATTGTAAAAATACCCTTCACTTAATACAAGCTCACAAGTATTTTCCATACCTATGGTTCTTCTACAACTTGCCCAATTTATTTGGCATGAAGCTTTTTGTTATATATTATTGTTTTCCATACCTTTTTTAACTCCAAGGAGACAATAAATGTTCTAACTCACTCTAGAATCCTTGATTGCTATGGGAATTATCTTAAAGGAAATCTCTTAAAACTTTAGCAAACTTATCATAAGTTGCTTTGGAGGGAGCATCATATGAAAGCTACCAGACATGTGTGTAGCAACTAAAATGTTAGAGAAAATTTGATTTTGGCTATCAAATGCTGCATTTAGGAACTCAGTAAGACACCAATTTAACTATTTGCAAAGCATAAGTCCAAAGTTTAGATGAGAAGCATTGGAATGCATAAGGGATGACTATGACATTACATATGTGAGTTAATGGATTGCATGCGTCCCAAGAGTGTGAGGAAGGATTCATTAGCAAATTTTCTGTTTGATTGAATGAGATTGTTTATGTAACAAGACATTGAAAGGGTTTGTAGGCTAGAAGATAACTGAAAGCTTCATTAACAAGCTCATAGAGGGAATGGGCAAATGTGCATGTTTGCCTGATAGAATGGTAAAGAAAAATAAAAAAAATTGGTAAGGTAGGTCTAAGTTTTTTCAAAATTGCTTAAACAAGAGAGATGAAGGGCTAGACCCTAAATCTTGAAGCATTGCTAAAATAAAAGGTTAGTTAATCCTATCATAGGCATATTATCAGATTGAATTCTAATGAAGATGTTGTATTGGCCTAGGGCTTTATCTTGATTTGTACCCTCCCATAGAGCAATAATATTATCAAGGATTTATTTGCTCTCAATGCAACTTGTTTGTTTAGGTCCAAGTATGACATGTAAAACACGGTGGAGATGAAAAGAAAGGGCTTTAGCGACAATTTTGTTTAAGACATTAAGTAACATGATCTACAGCCAACTTGTAATTAGCTGAGGATAATTAGCATTCGACATGCATTTATACTTCCTTTGTAGTAATATTGCCTAGGAATTTAGTGTGCAAACATGCATAAGTTCTTGACCTGCAAAGTGCCAACAAGACTTGTAATATTCACAAGGAAATTGGTCTAACCTCAATGCCTTGTCTGCCTTGTCATTGGGCACATGCATAAAAACTGCATGGAGCTCATCCAAAGATAAATGGTTGTCATCAGGGTAAGATTGTTAGAGACATCACCTGGACATTGTTTCAAAGCTTGCTTCCTCTCTAGAGCTACCACTTGGGATTCAATAACCATTTTGCAATTCCCCACAAAGGCATTGGCTATATCAGACAACTATTTGAACAGCTATGAACAAATTTTAATATTTTATGTGTTAATATCTTAGGTGAGTGCTTGGCTCGAAGGGTTTCAAAAATTACTTCCGAGGTGTTGTCCTCAATTTTGAGCTTATATATTTTAGCTCACAATTGTGCACTTTTGTTTTTTATTTGTTATACTGCAGATGTTCATAAAAATTCTGCCCATATGAGCATCAACATGAGATCAATACAAGCTCTTGCAATCACTTATTAGAGACCAATACAAGCTCCTTGCATGAAAACACACTAGAAATCACGTATGGAAGACCAAGAGTCACTGCTTAGAAATCCACTTATTTTAGAAACCACATCCACATTAGAAACCAACTATGGAAGACCAAGTGTCAACTTAGAATTCCATGATGTCTCTATGGAGATATGAATTTGGGTCTCCACAGTGTGAACCCAACACTTTAACTAATTAAGCTCAACCCTTTGGCCAATTGTTCACATTTCATTGCTCAAGCCTATAAAGTTTTGATTTAATGTTGAAAGGAGGCAACAAGAGATTGAAGTTAGGGATTCAGACTTTAGAGTATTATTCCCAAAGCTAGAAGGAAATTGAGAAAATCCTCAATAGCTGAGAATCCATTTTATTTCCATAATGCTTGTGGAAGGAGGAGGTGTTGGAGATTGCTTCATAACACCATATAATGATAAAACAACCAGACAAACTCTTAGGATGTGGGGCAAGGTTGCAAATTCTAGCAATAGTTTTGAGGCAACCCTTGTGTTGGAGAAAGGAGGTATTGTATCAAGAAAATATGTATATGAGATGCCTTGGGTGGCATGGAGTCCCAAATGATTTTAAAATATATGGGGCAATGGTTTTAAATAATTGTATCTAGTGTATCTCTAATTAACTAGTTTGAGCTGACATCAAAATTAAACATATTTATTTAAAAGAAAGGGCGCTAATCTGTTTTTTACAGATTTGGTTTGGGACCTTTTTGAAACATAGACCATGTAAACTATGGTTTGGGTCGTAAAACCCCCATTTGTTCTCATTTAGAACTAGGTTGCTCTTCTTCAACACACCTGTGTACAGCCAATAAATTTTCTTTTCTTGCTTGAGATTCCATTGTGTTGAAATGAAAGTTCATACAGCAAGCAATTGCCAATTGGCTAAATTGCATTATTTGCTGCAAAGATATTGACTGATCAAGGGAAAGATCATTGAAATCAAATAAAGTACACAGTACGACGAGTCTGCTGCTCACCTTGATCTACTATGGCTGAGGTGGGGGAGGTTGCAGCAGAATACCATACCCACCCGGGCCCTTGAGACAATTAGTGATCGATTGGGGGACAATAAGGTCAAATGGAATTCAACATTTTGAAGAAGACCCTTAAGATGAGAAGTGCCAAACCAGGCGGCAATAAGGTAAAACAGAACTCAACATTATTTAAAGTATAAGCCTGGATATCCTAATTTCTTTGAAGAAAAAAATAGAGGGTTTTGTGACATTCAACAATAGATAATTCATTCAATAAGATTTTCGAGAATCATGGCTTTCTCTTCTGCCATTTGTAACAAAGCTGTAAACTACTATCCAAAACGGCCCTTTGATTCTTGGATAAAAGAGCACGTACATGAAAAATGCCTTGTTTGCTCCCATTCCCATGCATTGAAATTCATGTTAGAGTGGGTTGGGCTTTGAGAGTGGTGCAAGGAGGTGACATAAAGTATTACCACAAATGAGATAACACAAGTCTCACCCTAAAAGTGGCAAAGATGGAGTAGTGAGTGAGGCATGGGAATTGCTTTCCAAAAATTGAGATCTCTGTGAGGGGTTGGGCTTGGGTTGTGATACATGCTTATAAACAATACAGTCGGGTCTGGTCATGGGAACATTAGAGGAGCCTTTGGTTTTTATGGATGACTCTTTTCTACTTTTTTATGGGTGACCTGATTTTACTCTTTGCATCCTTTGCCACTCCTCATCTACCACAAATCCTTCAAAGTGGACTTGGCTTCCCTTTGGACCAAGACACAATATTCTTTAATTTTATGTTTTGCAATTGACACCTTAAAACAAACTTTTATAGGTTTATACAAACAAGCTTTTGCATGATATGATGATTTCCAATTTGGATGTCAATGGAGTCATGTAGGTCATGAGTTAAGTTGACCTCAATGTATACTGTTAGCAAATAATCAATAAATGATTAGAAAGGGAGTGGCAATCTAAAAAATTCTATCCATATTGATGCCTTAAAAGAGGTGTTTTCATAGGCAACAAAATTTGAAGTCAGTGGGTTATTTTTATAGAACCAAGGTCCATGGTTGAAAAAAGATTGTCATTGTTTTGGGTCAACAATTATAAACAGTCAAATTCTAAATAATTTTTGATTCAATACAATAGGGTTTTCAGTTATACAATATCCAATTTTTTAGCATAGACGTTCCTGGGATATGACCAACATAGTAAGCAATTAAAATAGAATTCTCATACCACTAACAAGTAGAACCTACAATATTTATACTGAAAATCCCATATGTTGTGGGATGTATTTCCTTGCTGTATGATATACATAGAGCCAAACTTCCAACTTCTCTTGTGTATCATTCCTTTTGCCAATCTTTTCAATGATAGTTACATCTCGTTGTGGAGAGACTGTTAAAATGGCTAAGTTCATTTGATGGGCAGATGTCTTAAAGTGCAATTATTGCAGATTCCTATATAGTCTTGATAGAGTAATAGAAAGGGGTAAGGAAGTTACTGATGGACACATAAAATCAAAACACTTGCGAGAAACTGCAAAATCCTAGCAAAGCTCATTCAGTACCTGTGAGTTTGTGACCTATAATGACCAAATTTTAGGATCTAATTTTTGTATGTAGCTTCTTTTTTGAAGTAAACTATCAGTTTGAGCAGTTATCTCAGCAATGCCCTAAAGAAATGAGCCAAAAGATATTGGATTTCTTTTTATGTTTGCGTACCTTTTTGTAAATAATGGAATTGATAGAACATTTTTATCAATCTTGCAAAGGCATTTGTATAAAACAATGATATGTATAAAATGCAGGAATCTCATTGATCGCTCTAGATTTACCACTAGGGTTGAATGGAGAAATTGTGCTCTTGATTTGCCACCAAGCTGGAATGGAGAAAATGCTTCATCAGTTAATGTAAAGGTGAGCTGTCAATTCTGATGTGATTTGTACAAAATTTTGTTGGTCACATGCATATTTATTTCACTTGGACATAATATTTATTACTAATATTGCAACTTGTTATCTGATATACATTTGAGAATTTATGATCTCTTTATTTATTTTAGAAAATATATACCTCTATTGCAAGGGCTTTTAGCACAAATTCTTTCTATATTGAGGATATGTGATGTAAAAGAGAATTCTTAGTATAATAGCATGAGGCCTTCATGACATATTTGGGTTAGAAGTCAAATGCAGGATAGCTTGAGGTGAGTTGTTCAGTGCTCCTATTTTGCATTGTATGCTTCTACTTATGTTTTAATTATTATCAGTCACCACTGTTGATTTAAGATAGCTTCGGTCAGATATAAATGATGATTGCATTCATGCATCATCATCATTTATATTTAACCAAACTGTTCTTAAAATATAAAACCATCAAATAAGTTATTTGAATTTCTGATGATGATCGAAATTTGCAAATGAATAAATCGGAATTCATTTTATATGATTGCTGTTTGTTAAATACTCTCATATTAGTCTATGGGTAACACCGAATTGTTTCGGTTTGTTAAGGGAGCCCGCGCGCTCAAGGGACACGTCCCATGAGCGGACGTGTCTCCACTTTGTGGAGACACGTCCTCTCATGAGACGCGTCTCTCCTTGAGGCGTGTCTCCCACATATAAATGAGACTTCCTTCTTTTATTTGCAGACATCGAAATTGATTAATGTTCTGCAATCAGCACATTCAAATATAGAAATAGAAAATCTGATTTAGAATTCTTACACAGTATTTCAGTCTTAGAATTTCCATAGGTCTTTTAGGATCCTGCTCTGATAAGATTTGATAACATTTACATGGTATTAGAGCCAAGTTGAGTGAATCCAAATCAAATCTAGATATCAGATTACTTAGAAAAATTCGTATTTTTGAAAAATCGAATTCACATCACATTCTTCATAATGTCAAGTATGATCAGATTTGAAGATCGTCTTGAGGGAGCAAACAACTTCACCTCATGGAAATTCAGAATCATGATGATTCTCAAAGAAAATAAGTTAGACTCATTTGTGAAAGAAAACAAGGGGGAACCAGAGGATGATCCTGAGAAAACTCAATGGATTGAGAATAATGAAAAAGCCATGAAAATCTTAGTAGATGCAGTTAGGGACCACATTGTACCTATTCTAGAAAAACATGAAACTGCATACCTAATGTTCAAATCCCTTGAGAGCACCTATGAGATAAACAACACCTGTAGGACTCTTGCATTAAAGAGGCAAATCAACAATGTCCAAATAAACAAAGGAGAAACCATTAATGCATACTTCATGAGGATCATTGAACTAAGGGATCAATTATCTACAATTGGATATCAAATTGATAGCAAAGAGTTAACACTAATTGCACTAGGAGGCCTACCAAACTCATGGGAGCCATTTGTTCAAGGAATAAGTGCGAGATCTGAACTCCCCAAGTTTGATAGGCTAAGAACAGACTGCCTTCAAGAGGAAACAAGACTCTCAACAAAAGAAAACAAACAAAAATCCATAGATGAGGAAATTCAAGTGCTCAACACATCATCTAATAAAAAGGGTAAGAAAAACTCTTACGGGAAAGGATCATTTAAGAGAAAGAGAAATTCCCATGGAAAAGGGTCATTCAAGAAGAAGAAAGACATCTCTCAAGTACAATGTTTTAGATGTGATCAATATGGGCACTATGCAATGAAGTGCCCTGACAGATCAAATCAACAAGCATCATTTGCTAAAGTAGGAAAGTCAAACTCAGACCATGATTCTGAGAAATTTGTATTCTATTCAGCCTTATCAAGTCAAGTATCTAACAATATCAACAACTAGGTGATTGATAGTGGTTCTTCAAGGCACATCACAGGGTTTAGAGAACACTTAGACACTATGACTGAAGAGAATGATGAAGAAGTAACAATTGGGGATGATTCTGCACATCAAGTAAAAGGGGTTGGAACTTGCTCCATCACATTGAAATCTGGTCTCTCCCTTCAACTCACTGGAGTTTTATTCGTACCTGGAATAAAGAGGAATCTAATATCCATCTCTGCTCTTGAAGACAATGGATATAGGGTTACATTTATGGATGGGAAAGTTCTGGCATGGCCTAAGAACTCAACTATAAAGAAAGCTCTAACCATAGGTGTAAGACAAGGTTATCTTTATAAACTATGCACTGAAGTCAAGCAAGCCCTTACCCTTGATACTTCTGATTCAAATGAAATTTGGCATAGAAGATTAGGACACCTTCATTTCTGTGCCCTACCTTCCGTAGAAAAACTTGTAACAGGATTACCTAAGTTAAAACCAACTCATGAAGGAACTTGTAAAGGTTGTGCCCTAGGAAAGAATACAAAGGGATCCTTTCACAATAGCTTGAGCAAAACCCAAAATGTTTTAGAATTGGTTCACTCTGATTTATGTGGACCCATGTCTATACCCTCCAAGGCAGGCTTCCTATACTATGTCATATTTATAGATGACTTCTCTCGGAAGACTGGATTTACTTTCTTATGTAAAGAGTCAATAGAAATCCTTAAAAGGTTCAAGAGTTCAAAGCTCTTACTGAAAACTTCTCTGGGAAGAAAATAAAAATCTTATGGACACAATGGGAAAGAATATACCTCTGAAATTTTAAGGGAATTCTTCGTATGAATGGATTAAGAGGGAGTTTTGAGAGGGAAGCCTACAACCCCTCAAAAAGGGTTGTTGAAAGAAAAATAAATCCATTAGAAGTTTTAGCATGTTGTTTTGGACTGTAACATTGAAATTATTCGGGTATGTTTCTTAGAATTGTTACCTTTTACATCCAAAATAGATGTTCCCTATTTCTAATTCAGATAACAAAACCCTCGGCTAGCAGCATTTACCTACAAAACCTGATATTAGTCACTTTAGGATCATTGGTTGCCCAGTCTATATTCATGTACCCAAAGAGAAGAGATTCAAACTAGAACCTTCCAGAAAGAAAGGGGTATTTGTGGGATATAGTGAAATCTCCAAAGCTTACAGGATTTTCATACCTGGGCAGGAACAAATTGAATTGAGTAGAGATGTCATCTTTGAAGAAGACATTGCATTCAAAAGGGCAAGAAGTTCAAGTGAGATAGAAACTTATTCACCTAGAGTCTTAAACGAGGATCCTACCCCTGAGACTCAGAGGGAGTATTCTGAGGAAATACCAAATGAACTTCTTTCTACTTCAGATGACAATACAAATGACAACGGCAAGAAGAGGCCACTCTGGGCTAGAAAGATGATCAAAGAAGCTGAGAATCATGCAACACCTAAAGGAACGTTTAGGGAGAGTAAAAGACCCAAACTATCTCCTCAAGCTATGTTGCTCTAATGAACGACGCCATGGCCCGCAACCCACTAGTGTTTCTAAGCCTTACTCGGCATGAAGGATGCACGACTGAAGAGCATTCACTTAAAATACAAGGGATCTAAAGTTTGCACTCAAAAGAGAAATCTTGTTGTCCTCTAAATGGTTCTCAAAATCAACATGTCACCGATGATAGAAAACATAAGGCACGCTTGGTGGTAAGAGGTTTTAAGGAAGCAGCATTGATTAGTGAAGAAACATTTTAAAACGGTCATTCCGTTACACATCCGAGAAGGATACTATCATGTGCCAGCCTTAAAGGCCGTGAAGATCCACCAATGGATGTAAAGTCGCCCCAAATGGAACCATTGGAAGAGGAAGCAAGTCTACCCAGAACAGTCCGGCGTTTCAGACATAAACCCTAACTCCACATACGCACTAAAAGCACCGTGATGGATTCCTTAAAATGTATCCCGTGGCCGGTATGAAAGAAATTGACACCCACCTCTTGGGGATTGTGGGATTTCCGCTGAAATGGCTGCACTCCAAATTCACTTTAAGGTAATTGAAAGGTGATGGTGTTAATAATTATTTTATATAAGTTGATGAACTACCTATGTCAGGAGAAGATCACCCTCATCAATTAAGGAAAGGAAGGATCTAACTGTATTTGACATGAAAGACTTGGGCATTTTACACTACTTTCTAGGGTTGGAAGTCTGGCAGAAACCAGATGGCATCATACTAAACCAAGGAAAGTATACTATTGATATTCTGAAGAGATTTGGAATGTTGGATTGTAGACCCATGTCTACACCTATGGAAACCAACCTTCACAAACTGAAAGAAGCAGCAACATAATCCAAGTGTGCAGATTCAACCCTATATAGACAAATGATTGGATCATTGATGTACCTGGTTAATGCACTGAGACGGCTATGCGCTAAATGTCAAGTTGGTTCATGTGAGCCAAAGGAAATTCCACCTTATGTATCGCGGAAACATATATTGAGATATCTTCAAGGCACTATTGGATATGGTCTTCTTTACAAAAATAATCAACTAGATCTACATGGATACTCTGATTCAGATTGGGCTAGAAGTATAACTGATCGGAAAAGCACATCGTGATTGCCGCTTCCGGCCAGATCGCCATGATCTCTTTGGACTCTGTGAAACACCTTCAATTGGGAAGCCCTACGTAGCTGAATACATTGCAGCCTCTATGGAAGCAAGAGAGGCTAAAGATATTCGAATTGCTTGTGGAATTTTGGTGAGCCCTTAATCCCACCATACATCATTCATCAGATAACGAGTTGCATCAAACTCTAAATCCAAAAGATTCCATGATATCTTAAGCAATATCAGATCCCCCACCATTGTAGGGCAGCATACGGTAGAAAAAGGAATGCGGTGACTAATGCGATATTAGTAAAACGATCAACAGCTTATTATCTCACCAAACCCTCTCCTAATCATAGTTTCATCACTTCCTAGCTGGCTTTGGCATGACGAAATGTAATTTTGAAATTCAAAAATCATTAGAAGTTGTAACACCAATATAAAGATGTTTAATGTAAACCTTGTCATGTGTGACTCCATGACCTTTATGGTTGCTCCCCCTGTACATTATTGAAAGGTGATGATCTTTTTAATAATGAACACTTAGGACATTGTAGTGACTACCCCCATAATGATGAGTTGAACTATCATGATAGATATCATGTGATTTGATATTCAGGGACATGATAGTATCTCTTGGATACTTTGATGAATATCATGGACTTGATGTCATTCGAAGATCATTGTGATCCTTAAGAGATAATCATGGTGGATAACTATATACATCTATGGATATGCCATGAATTATTATGGTAGACATCATGTGACTTGATGTCAGTGCACATACCATAATGAAGATGTGATTATGAAGAATGTCATGTGACTTGACAATCTTGAGAAAACATATCATATCTTCGATATCACGTGTGAAGGTGATATCTCCACTTATTTGATTTGGAATATCTTCCCTAGCTAAGAGGGAGTGTTGATTTAAGATAGCTTCGGTCAGATATAAATGATGATTGCATTCATGCATCATCATCATTTATATTTAACCAAATTTGTCTTAAAAAATAAAACCATCAAATAAGTTATTTGAATTTCTGATGATGATCGAAATTTGCAAATGAATAAATCGGAATTCATTTTATATGATTGCTGTTTGTTAAATACTCTCATATTAGCCTATGGGTAACACCAAATTGTTTCGGTTTGTTAAGGGAGCCCGCGCGCTCAAGGGACACGTCCCATGAGCGGATGTGTCTCCACTTTGTGGAGACACGTCCTCTCATGAGACGCGTCTCTCCTTGAGGCGTGTCTCCCACATATAAATGAGACTTCCTTCTTTTATTTGCAGACATCAAAATTGATTAATGTTCTGCAATCAGCACATTCAAATACAGAAATAGAAAATCTGACTTAGAATTCTTACACAGTATTTCAGTCTTAGAATTTCCATAGGTCTTTTAGGATCCTGCTCTGATAAGATTTGATAACATTTACAACCACACATATAATTCATTTTATGAATATCGTCTTTATCATCTCTTATGGTTATTATAAATAAGCACTCTCTAATATCTTTGGCCTTATAAACCCCCCATATGTGCATCTATAACACCCGATAAAATCAATTCCTTAATCAAATCTTCCACAAATCCTTTAGTTTTGTGCTTTCATAATTTTAGTGTTTTAGTTCTTAGCATCTTTTAGATCCTAGGGTTCCTTTTATGCCAGTACATTTCTATTGTAATCAGATGCACTTTCCTTCCATAAATTGGCCACCTAAGGGTTGTAATAGGACCCTGATTTTTTAAATAATAAAAACACACCAAACCAAGTGTAACATCAAAAATGGCATGCAATGCCCAGCTATAATTTTTGCAACATTCAAACAAAAGATAACACAACACAACCTATCAATAGTTTCCACATTTACAAAATGAAGCAATTGAGGATTAATCAAATATTAGGGTTGATCACAATATCCCTGCATGTTTCAGTCCATGAATTGCACATCAAGCTATTCTCAATTTCAAACTGCTTGTAGCAGCCGCCTCATTTCAGGTCCAATACTTTCCACATACAACTTCCACCTGCAACTTCTCCTTTCTCTTCTCCTGTAGTTGGACTCAAAACAACAACATGACTATCTACACCTCCTCATTAGTTAGTGTATATGTGGCCAACAATTTCATCTTTGTCTTGATATGACCATAACAGCTTAATGATAAGTCTCTCTGCTTCACTTGCTGTAAACCCGACTTTAGATGACTATACTGTCACAAGCCCTAGGTGAAACTCTAGGTCTGAAATAGACAAAATTGAAATTTTATAATGGAATTACCGAAAAACTTAAACTGTATGATATCTTAAGTTTGGAAACACTGATTTTTTTTTTAATTTACTGTAAAAGTCCAGGGCAAACCCTATTATCTGAAATATAAAAAAATATCGAAGGCTAAATAATACCTAGATCTGCAAAGAAAAAAACTTTAACTTTTTTTTGTGAAGTATTCTGAATAGTATGTAGAAGAAAATATTGCTTTCTTGGAAAGACGTGGATGTTGATTCAGAGCAAATCTAGGTTAATCTGAGCGTTTCAATGGCCAAAACACACGTTTAAACCTGCACACAAAAATATGCTTTCAAAGAAGATAAAAACATAACATTAACTTTTACAATATAGGAGATTTTTTTGATAACAAATTTCCCCCTTGCAGACTTTCTCACTTTGTGAAATGTGAGAGAACTTTTGATTACTCTCCATTTCCAAACCTTTTATTTTTAATATTAATTAACTTAAAGCTAATTTTGTTTATCTTCGACAAAAAGTACATTTATCTTAAGACACATCAGCAATTAGCAAAAATAAAAAGACCAACAACTTCTAAAGAACTTCTAGAATTAAGGTGCATTAGTTATTGATACATAACAGCCCTTTCCTTGAATTGACTTCCCCAAATCAATTGTATTGCTATATTTTATATATCTGGGCCTTCCCAAGTTGTTTCTTCCATAGTTATCTTCTTCAATTGGATGAGGTACTTGGATATTATCTTATTGTAGGTCATAGGTTGTGTTTATAAATCAATAGATGAATATTTTGGATGCAATGTTCCTTTCCACTGAGTAGCTAGAAGTGCCCTTTTTAGCCTATTTAATTCCCATAGGCTAATTTTGGGTTCTGTTTTTTTTTTTTTTTGATTGGTGAACGCTTTTGACTGGAGCTATGAACCAGTGAGGTCACATTTGGGGGACTTCATCCCACCATTGGATGCATTACAACTACCACTCCCACTCCCACGGTAGCCCAGCAGGGGCACAAAGCCCGCGAGCACACTAGCCCAGCGAGGGAGTGGGACACAAGTGCCTGCCACTCCCGCGAGCACACCAGCCCAGCAAGGGAGTGGGCGGGCCCTAGACACAAGTGCCTGATACGACGGCAAGCTCCTCCTCTTCATCATGAAAATCTTCAATGCTTGGTCCAATCACGAGCTTTCCTCCCTCTTTTTGGCCTCAGGGCAGGAGCATCCTTCTTCATTGGCCTAGGGTGATCTTCAACGCTGGTCCAAAGCCATCAACAGTAGCAACAATGCTACGGGTCAAGTCCAGAGACTTGAACCCTGGTGGCCACAATAACAACACCACCACTCATCCAATGCACCACAGGCTCATGTCCAATTTTGGGTTCTGTTAGGGAATAATTAATTAATTAAATTTTAAATAGTCCTAAGTTTCTCGGGATTATTTATATTTAATTAATTAAAAGTTGAACCTGGGTTATTTTAATGAAGTGACTTTATTTTATATCAATGGAAAATTTATAAAGCAGTTCACTTTATGAGCGGGAATATGAGACAAAAGGAAAAAAAAAATAATTAAATTCTCTCAAGGATGGGATATAAAAGGGTTGAGAGTCAAAATGCATTTCATTCTTGACTTGTTATCTGCTTGGAGAGTTTTGAGAGCTTCTTCTTTCGGTTCAGCAAACCCTAGGATGAAAACCCTTGGGCTCTTTCTTGGTTTTTGTGTATCGAAAATCCACTTGGCCAATCTTTGGTGACTTCATATAAGGTTTGCAAGTGTGTAGATTGTTTTGGGTTTGTAGAGTTGAAGTGAATTAATTCATCTTTTAGAGTCAAAGGTTTGCCAGGTTTGCAGATACAAATTTATTGAAGATCTGTTAACAAATAATAAATTTATATTAGTGGTGTGTGTACAAGTGAGATTGGCTGAGATTTTTTGTGTGCAGTGGGAAAATGAATTAAATATTATATTGAAAATAAAGCTGAGCTTTACCTAGCCATATAATGTCATATATTTGTGAGTGGCTGCACATTATCAAAAGGCAAGAAAAATAGGCGATGCATGTTTGAAGGCTTTAAGAAGCCTTTTTGACTTCAGTGCAGCCTTTAATAGGCTTATTCAAACCTATCGCTGCCTCCCTCAAGGAAGTAGAAGCTCACAAAGGATTGCCGTATATGTTAGAAAGGGGCCATACCATCATAAGCAAGGAGCAGATTGTTTCGAGTTTGCAGAATTGGAGTGAATCGATTCATCTTTTAGAGTCATTGGTTTGTCAGGATTGCAGGTACAAATTCATTAGATTTGCTGGAAAATAATAATTTGCATATTGTGGTGTGTGCAATGTGAAATATCAGAAGATATTGGCGTAATGTGTGCAAGATGATTTTGGACGGTGATTGTTGTAGGAAAGAAAGGAAAAAAAAAAGTTATCTTATTTGCTGAGTTTGTACCCAGCCACACCCTTTTGGACTTCCTAAAGAAGTCATACATTTCATAAAAGCTAACAAGAGGAAGTCGAATCTTATTGGAGAAGGCTTAAAGCCATGTGTAACCTTCCAAGTCATTTCCTAAACTAATCGCTGCACTTTAAGGAGTTCCGTACAGGTGTTTGGGCTCAACAAGGGTGACATGGCATATTTTGGAGGTATATGGAATAGCCAAACTTCATCGCTACAGTCACTGGTCATTAAAAGTCCCTACCGCAGCTTCATTTGAAGGAATTTCAGCTTATAAAGCTGGATAAATATTTATTTGACCTTCCGTACCAAATTAAAAGGCAGCCTTACTATGTTTCAAGCCTGCCAAAACATCTCTAAGGGTGCCATACATCCATAAGGGGAAATGAGGAGGTCTGATTTGGAGTATGAGCTGTACATTTGACCAGGTCAGCAGATTAAAGATATTGAGATTTTTATCAATGTTACTGTCGCTGTTTGTAATTTTCTGAGCATGATATTTTGATATCAGCAATACAAAACAAATATAATAATATTTCTGTCGATTATATTTGGCATTATTTTGTATGGGTGGAATTATTAGCAATGTGTAAAGTTAGAAATTTGTTGGCATGATGATTATTTACAAAATCCCTGCAAAATAAGTTGGAAACAATCTCTAATCAGTCTGATGCAAACTGTTTGAAGAAATGCCTGTCAAGCAAAATTTGTGAAATTGGCCAGTTTGATTAAAATATTTCTGTAGGGGTTCTTATATTTGGATCCAACTCTGTACAACTTTTCCCTGTTGGCCAAAATGTTCTTTAGAACCATGATAACTTGTCTATCATATAGAGATGTCAAGACATAAAATTGACATTTTTCTTTACTACCCGATTCAAGTGTGAGGAATGGAATGTATAATGCTCGTGAGTTTATGTTGGCAGCTCAAGTGTATGCATCTTTTATTACTTTTTGAGTTGAGGCCTAAGCTTTTCTGCCTTGTTTCTTTAATAGAATTGTGCTTGGATAGCTGTAACTCAAACAAAATCCATTCACTTCAAATTTTCTCACCTCAATGATGATCCACTTGAGATTTCATTTTATTTTTTGCTTGGGCCACATTAAGGATCTCCTTTAATTATTTGAATTTCAAAATTTTCTGATATTCTTCTCAAAAATCATGGACAATTGGCTCTTGGGTGTATTGAATGGACCAGTTAATCAACAAATGAGGATCACAACTGTAGAAACTAAAAAGTCATAATAACTAAAACATGAATTACCAAATTTTGTATGGTATGGTAACTGGTTTACTACATCAATTCTCTGCCAAATGCAATCATTTTGGCCATGATGCTTGCTTATCTGTAACATAGTTCCCCAAGACCCCCAAAACATTTACTAAAATTCTCAATTAGTTCCATCTATTTGAGGATTGTAGCTAACATTGATGGATGTGTACCTGAAAGTAGAGTAGATATGACTTGCGTGCCAAATTTATGGTAACAAGGCTTGAAAAGTATACCAATTTATGGTAAGACACATTTAAGGAGGATAGAGAATGGGCAAAGAGCTAAGGTGAAATTAAGAAATGGTTCCTTACCAGATCGATAAAAATATTATTTCTAAGTGACAAGTGGAAAATGACACTTAAAGATCTTCAGGGTTCATATACAACTGAATAATATTAGTAATGAGCCCAATATATGAAAGGGCTGAAATGCAATATCTAGAGGAAGCTCCATCAATTCACCTTGACCATTCTGGGATTTGGTTATCAAATGCTTGAAATGGACAACTAGGAGAAAATGCATACTAGGAGGTATCAAGGATGATCCAAACAAATGCAGGATTAGTCAAGAGGACTGGGCATACTCTAGGGAGCTCATGGAAACCTTCAATTGCAGTAATTATATGATTGATTATAGCAGGCCAAGTGTTATTTTGTTTCAGCAATCAGATATAACACAGTTTTTGTTTTTTAAGTGGTACCATCGTCAAAATTTCAATATCATCTATTCATACCTAGGGTTGCAGTGGTGCAACCAGCTACAACTGGGTTTACGGCAGTGATGCTGGAGCTTCCATTGTGGCCTTTTGGGAAGTACCAACTATGGCTTCAATATCAGGCCTCAGCTGCACAAAAAGACAAAAGTTTATATGAAGTGGCATTGTTCTTGCAGTAAGCCATCACCGATTTAATGGATGGACTTAAAAAGAGAACCATAAACAAGATTAACAGTGGTATCATGGCCATGAATGGGACTCTATATGCTCTAGTCCTATACATGGAAAATAGAGAACAAAGAGATAAAATTAGTGTTCCATGGGGATGTGTCACCCCCAAAAAACCCCGCGTTTCCTAGATGGGGACGTCTCGGAGACTTGGGGACTTTGGGGACTTGGGGGGGATGTCCCCCCACCAGCCCACCACCAACACCACCATACCACCACCAATGTCGCTGTCTCCAAGATGTCGCTAGGACTTTGAGGATGCTGGGGTGTCCTCATCCTCAAAACGTCTAGGGGACTCCTAGTTGTCTCCAAGATGTATAATTATTATACTTATACATCTTTTTATAACTATTTTTTCAAGTACTATATGTATTTCAGCACCCTGCCAAACTTAGATCCCCCATCCTTGTGTCCCCTGCCGTCCCCTCGTCCTCGTCCCCGAAACCTCGTGGAACACTAGATAAAATGCAACAATGATAAAGAAAGTTAGTTTGCACCTTGAAACTGCAGGAGAGAAATTGGATGCCATGATGAATTGGAGAATCCTTATGAAAGGGACGGGAGATGGGTAGAGAAGATGAAGGGGAGAAGATTGCTATTCCTAAGTTTGATGCAGTCAATGACAGTATTAATCCTAAGGTTTGGATAAAGAAGTAGAATTGGTTTTTAGAGCTAAACACTGTGGTTGAATTTCAAAAAATTCAGTTTGCCAAATTTCATTTTGAGGTACCAGCAGTTGATTGGTGGAAAATGGGTTTATGGGTGAGATGGAATTAGATGACAATGAGGGCGGTCACTAAGAGATCACCACTTGGGATGAATTTGTTATCTTGAGGCCTACAGTCAAGAAGATTATATCTTGGCCGACAAAATTATGAAGCAAATTGGCAGGAGCATGCTTCCTCAAAAAAAAAATTGTCACATAAGTTTATTGTTTTAAAGAGTATACCCCTTGATGAGGTTGCAATGTACACTGAAGGAATCCGTTAGTGGGTAGCACCCCAGAGGAGGTCATTTAACAAGCAGATGCCTACTCAGAAGCTGTTGGAAGTTTGATTTGCTATCAATTTAACTTCCAAACTACCCATGACAATAAAGACTGGCATTAAGGGTAGTGAATATTTTAAATTCTCTTTAATCTCCAGGGCTGGTCTATCAAAAGCTAGAGTTGTTTACCTTGCTTCCCTTGCTGATCTGCATTCAAGGGCTCTTTGTTATACTTGCAAGTAAATCTCCTCTAGGGGATATAAATGCAAGACGTCTGGAAAAAATTATGACTGAGATTTTGGATAGGCAAGAACCTAAAGTAGTTGGTAAGGTTCAAGAAGAACCAGAAATTGAGGAATATATAATGAACAAAGAATACCAAGACCAAGAAGAAATATTTGAAAAAGAAAGGGCCAAAATTATATTGATAAAAGAGCTGAGTCAAAATATTAGCTCAGTTCCAAGCCATGCTATGATTTTATTTTGCAACAAACTGCTAAGAAACACCACAGGAAACATGTACTAGAAAAGAGATTGAACAGATGACAAAACCAAGTCACTAACTGGGAATAAATTGTATTTTGTCATTTGAAAATAATTAAGAGAGATGAAACATCTAGATAAATGGCTGCTGTAGGTGTGGTAGTTAGAAGAGAAAACATGATGTGATTGTAGACTGTTGACGTGGGTGGCAAGTTGTCATAACCTAATGATGGTGTCTTTGAGCTTGCAAAAACTTGTATGTTCCAAAAAGAGAGGGCATTATATTGATAAAAAATGGGGTTAAAATATTAGCTCAGTTCGTAGCCAAGATATGATTTCATTTTGCAAGCAACTGCGAGAAAATACCTCAGGGAACATGTACTAGAAAAGAGATTGAACAGAAGACGAAAAGTCACTAGCTGGGAATAAATTGTGTTATGTCATTTATAAACAATTAAGTCTATTAAGAGAGATGACCCATCTAGATATATGGCTGCTGTAGGTGTGGTAGTAAGAAGAGAAAACATGATGTAAATGTAGACTGCTGATGTGGGTAAGTTCTTGTCATAACCTAATGATGGTGTCTTTGAGCTTGTAAAAACTTGGGTGTTACAAAAACAGAGGAAATTAATGGAGTTTGTGAAGCATCAAGGGACAGAGTGAGACATGGGATCCCTGGTGTCACTGCTACAGCTAGTTATCAGTTCTTTTCCAGACTTGCTGGTCCAATCATAGATGTGGAAATCATGTTGTGGATGATGGATCTTGTGAGGAATGCATTCAAAAAGTTGATTTAATGGATTGGGTTGATGTTGCCCACTATTTTTCCTTTTTTGCAAGGGTTATAAAATAGCCTCTTTCCTTTAGAGCTCTGCATATTTGCATTTTGTTAGGCCACAGTGGAACACATCTTTGATAACAAAATTGTGTTGTTGGTACGGAATACAAGCTGCAAGTACTTCGTTACTTGCTACCAAGTGGCGGATGCAATTTTTAAGGACTGAGGCATTTAGGTAATTTTTTCTTGACCATGTTAGCCATTGATGGTAAAAGGGCTGAAGCTTTTGATGGCATTGATGATAGCAAGCAAAGTTGGTGCTCATCCTTTTGGGGAGGGGATATGCTGATTTGGATGCTAATGTGAGGGGGAGGCCCAAGATCCATTGAATTTGGGCATGTCCAAATCTAGGACAGGTATTTGCATATTGGGTGTATTCTTGCATGGACTATGTGAGGGGTTGTAGGTAGTGCCTTAAGTGGTCATTTGAGGTGTAAAATGCTAAGTTGCCGGTTCGGGTACGGGTTTAGATATGGGTACGGTGGTATGGCAATTTTTTTCCTTGGGTACAGGTACGAGAATATATATATATAAAATTGTGTGTGTTCAAAATTATAAATTATAAGAACAGTGATACTCATAATTTGTTAATTTTTATATATAATAAATTAAAATAATTAATAATAAATAATATTATAATAAATTTAAAATATTAATAAGTTTAAATTTTACCTTAAATATTTAAATTTTTAATATTAAGATTAAAATTTAAAACAAACACCACTTCTCAAACTCATTCTAAATATCGTTTAACTTCTTAAATTCTATATATTAATAACTCTAAATCAAATATTTTAAAATATTAGATTTTGATTTATTAAAAATTTAGATGTTAATATTTTTTTTTTTTAAATTTAAAAACGCTGGGGGAGGAATAAGCCACCAAAATATACTGGACACCGGCTTGCAATTGGATTTTTGTCTCAATATTGATCCGTTGGCCTTGCCCTCGCCATTTTCTCTGTGTCTATTGGCACTAGGTAAAATACTGGTGGATCAACGGGCTCTAGTTCAGGGAGGGTCAAAAGCTAGAACTTGCTTGGATGCCTGGCAACTTGAATTGCTTCTGGCGGATCAACCGGGAGTGGGCCATGGGATTTGGAGCCGGTGCTGCCTCTGTAGTCCCTACGGGTGATGCTTTTGGATCTCAAATGGGTGCAGATATTTTCAAATGTGAATTGTATGCCACTTCCCTATTCCTTCCGACCAGTCTCCGTCCAAGCCTATCCATGCATTGGAATGGAAATCATTGGTTCTGGAGAATCAATAAAAAATTTAAATTTAATAACACAGAAATTTCCAAACCTTGCACGTACCTGGGAAGGGACCAAAATTGTACCCGTACCCGTCTCGTACCCACACGGGTACGAGGGCCAAAACTACCGAACCCGGTAAGTTAGGTAAAATGTCTTATGGGCATAGGAGGGGGGCTAGAAAAAGTCCACGGACATGCAAAAAGTTCAGCAAGGGAATTTCACAGGTTGGATTGGTGGTATTGAAAGGTGCAAGAGGAATTTGAAGTGCAAGGGTGAGGTGGTGGGATGTGCATGCCCTTAGGAAGAGTAGGACATACCTGAGATTGAGCAGGATATTGATATTTCCTTGTTGTGATTGCAAATTAGATACAATGGAGACGTTGTCATCATCAATCCTGATGGGCCTTGTCCTTAATGACTTCCAACCATTGGCTGTCTAGTGCCCATAATCTGAGTTGGTTGGGAGTAGTTTTTGCATGCTTTCGCCTTTAACCTTCCTTTATAGACTTTGATGTTGCTGGTACTTAGTTTGTCATGTTATGAGCATTGGATCTGTTCTGTTTTTATAATCTATGTAAGTAGCCAATGTTTTCTCAGACTGAAGTTACTCTTGTTAATGGGAGGAACTGTTGATTAGGGTTTTGGTTCAGAGGATTTTTGATAGGACAAAAGGGTCTGCACTGAGCTGTGGGGAGTAGCTAATGATTCTGTCATTGCCAAAAGATTTCATAAAGATCTCTTTAAGTTTTGGGGGGCAGTGAGCATTTGCATATTGAGCTTGTTTTAAGAAATATTGCAACTTAACTTTCTATTTGCAGAGGAGTCAAAAGTGTGGATTTGCAAAAGCTGAATTGCTCTGCTAAGGAGACTCATCAATAAACAGGGAGTACAAATTGATCCAGAAAAAAATTAAACCACCCTTGCTGAGCCCATCTTTAAAAATTTGACTCAATTGAGGGATTTTAATGGCCTTGGGAGCTATTATAGAAAATTTATCAAATGATATGAAGGCTTGATTTCACTAATTTAACCAAGAGGGAAAACTTCAAATGTGCAAAGGAAGCAGAGGCTTCCATTCCCATACTTGTTCTTATTGACTTCTGAGAGCCAATTCTAGTAGAATGAGTACATGAGTTACAGGGATAGTGCCAGTTCTTATGCCAAATCAGTGACCAATTACTTTTGAGAGCAGAAAATTGGATGACAAAGAGCAGTTATTATATATGTATGAGAAGGAAATGGTAGCCCTCATACGAGTGATAATTTGAATCCATTTATCCATTAGGACAGCATTTTATCATCAAAACAGATCACCAACGCTTAAATTATTTTCTTTCCCAGCAGGCCTTAACAGAACATGAGTCCGAGTGGGTAAACAAACTGCAAGGGTTTGATTTTGACATGCATTATAAGAAGCTAAGTTACCGGTTTGTTGGCATAAGCCCCTAGGTCCTGGTCTGCTCCGACCCGGGTTCGGGGTCCAGGTCCAGTCCCTTGTGGGTTCGGACAGGCTTTGGCGCACAGCTTGTGGGTCTGGCCCGGAAGAACCTGGGTGAACCTGGGCAGAATTTGGGCCCGTCACATCTGGAGCTGGCAAATTTCAGCTTAGTTTATTTTTTTTTGATGCAGATTCTGGCATAGGTTATATTTTATAATGATTTGGTGGTTTCACACTCTACAAACAACATTATTGCTTCCCACTTGGATATTGAAATCCCATATCTCACCATAACCCTCCACAACCAAAATCCATTCTTGCATAGTTGCAATAAGGATCCCCTATTGCAGAGATGATGAATGGCAACATAGAGTGAACAAAATGTATCTAGGTTATTGATACTCCCAATCTAGGCTTGGATTGGGTCGAATATTGGCTGCGGCCATTAAATGAATCTGCCATTTGTAATAGAAAAAGGCCTTCATTGGTTTGGTGACAAGTAAACATCAAAGGCACATTAACCACCATTAATATAGGCATTTGTCTGATTTAGACACATGTTGGGCAGCATTCTTACTACGAAAAGTGATAATTTTGGTATATTTTTGAGGGTTTTGACTGTGTCCCCACATCCTTATGAATGTGTCTTTACAGATAGGAAGAAAGGTGAAAGGTATAAAGGAGTGAAGGGGCCATGGAGTATGATGGCTGATTGTTGATACTTGAAATTATTATTTTTTAACTTTAATCTATATCATGACATTCGAGTTTGACTAATATTTGAATATTAATATGGTGGTGTATTTTGAAGTTAATTACTGCTGCAAATATGTATATATTTCTGATTTTTATATGTTTTTGTATCAACGAACCCAGCCCCCAGATTTTTTTTTGACTGAACCTGCAAACCAAACCTTTGAACCCGAGCCCGAATCGGTAACTTAGATAAGAAGGCATGAAAATTTGGTTGCAAATTCCTTATCACAAATTTACAAAACCCAGAGATAACTGACCCTATAAATCATCTGCCTTATTTCCTGATTTAACAGACCCTAACTGACTCCTCTGCCTTATTTTATGATTTAACTGCTCCTAACTATTCCTATGTTGTTAGTCCACTCATTCGATGCTACTCCTATGCTGCTAGGTCAAAAAGGGGACATTACAGCATGCACACTGTTTCAGATTTAGAAGTTTAAGTTTGCATGCTTGCTGTTTCAGATTTAAGAGTCTAATTTTAGACTTCGCTTTTTCTTTTCGTTTTAGCATTCTTAATCTTTAAAAGAAAAGCATGGGTATGAGTGAATTAATGATTTCCAGTTTTGAGCAATTGCAGTGTATTTCTTTTCAGATCTAATGAGAAGACAGTTGCAGGTTTGGGAGTTTAGTACTGTGTACTGGTTGTACGTTCTTTCAGTATTATGTGTTTGTAGATTTGTGTATTCAGGATCAACAGTTTCGATAGGAGCTATCAAGTTTAAGTTTCCTAGTGTTTAGGGTTTAATTTTCTGAGTTGAGAATCTGCTCACCTTGTTCAGGAAATTTAACATTTTTTGAACATATGGATAGGTCCATGTTGGATGAACTTTTTCACTATCTCCTATTTGCTATTATGCATAACTAATTTTTTAATTGCAGCAAAGTCACAAGAGCCTGATAAAGTCATCCGCAGACAATCTGATGATCCAATCGGCATGACATGAATCTGATGATATTGCTAAGTGAAAACTGCAAATGCTGATCACAATATTCTTCCTTTATGACAGCTGTGTCTCATAACAACTTTTCTTGTGCTGTGGCAGTAACAATTTTGGCACCTCACAATGAATGAACCATAATTGTTGTCACTAGCATAGTGAATTGAAATACAGTAACTAAATCAGCAAATTTATGGTTTTGTAACAGTTGCCTGCAAGTTGCAACCAATTTGTAATATGCACAAGTGTTTGGGGCCATCAACCCACACCTGGGTCTACACATGAAACTACAGTCAACCATCTCTGATTTTGTGGTGTATTCACATAACTTTTCCTTTCAAAGAATTTCAATTGATATGGATATGCCTCAATTTGTGAGCAATTCAACTGTCATAATTTTATCTATTACATTATCACATATTAATGTAATCTATAGAACACAGATTCAGGGATCCAAAATAATTAGTATGCTCCTGGATGTAGGCAGCAGTCTTTGAATAACCATGGTCCATGCACAACTCTGATATCTGCACAGCTATTTTTTTTTCTTAAATCATTTTGTATTTTTATCCAGATATTCTTTTTGAAGCAATTGATTGACTGTGGAAATTTGAAGTCCAGTTGCTCACCGTAATTCATGGATAGAATAATCACCCTGTTCATGCCCCTCAACCTTGGGTACAGGTATCAAGATTATGCTTGTTTTAACAGCTAAGATTAGAGCCTCATTTATAGAACAGCACAAATATTTAACTCTTGTAAAAGCTTAGCATTTCCTATTCTTCACCGACTTTCCAGCAAGGAAAATGTTTTTTTTCCAGACTTTTGGTACTAAAGAAGATGATGTACATATACGAAACAATATTCCAAATTTGTACATGTTCTTTTGCAAAATCAAATAGTAGTGAACTTTCTAGAGATATCCATAACCATGTGACTTGAGTTGAATATGTAAATTTGAAACAAATTTGATGGATTAATTTTCTTTTACTGCCTTTTATGTTTCCCTACTTTTCAGGTTCATGCTGCATTAGAGCTAGCATGCATTTAGGCATGCTCTGGTAAGTGCATGCTCTCCTACTTACCAGAACATTTCTCAATAAAGGTTTTTTGTTTTAGCATAACTAACCTGTCACTGCTTAGATATTTGTTTCCAAATATCAATAATTTATTTATATGTTGAATGTTTTTGATTAGAAAAACAGGGTTTTGAAAGGGCCCCAACCCTTGTACAATAAAAAGATAAAGCTTGAAACAGTACCAAGCAGCAACTAACACCTGAAAAGGACAACAAAGGGCTACAAAGGGAATAACAAAACTAAGGCCGGCCAAACCCCTCCATAATCAGGATGGCTTAAAAAATTGTTATGTCAAAACGAGGATCCTTCTCCCCAAAACTAACTTTTTTTGGGAAAGAGAGGAGACATACCATCACTAACAAAATTTTCAACCATCCCAAGGGTTCCATCAGTGAACAATCCATAGGAGAGTACCCTTTAAGATCTGCTTTCTGAACTTCTTGAATGATAGGAGTAATGGAGTCCTCCTTATAGAAGTTGTTATGTGATCCTTCTTCCAAGCGAAGTGCTGTTTCTTATTCTTTAAACAAATGGTGGAGGTATGATCCACTTTACCACATGAGAGATAGATAATCAGAGAGTCTTCATAGTCAATCTGCTGCACCTGAGCTCCAAACAAAGACAAGGTAACTTGAGTGGGAAGCTTCTGATTTTTCTCCACATACACAAATTCTAGCGAATAATAGATGTTTCATAAATTTGGTGATCTTATCAGTAGCACAATATTGCCCAAAAGAATTGGCAATAGAAATGAAAATATTTTCATTCCAAAATTCTAAGGGTAACCCATGCAGATGGATCCAAATAGGAAGCCTAGAAACCAAGGAACCATCAAGAAGGACCTTAAAACAAATCCTCCTGACAGGAAAAGGAAAAAAGAAAAAAAATCATTCAACATTGCAGAACCTCAACCTAGCCACAAAGCTTCCAAATCCGAAGGATCTAGCTTCTAACAACATCAATATTGGGACGATTACCACAAAATCTCCTAACAAGTGAGCTCTTAAGCCAATAAGATGTCTCAGAAAGAATAGAATCGGGGACTTCAATAATGATATGTTCATCCACCTTATCCTCAGAAGAGATAGAGCTCTTAATAGGACAACACCCTCCAAACATAGCCTTAGAAGGAACCTTTGTGGAATATGCAGGAACAATAGTAGGAGGTGAAGGAACAACACTATCAACCTCCTCAACAAACTCAGATCCAACACAGATATTACTTATTTGCAAGCACATAGCACCACCAGCTTTTGTCACATAGAGTTCATTTGAAACCCTCAGGGACGGAACAAAAACAATAGCAAGAGGGGGATAAACAACACCCTTCTCTTCACAAACTTGCTGAACAAAACCCTCTTCACAAGAAGAATTAATTAGCCTTGTTTTTTCCTTAGTAGAAGACAAGTGTAACACAAGATCCTCATTATTGAGGGCCGACTTAGGGGAATGGAGGAGAAATCCTTTGCCCAGACCAAAAAACAAGTCTCCAACAAGAGCAGCCACATCAAACTCCTTCGTACCCCCTTTCATCTTTGTGAGAGCTTCAAGAAGGATATCTAAGAGGAGCTCGTCCTCTTCATCAAAATACTCATCCTCAGAAAACACTACCTGAGAACCGTCCTCAACAGAGGGCAAGAGATCACAGTCAAATGGGGTAGGAAAATTGTCCTCCCCCCAATCAGTCGCCCAAACTTCAGCGTCAGAAGCATTAGGAACGTCTCCGTCATCCTCTACATCGCCATCAACCTCTCCCGAGATTGAAACAACAGAGAGCTTCCCTGTTGCAACTAGGGTTTGGCCGCTCATCTTGTTTGCTGCTCCTGCTCTTGCTCTTGGCCGCTCATCTTCTTTGCCGCTCTCGCTCCCGCCTTTTCCATTTTCTTTTTATATGTTGAATGCTTCCATTAACTTAATACCTTAATTTGAAATATTAATTATGAGAGTTGTTCAAATCTACTGATACTTTATTTTTCTTGATAAAAATCAAATGCTAATTATTTAACTTATGATGGGAGGACATGCTAATGTGACTTGAAAAGAATGTATCTTTTATGTGATCCATGTGGGTTCAGTATCGCAATGAATATGAGCAAACCACTGTCAATTTGGATGATTTTGTCATCCCTCTTGGCAAATGGATGTTTACTTGCATTTAATCGTCTGTCCATTCAAATGGAAATATAAAAGAAATCAATTCTTTATGTCGAGAGGTGTTTATCAATGGCAAAATTGGCAAAATGGGGTTTTATAGGTTGTGTACATTAAATGCAAGTTTCCATTTTCGCACCTATCCTTATCCAATTGTGAGAAGATTGTGCAAAGCCTTATCGTGCGTATAGATAAAAAAGCTGCAAAGATTAGTAGATAAAAATAACATTGTCTCGAAAAATACATTTCTTCTCGCATCTGTTTTGGCATGTAGATTATTTTTGTTAAAAAATGGATAAGCTTCGATGAACTCACAATTTCTACATGAAAGTTGTAGAAATCTCTTCTCCATTCTGTGATGTGAACGGGTCCAGGTTTGTGGACATGCAGATTTGGATGAATTCCTAATAAATATTTCTTTTGAAATTGATGGCGATTTAGTTGACATTTAGATTACTAGATTTAGAATAATAGCTCATGGCCACAACATAATAAGTTATGGATCAGAGTTGATTTAGAATAGTAGCTCATGGCCACGACAAAATGAGGTGTATTCACTATTTGGTATTTTTAACATATCATTGCAATCTTAATAAAACCCTAACACTAACCATAACCTTAACAATGATTGAACCCTTACACTAATTAAACTCTAACCCTGATTGGTGAGAGACAATTGACATAAATAAGGTTATGCTAATTTTAATTAAACAATAATTAGATTATAATTAATTTATATTTAATAATCAAAATATTTTAATCAAATTGTAATATTAAGTAACTTATATAATTTATATTATAAACTAATTATAAGAGAACTACTATCTTAACTTATAACATAAAATATTCTAATTTAATAAATAGATAATTTTATATAAATAATCTAATCCAACTTAATTCAAATAAATAATCTATATTAGACAATCTAATTCGATTAAATAATCTAATTCAATTTAACTCAATTAAAAATTTATATTAAAGAATGTAATATTAAATAACTTAATTCAATTTTATAAATAAATGATATAGCCCGTTATTTCAAATAAGTCATAGTTGGATGTTTTTCAGTAAGTGAGAATATTGGAGCTATAATTCTTTCTCGTGGGAAACAAGCAGTTATGATTTAAACTAAAATTTGAAGCTTGCCTTGAACCCTAAACCCTTTTTGCTCCCTCTTATGTGCTTAGACCTAAATGTGCTCCTAATTTCATAAATTATGCATCCCATGGACCATTTTAAATATTTATTGAAAAATCTGATGTGAAAAATCAAATTCGGTATTTAATATTTTTCCCCCGGCTTATCAGATCTTGAAAAAGTGGGTCTGGACAAGGGTCCTTGTCCTCTTAATTTGGCCCCAAATTTAAATATGTTAGAATTGCTAATTTATTATTTGAATTTCAAATCTAAAATGTTGGCCAACAAGATTTAATTTTTTGGAAATTAGAAGAAATGCATATAAATACATAGTATTTTCATCATTTCAATCCTAAAAGGAATTTTTGGGTGCATTGAAGATCCTAAAATCAATCAAAGACAATCAAGAGTAGATTTATGAGAATTATTTCAACATTATTTTCAGTCAAGTATCATGTCCCATATAGGTCCAAGGTTCAATTCACGTTGGCTGGGTTTAAATGGAGGAGTCCTGTTGTGGGCTTGGGGCTTCTCCCCAGGGGGACTAGTTTCGCCTTGGCTCGCCCCACCACCACCCCAACTCGGCAAAAAATTAAGTCCAAGGCAAGGTATGGTGGGAATCGCTGGGCCTTGGTTGGAGATACCTCCTGAGTATCAAAAAAAAAAAGTTATCATGTCAAGCTTTCATCATGTTTTTATGTACCTTTGTTCATGTTTTGTGATCATTTATTTTATGAGTACTAACACTTGTATGTCTCCAAATCAAGTCAAGACAAATTCCAATCAAGCCTTGAGGTGATGTGTATGAATTCAATCCTTCAAGGAGATTAGATCTAAGTGGTGAGTTGTAGAAATCTGTTGATTCATCATTCATTTATCATTTAGCCTCTATCCCTCAAAAAGATAAGCTCTCTTTATCATCAATTTTTCCATTGTGGAGGTAGAAATACCAACATGAGGTTTGACCAAGGCAAGCCCCTATATTGCACAACCCTTCCTCTCTCTTTGAATGTGTAGGTTATAGATTTGAAGAAGATTGGAGGAAGATTGAAGACCATTTGATTACTGATTCATTCAAACCTTGCAACTTGACAAGATACAAAACTTCAATTATCTTGAAGTAACAGATAGACATCTAACAATAAGATCCGAAAGGAAGAAGCCTTGGATTGGGAGCTTGAGGATTGCATAATTTTTTTTCAGTTTTAGATCTCTAGACAAGGCCGCCCTAGGCGCCTTTGTCCAGTAAAGTCTGCCTCAAATCCATAGGGTACGTACCTCAGTGTCTATCTTTTTCTTTTCTAGAGCCCAAATTTATCTGTCAGTTTCTAGTTTTCCATAATTCTTGACAAAACACTGCATTTTCATAGTTAACTAGTCGCATCATTGCATTTCATCACAAATCAACTTCCAAACCCCCCAAAACAGTTCAGATCCAAGGTTGATTAACTCACCTTTTAAGTTGCAAGTTGATCTCATACCCTTTCCGATTTGAATTCTAATATTTTTTAGTGAAAGGTAGCTAATCCTAGGTAAACCTTAGGATCGCTTTTCTTATGAAACATTTTGGTGAACCCGACATATCTTACACTTGCAACTTTTCTAATTTTTTAATGCATAAAATCTGAAAATTGAATTTAAAACTTGGGTTATTTGAAAATCTTGTTGATAATTTGCATTTATTTTAAAAAAACTATCCTTTTCTATTAGTTTTTCATCATAAAAATAGAAAAATAGTTGAAAGAAATTGCAAAAATATTTCAGATATGATTTTCCCTATCTAGGGCTTAGATCTGAATTATTATCTTTGAGAAAATTGATTGCAAAATTATTCTTTCATCTACGCATGCATATTTTAGTGGAAAACATAAAAAAAGTGTCAAAATTGGATAGTATTTTCATTCCAAAAGATCAAAAAGCATTACTTTTCTGTAATTTTTTAGAAAAATCAGTCAATTATAACATTTAATTTTTGGAAATTATCATTTGAACATATTCAATTTCTCTAAAAATATCCAAAATTGCATGCATGTTTGTGATTCATATAGAAAAATTAGGTTTTGGTGCATTTCTAGAAATCTGTCAACTTTAAGATCTAAATCTTTGAGACATAAGGCCCTAAGACACTGTAGATCATTCCCAAATTTTAAATTTTATAAAAACACTTGCTAGACTAGGGTGTGCTAGGTGCCCTTGTCCAAACATTTTGGGCTATTTTTTTGTGTGAAAATCCTTGTGTGTCCTTTGACCAGATTTAGTTTTTGTTTTGAAAATTTGTTTTTCAAACCTATCTGATTTTGTTGAACACCACTAGCTTGATCCATAGGACATAACATAATGTTTTCATTGAAAATATATTATGTTCTCATAATTCATGTTATATTGTCAGATCTTACAAAGTAATTCAAAGAATTTTTGTTACAAGCATGTGAAAATGAGTTCCTTTCACCTCTTTTATTATTTTTTGTTGATCCCTCTTCCACTATCTCTCCTATGTGTAAGGTTAGCTTGTTGAAAGAGAATGCAATCATTGACAATCATGCCAATCATGTTTATTCTTCTCTCGATATCTCACAGGCACTTGGGAAGAAGGTATCTTGGTGCTAGATCTAATCATTGAGCATCATGAAAATATTTTTTGTTTCTCTCCCAATATTTCTTCTATTTGGGAGGATATTGTGGCACAAGAGGATGAAAGTATTGATACATATCTTTTAGAAGATAGTAACATGGATTGCATAGATGAAGATGCTAATGTGACATTAGATCCCCCATCGATAGAATATCATCAACAAGTAGTTAACTCAACTAAGGTTATGAACGAACAATTGACTATTAAGTCTCCTTTAATTATTGGACCTCCTAAAACCTCTCTCATTATAGGACCTCCTAAACCTCATGGCTATATCCTAAATTTTGCAAAACAACTCACTAGTAATCATGTGTCATGACAACCAAGTTATTATGTACTTACTCACACATATTGATGCAGGATCATCTAGTGGTGTAAGGGAAATCTTGCATCACCCAAAAATATTATATTTTCATTATATTTTGTAGTTTTCTTCAGTTGTTTTGGGGCTTGTTAGTGAACAAATTTATCCTTTACAAAATGAAAATAAAATGACTCTATATCACCCAAGAAGGATAAATCAATCCACAACAGTTGGAGAGATTATCATTGGATTGATAATCTTCCTTTGAATTTTAATTGAGGTACAACTCCATCTTCTAATATAATTTTGTATTTTTCAAATATATAAACTCAAGGTATGATTTTTACCAAAAAGCAGGAAAGACAAACTAACACTTGTTCATAGCCATGACACAAGTGCAAAGAGCAATGATTAAACTAACTATTGTTGAAATGAAAGGACTAACAAACAGTCAATATCATGACTCAAGATTAGATTACTAATGTTTGCTGACTCGACTCAACATAATTCCAACCATTTATTGTAAATAACATATATCAAATGTCACAGAACAATGCATTCTCAAAGGAAAGGAATGTTCAAATGCCTATCAAAGCCCAAAGACTTTTTCACAAACATTAACATCTAATTCATAATTACTGCACAAAGACAATAACCATCCACAAAAAAATGAATTGAAACTGTAGAATTTGATCCTTTATTTAGATCGATTCTCACTCATGCATCAAAGTGCAAGGGGGACCAAAATGTTGGACCCTTGCAATGTCAAAATACAACATATTTAAATATTTTCATCTGTAACGATTAAGGTTTCTTGGAACAACTTCTTGGTTGTTAACCTCTATTCAGTGGAATAAAGTTGGCTGGAAATCAATTAATTCTATTAGATTATGATAATTCTCTTTATTAATTGCTATTTTTGGGGATGGTTATGATTGCATCCCGTTTCTTGATTGACAAGATAGAAGGATGAATCACAACTTAATATAAGAAGACCACATGGCCTAAATTCGTGCGAAATGATCACCACCTTAACTTATCCATGACTATTGGTATGCCACCTAGGTCATTCCCTGTAGTTCTTTAAATGTTGAGGACTGCTTGAATCCAATTTACAAGATCTCCATCACATTGCCTTACTTGAATTAATTAAGTTGAAGCAATTTGTATATACTTCGTCATTAATTGCTTCAAAAAAGCTTCACCAATTTTCCCCTATCACTCTATAAATCCTATTCATCACTATTCATTCTATGCAATGTTACATCTTCAAGCATGTCGAGCTCATCGGGTGAGATAGTTATAGAGAGTGACTTCATAGTATTAGAAGGCATTGAATGTAGTGTTGTTCCTAGGCTGGTGCTGGATCAATTGAGAGAAGTCTTCCTCATCCGCAGTGATTTAGAGGAAGAAGTCATCCACAAGGTGATTGGTGAGCACTTCTTGTCACAAGTGCATGTTCATAATGTTTCCCTACTCGAGCGTTTTCTATATAATATTGTATGCACTTTTGGTCTATTTGGATGGGCTTTATGGGCTGTTGAGTGTTTGGTTCATCCACAGTACCTACAGAGTGTTGAAGATGCTCTTAGAGGGATTTATGTTCACCCTTGCATGGGCTTGATTGGTGATGCTATCTATATCTCCTGTGTGCTACAAAATGAGAAGGTCAACCAAGCTATTACTCTAATGTGTGCTGGCCTTGAAAGCAACATGGAGACATTTCCTCACTATGTGGAATACAATGAGAACCTTTTCTCCCCTACACAGATTGAGCGAATGTAGGAGGTGATCGAGGCCATCCGAGTCATCATATTTACCCTTTGTGTCTAAAGACCCCTGCTATGAAATTACCCCCTTTTTTGGCAATGTAATACAAAATTTTGTCGAGACATAAATAAATATATATATCTTTTTGGATTTTCAATTACTTTGCGTCATGGAGATCTTTATCTATTTTATTTAAGTTGTTTGCAATTTTAATTGTGTGCTCATTGGAAATATGTATGCAAAACTATGTTTTCTTGTAAGGAATCTTCTTTTCTTGTAATTTCATCCTAAAAAATGAAACATATTTGAGCCCCAAATGTACTGTAAATGCCTTTGAATAAGTTCTAGAAAAGTGTCAGAGTCCTCCAAAGTTAAAGAAACCTACTTATATGCTGCCCTAAAGAAGGAACTTATCATTTCAATTTGTTTGTTAGTCTTTATGTAAGACACTTGAGAAGATAATCACAACTCAATCCATAATGCTATAAAAAAGAATGAAATTTTGGAAACCCTGTCGGGACTAACAAAGGTTTCAAAAATTTACAAAGTTTTGCCCAATTTTTCCATTTCACCCGTTTAATTCTTGATTACAACACTCTTTTACAACCTTTGGGTCTCACAAGTAGACTCATGAAGTTTAAAAATAAAGGTTATCAAGAAAACACATAGGTTCGATAAGTGAGTCGAGATCTGACATAGTTTCAAAACTTAGTTAAAGATTGACAAAACAGACCCTTCTAATTTATAAGTATTTGGAAGGAAATTTTAAAAGGGGCTAAAAATTGATGGTAACAACTAGCTCTAATTCGGGACAAGGACTGCTAAGGACAAAGACATGAACCCATACTTAAAATTCAGAACTAACATTTTCTTATCCATTGGGCAACAAAGTCGTGATTTAAAATTAAAGGATTAGACACAACAAAAATGGGACCACACTCCAAAAACAAAAACAAAAGAAAACTATTTACAAGGGTAGGAGGCACCTATCAACATTGAAAGGAAAAACAATTATTATACATAGGCGCCGTTAACGGGCTGAAAAAAATATGACCCTCGACGATTAAGACCAACATAACCACACCTTGAAGGCACCTTTGTAAACATTAACAGAAAAGTGAAAAGACTTACATGATAAAGAAGTTTTGTCACTCTTCCTTTAAATGTTTGAATGAGCCGTTGAATGAAAAGATTCCAAGTCCTTTCCTTTACCTCTTCACTAGTCACCTTGGGTTTTAGAGTGGTCATCTATGTAATGAAAACAAAGTTACCAAACACCGTCCAATGGATGAAAAACAACAGGTCTCATTCACCTGATTAAATGCAGCTATCCCATTAGTCAGAATAAATTCTACCAGGGCCTGGGAATCACATGTATCTCTGGAATCATTAACTTCACTTCTTAGCTTACAGATGAACATGACCTTTGTCGAAAGTTATGATTACGTGTGAATTTTTGACAATTATTTTGTGCTATTCCTGCCAACACATACTTCTATTCTCACTTCCCTCTACTGAATATCACTCTTTGAAGTGAATTATTCTTCTTTCTTTTCTACTTTTAAGGCAAGAATCTGTGTAACTTCAGGCTTCATGAAATCATTCTCTTGAGTATCCATCCTTTCTTGAGTAGCATCAGGATTGAGAGATTGCTCGATGTCTCTTCAAATGGTAGCATCAGAACATACACTATCATGACCATAGAACTCATCGTCATCATCTGAATCATCAAAATCCTCATTCTTCAGTCCTGAAAGTTCAACTTCACTTGCATCTTTGGCTGTGTGAGTTACGAAAATTCTCAGTGGCTGTGGTGGAATCCAATTCAAAGGGCCAACTTAGGGTGATTCATCATTACTTAAAACACTAAGAATTTCCCTTGGAAGGGGACTCGATATGGAAACAGTTCCACCGCCCAATCTTTCATAGTGTCTTGACAATTCTTCTTCAATTCTCATAGCTTCAATTTTTATCATCTCAAAGTCAAATACACCTCTTCTCCTTAGGATAAAATGAATTTATGGAAGCAAAGCATGCATAAGGGTAGCTACTAGGTTAGTTTCATTGGGCCTAATACAACGTGGGATCTGATGCAAAATCCTAATGAATCTATCAATAAAATTCCTAAAACTTTCATTCTCATTCCTTTGAATATTAAAAAGAGTTCTCAAGCAAGTTATTGTATTGACCACAATCTTAAATCTCTCAAGAAAGCTATCTTTGAGAGTATTCCAGTTTGTAATGCTTCCCTCTATGATTTGCATGAACCATCTTGCTACCCGACCTTCCAAAGATTCAACAAAAAGGCGAATAAAAAACATTTTCTTCAAAAATACCAGAGGAGGTGCAAGAAGTAGCAAAGGCATGGAAATGATCTTCAGGGTCCTGTTAATTTTCTCCGGTGAACATAGGGAGTTGTTCCCTAGACCCTTTAGGAAGTAGAGGATAACTTGATAGTGCTAAGGGGCCAAAATTTGTACCCCAAGGTCAAGATGATGAAGTGGCTATCAAAATAAATTGCAACTGGGATGTGTGGGTTCTTTTTGAAATAGAGTCACCAATCTCGAAGGAGACAATTTTAAGTTCAATCAATTTTGTGGTGGTACTCTTTGAGTTGGTGGTGGGTTTTGGTTCTGATTGGGTTGAGGTGGTAGGTTAGGATAAAGAACAATTTCAATTCTTGGGAACCTTTCTACCATGGGTCTTGACAGATGTGTGAGCTCTTCCTCTTCTTCAAGCATAAAATTCACATGCATATATTCCACCACACTTCTTCTGTACCACCACACAAGCATATTCAACTAAGAGATGATGTCTTCTTGTTCTGAAGTAACCAAATCTAACCTTGGCTGTAACACAGGAAAGATGTCTTCATGTGGTAACACCATCTTTTCTCATCATATAAATGCAACTTATAATAGTCCAAAAAATATATATTGATAAATTAGAGATTTTGCTTTTATAAAAATAATTTTTTTTGTAGTTTGATTTCCCTAGTAGAGTCGCCAAAAATCTATTAGTGAATAGATTTGTCCTTTACAAAGTGAACACAAAATGACTCTATAACGCCCAAGAAGGATGAATCAATCCACAACAATTGGAGAGATTATCATTGGATTGATAATCTTCCTTTGAATTTTGATTGAGGTACAACTCCCTCTTCTGATATAATTTTATATTTTCAAATATATAAACTTGGGGTATGCTTTTTACCAGAAAGCAGGAAAGGAAAACTAACACTTGTTCATAGCCATGACACAAGTGCGAAGAGCAATGATTAAACTAACTACTACTAAAATGAAAGGACTAGAAAATAGTCAATATCGTGACTCAAAGATTAAATTACTAACATTTGCTAACTCGATTCAACACAATTCCAACCATTTACTGTAATAACATGAATCAAATGTCACATAACAATGCATTCTCAAAGGAAAGGAATGTTCAAATGTCTGTCAAAACTCAGAATTTTTCACAAACATTAACATCTAAAATTCAAAATTACTACATAAAGACAATAACCATCCATAGAAAAACAAATTGAAACTGCAAAATTTGATCCTTTATTTAGATCGATTCTCACTCATGCATCAAAGTGCAAGGGGGATCAAAATGTCAAACCCTTGCAATGCCAAAAATATAACATATTTAAACATTTTCATCTGTAACGATTAAGGTTTCCTGGAATGGCTTCTTGGCTATTAATTGATATCCAGTTGAATAAAGTTGGCCGAAAATTGATTAATTCTGTCATATTATGATAATTCCCTTCATTAATTGCTATTTTTGGGGATTGTTATGATTGCATCCCATTTCCCGATTGATAGAACAAGAGGATGAACCATCACTTAATATAAGCAAACCACGTGGCCTAACTTCGTGTAAAATGATCACCACCTTAACTTCTTTATGACTATTTGTATGCCACCTAGATCATTCCGTGTAGTTCTTTAAATGCTAAGGACCGCTTGAATCCAATTTACAAGATCTTCATCACGCCGCCTTACTTGAATTAATTAAGTTGAAGAAACTTTTGTATAGTTCGGTATTAATTGCTTCAAACAAGCTCTACAATTTTCCCATGTCACTCTATAATCCTATTCATTGCTATTCATTTTGCACAATGTTAGTTACATCTTCAAGCATCTCAAGCTCATCTAGTGAGATAGTTATGGAGAGTGACTTCATAGTACGTAGTAGAAGGCGTTGAATGTTGTGTTGTTCGTAGGCTGGTGCTGGATCAACTAAGAGAAGTCTTCCTCATCCACAGTGATGTGGAGGGAGAAGTCATCCGCAAGGTGATTGGTGTGCACTTCCTATCGCAAGTGCATGTTCATAATTCCACCCTAATCAAGCATTTTCTGTATAATATTGTATGCACTTCTGGTCTATTTGGATGGGCTTTATGGGTTGCTGAGTGTCTGGTTCATCCATGGTACCTACAAAGTGTTGAAGATGTCCTAGAGAGGGCTTTCTATTTGTCCTCATGTGGGCTTGATTGGTGACACTATCTGTATCTCTTGTGCACTATGAAATGAGAGGGTCGACCAAGTTGTTACTTTGATGCGTGTTGGCCTTGAAAGAAAAAACATGGAGACATTTTCTCACTATGTGGAATGTAATGAGAAACTTTTCTCCCCTGCATAGATTGAGAAAATGCAAGAGGTGATTGAGGCCATCTGAGTCATCATATTTACCCTTTGTGTCTAAAGACCCTTGCTATGAAATCACCCCCCTTTTTGGCAATGCAATACAAATTTTTTTCGATACATATAAATATATTTCTTTTTGGATTTTCAATTACTCTACATCATGGAGATCTTTATCTGTTTTATTTAAGTTGTTTGCAATTTTAATTGCATGCTCATGGGAAATATGTATGAAAAACTTTGTTTTCTTGTAAGCAATCTTCTTTTCTTGTAATTTCATCCTTAAAAATGAAACATATTTGATCCCCAAGTGTACTGGTAAATGCCTTTGAATAAGTTATGGAAAAGTTTCAGAGTCTTCCAGAGTTAAAGAAACTTTCTTATATGCCGCCCTAAAGAAAGAACTTATCATTTCAATTTGTCCGTTAGTCTTTATGTAAGACACTTGAGAAGATAATTGCAACTCAATCCATAATGCTATCGAAAAGAAGGAAGTTTTGAAAACCCTTTCGGGACCGATAAAGGTCTCAAAAATTTACAAAGTTTCACCCAATTTCACCATTTCTCCCATTTAATTTTTGATTACAACACGTTTTCAAAACCTTTGGAAGATATTCAATTTTTCTTCCTGAGGAGTTACTCCAATAAAGTTTCAAACCCAAAATTGAGGATGTTAGAAGCCACGAAATAGTTTGAAAAGTGCTAATCTTAAAGATTTAGGGAAATCATGCTTTAGATCTCTTCACAAGTTTTCCAATGTTATATTACAATTGAAAACTCAATGGCTGGATCAGAAGTTATGCCTTGAGAAGTTGTAACTATATAAAAATAAAATAAAAAATATTCTAGAGCGAGAAAATGGATAGTGGAATTTCTGGCACCAAAATAGGGTTACACCTTTTAGAATATTTTAAGGCAGCTACACTTCTAGGATAAAGATATAGAATAGGGGTTACAAAAGGGGGATCCAGTAGTGCAAATCATGGTTTTTGGCTTGCAAATCTTTGTAATGAGAAGGTCCATGTGGCTGTAATATGTTATTTTCTGAGTATTTTAATTTCACTTCATTAAGATAGTAGAAAGCAAGTGTTTTTCTTTAGTTACTATTTGATTTCTCTTCTTTATTTGTGTGTGTGTTTTAGTAAGGGGAACACCCTTCACATATAACACTAGAAATAATAAGCAAACAAAAAAAACACCAATATCCATCCCATTACCTCAACCATACCTTTCACTTGCACCTAATATTCCTTAACATAGTGGTAAAGAATATGATCTTTTTGAGAAACTTTACAATCATCCAACCAAGATTTCCATTTGGGATTTGATTCAAACATCACCTACATGCCATGGGATGCTCCAAGAGGCTTTGCAGAAGATTGATGTCTAAAATTCTGTCAAACCGAATGATATATCTGCCTTGTTTGATTATATGCAAGTGAAAAAGTTGGGTATTACATTCCCTCAACATTAATTACCTTCGCTTGAGATCCCAAAAAAACATGAAGCTTTAATGATAATGGTGGTCACTAATAAAACTGAGGTTAGGTGTACTCTCATAGATAATGGATCGAGTCTTAATGTTTGTAGCTTTGATCTTCTAGATAAAATTGGTATGGATAAGAACCTTATAGAACCTAATGATATTTCAATTTGTGGATTTTATCTAATGTTTGTAAGCAACCATTAGGGGTGCTCGCACTACCCATTAAGGTAGGGTCCATGGTTTTGCCTACTCCTATCCATATCATACTAGGATCTCTTTCATATAATCTTCTCCTAGGTAGATTGTGGATTCACACCATGAAAGGAGTCTCATCTACTCTTCATTATGAGATGAAGTATGGATGTAATAACAAGGTATATATAGTAAACAAAGATGGAAAAAATTATAATTCACAAGCCAAAGCTAAACATAAGACTTGCAACTCTCTCAATACTTTGATCCCAGCTTCAAAGGTAGAACCTATACATATTGAATATAATACTGATTATATGGTATCTATAACAAAAATCTTAGATGATGTTTCGGGGTTCATTAGATTTTACACCCTCCTTTATAGGAGAGTACAAAATATCACATTCTAAACCTAAAGAGTCTTGTGTTTTATCTTGTTCTACATCGACAGATCCAAAGACATCATCTGATGATGGTGATGGAGGCTCTTTAAATTCTGTCCCTCATGAGTGGAAGATGCCTAACTTTAAAAAACTTAAAAAGGATTTGCATGCTTGCAAAAGAACAATTTTTCTCATGATCATGTAGATATGATTTCTTCATTTGATTTGGAAAGATGTTATGGGATTGGATACAAAATTATTGTTAGAGATGGGATATAACTTTGATACCATGTTAGAGTCACTCAAGGAATCAAGCATCCAGGTTCATCTACAAAATCCAACAACAAGCTTCCACAAGAGAGAAAAGAAAGAACATGAAATTACAACGGATGCAAGATATGACCAATATGCAATACTCAAGATTGCAATAATATATTGGACTTACATAACTGAAAAATATCTTAGCCGAGTTTCTTGGATTGATGTAATGTACATATGAAGCCTTGCTTATATAGGTAAGGAGTGAGATAGAATTATACAAGATCATGACAAGTGTCTTAATCCTATCAGATGAGACAACTAAGTCATAACAACCTAGGAAACACACATTAATTCTCAATGCAAATATTAAATGCATGAGAGAATTATTAAATTCCTAGATAACTAAAGGTAAATAATGAGACATGTCCCCATTATAAATAACTTCTAGAAATGACAACTAGGAAAATTAACTCCTAAGTAAACTTACAATAATGTGAATAGGTCCTCACTAATAACTAGTTAGGAAATAACCCCATTCACACCAATAATTATTTCTAAAAATGGATATAATTCAAACATGGAACATAGTGATAATGATCAAGTGAAGTCTATACCATACTTTTCCAAATAGGGTCTAGGTTTCCAACCTTTGTCCTCATCTTCATCGAATGCTTTATCATCTACTATATTTATGACATCTTGTGGCAAGCAAGCAAAATTTTCTTCACAAGAGAAAATAATGCCTCCTACTATTGAGCAAGAGAATATTTTGTTGAGGCTTCTCAAATCTTTCTTGATTACTCTTCCTCCAAAAACATGAAATAAATTTTATAATAATAACTCATTTTGTGCATATCATCAAGTGTATGGTCATTCTACCAATGCATGCTAGGCCTTGAGTAGTAAAATACAACTTAATGATTGTGGTTCTCTTCCATGTGTTGATGCACCTAATCACTCTAAATGTAATAATGATCTCTTCTATGGTCTTGTTCCTCACTATGTGGCATTTGTAGCTTTGTGTGTTTTCTCATTGCCATTCATGGCAGTATAATCCTAAGTGCAACCATATTTTGCATGTCAAAAACACAATAGTTTATTGTGTGGTTATTATTACCTTTACACTTGGGGGGCAAGGATAACTAGTTTTGGAGGTGTATATTCCTTTCAAGGATCCCCTCTTCCCCTTTTCTTTTTTAAAATACCAACATAGTAAGTATGTTGAAATTTTAGGAGGGGGGCATATCTCTTAGCCATTTCATAAATGTCTTATGAGATTTGAATTATTGACATGCCCCTTTAGTTGTGGTTTTTTTATAGTGCCTCCTGAGGCATGGTTATCAATTCATCCACTGTGATGTTAAGCATTTGATTGTCCCCCGTGATGTTAAACTTTGTGCACCCCTGAGATAATTTTTATATTCTCCCTGAAGCATGGTTTGCATAGTACTAACATAATGGAGTTTGATGTTATATGCGTTTAGAGCATTTCCAACATGGCCACCTAGCATAACACAACTTGCTTGCTAGTGGAGTCACGTGTTTCATGCGATACCCAACATAACACAACTTGCTAGCCTTGTGGAAGCCATTATATTGCATGGACACCTAGCATAATGTAACTTGATAGTTAGTAGATATATGTAGCTCACGAGTGATTTAACATTCTTATGAGAGCACAATTTTGTTTAAATAACACATTCAATTGATGACGTTTGGTATTTGAGAAAAATTTAAGACCAAGGTCTCTTTGCCTTACTAACTTGAATCCTTTTAGTACTAACAGCATGTTTTTGTTTTGTGATTATTGTATGTTATGTGTTTTCATTGTGTTGGATGTTTATGTTATGCTTGCATTATATTTTGTTATGTGTCTTCATTATCTATACTTCATGCTTTTCATATTACATTTCACTTCACATGTGTGTTCCTTTGTCCTTATGTTATTTTTCTATGGGATCTTGAATCCTAGGGGCTTGTGTACTCCCTAGATTCAGTGCCATCCTATCTCCTCAAAATTTAGATATTGGGATCCCTCTTGAGATATTTCTACTTTAGTGTGAATTTGAGTGTAAGTTCTTACTCTCACTAAAGTGGGGAATAAATGTAGCATTATAAATTGCCACCCTTGATAATTTCACACTAGATTTTTATCCCTCCTATGTGCTTGGACCTATTTGTGCTCCTAATTTTCTAAATTATGCATTGTATGGCCTATTTTAAATATTTATTGAAAAAACCAAATTAGGCATTTAATATTTTTCTGCATCTTGTTAGATCCCAAAAAAGTGGGTTTGGACAAGGGTTCCCTAGGTGCCCTTGTCCTCTTAACTTGGCCCAAAATTTAATGTGTCAGAGTTGGAAACTTATTAGTTGAATTTCAAATCCTAAATGTCGGTTATTAGGATTTAATTTTTTCACCATTTCAATCGTAAGAGGAATTTTTGGGTGAAATGAGAATCCTTAAATCAATCAAGTATTATCAGGAGTAGATTTATGAGCATTATTGGAGTGTTATTTTTAGTCAAGCATCATGTCAAGCATTCATCATGTTTTCATGTAAGTTTGTTCATGTTTTGTGATCATTTATTTTGTGAGTACTAACACTTGTAGGTCTCCAAATCAAGTCAAGCCAAATTGCAATCAAGCCTTGAGGTGATGTGTATGACTTTGGTCCTTCAAAGAGATTAGATATAAGTGGTGAGCTACAAAAAGTTGTTGATTCATGATTCATTTGTCATTTAGCCTCTATCCCTCAAAAGGATAAACTCTCTTTATCATCAATTTTTCCATTGTGGAGGTAGAAATGACAACACAAGGTTTGGTCGAGGAAAACCCCTATATTGCACAACCCTTCCTCTCTCTTTGAATGTGTAGGTTACATATCTGAAGAAGATTAGAGGAAAAATGAAGATCATTTGATTATTAATGCATTCAAACCCTACAACTTGACAAGATACAAAAACTCAACTATCTTAGTAATATATGAAGATCCAAAAACAATATCTAGAAGGAAGAAGCCTTGGACTAGGGAATCGAGGATTGTGAAAGAATATTTAGTTTCAGATCTCTAGACAAGGGCACCCTAGGTGCCCTTGTCTAGTAAAATATTCATCAAATTCACAAGGTATGTACCTTTGTGCCTGCCTTTTGCTCTTCTAGAGCCCAAATTTGTTTGTTAGTTTCTAGTTTACCATAATTCATGACAAAACATTGCATTTTCATAATTAACTAGTTGCATCATTATATTTCATCAAAAAACAATTTCAAATCCCCAAAAAAAGGTCCAAAAGCAATTTAGATCTAAGATTGATTGAATCACCTTTTAGGTTGCAAATTGATCTCATACCCTTTCCGATCCAAATTTTAATGTTTTGTAAGTGGAAAGTAGCTAATCCTAGTTAAACCCTAGGATCACTTTTCCAACTAAACACTCTTGTACACATCACAATATCACTTTAACATTTTATACAATTGATACCAATTTGGAGGCTGGTAGTGGTGGTTAATTTTGGTGGTTGAGTTTGTGGATGTGAAGGAGATAATATTCGTTGATCATAGAGGTTTAGGAACATGCTTAGGAGCTATCAACATAGAAAATTTACATGTATTGGATTGTTGAATATGAAGGCATTTATAAATGAGAATGAGACCTTGATACCTACTGGAGGCACTGTGAAGATGTTGAAGTATTAGTAAACATGTTACCTCGACTATCAACCATGACCAAGACACTAAGAAGGTTCAATATGACATCAAAAGTCCATAGTTCCTCTTTAAGGGACTCTATAAAAATAGAGTATGAGAAATTGACCGGTTTCGATGGGGAAAAGATTAAAAAGCTTCTACTCCCACCTAGTGAAAGCACTTATCTTCATTAGAGCTCCTCATCCTAGTTCAAAATTTGGCTCAAGAGCTAGGTTAACTAGATCAAATTCTTTCCAATTCCACTCATTTTGAAGGGAATTGGTCTCTCATTTCCTCTAAGACTACACATTTGAGGCAGGATAATTTAGAGTATCCCCAATAATACCATAACATTATATTTATTTACCTCACAAAGGAGTCAAAGACTTCTTAGAACTTAGAAAACTACAATCAATACCATATTATGGAATCAAGAATTATTTTAGTTGAAGTCACCATCCCTCTTTATAGAATTTTTTTGAGGTCAACCCAACACTCAATCATTAATTATTAGTGATCATTAAATATCCAAAGTATGCATGATATTGATTCTTGCAGAGCCTTGGAAATTCAACACACGCTCTAAAAGATAATTCCTTCATTTTGGAGGCATCACTGTCACATGGGAGAGACATTGCAAATTACAAATGTTTTTTGATTTTACATCTTGCTTCAGGTAGGGTATGAAATCTATTGGGAGTGAATGAGGATATAGTCTACTACAATAATTAAATTCCTAGCCGACTAGCTATACCTTGTGTTATTTTGTAATATCGGCTCTCAATAAATTTCACTTGATTCTGATTAGAAGAGGAGATTAATAATTATTATTGTTTTTTAAACATCTACCACCTAACAGTTGACACCGACACATTAAATTAAGAATATAAAGCTGGAGTTGGGCCTATCCTTAGCTATAGAGTCAAATAGACATATAATTCCTCTCAGCATAATAATTCAAATATATTTTAGTGGTTATTGTTTATTATTGAATTGCAATAAAATATCTTACAAATAACATTCAAATACAACTCTAGTTCTATTTAAGAATCCAGGTATGCAACACAACACCCTTGCATCTTATAAGTATTAATTATTTTATTCCTTGAACATAAAACAATTTATAAAATACTTGACACATGATTTTATAAAATTAAATCAATAATACTTGCTCATTTTATTCATAAGAGAAAATTTTATTACAATTTGGAGTATACTTTTCATATATTTCAACTAAAAATGTATATTGGTGCTTCAAAAATAACACTTTGCAAACTATTTTTCTCTAACACTAAAACCATGAGAATAAAGTTGAGGACAAAAGCTACTCCAAGATTGTTAATAAAGATTTTAAATTTGTTATCTATCTTGTCATCAATCTGACTAAGATGTTGTCACTGAAAGGTGATGGCCAATTGAAATGCAACTCAATACCTATTCATAACTATTGTATTTGTCCATCTAAGATGTAAAAGTATTTTCTGTGGGACATTGAAATGCTGATACTTTTGTGATTTTTTCTAAGTGGGCATTGTAACTTGCATCTGAAATTTCTTTTTATCTTTACTAAAATTGTCTAGGTTTGATTCCAATTCAATTAATTCATCTAAACATCTATTCAATAATAGTGAGTTTGGTTCCCTACTAGCACAAATGAATGAGGAAAGATAAGGGGAAACAATGCCAAAATCACTCTTTCACTCATTGAGTGGCTTGATATTTCCATTATTGTCCAAAATTCTTGGCATGATCTTCTCTTCAACATTTTCCATAAACTTGAACTTTCCCCTTAGCTACTTCTCCAACTTTATCTAATATGAAACAACTTCTCCTAGTGAGCGAAACATTTGATGTGTGTTAAAAAACCTTTTGGAATATTTGGGTCAAACTTGTAAAACTTGTAATCTTCTTGCATTAAGGAAATCCTAGAAATTAATTTTTCCAAAATAGCCTTCAAGTTATCTTGGTATTGAAAATATTGTACATATGCATTTCTTAAGCTCATGTATCCATTCCAAGTATCCTTACTATTTTTGATACCCTATGCCCAATTAGGTCATCCACCAAATCATTTACTATTTTTTCATATCCTCTTTAGCTTCTTTGAATTGTTCCTCCACGTCTTTAATTTTCAATGACAAAGCATCCTTGTTAAATTGTATCTATACATCTGTAGAGATCGATGGGGTAGTGACAATTAGAATATGAGCATTTTGTGGTGAGATAATAATTGGTGCAACAATGCTCTGTGGAGATGGTAGTAATGATTCCACCTTATTGTATTTTGATATCAACCTTATGTGATTTGTATATAGCTTTTAATAATCAACTTGGAGCTTATTTATAATTGTTTCACTAAATAAGAATGTGTTTACAACAAGAAAAGTTGTCTGGAGAGTAGAAGTATCAGACAATCTCTTAAAAATTAAATTTCTAGTCATCCCCTTGATGTTTCTTGCCACTTGTGGCTTATTTGCGGATGGGGCCATATCCCAAATAGCCAAGGTTTTATACTTTGTGTTAAAACCATACCTAAAGTATGCATGTTCAACTTTCTCTTCAGTATCAAAATCCTCGTCATCTTGTCTTCTAATTGTGTCCAAGGCTATGATGTAGGCTATACCTCAATTTGGTAACATAATTAAACTAAATTCTTGCATCATTTTCCTTCCTTCTATAGGGGTGATGTTATTGAATCTAAAGGCAACCTCTTTCAAAATTTCCTTTGTTACCTTAAATCTATTTTATTTCAATATAAAATACCCCTCCTTTGGCTTTATTCGTCCTTTAGAATTATTCTCTTCATCCTTAGGAAAAAAATATTTGAATTATTTTGACTTAAAAAAATTATCATTTGAGACAAATTGTGTACAATCTAAGGACTTTAAATCATTTGATTCATCTCCCCTAGTCCCACCTCTAAGGTTGATAGCCAATCTACCTTGGGTTATATCCAAAATTGTCACCCTATGGGGAGAAGGCATCATTTGATTTGCTTCTTCCTCTTCCCCACTATATTCTCTACTATCTCTTTAGTTCCTCTACTTATTAAACATCTATGGAATATGCTACTAGAGGTGGCTACATAACCTTCTTCCTTTTGTTTTGTTGCTCTGTAGGAATGAAAATGATTGTTCAAGTCCTTCATGCACTTGTTGCATTGGCATATGTGTTTTTCCCTTTCTCCCAAGTTGATAAATCTAAGAAATTTTTACTAGTTCTTCCTCATGATGTGGTCTCTCCTCCAGTTTTATTTTTGACACCACATGATCCTTGTAGGCCAAAGTATCTATATTATCCATCATAATTTTGATGCTAGCAATAAGATCTTTGATCTCATGGAAATCCCCTAGATAATTTGGATTTTCTTTCTTTCTTTGTTCTTGTTGATGGTCAAATTGATATAGCAAACATTAAGCAAAATATTTCTATCCTACTTCTGAAAAAGATAACTAATAATAAAATCACCTATCTTCCAAGGTCTCGGTAGTTGGTTCACAATTGTATTGTATCACCCAGTGGTCAACATGACTATAATGTTCAAGGGGCCTTTGTTGGTTAAAAGGTAACCAAATAATATTTTTTTTAATGTTCCAACAATAGATTTTAAAGAAACAAAAAAAGATACATCACAAGTTTTAAAATAGGAAGACATGAATAAATATCGTTCTCATATTCAGACATGCAATTCTATAATAATCTTCTTAAAAAGTCAATACCAATGAATGCAGAAACTCATAATCATTTATGCAATCATATCCATCCACAATGTAGATTTAATAAGCATACTTGCAATTTATGTTTACTAGAATTAATTAAAAACATTTAATTAACTCATCACAGATTTTTTAGATCAACAAACAAAAGAGAAATACCATTCACAGATAACACAATTGATAGTTTTAAATCCATCTTCTTTTATTGATTTCCATCAAATAAGTTGCATTTACGTCCAACAAAATCCACTGGTGCACGAAAAACCATTGTCTTTCATGTATCCATTAAACTTAAGAAAATGCTATAAAAACTAACTAATTGCATAAAAAGCTTTCAAAATGTCTAACTTAAGGTTGCAAATCTAACTTCAATTGCCAACCTTTACAATGAGAAGAATTCCCATACTTATAGAAAATAAAAACATTCAAAAATCCCTTTCCAAAATCCCGATCCACAAAAATAGGGTACCTAGATCCACAATTATAGGGATACCCAAGCTCAACCAGAGTGTCCACTTAATCAAAACTGCTGGTGTACGAGGAGTGGAGCTTCTTTCTTGGCTTGCTAGAGATGACCTGTAGTTAACTGCTATAAAATAGGACACTTGGAAAAGGTTGACCTTTGTTGACCTTATTCTATTTCAAAAACAAAATATTCTTTATATTACTACGCCACCCTTTTCTTCTTTAGGTACTCGTCAAAATTGCTAAAAAATTGATCTAGGACCTCTTCATTAGGTCCATCCACCCACTCCACTTTAAAGGGTGATCCCACAATAGTGGTTTACACTTTTTTGGACATCCTGATTTTTGTTGAAATCACATATTTTTAGAAAATATAATGATTTAAGCCTTTAAAAGTTTTATTTAAAGGATTCCAATTGAAGAGGGTTTGATCAAACCACCTTAGATCAAATCCCCTTGGATAGAACCCCGCTAGTTTTAAACCATAGCTATAACAGAGTCTCCTTTACACCTATCAAAATGCTGATAAAAAACCACTTTTGATTTACCTTTTAGGGGATCAAATGAATTAATTTAATTTTTTTTTGTAAGTATGTAGTCCTTATTATAAGCTTCCCAAAAAGTATAATTTTAAATCTATTTAATTTGATTATTATATTTATTTTTTATTTCTTGTGAATGTAGGTTTTTCACGAAAAATCAAGCTCTATGTTCTGCACATGTGGAAAAATAAAAGATTATAAAAAAAAATGCAAAAAAATCTATGCACTAGATATTGATGTCCTTGATCCAACAAAAAAATAAAATTTAATTTCAATACATACAAAAAAGTTATGTTTTAGCCAGTAAATCATGTCTAAATTGCTACTAGTTTGACTTTGAAACTTAATTAAGAAAAACAAATTCAATGAAATGCTATGAAACCAATTCCATGCACTAGATATCATAGTTATGAATCTAAATTTGAAAAAAGTAGAATTTAATCCTTCATAAAAAAAAGTTATGTGTTAGCCAGTAACGACACTCTTTAAAAATGGTGTTTACTGTTAAAAACTAGTTTTCAAAGGAGATGGAAAAAGAAGTGCAATTTGATTCTTTTTGAAAAAAATATATTTAGAATCTATAGACAAAATTTCACAAATTACTAGTTTGCATCAACTTCAAATTCCTCACGGTTTAATCGCTATAGGTGCCTGAAAGTGAATATTTAGTTAAAAAAATTCAGTTCAATGTTTAGTTTGGCCAAAATTGTAAATCAGTATTGTGGGATCACTCTTAAGAACTTTGGTTTCTTGAAATCTTCCACAAGTACTTTAGTGGCCTTGTGCATTTGGCTAGTGTCTCTTGAAGCCCACTTAGTGTTGGATTTGATTGTCATGAATTCATCTAAAAGGGTCTCATGAGAGCCATCTCTTTTCTTTATTAGATTTTCCAGCCAACTATACCCTTCCTCCTTTATCTTTTGCAATGAATCTAACTCATGAGATGATTGGGAGCTCAATGATTTCTTGGTGGTAATACACTCTACAATTTGCTTGAATATCAGTGTGTGATCCCATACCTCATGTTGAACTTTGCACAAACTGATCCTATGCTCACTAAGAATTTCTGATCGAAAGTTAATGATATTGATGGCCTTGTCAATAAATTCAAGATTCTCATCACCTAAGACCCTAGATTCGATCAATGTTTCCCTAGGCATTTTGTTGATAATTTTTAACTTCCTCAGATACTCCCTATATTTTTCTTCTTCATCCCATAATTTTTAAATATACTCTCCTATTTGCTTGTCCAGTGTCTATGCTTCATCATAGTATTTATATCCCTGGTCAAGGAGTTCTTCTATTTCTTTGTGTAGAATATTTATCCAATCGTTAAACATTTTAGCTTTTCTTTTCATTGCGTTCAACTCATCAACCTCCTTTTGGATCATTAACATGGGAACTTTTGAAGATGTTGGTTGCTTCAAAGTTGGTTTGGTCAACTCCTTCAAAAATATCTTCATCTGCTTTACTTGAGATTTCAACTCATCTTTGGCCTGTTTATCCTTTACCATCCTTGATTTTTTGAAATGGCCAAGATGTCAATGAGTGTCATCTATTGATTTTTGGTTTGCTTCCCCAAATTAACTGTGCTCAATTGGAAATCAAAAGCCTACAACTCTCTATCATCCTTATCAACTATTGGGGTTGCAATATTTGCGACCAAATCCCCATCATCTATTAGCCTTGTAGAGTGTATTGATCTTGTCTTATTTTTAGGTTTTACCTTGTCCACCTCTTTGATCATTTCATCCCAATTCACTGGTTAAGCCTCAACCTCCTGCCTCTTCTCTAGATTCAGTCTCAACCAAGTTGGAGTACTTGGTGAGGCTATTATTTGTTTGGTACTTGGGGGTGTTTTGCTTTGGAAGAAGTGGAGGTGAAAGAGTTGTTCCAACCTCTTTTGCAGATGGAACCTTTTGTTGCTCAAGCCTTTCTTTATCAACTTTATCTTTTTCTTGCCTCTCATTTTCAGCTTTAATCTCAACAATCTTCTTCAGATCTATCTCCATTTTTTGAGATTCCTCTTCATCTCTTTTCTTGTTCTCTTCCTCTTTCCATCAAACTTCTTATTCTTCTCTTCCTCTTTCAATTGAGCTTCTTCTTCTTCTCTAGCCATGTCCTCAACAACTTGATTTTTGAAACTTTCAATTATTCCTTGCTTCTCATACTTTGTTAAGACATGTTCCATCTCTGCTGTCCTCCTGAGGTTTCCTTCTCCCAAATATACATCCTCCTCCTCAAAGTATTCTTCATCTTCTTCCTTTTCTTCCTCTCGGAGAGGAATCTCTTTAGAATTTGAGGGGAGAGGAGATTCAATGACTATTATTACATGGTGCTCTTCCCCTTCTTTCATTGTTGTTTCTATTGTTGAAGGCGTAGTAGAAGGAGATTCCTCAGTTCTACTTTTCCTCAGTGTGTGAAGGATCAACAAAAGGACCTTGAATAGTTTCTGTTATTTAGTGGAAATGGGTTCAACACTGAAACCTGAGACCACTCTAGCAGTAGCAGCTTGATAGGTAATTGTAGCCTTTTGGAAGGATTTTGTAACCTTTTCCATTGTAACCTCTTCTTCTATCTGTGGATTCTACTTCCTAATCCTCTTGTATTTCTTTGGTTTAGTAGCAAAAAATGATTCAGCCTATGAATCCTTTCTCTTTCTTATGGCTCTACTGGCTTGAGGCTGGTTGATGCATATGTCAATCCACTTTAAGCTCTAATCAATAACCACCTATGAAACCTTGTTTATATCAAACTCTTCCTTTTCCATCCAATTGATGGGCTCCAAATCTTTTGTTGCAATTTCATCTACCTCATATTGAGGATCAAGAGTGATTTCATCATTCGATATCCCTTTGGGTATATCCTCCTTAATGTTGAAGTCTCTCATCTCGGGAACATTCATCCTTTCATATCCTTCTTTTCTTACCTCAAATTGATCTTGAAGATCAACCCAAAAGTACTCAAGGTGACATTCATGATAAGGGAACAAAGATGCATACAACCCATTCATTTTTCCCTTTGGGTCAAAATTCTTCCTTGCCTCATAAAACTTCAGATTACAAGCTTGGAACTCCTATGCTGCTGTTTTGGCTGCTACTACTGTTGAACATGAGTAAAAACCCAACTTTAGAGGGAATGTTTGACAACCTTCCTTATGCTTGTTGGAAAAATTTGTATTTACTTCCAATGCCAAATTTGAGAATTCTATTAAAATCATTTTATCTATGCAACACCTTGTTAGCTTGAATGGAGCCTTGTCGAAACCAAATAATTTGATGTAAGTAGTCTTGGGGTATTGAATTAACCAATTACCCCATTCTCCAATAAAGGCCATGGCTTCCTTAGTTAATTTAAAACCAATATCTCCCATCAATTGATTAATAAAAACATACAATAAAAGCATCATTAACCCTTTTGAAATGCTTCTCTGCCTTGAGCTCCAATTGATCATAATATTACAAGAATTTATTCTCACCGAATGCTTCACCAAGGACCCCTACTGTGTTCAAGCCTGAGAAGTTTCCCATTCTTGCAACATATAAATAACATAAGAAATCATATAAAACACCTTGGTATCCTTCACCTTGGTGATCTGATCACGAATGGCATCAAATACCATCTATCCTCAGTCCAAGTATTGTTTCCCATCAAGAATAATTTGAATAAAGGAGAAAATAGAGATTTTAAATGCTTGTGAATCCTCTTTCCTGAATACTCTGGCCAAGAGTGTGATGATCTCCCCTACTTCTGAAGAGAAGTTAGACCTCTTAAACTTGGTGGGAAATTTTTTTATTGAATTTTTCTCTATTTTCAACCACCTCTTATTTATATATCTTTTATTTCCATCCACATCCACTTCATACTTCTGCAATGCCTTAGTCTCTATCATGATTTTGAGGTTTGAATGGGGACGTAGGTCAAAGAGTAGCCTTATCATTCTCGGTGTTAGATCAATAAATTCAGTTCCCCAAGGATCAATAGATTTCCTTTGGACTATGTGATATGCATGTGCAACAACTAATATGAACTTAAGACATTACACAACTATGGTCCAAATAAGGCTACATGTTCCAACCCTGAACTAGCAATTTTCTTAGCCCTTAGACTGGCATCTTCCGAGAAGACATCTTTGACAAATTTCTCTAGGTCAACATGGACCACTAGTGGATCAGTTATTTTCATCACCTTTGACCCAAACTTTGATGACACAGGACCACCCTAGAACTTGTACTTAATGGTAAGTGGAATCTATTATGTATTCAATTTTTTGGCCCTCTATTCTTTTGGCACCTCTTCGACACCAGTATCTCCCTCTGAATCATAAATTTAATAGACCCACAATCATGAAATTCATTAGGTAGAAAGGAGTATTGCAAGGAGTTAGGAATTAAATATATTCCATATTAAAACCTTATAATATGAAAGAAGTACTCATTTACAAGACATCTGTATTGGTTTTAGGTGTCGGGTTTAGAATGGAACCTAAAGTATGAAAATTACTAAACCTATTAAAAAACTATTGGACATCAAAATCGGGGTGGAACTCAACACTTGAACTTAAAAAAAGGTATATCAGAAGTCAGGATTGGGATGAAACTAGGCACTGGAACTTTGCAAAGGGAATAGGTTCAAGTTTCGCTTCGAGGTCTGATATCGACCCAAAAGGGCGAGAGTCGTAATCAGGATGGAACCTGGAACTGGAACTTAATTTGGCGTAAAGGGTTAGGTTCTATTCTAAGGTCCGATCTTGCAAGTTGTTTGGAATTTAAAATTAGAATGATTCTTGGCACATGGACTACCCAAAGGTTAAAGGTCAATGTTCTGTTCCGATGTCCAATCCCAACCAAAAGTTAGAAGTCAGAATCAGGTTGGAACCTAGCACTGGATCAATCATTTTAGAATAGGTAAGGTTTTGTTCTGAGGTCCAATCCAAAGAAAAGGGCATAAGTCAGAGTTAGAAAAATGCTAGGAACAAGAACCATACAAAGGTGAAAAGCTGGGGTTCAGTTGTAAAACTCGATCCCACAATATGTGTGAAAATCAGAATAAGAACATTATCAAGCACATAGGTGATGAGTAAAATTTTCAACATGTTTTCCAAAACCTTCGAGAATTGAGATTGGGATATTATCAAGCATTGGAACCATCCTAAAAGGCCAATTCTAGAATTAGTCAATTCAGTTGTTTCAGGGATTGTACACCGGGGAGAACCTAGGGTTCCAGCTCAGATTTATAAAAAAGGATAGCGTCATTCAAGATTTTCATTTTTTTTAAAAAGGCCCAACCTAATGGTACAAAACCCTTGACAAGCTAAAGCATGACGAGAATGAAGAAACCCATGCACAAAACAAGACAAAAACAAAAGAAACACAAACCCAATAAAAACACGACAAGAACAAACCAAACAACAAAAGAAAAAAACAAAAGAAAAAAGAAAACAAACAAACGAGCTGAAATGAATGAGAAAACAAACAAGCAAACAAAAATAGAAAATAGGAAAACAACAACAAAGAATAAACAAGAAAAGCAAAGAAAGAGAAAACCCTACCTCGAATGACATGACGACAAGATCAACAATGCACGATCAAAAGCCTCAAAGTTCAAACCCACGCCTAATCAACTGCTCTACTCTAGATCTTACTCACAAAAATGAAAATAAATTATGAGCCAAAATGAAAAGGAAATCAAAATATATATGGCTCTTGCATATGTGAATGAACTATCATTAATGTAGGTAGTTCGGGCATCATGATCGAGATGACACTCGCATATGAACCAACGCAAAAATCCAAAGGTAAGGTAGAAGTCAGGATTGAGAACGAACTCGACACATGAACCTTCAAAAAGTGTAAGGTTCTAGTTCTAGTCCGAAACTTGGAACCGACAGGAAAAAACACAATAGACAAAAAAATCGAGATCGGGATAGAACCAAGACTAGAAACCTCCAAAAATTGCAAGGTTCCAACTTCACTCCGAAATTCGATTTCAAAAGGACAAAAAGAAAACAAGAAAGCGAAGATTGGAGTCAAGATGGAACAAGGAAGGTGAACCTTCACAAGGAGCCAGGTTCAAGTTCCTTTCTGAAACCCGAATCCGACAGACAAAAAAAAACAAAGAAAAAACTGTGGGGATTGGATTAAGAACAAAAACTAGAAATTGAACCTTCCCAAGGTGCAAAGTGCCAGTACCAGTCCAAAAACCAAACCTAAAAAAAAAAAAATAAAAAACTCCCAAAGCTAGAACAATAAAAAACCAAGGGAAAAAAAACAAGGGGGACCCATTTCTACCAAAGAAGAAAATTGGGTGGTTATGCAAAGCATAACAAATGTCGACTCAATTAGGAAAATGGTTTACCTATTTTTAGGATATTGAAGAATTCAGTCACCCTAGCACCTCTGGTTTATGATTGTTTTAACTCGAGCATGATTAGTTACAACAAAAAAGACTGAGTTGAAATCTCAAATTGTGTATCATTATAAAAACTTTGAATCTATGTGTGTGCTCATGGTACGTTTTCTCTACTATAGAATTTAACTATCCTGGAAACGACTGTATTCCCGTTCAAGATACATGAGGTGGGCCATTTTAGTTGCTGTGCAATGATACTCGGGGCATTGTTCCACTGCCATCCAGACATCTATAGCCCCGATGGAGATACCTCTAGTTCTCTTAAAGCATCGCTCTACTGCCATCCAGGCGTCCATAACCTGGGTAGAGATATTTGAATCACCTTTATAGATTGAGTTTATTTTGATATTTTCTTCTTTTCTCTTTTTCTCAAGTATTGGCTCTCTTGAAGTAGTATTATTTTATATTTTCCTCAATACTCATATATTACAATTTGAAAATCAGGTTGAGAACTATGGTAGACATCATGACAACGTTAGGACATCATATTTTTTATTTGAATTAGGAATACAACCATATTAAGATAGCTAGGTCCTCAAGGAGATAAATGTTTCTAACTAATGAGTGACAAATTTGGCCGTGTTTCACAATATCACTTAGAATGTACCCATTTTCTTTGACCTTTCAAACTTCCATTAAAATTAACATTAAACATAAGTTTTAGAATGAAAAAGAACTACAGATATACCTAAAAATACCTAGATTAATTTCTCTACAATAGTATCCCTAGTATGCTTTAGACAACTACCCACTATTCCAAAATGATGAAAAAGGAAGACCCCCACAATAGAAAAACAAACAAACAAATAAGCAAAAAGACAAAAAAATAAAGAAAACAAAATGAAGCAACAACAACTAAACTAAATATATACAAAGGAAATATTTTCAGGCTGTCATGGGCCAAAGTAGTGTTTGAGAAACTGTCCATTCACGAGAAATGCAATAGGTTCTCCCATTAAGGTACTCAATCAAAAAGAATTTTTGTCAAGAATTTCAGCAATCTGGTATGGTCTTAACCACAATCTATCAAACTTATGGTGATCACCTTTCTTCTCTTTGGCTTTATCCCACAGTAGCACGATATCTGATATCGTAAAGGCCTTAATCTTGGCTCTTTTTTCAAACCAACGCTTGACTACAACCCGATGTTTAAAGAATTGTTGTAGAGTAGCATCCCTCTATTATTCTAAGTTTAGCAAATTAGTCAACCTAACCTCTATCCTATCATCATTGGTATTAAACTCCCGCATAAATCATAAAACAAGGATTTGGAGGTTAATAGGAAAGACAGGGTCTTGACCGTAGACTAACTTATATGGTGAATTTCCTAGGGCAGATTTAATTCTGGTTCTATCTTCCCATAAGGTGAATTTTAATTGCGTATGCCAGTCCCTAGGATTATGTTCTAATAACCTCTTAATAACTTCCAACAAATTTTTATTGGTAGAATTAGCTACCCCATTGCCTTATGGGTAATAGTTGAAAGAATATTTTAAGACTATTTTATATTCAAAGGCCCACTGAATAAACTGTACAAAAGAAAAACTGGGGCCATTATCACATACCAGAGCGAAGGGTACCCCAAACTTGGTAATAATATGATCATTTAGAAACTTGACCACGTCGGTGGTGCAATTTTTATATGCTTGAGCCTTCATCCACTATGTGCAATAACCGGTCGTAGTTAAGATAAATTTATGACTTGTAGAGGAGTTTGGGTTAATCACTCCAACAAAATCCAATTCCCATTGGGCAAATGGCTATACCTTGCATACTGGCTGCAATGGCATTGCTGGGTTATGCTCTCTAGATGCAAATGTTTGACATGTATGGCATGTTCTTACACATTGGTGAGTGTCCCAGAATACGTGTGGACAATAATATATCAACCTCAAGATTTGATGAGCCATGGCATCTGCCAAACCATGCCTAGTACCATGTTTTCCATGAAATTCTACAATGGCCTGGTTTGCCTGTTGTTGGTCCAAAAAATGTAGGTACACACCTTCAAAGTTCTTCCTATACAGAGCTCCACTCTTAATCATGTAATGAACACTCTTTAGCCTCAATTCTCTTCTTTGTGTTGTGTTCATCCAGTTTGAACATTTATTATTCAACAATAAGAAGATTAGATCGGTGTACTAGGGATCTCCAATGAATGACTGCATTGTATATTGTTGACACGTGATCGTAGAATCTACATCAACCATTTCTTTGGACAAACCTATCCTCAAACCAATTTCATAGGATAGATCTCGCAATAAAACTCTTGTAGAATCACCATCCACTTCCCTCTTCTCTCTCCCAACTCACTCTGCATGAGTAGGGACTTCACTGTTGGATTTGGGATGATGGTTGTAATTTTGCTGCCCAAGATATAGTGGCAGTATTTCTTGACAACTCTTACCAATGCAAAGGCTTTCTTTTGTAATGATGTATATCTTATCTCATAATTTTTAAAAGGGGAGCTCATGAAAGCTATTGGTCATTTGTCCCCTTTGTCTTTTCGCTGTCAAAACAACAACACATGAATGGTCAGATGCAAAAGAATAAATGAAGAAAGGTTGTAAGTAGTTAGGACTAGTTAAGACATGTTCTTTTGAAATGGATTGCTTGATCTGTGAGAAAGAAAACTTTGCCTCATTCCTCTATTTGATCTTTACGTCTTTCTTCATCATTTTGTTTAATGGTTTGACAATATTTGCAAACCCAATTATAAACTTCCTCACAAAATTTATCTTTCTAAGGAAAAATCTCATCTCCTTCTTACTATCGAGGATAGGTAATTTTAGAATAGACTCTACTTTGTAAGGATCAATGGAAAATCCTCTTTCCAAAATTATATGGACTAGCAACTTCCCTTCTGAAACCTTGAATACACATTTCTTTGGGTTCAAGGAAACACCAAACTTTATGCACTTTTCCAAAACTTTTTCCAAATCAGCAGCATGATCCTCTTTGTTTTTGGAAAAGACTGTCAAATCATCCATGTTGATTATAATGCATTTGCTTACCAAATCCTTGAAATCTACATCCATCACATGCTGAAAAGTCACTCCAGCATTGATGAGGCCAAATGGCATTCTCTGGTAAATAAACATTCCCCATTTCATTATAAAGGCAATCTTCATTCGATTTTCATACTTTACTAGTACTTGGTTATATCCAAAATAACTATCCAGGAATGACATCATCTGTGAGCTGTTGAAAATTTTTGAGCACTTCATCAAGAGAAGGAAGAGGATAATGATTGTTCTCCAAATATTTATTCAAGTTCCTAAAATCTATGCATAGTCTGATCTCACCATTTTTCTTGCGTATGGGTACTAGATTGGCTACCCATGTGGAGTGTCTAATTGGAAAGATTATCCTAGTTGACAATAATTTTATACCTCTTTAAGAATAAAACATTCAAGCAAGGCATTGATTGTTCATTATTTTTGACAAAATGGTTTTACCTGGGGTTTCAAGGGAATAGTATGGGTTATCACCAAGGTATCAAATGTATTCAAATCCTCATACCCCCACATGATGGCTGTAATATCTTCTTTCAACACTTTTAGAGTTTTTTCATGAATAGGTGTCAGGCAAATCTTTCTAATGAGGATATTATTTTCTAGACCATAATTAGCTAGACTGTAGGTTTCGTATTTACCCCCATCAACATCTGTAAGTAATTTCTCCCAAGCTCGAGGATCGGAGTTAAAGAACCTCTCCAGTGCCACCATTCCTTTAGGAATACTATTGGTTTTCAAGTTGATAATTCCTTCCATATCTAAATCCTCCAGCTCCCAGTCTCCTTTATCTCTATCAAATTCATCAATGCTCTGTCCTTTAAAAACATCTAAACTTGCCAAAAAGGAAAGAATATGCTGATCATTATCAAAGAATTGAAAGTTCCTTATATTGTCAGGAATAGTTGGGATTGACACCAAATCAATAGAAAACCTTCTTAATTTGGAATCTTGCATAGGCTCTAGTGTACTAGCTACTACTACTAGTGCATCTACAATCTGATTATTCTCCCTGGGAATCAACTTTATGTCAAACACATCAAATTCCTCAATCAGGTTCCATATCTTATTCTGGTAGGCTTCTAGTCTTTTCTTATGACAAGTATATTGACTATGAACCTATTTTACAATCACTTTTGAGTCCCCAACACTATGAGGTTTTGTACATTTTTCTGATGTGTGAACATAAATCCTCTAGCCAGTGCCTCATATTCTGCCACATTGTTAGTGCACCCAAATTGCAACCTGTAAGAAGCAAAATACGTTTTTCCTTTTGGATTAGTCAATTCAACTCCAACTTCACTCCCTAATTTAAGGAGAGTGAATGATGAATTTGGTTGGTCTGAAATGTTAAGGTCAGGGGATCTCTGTATTTGAGGGTTGTCAGATACTTCCTTTAGATCAAATACATGTGCAAAAATTGTTTCTTGCAACTCCTCATGGTTATCAATTTCACGACTCACTTTCACCTTAAGTATTTCTTTTGGAATAAGAAGGTGATTAGGAGAAGGGGTAGTCAATGTTTCCTATATTTTTCTAACCTCAGTTTGTAGATCCTTAGATAAGTTTAGGGGTTGCTCAGTAAATGCTGGAATACTTTCCTGTGTGTTACTAATTTTTGATAAAACAAATGTACCATTAGTTTTAAGTGGAAGCTGATATGAGACTATCATAGTATTTCTATTTCGACTATCTCCTAATTAAAAAACCTGATTTAGAATGTTTAGAAAAGGACGACAAGTTAATTTAGAATGGTTCTGATAGTGGACTCTACACCATTTCGAAAGCAATAAACTCTACAAATTTTCCTCCTTTCCAAAGACCATTTTGTCTTGATATAGATTTTGGGTTAACACTTCCTGGTTAGTGGAATTCATACAATCAACATTTTCTAAAGGCTGCACTCGATCATAATTTGGTGCTGAAATGGTCATAACCTCCTCCATCCTATAAAATCCTAGTTTAGTTTCAAAGTAAGCAACCTTGTTGGGGTGATCATATTATGTTATCATGTGTTTTTAGGCGAGGTTCACTCTCTATTCTAATATGACTTTACATACCTTTCCATGGCAGCCACATGTGTGAGAATTCCAATGCAAGATAACCCCCAATAGTCTTTTCCCAACCCCTACTCAGCAACATACCATACATCTTAGGGATATCAAGAATCTGAATATCCATGTATTGCTGGATCCTTGGGTCTGATTCGATCTGTACAAGCACATCTTCCAACTCTCCCACAACATTTACTTCAATTTTATCTAATTATATGACCTTTTTGTGGGTTTGGATTGGGGTTAGGCCTAATTTCTTACAAATAGAGAATGACATGATGTTACTCGGGGTCCCTGAATCTATTAGACAATTGTGCAAGTTTTTCCCAAAGATTCTCAAACTCAACAAGAATAGAGGTATTCCTATCTTCCCCCTATATAAAGTTGCATTCATTTCAGTAGAGGGAGTTACTTTTTCTTTTCCCTTCAACTAATCTACCTCAACCAAATCTTTCAACACGAGTTAATGTTGAGAAAGATACCATTTCAGAATATCAAAGAAAGATAGGGAAGTCATTTATTTCTACATCTCCCTAATTAGGTTATACTCCGTATTGTTGTTGTATTGCTATTTAGGAATAAAAGTAGGGTTCCCTCTGTTAGGAATTTCAGGTGGCCCTTTGGGTGGAGGAGGATTGTTATCCACTCTATGATTCAGGGGTACCATGTTATTAGTAGGAGCAGATATGGTGAATGGTCCTTTGTTTTGGTTCCTTAGCAAATGACCTCCTTTAAAGCTTGGAAAGCTTGAGTGTCATAAGTATCAATTTTAGGTTCATTTTCCTCTTGGAAGGGAAACTTAAACTCATCATAAGTTTCAAAGGAAATGGTAGTATCTATGGACCCACAACTATTATTAGCATTTCCTTGTGTTGGTTGAGAATAATCTTGAGCTATTTTAACCATCTTTTCCATTTATGGGCAATTCACCTCAGAATGAACAGTGGTATCATGCAACCTACACCAGTTGGTCATGAAATTTAGATATGCTACATTAGTAGTGTGTGTCCTATCCTCATTGGCTTGGTTAATGTGTGGGAATCCTCCATTATTTGGTCTTGAATCTCACTATCGATTATTGGGCCTCTGATTATATCCCCTATTTTGATTTTTGAAGTTCCTCTGATTTTGATTATTGTTTTGATCAGGATTTAATTGTTCTAATTTTGATAACCCCCCTAATTTTGGTATTGATTTTGGTTTTGGGGAGGGTTTAATTAGAATTGGGGCCATCTCATTTGTAACTTGGGACATGGTTTTCTTCAAAGTTTCCAACTCTGTTGACAGATGTGCAATTTGTTCATTTTTTTTAGTTGTTGTAGCTTGATTAGTCTGTTGTGTAGTTGGCAGATTTGTTTGAGGATTCTATCCTCCTGTGTAATTTTGAGGATGTTGTTGCTAGAAGAAATCTGGGTTTCTAAGAGTTGGTGCGATATTGACTTTTGTGTGGTTGTTTTCATTGGTAAACCATGGCAACAAGGGTGGATGATGCATCTTAGCCAATGGTCTATAAACAAAATTGGAAATTCCTGGTACTGTATTCATGAGTGCGATTCCACTGTTTATGGCATTATTAATCATATGCATTTGGTTAGGAATCCCAAGATATCCCAATGAAGGAAATTTCCCTCCCATACGCCTTGGTTGAGGGGTTATTTGTTGCAATTTAATGGCCAGATGGTATACTTTGGCCAACAAATTGATGTCTTCCTTAGGGTAAGTTCTTTGTAAGAATAAACTAGTTAAGGGGTGTATAGCTTTGAGATATGCTTGAATTACAATGTTTTTAGCAACTACATAAGGTGGCTGCAATCACTTGTACATTCTTTGAAACCAGGTGTTGAATAAATGCAAGGGTTCATGGGGTTCCTTATTAATTGTAGTAAACTAATGGTATAAGATGGTAGGGTCTACATAGACCCAAAAATGGTTAATAAAGGAATTCTCCAATTTTTTCCAACTACTAATGGATCTAGTGGGTAGGTTGAGGTACCAATTATAAGCCATATCCCCCAACGAATAAGGAAACAATCTACAAGCCACATAATGGTGTGCTATTTTGGCCCTAATACATGCATCTTTGAATGCTTGAATATGTTCTATGCTTTGAGATTCCCCATGGGAATATTTAGGGAAAAACCATTCTAGGTTTTTAAGCATCTCATGGATTCCATTGGGAATGGTCCCTAGTGGTGAGGGATTTCCTGTGAAGAACGCCATTGGTGGAGGTGGGTTAGGTGGCTGCAGTTGTGGTATAAGTGAAAGTCCTGGTGGAGTTATTGGTGGTGTTAATGGTGGTGGGATTGGAGTTCTACATGTTCTAGGTCGAGTAGGAAATTGGAGTTCTAAAAATGGCTCTTTGTTGGGAGTAGATCTTAGAACCCGTTCAAACCTGTCAAGTGAAAATGACTCGATTTTCTCTAGTTTGTTCCTCTAGGCCCTCCTAGTGCCAGTTCTGTTGATGGTCAAATTGACACAATGAACATTAATAAAAATATTTCTATCCCACTTCTCTTGAAAAAGATAACTAATAATAAAATCACCTATCTTCCAAGGTCTCGGTAGTTGGTTCCTAACTGTACTGTATCACCTAGTGCTCAACATGACTATAATGTTCAAGGGGCCTTTGTTGGTTGAAAGGTAACAAACTGATATTTTTCTTAATGCTCCAATAGTAGATTTTAAAGAAACAAAAAAAGATACATCACAAGTTTTAAAATAGGAAGATGTGAATAAATATTTTTTTTTGATAATAAAACCCTAGTAAGGGACTAGGGACCCATAAATTGTAGGGCAAAGCCCATCAAAGAGATTCAACAACTCATTCACAAGACACAAATTGGCACCAACAAACATGAAGAGATTTGAAGCAAACCAACATCAACATCGGGAAGATTCAAAACATCAACAGAGCATGAAGAATCCACAACGCAACCAATCGCCCCCAGCAACTAGTACACACAAACCAGAAGCCCAACAGAGATAACAAATGATTCAAACACATACTGAAAAACAAAAATGGCAAAGAGAACAACAAGGAAAATGGACCAAAACTAACCCAATAACAATGTAACACATCACAACCACACTGGATCAAAAGATGTCTCAATACACACACAACACAGAGCAATGAAGGAAGGGAACGACATACGTTAGCAAGACAAGGCATCAATGACAAAGCATGAAGACACCACAATTGATACCAAATGCTCCCAGTGCCCAGAGCACATAGACTAGAAGCCACACAACACAATGGCAACCCGAGGAGGAAGAGAAACAAATTTTTTTAATGATCTGGACCCAAGTCAGGGGGGTGAGCTTTGATGTCAATCTGAAGCAATCTAATCAACTCAGAAGGATAGGATTCCTTTAACCCAGCGACCCCTAAAACCATACTGAAACCAGAATTCACACCTTTATTGGCAGCCCAATCGGCTACACGATTCCCCCCTCTCAGAATATGAGAGGCCTTAAACTTACTGAACCAATGAACCAAACTTTTGACTTCCACCATAATCTGTTCCAACCTCCAGCTACTAGTAGAATCCTTATCTAGAAGGCTGATTATAACCTTTGAATCACCTTCCACCCACAAATGATTCCAACCTTTCTCCTTAATAAGAAGGCCATTCCATAGAGCTCTAGCCTCAGACAAGTTATTGGAGTCCTTACCAAAGTTCAGCGAGTAGTACCCCAGAGGCTGACCATTTCTATTCCTGAAAATACCACCACTGCTTGCTTTCCCAAGGTTACCCCTAGCAGCACCATCAAAATTTAACTTAATCTAGCCAGGATCCGAAGGGAACCATCTAACATGTTGATCTTTGGAAAGCTTCTTCCTTGGGGCAGCTAAACATTCCAGCCAATGAAACCTGGGCCAAGCATTGGCAAGCCACACCTCATATGCACTAACCTGCCAGTACTTATTCCTCCTTACCTCTCCAATATCATTTATAGAGCACTCAACCTGGTCCATTAACGAATCCACTCCTCTTGCTTGATCTGGGAATATTCTTCTATTCCATTCAAGCCAAAAATTCCACACCAAGATAGCCAGGAACACTTCCTAGATGAATCTGAGCCCGAGGCTTTCAACCCTGATAATCCATCCTTCCAGAAGCATACCAAGATTGGCATAGTCCAAACAAGATTCCATCGATTGAGAAATCTGCCCCACAACTCTTGAGTATACTCACAATAAAGGAAGATATGGTTGCTGTCTTCGCCCGCTTTTCCACATAGAACACATCAAGAAGGACCAATCTTCCCCATCTTAATCAGATGATCCCAAGTCAAGGCCTTGCCTTTCCAAGCAATCCAGAGAAAGGCACAGGCCTTAGGCAAACCCATCTTATACCAAATCTTGGAAAACACCGAAGGATTTACTTTATGACCCAAACTGAAGTATCTAGCGTAAACCTCTTTAACAGATGCCCTGCCATCATTGCTAAACTGCCACATGCGTCTATCCTCCTCCCCTGAAAAAGGGGTCATATACAAATTTTCCATCACACTTTTCCAAGCCAAGCCCAACTCATTATTTAGGCCTTCCAGAGTTTTCCAAGCCCAACCATTGTTTCTATACTCCTTATAATCTCGAACCAACATACCATATCTGGGTTCCAAAAAGGAGGCTAAAGATACAAAAGCAACATTCTCCCTCAGAGGCTGATCTTCAAGTCATGGATCCCTCCAGAAACACACCTTATCCCCTTTTCCCAACTTCCAAACCAAATCAGATGAGAGGAAGCCAAGACAACTTCACACAAAAGTCCAGCTATTAGAGCCTTTAGGAAGGACAACACTAACGTCAAAAAGGAAGTTGACTTGATTCTGAAGGTATTTGGATTGCAACACCTTGCTCCACATTCTATCCCTTTCCTCATATATTCTCTAGCCAAGCTTAGCCCCAAGGGCCTTATTCATATTCCTTAAGTTTCGGAAACCCAAACCACCCATGTTCTTCGGCTTGCACACATATTCCCATTTGACTAAACTGTATTTAAAGGACTCCTCTGTACCTTGCCATAAGAAAATTATTTGAGTTTTCTCCAAATCCTTGGCCACTTTGCTAGGAATTTGAAAGGCTGACATGGTATATGTGGGAACCACTTCCAAAGAATCCTTGACTAAAGTGATTCTACCAGCCAGGGAAAGCCACTTGCCCTTCCAGGAAGCTAGTTTGCTCTGAATCTTGTCCACAACCTTTTTCCATTCCGTTTTTGAGGTCCTCTTATCCACTAGGGGCATGCCTAAGTAACTGCTAGGGAGGAAGTCCACATCAAATCCAAAAATACCTTGAATCTCAAAGGAATGAGGGAAAGATCCTTAAGAAAGAAGACGCGAGACTTGTTAGCATTCACCTTTTGACCCGCAACCAACTTGTAAGTTTGGAGAATTTTTTTGATACCCCGAGCCTCGTGAGCAGTAGCCTCTCTGAGAAGTAAGGTGTTGTCCATATTTTGGAGATGAGAGAGATTGGGAATGTTACTGGAAACTTGAAGGCCTTTGATACTACCTTCGGAAACAACCCATTTTAATGCATAACTGAGAGCTTCCGCCACCAATAGGAAGAGGAAGGGAGAAAGAGGATCTCCCTGATGGAGACCCCGCCTAGCCTGGAAAAAGTCAGTAGCCTTCCCATTGATCAAAACAACATATTGCATAGAGGAAATGCAACTAAAAATCCAATCACACCAATCTTGACAAAAGCCCATTTTTTCCATGATTGCAATTAAGAAACTCCAAGAAACTCTGTTGAAGGCCTTGTTCATATCTAGTTTAATGATCATACCATCTTTCTTCCTCTCTTTAATCAAATGGATGGTCTCATGAGAAAGGACCACCCCGCCAAGGATTTTCCTACCTTTCAAGAAACCACACTGCTCCTCATAAATGATCCCAACTAGATAAGCTTTTAATCTTGATGCCATTGCCTTAGAAAATATCTTATACAAACAATTGCATAGAGGAATCGGTCTGAATTCATCAAAGTATTTTGGACTCTTGACTTTAGGGACAAGAGCAATGTATGTCTTGTTCCAAGAACTCATCATCCGTTTTCTGTTCCTACATTCTTGAGCAGCCAACTAAACATCATCACCTACTAAATCCCAATATTTTTGAAAAAAACCCACCTAAAACCTGTCAGGGCCCGATGCTTTCATTGCTCCTAAAGAGAAATGACAGACTTAATCTCATCTTTAGTGAAGGGAGCCATAAGCTTCAGATTCTCTCCTCCATCAACGAGTTGGGGGATGTTACTCAAGCATACATTCTGGGCCTCCAAATTGTTTTCCCCATCTGTTCCAAGAAGGTTTAAGAAAAAATTCCCCCCTTCCTCCCCGATAACTTCCATGTCTTCCACCAAAGAGCCACCTAGCAAAAGGATCTTTAAAATATTATTATGATTTCTTCTTATATTTGTAGAAAGATGGAATTTTTTTGTGTTATTATCACCTTCCTTCAACCACTTGACCTTGGACTTCTGCAGCCAAAATATTTCTTCCATGCATAGCAAACGATTGAGCTCATCCATCTTATCTTTCTCTCTATCTCTTGAAGAGAGGGACACGCCAGACATTTCCATCTCCCTCTCAATGATAGCCAAGTCCCCTTCAACTTTTACCTTGGAGGCAAACAGGTCTCCCACCACTTTCTTGTTCCAAGCCTTCACTTGGAAACAAACTTCTTGGAGTTTTTGGTAAACCACAAACCTTCGATTCCCTTTTATCTCCTTACACCACCAACCTTCCAAGGCCTTGAAAAAATTTGGATGCTCATACAAAAATGCCTCCATCTTGAAAGGCATACCCTTCGGTTTGCAACACAGGGAGCAGTTCAAGCAAACTGGCTAATGATCCGATGCTCCAAAATCACAAACCTCCAACCAAAACTGAATTGAATCCAGGAGCCAGTCAGAATTGACAAGAAACCTATCTAGCCTGCACAAAATGTTATCATCACTAGCTCTATTATTGGACCATGTGATGGCTGAATGTCAACCAGGGAAAGCTCCTCACAAAACTTCCTGAACCCATCTGAACCCAAACTGATACACATCCTCCCTCCTAACTTCTCTTCTGGAGTGAGGATGGAATTAAAATTGCCACCAACAATCCAATTCCCTGAGGAGAATGCAGATTTGAATAATTTCAAACGGTCCCAACAAGAGCGCCTCTCACTCTCAATGTTGGGACTATAAACATTGGTGATCACAAACCTTTCGTTTCCTTGCAAATGTCTAAGATCAATTGATAGTGAATGGGAATTTGAACAAATTTCTTCACCAGAGTACCTGAACTTATTCCATATAATCGCTAAACCACCAGCTGTACCCCTCACACCAACAGCGCAACCTTCTCCATTTTTCCAAAGTTTGCTAAAAAGGTTCAACATAACTTCCTTCTCCAATTTGGTTTCTTGTAACAAACATATATCCAGAGCCTCGATCTCTATCAACTACCTAACTAAGCGACGCTTCTCCAGGCCATTCATGCCTCTCACATTCCAACTGACCAACTTCATTTCTTGGGTTGAGTAAGGAGGTACTCGCCTCCCATCTTAACGAATTTGTTAAGGGTGTCCTACGTTCCTTTCCCCACCTCTAGCATGGACGTTTTCTTAGCCTTATTCACTTCCGATTTCCTACCCCTTAGAGAGGGACCACCAGCATCCATAATCACATTTTTCTTTCCTTTCTTTCCACTCCTTGTAACTATATTCCAATCATTTTCCTTATCCCCAGAGCCCCCCTCATCGTCGGAGGCCACCTTTGCATGTTGGCTACCCTTGAAGCCTTTGCATTTTGGTCCTTCCTCAATGTTATTCACAACCACCTTATTAACTTCTTGTAGGAAAACATCGCAACTATCACCGTTATCTATGAAGGCCCGACCCTCACTTCTGGATGAATCAGCCTTAGAATCCTTATTAGCTAACATATCAACTGCACCGGCCACCAGATTATTGATTTATGTAACTGCTGGCGCACTAGAACTAGGAAAAATAGGCTCCTTCCCATCCAACCCACCCCTCAGACAGACAAGAGATAAGCCTTTCAGGGTCACCCCTGAAGAAGACCGACCACACTCTACTGAGACCACATCCCTCTAGTCTGGGATGTGCTCCTTGGCCAATCCACAATTTCTGGCAATATGGCCAACTTTCCTGCATTTGAAACACCTAATGGGGAGGCATTCATATTCTAACTCCTGAAGCCAAACTCCGATCACTGAAGAAAGTCAAATTCCATAACGAATAGGTTTGCTCAGATCTATTTTGATACAAATTCTAGCATAGGTGGCCCAACTTCCTTGTTGAGAAGCCCTTGGATAGTGAACAAACTCGCCTAAGGCATCCCCAATTAGCTTAAAGATTTCTTCTGTCCATAACTCCTAAGGTAATTTATACATCCTCACCCAAATCGGAGCCTTCATTACCATTTCCTTATGAGGGTTGAAGCTTGGCTCCCAAGCCCTAATAAACAAGCTGGCGTTGCCCATGAACCATGGCCCTCCATTCAAAATGTTATCTCTTTCAAATTCTGACTGGAAGACAATCTGCAAAAAACCTAATGCCAAGAAGCTGACCTCTGGCTTAACCCCTAGCCATTTGCGCTCTATCCAGTCTTTAATTTTGTTCATCGAGGGCCAAATACCAATGAATTTGGAAATAACAACTTTTTTCCTGAGCTTTTCAATTTTTGAATTCAAAAATTCATCTGGGATCGCTAACATAGGAATCTCCTCCACAAGCTATAAATTGACATTCCTGACTGACATTCAATGCCATTTGTGCTTGGCACTCTCAAGCTTAGACGCAACATCCAACAACAACCTACCAACTGCCGCAAAATCCTCACTTTGACAAGCTTCGTTACTATCCCATACCTGTGATGCATATTTCGCACCTTTTGCATCCCCTGACTGCCCTATTCCTTTTGCATCCATTTCACTATATAAAAGTGATAGATGTGAATAAATATCATTCTCATATTCAGGCATGCAATTTTGTAATAAGATTCTTTAAAATTCAATACCAATGAATGAAATAACTCATAATCATTTATGCAATCATATCCATCCACTGTGCATATTTAATAAGTGTACTTGCAATTTGATAATGATATTGATGGCCTTGCCAATAAATTTAACATTCTCATCACCTAATACCCTCGATTCAATCAATGTTTCCCCGGGAGTCCAGTTGATAATTTTTAACTTCGTTAGATACTCCCTAAATTTTTCCTCTTCATCCCACAATTTCTTAATATACTCTCCTATTTTCTTTCCTAGTGTTTGTGCTTCATCATAGTATTTATATCCTTGTCAAATATTTCTTCTATTTCTTTGCAAAGAATATTAATCCAATTATCAAACATTTTATCTTTATTTTCATCTCGTTCAGCGCATCAACCTCCTTTCGGCTCATTAACACATGCACTTCTAAAGATGTTGGTTGAGCTCCATAGTTGGTTTGGTGAGCTCCTTCAAAAATCTCTTCAGCTGCCTTACTTGAGCTTTCTACTCATCTTTGGCCTATTTTTCCTTTACCATTGTTGATTTTGTTAAACTTGCCACGATGTTGATGAGTGTCATCTGTTGATTTCTGGTTTTCTTACCCAAATTAACCATGCTCAATTGGTAGTTAGAAGCCTGCAAATCTCTATCATCCTTATTGGCTATTGGGATTGCAATATCCACAACCAAATCACCATCATCTATTAGCATTTTAGAGTGTATTTCTCTTGGCTTGTTTTTAGGTTTTACCTTGTCCACCTCTTTGATCATCTCATCCCAACTCACTGGTTGAGCTTCAACCTGCTATCTTTTCTCTAGATTCAACCTCACCCAAGTTGGAGTACTTGGTGAGGCTGTCATTTTTTTGGTACTTGGAGGTGTTTTCTTTGGAGGTTGTGGAGGTGAAAGAGTTATTCCTACCTTTTGTGCAGAAGGAACCTTTTGTTTCTCAAGCCTTTCTTTATCAACTTTTTCTTTTTCTCACCTCTCATTTTCATCTTTAATCTCTACAATCTTGTTCAACCCCATCTCCATTTTTTGTTCTTCCTCTTTGTCTCTTTTATTTTTCTCTTCCTCTTTCAATATAACTTATTTTTCTTCTCTTTTCTTGTTCTCTTCCTCTTTCAACTGAGCTTCTTCTTCTTCTCTAGCCATGTCCTCAACACCTTGCTTTTTGGCACTTTCCATTATTTCCTGCTGCTCATCCTCTATTAAGACATGTTCCATCTCTATTGTCCTCTAGAGGTTTCCTTCTCCCAAATCTACATCCTCCTCCTCAAAGTATTCTTCATATTCTTCCCTTTCTTCCTCCTAGAGAGGAGTCTCTTTAGAATTTGAGGGGAGAGGAGATTCTATGACTGTTATTACAAGGGGATCTTCCCCTTCTTTCGTTGCTGTTTCTGTTGTTGAAGGCATAGTAGGAGTTTCCTTAGTTCTAATTTCCTTAGTTTATGAAGGAGCAGTAGGACCTTCTTAAATAGTTTTTGTTTTAGGGTATATGGTGGAAATGGGTTCAACATCAAAACTTGAGACCACTTCAGTAGTAGCAACTTGATCGGTAACTGTAGCCTTTTGGAAGGCTTTTGTAACCTTTTCCATTATAACCTCTTCTTCTTTCTGTGGAGTCTACTTCCTAATCCTCTTGTATTTCTTTGGTTCATTAGCCGAAGATGATTCAACCTGTGAATCCTTTCTCTTTCTTGTGGCTTTTCCTTGAGTCCAGTTGATGCGTATGCCAATCCAGTTTAAGCTCCGATCAATAACCACCTATGAAACCTTGTTTATATCAAACTCTTCCTTTTCCATCTAGTTGATGGGCTCCAAATCTTTTTTTGCAATTTCATCTACCTCATATTGAGGATCAAGAGTGATGCCATCATTCAATATCCCTTCGAGTATATCCTCCTTAATGTTGAAGTCTCATCTCAGGAACAATCATCCTTTCATATCCTCTTTTTCTTACCTCAAATTGATCCTTGAAGATCAGCCTAGAAGTCCTCAAGGTGACATTCATGATAAGGGAACAAAGATGCATACAACCCATTCATTTTCCCCTTTGGGTCAAAATTATTCCTTGCCTCATAAAATTTCATATTACAAGCTTGGAACTCCTCTGTTGCTACTATTGTTGAACATGAGTAAAAACCCAACTCAAGAGGGAATGCGTGACAACTTGCCTTATGCTTTCTGGAAAAAATTGTATTTACTTTCGGTGCCCGACAATAGAATTACATTAAAATAATTTTATCACTGCAATTCCTTGGAAGCTTGAATGAAGCCTTTTTGAAACCAAAAAATCCAATGTAAGTAGTCTTAGGGTATTGAATAAACAAATTTTCCCATTCTCCAATAAATGCCATAAATTCCTTAGTTAATTTGAAATGAATATCTCCCATCAATTGATTAATAAAAACATACAAGAAAGAATCATTAACTCTTTTGAAATGCTTCTCTGCCTTCTTGAGGTCCAATTGATCATAATATTGCCAGACTTTATTCTCACTAACTGCTTCACCAAGGACCCCTATTGTGTTTGGGCCTAGGAAGTTCCCCATTCTTGCAGTATAGTAGATAACATAAGAACTCATATAAAAAACCTTGGTGATTTGGTCATGAATGGTATTAGATACCATCTGCTCCCCATCCAAGTATTATATTCCATCAAGAATAATTTAAATAAAGGAGAACATCCATGTTTCAAATGCATGTGAAACCTCTTTCCTGAACACTCTGGCCAATAGTGTGATGATCTCCCCTACTTCCGATGAGAATTCAGACCTCTTAAACTTGGTGGGAAGTTTGTTTATTGAATTTTTCTCTGTTTTCAACCAGCTTTTATTTATATATCTTTTATTTCCATCTACATCCACTTTATACTCTTGTAATGCCTCAACCTATGCCATAATTTTGAGGTTGGGGTGGGGAGGTAGGTCAAAGAGTAGCCTTATCATTCCCCGTGTTGGATTAATAATTTTAGTTCACCAAGGATCAATTTATTTCCTTTGGACTGGGTTATATGCATGTGCAACAACTAATATGAACTCAAGACATTGCACAACTATGGGAAATAAGGCTACTTGTGGCAACCCTGAAAAAGCAATTTTCTTAGCCCTCAGACTAGCATCTTCTGAGAAGAAATATTTGATAAATTGCTCTAGGTCAACATGGCCCACTAGTGTATCAATTATTTTCGTCTCCTTTGACCCAAACTTTGATGGCACAGGAGCACCCTCGAACATGTACTTCATGGTAAATGTAATTTTTTCTAGCTTCAATTTCTTGGCCCTTGTTGTTTTGGCACCTCCTCGTCACCAATATCTCCCTTTGAATCAAACATTTAATAGACCTACAATTATGGCATTCATTAAGCAAAAAGGAGTATTGGAAGGAGTTAGGTATTAAATATATCCCATATTAAAACCCTATAATCTGAAAGAAGTACTAATTTACAAGCCATCTTTGTTGCTTTCAGGTGTCAAGTTTGGAATGGAACCTAAACTAAGAACATTAATACACTTATTAACAAACTGTTGGACATCAAAATCGGGGTGGAATCAACACTTGAACTTTAAAAATAAAGTCTATTGGAAGTCGGGTTTGGGATGAAACTAGGCACTAGAACTTTGAAAAGGGAATAGGTTTAGGTTTTGTTTCAAGGTACGATCCTGACCCAAAAGGGCGGGAGTCAGAATCAGGATGGAACCTGGAATAGGAACTTAATTTGGCATAAAGGGTCGGGTTTTTTTGAGGTATGATCCTGCAAGTTGTTCGAAAGTCAAAATCAGAACAATTCTTGGCACATGGACTACCCAAAGGTGAAAGGTAAAAGTTCTGTTTTGATGTCCGATCCCAACTAAAAGTTGAAAGTTGGAATCAGGTTGTAACCTAGCACTGAATCAATCATTTTAGAACATGTAAGGTTCCATTCTGAGGTCTAATTATGACAAAAGGGTGGAAGTCAGAGTTGAAACAATGCTAAAAACAAGAACCATACGAAGGTGCAAAGATGGGGTTCAGTTTTGAAACCCGATCTCGCAATATGTGAGAAAATCAAAATCAGAACATTATCAAGCACATAGGTGATGAGCAAATTTTCAACAAGTTTTCCAAAACCTTCGGGAATTGGGATCGAGATATTATCAAGCATCAAAAATCTCCGAAAGGCTCATTATATACTTAGTCAATTTAGTTGTTTTGGGGATTGGATGTGGGGGAGAACCTAACCTGTTCCAACTCAAATTTATAAAAAAGGCCAAAGTGATTCAATATTTTCAATTTTTTTAAAAAGGGCTGACCTAACAGTATGAAAACCCTAAACAAGATAAGGCACAATGAGAACAAAGAAACTTGTGCACAAAACAAGACAAAAATAAAATAAATGTAAGCCCAAGAAAAACATGACACAAACAAACCAAAAAACAACAAAAAAACAAACAAACAAATAAACAAACAAAAAAGCCAAAACAAATGAGTGAATGAGAAATAAAATGAAAATAGAAAACAAGAAAAAAAAAGATGAAACAAGAAAAGCAAAGAAATAGAAAACCCTACCTCAAATGATGTGATGGAAAGACCAACAATGTATGATTGAAAGCCTCAAAGTTTGAACCTGCACCCAATCAACTGCTCCACTCTAGCTCTTACTCGTGAAAATGAAAAGCAATTATGAGCCAAAATGTAAAGGAAATTGGAATATATATGGCTCTCGTATGTGTGAATGCATTGTCATTAATGCAGGTAGTTCGGGCATCAGGATCAGGACGACACTCACATATGAGCCAATGCAAAAATCCAAAGGCAAGGTGGAAGTCGGGATCGGGAACGAACTCGATATAAGAACCTTCAAAAAGTGCAAGGTTCTAGCTCTTCACTTGAAAATCCAAAACTGATAGGAAAAAAGCACAATAGATGCAAAAATCAAGATCATGTCGGAACCAAGACTAGGAATCTCTGAAAAGTTCAAGGTGTTGACTTCACTCCAAAATCCGATTCTGAAAGGACAAAAAGAAAACAAGCAAGTGGAGATCAGAGTTGGGATGGAACAAGGATGGTGAACCTTCACAAGGAGCCAAGTTCTAGTTCCTTTTTGAAACTTGAATTTGACAGATAAAACAAAACAAAGGAAAAACCACGGGGATCTGATTCATAACAGAAACTAGAACTTGAACCTTCCAAAGGTGCAAAGTGCTATTTCTAGTCTGAAACTTGAACCCGATAAAACAAAAGAAAACAAGGCCTAGAAGAAAAAAATAACTCCCAAATCTAGAACAAAAACACCAAGGGAAAAAATCAACAAGGGGGACCCATTTTGAAAAAAAGAAGAAAATGGGGTGGTTATGCAAAGAATAACAGTTCTTCTCCCTTCCATATAGCAATCAATTTTTTTCTTTTCATCTTTATCTCATGACTAGTTAAGAATTTTATGATCAAACCCTCTTCAAATAACACTATATGATATAATTTTAAGATGGCGAGAGCGAGAGTGAAAGGGAGAGTGAGCGGGAAGAGTAGGGGAGGAGGAATTTTGAATTCCTCTATCAATGATGGCAATTTTGAAGATGAATTTGATGTAGATTTGTGGGATTTGGAGGTTCTCCAGTTTCCTGTGGCTGTGGCTTTGCCATTCTTCAGTTCAGTTTCCTAACTTTTTGAGGCTGAGTGGATTTCTGTGGCTGAGCGGTTGGGGTTTGGCATGGTTCTTTGGGCATCTCATTCTTTGACTGTGGATCCTCGACCTTTTGTCTTTGTGGCGGTGTTGGTTAATGCTCGGAAGGGTGGGAATTTTAGGGGTGTCCTTCAACTTCTGCTTGTGAGGGAGGTTGTTACTTTCTTCCTCATAGTCCCTCCTTTGTTCTAGCGTCTATGGCACCTGTTTATTGTGGTTTGGGTTGCCTCCATTCCTTTTCGTGAGGCTGCTGTTTGGTGGCTCTTCAGCCTTTTGGTATCTTGGTTTGTGTTTGGGCTCCGTTTTGTTCACTTTTTTTGAGCTTGGGATATTTTTTCCTTTTGGTTAAAGCCACCATTGTTTTGTGCTCCTCTATGTTTGTCCGAGATTTTGATGCTTTTGGTCTTGGGTTTTCTCTTTTGTATGGGATGATCTTAAAGGATATCTTTCTTTCCCAGTTGCTTCATGTGTTCCTCTTTTGTGGGAAGATCCTTTTTCTTGTTAAGGGTTTTCATTGCTATGTGGCATGGAGCCCCTTCTAGTCTTTGGTGTTTCTACTATTGCTTGGGTTGGGGTTTTCTTGATCTCTATTGGCTTGTTCTAGGTTATCTTTGTATACCCAGATTTCTATCAAGTGTTGGAGTGATTTGTATGGGGTATTGTTTTGGTGTACCCTTGGTGCTGGTTCTTGGTTGGTGGCTGGGTGCTCATCATGCTTTTTTGAACACCCGACTGAATTTAATGTTTATTCCTATTATGGTGGATTTGTTGTTCAAGCCTCATTTTTTGGTCCACCTTTTCTTCCTACTCTTGGGATTTCCAAAGGATGGTATGAGTTCCTTTTATGTTGGAGTGTTGGTTTTCTCCTCGGATCCTATTGAGGATTTCAATCCTATTGAGGTAGAGTTGGGGGTTGAATGTTTTTGGTGTCCTTAGTTGTAGATATTTTTGAGGTGGACAGTTCTTCTATGGAGGTGGAGGTTGAGGGTGCTGGAGATCTCGACCTCTGCTAAAAAAGTTGGTCGTATCATCCTCTCCAATAGAGGGGAGCTCCCTCTTGTTGAGGTGGAGTGTGAGTTGGGTTCCTGGCTTGACAGACATTTTGTGGGTTTGAACTCTACCTCTTTGTGTTACTTCGTACTTCTTCTTCTGAGGCTATGTTTGTTCTTGGCTGATCATGACAGTTTTTTGGGTTCAAGGTCCCTAAAAAGCCTGGTTATTCATACAAGATCCAAGTAAAATCTTGGTTGTAATAGTGTAACAAACTCTTGGTCCTTGCAAATATTTTTGCAACTTGTGTTGTCTCGCTTCATTCTTACTGCTGCTACTGATGGGTTGCTGATGGTATATGAATTATGTTTGTTGTAGCTTGATTTTTTTGAATAGGGTTGCGGATTCCTTCAAAACCATGTTGTAATGGGTTTCAGTCCTAGAAAAACCTATTTTTACGCTAATAAAAAACACTATATGATATAATTTTGATCTCGTGGCATTGAGTATGACTTGATTTATAATTGTTTTTGGGTCAAAACATCTTTTAACAACAAATTTCAATTCGTAGGACAAAAAATTGGATATAGAAGCTCCAATCCTTCCTTACCAATGAGGACAACATTTGAAAATAGAAGATAAATAAGGACCTTTTTATGATTTCTTAAATGAGTCTGATCTAAATCATTTAATTTCCAAATGATTTCCATATATTCCAAACTTTTAGGCACATGTATTTTTAGGTTATGAGGTCCAACTAGAAACCCACAAAATCTGATCACAACACTTGGTATTTGAACGAAAATTCTAATCTCCCCAATTGTGTTGAATTCCCAATCCAAGCACCCTATCATTTATTTTTAAGAAATAATTTATTTCCTTTGATAATCTATCCAATGCTACACATAAATACCTCAATTTTTTCCCATTAAAACATTATTAGAACACTACATAGTTTGAATTTGTGTAATGCATGTCCCAAATATACATTCAACATTGTATAAGAAGTAAGACATTTCTATCATTGTGAAGCCTTATCCCAAATGTTTCTTCCTCCATATAAAAATATGTGACACAACAATGAATACTAATTCAAATACATGACCTTGCTATCACTTTTTATTGTCAATAATTATTTGTGCATTCCTTCTGCTATAAGTGAAGCAAAGTCAAAATTTCTATTTAGGTTTATATTTTATATATTTGCATCCATCATAATCAAATGCATATATATTTGAGTTTTTTACATCCACTCCCAAGACTTGATATAAGTCGTGGTAAGCTATAATGAGATAATTTTCAAATATATTTCTATTGAAAGGTTCCAATTTTGTGGGACTAAAATTTATTGGTCTTCTATCTGCACCTCTTACTCCATGCTTTGGTAACAAATTCACACTGTAGCTACCCTTATCATTATGATAATCCTTGTTTAAATCATTAAAATTAATAACCTCTTTTTGTAGATGAATGTAGCTTGAAAACCTCTATAAATTACCACATCAATTCTTACTAATTAACCACCATTCTTAGGTAGAAAATCTGTATCATCAACATCATAATTTTGTAATACTATTTTGATGAAATCCATATTAATAAAAATGTTTGGGACAATCAATTTTCTCAAGTAAAAACCCCAAACATGTGAAATTGGTTTATTTGAAGATCTCCTCTTTTACTAATGCTAAAAAATTGACCATCCTGTGAAGGAGGGGATTCGCTACTCCCAAGTCCCAAGACAAACATGGTCTAAAGGGAGTGAATTTCCCTCGGCCACCTTAATGAAAAAGGTTAAAAGATAGGATGACAAACAAAGGGAAAATATAATCTATTTTTATTTTGTTTTCAGTGTGGAGAACTTCAAGAATCTAGTGAATAAATCACAGAGGTCTTGGGTAACAAACTAATTGGCTCTCAACTATAGGATGACAACATGGGTCAAGGATGACAACATGACGTGTTGGAGTCTCTATGGCACACCAGAATATCGTACAAACAAAGAATAAAGTTTTTAATCCAAAACACATAGGGAATACAACACTAACAACCTAAGAATTGAAATTTGACAGATTACCAAGAAATAATATAATGCTATAAATTCTTAAAAAGGTAGTTAGAACAACAATAAGAATACAATAAATGAGATAAATTTATGAATGAAATGACAAGAAAAGGCTAGTAGAAATCCAAATCATGGTAGGTTTATCCTCTCACAAGTTCCAAACAAACGAAGTACGTACACACATGGAGACAAAAAATTTGGGGCTGTGTTTTGGATTTTTCCTCAGTCAAATCCCTACTTTGGTGTTTCCACCTCTACAAATAGCCAAATAGATCACAATATAAAAAAGTTGATAAAGAAAGGAGATAAAAAATGTATATAATGCAAAGACAATCTATAAGCTAACTATAAGATTGATAATGCAATAGAATAACAAAGCGTTACCCTCCCTTCTACAAGATGGAAGAAGCCAAGAGGAAGGATGAGAGATTTGAGAGTTAAAGATGGATGTGCAAGAATGGTGCAGAGCTTGAAACATGCAAGAAGTGGCATATAGAGAATGGAAGAAATATTGGAATGGAAGAATTGATAGAGTGAAGTGAGAAGTTATAGGAGCGAGTATTAAAATGTGAGAGATTGAATGGAACAAGAAATTCTATTCAAAATGAAGCTTTGAAGACAAAAGAGATGTTTTTGGGTGAGTTTGTAGTCATAGGAAGTGTTACAATTTACGGATTCCACGAAATGTAATGTCCCAAAGTCCACTGACTCGAGAATCTATCAAGGACATTTGTGCAGTGTGCAGACATCTGCATGGTGCGGAAGCAACCTTGTTAAAATTCCCTTCATTGATAGAAAATGACAAAGTATGGAAAGGACAAAAGTCTTAGAGCGATAGGTTTTAGCATTATCAATTTTATAAGGTTAAATTAGGGGTATGTTGTGGGAAATTGCATTAGGGTGCAATTTTACTCCATAATATTTTTCACTCACTTTAGTAAGCATATGTGTGAAAGCATGTGAAAGCAAAATTAGAAAGAGATTGAAAAGAATATATCAAAAATATAGAGGAAGCAATCCTTCGATTTTGTATACCTAATGTGAAAGGGGAGATCCACCAGAATGCAAAGAGGACATAGATCTTCAATCTTGCAAAGCTAGCTGCAATCTCATCATAAACATGTTAGCTATAGAAAAAAATGTTAAGCGAAAAATAAAAAAATAATAAACATGCTAAAATTTTCATGACACAATAAGACACAATAAGAAACAATCTCATCAAATATAAGACAACATTAATAGGTATGGCTAGTATGGATAGAGTCCATACGAAAAGTATGTAGGCCTATGGCTACTACGTTGCAAGACAATCACATAAAAGATAGGTCTAGTTAGGTTGCCCCCAAGCTAGACACCAAGGAATCCTTCTGAAAGATATTTTCATAAAGAGGTTCTTTCATCGAGGAATCCTTTTTATAAGACATCAAGACATTAAGGAACCCTTTTGAAAGAACACTCTTGAAAGACATGGAATTTTCCTTGAGTGATTTTGTAATCAAGGAATCTTTTTGAAAGAACCATCATCAAGGAATAATTTTGAAAGAATAATCCTTGTTGAAAATTAAGCACATATGAGAGCCCCCCCTTAGAATGATGTGTGCTAACAAAGGACAACATGTCATTCTAAGGAGAAAAGAAAGACGGGACATCATGGCATGAGATACATGGCGAGATGTAGTCATGGAATACTGTCACACATGAGAGGGAAACCACATAGAAACCACAACATCATGAAGTAGAAAGGTAAAGCCAAAGAAATTAAGAGCACAAGGGATTTTGATAATTTGGGGTTAGAATTGCTCATAGATATAGATAGATAGATCATGTAATATAATATATGTATGAACTATCATCAATCCCCAAATGTATTAGAACATGAAGAAGAGAACATGAAGAAAATTGAAAGAAAATTTGGGTCAACATGGAAGAAGGCCTAAATTCCCTCAACGCTTTGCATCATCCTTGATGTGAAAATACAAGATTATGACACATGGAAGAATGATGAAATGAATAGAAGAAGGTTATGATAGATTCTCGTTCTTGTATCTAAACACATACAAAGGTAGAATGGGTCCTCCAATCAAGATCACAAAACACATATAGGCATGCACGGGGGAGGGGGAGGGGCGGGAGGGGGTGGTTGGGAACACAAAAAATAACACAAACTAATATAAATATGTAGAAGAGGTGCAACCCTTATTTGAGTCCACCAGTAGGTCATCCTGCTCCCAATATATATCATTGTAAGGGAAGGGAGGACAAGCTTGGAGGGGAGGGATAGCAAGGGATGCAGTGGTTGAATCACCTACAAAAGGGCCAAGGAAGAAGTCCCATCAAGGTCCTCTTCACCAACCTCTTGTGAGACTAAGGTCACCAATCTCTCAAAGATTGAGGATAGAGTCAAGATATCCTCCAATGAGTTGAACATCAAATTTTTAGGAGTTCCATGTGACAACTGAGTGATAGGAGGACAAGACACCCAAGAGTCACTACTAACCTCGACAAAAGGGGCAATGACAAACTTCGGGGACGCGTTGCCTGCATCTATCACAAGGATGAAGCAAGAAAAATTGGAACAAGAATCAAGGGAAGATGAAAAATTATTACAACCATCACCTAAAGTGATGTCATCCTCGAACTTGTGCTTCATCGAAGGATGCAAAATACCCACAAATGAAGTGAAAGTAGGAGATAGAGCCATAGAGGACACTACCTTTGTGTGATGCATGTCCATGGGCTATGATAAAGGAGGAATATTGGGAAGAGAGGTAAGAAGGGGAAGCTTTGCCGAAGGAGTGATGAAAACTTGCACCCTTTTGGGGTGAGGTTTATCAAGATCCGCTGATGAAGCCAAAATAAGAATGGAGGTGATGGGAACTGAAGTAGAAGAAAATACATGAGCATAAGAACCAACAGAAGAAATAGGAGTAGAAATAGAAACAACAGGATCCTCCCCACTCTTCTAAAAGGTGGTGCGCTCCTTAGCAAGAGCCTTTCATTGGTGCTTATGCTCACACACAAGCTGGTTACATTGGCTATGGGCACTAGAAGGCATGATTTGAGAGGAGGTCAGGGGATCTTTCTCTACCACAAGATAAACCTCTACAACCATTTCTGGTGGAAGGGTTGTTTCCTTAGGAGGAGTAGGAGGAACAAGAGACACAAGAGAAGAAATAGAGACAAGTGTCTTAGTGGTGAGCCTCTTTCCTTTCTAACAAAGGAGGAAGAAACAAGGCTGATGGAGAAACAAAGATAATTGAAAGGGTGCTTTATGGAAGAAAGAGAAGCATTAGGAGGAATTGGAGTAAAATGAAATCCTAGATGAATATATGTGGAGACAATTGTATAAGACCAAATATGACAACTGTTAAAAGCTAAAGTAAGTTGGGTGAAGGGAAAAATATTTTTGATCAATGTGTATGGGCCAACAAAATCAATGACAAAAAGAGAATTATGGGAGAGGCTATCAAATATTATATTCAATCTACAAGGACATACAATTATAATGGGAGGAGACTTCAATGCCACATTGTCAAATATGGAAAAAAGGGGAAGATTAACTAGTATAACACAAGTGTAGATGGAATTCATGAAGTTTGATGACAATAATTTACATGACATAATCCCAAAAATTGGGATTTTCATATGGACCAATAGAAGAAGGGGTTTCATAGGTATAGATGAGAGATTTGATAGATTCTTCCTTGTTGGTGATTGGGACAAAGTAGAGGCAATGATGAAATCTAAATACTAAGTATAACATGGTCGAATCTTTGCCAGTGGAACTAGTCTTCGTGCTAGATAAAACACCACATGTCCTTTTAAATTGAAAATATGTAGCTTAGGGACAAAGTATTGAATGTATAGGTACCAGAATGGTGGAGTAGAGAGCCATACCATAGAGGCACACACATGTATCAACTCACAAGGAAAATATTGTTCCTAAAATCACAATTGAGAGAATGGAACAAATCAACCTTTAAAAACATTTTCTCAAAATAAGAGTGAGTAGAAGGATTATTAAGGGAGGTCTATGATCTAAGGTGATGAAAGCAAAAATGAAATCAAAAGATTATGAAAAAGAGAAAATATCTATTAAATTAATAAACAAAAAAATTGGCAAGGGAAGAGATTTTTTGGAAATAGAAATCTAGGGAGACATTATTGAAAGAAGAGGATAAGAATACTATTTTTTTCCACAAGAAAAAAAAGTCAGTAGAAGCTAGAATCGAATCATAGAGATATCACAAGTCAATGGAATCTTGTTGATTGAATATACAAGTATTGGAGAAGTGGTGAAATTTTATGAACGGTTGTTGAATAAAGGACCAAACAACAAGGGAAGAGAAAGATAATATCTACTAGAGTGCATTTCCAAACTAGTGACTGAGGCAAAAAATAAGATGCTCTATAAGGAAATATCCAAGGAGGAAGTAAGGAGAGTGACATTTAAATTAGGAAAGGATAAGGCCCTTGGTCTAGATGGATTCATTGTAAGATTCTTCCAAAATTTCTGGGATATCATTGGGGATGATCTTAAGAAGGCAATTGAATAATCAAGGAAAAAAAAGATAATGCTGAAAGACATGCATAATACCTTCTTAGTTTGAATTCCAAAAAAATAAAAAGACATAGATAGTGGATGAATTCATGACCATCTCTTTATTCAACCTTGTGTACAAAGTAGTGACGAAGGTAATAGATAATAGAAAATAGATTGAACGAGATTCTTACAATCTTGATCTCAGAGGAGCAAATTGAATTCACACTAGGTAGGTCAATAATGGAAGGAATAATCATTGCACATGGAGCTATCCACACAATCCGTAAGGAAAAAGTTGATAGAATGATAAGAAAATTGGATATCCAAAAAGCCTATGATTAGGTGGGTTTTGGATAATTTTGGTTTTTGCAAGGAATGGATACAATGTGTTTAAAGTTGCATTTCAAACCCTATATTTTCAGTTGTAATCAACGAGTCACCATATGGTTTATTTCAATCCACCAATGGTCTAAGATAATGAGACCCACTATCACCAAACCTCTTCATCATAATGGAAAAGGACTTGGGGAGAAGTATCAAGATTTCTACTAATAGTGGAAGATGGAGGGGCACCAAAGTTGCCCTAGCCATAGCACCAATCACACACCAATAATTTGTGGATGATACCAAGATTTTTGGGGAGATGAATTAGGAGGCATTGGAAATTAAGAAGGTGCTAGATAGATACAACCTAGCCTCGAGGTAGAAAGTGAACTGGTAAAAACCAAATTTCTTATTTAATACCAACTTAAGAAAACAAAGAGATATTGCAAGAATTCTAAACATAAAGGTGACAAAGTTGTTGGGTAAATTTCTTGGATTACCACTCTTTGTTGGATTGAATAAGTCTAATATATGGGATCATCTAATAAAAAAATATAGGATTGAAATAGGCATATGGAAAGGAGGATGGCTCATTACAACAGGTAAAATTATAATGCTATGGGTTGTACTAGCGGTGATCCCAAACTATGTGATATTGTGTATGAGAATTTCGAAGAAGGTAGTGTAGATTCTTGACCAAATAATGTATCAATCTTTTTGGAATGGTAGTAAGGAAATAAAAGATACCTTTGGTCACATGGGATAAAGTATGCTGACACAAGGATGGTGACATTGTGTGACTAAGGAAGATGACTATAATGAACATGGATTTAGGTGTGAAACTAGTGTGGAGTATATATATGAACAAGAACAAAAAATGGGATAGGGTGCTCTAAAATAAATATTTTGACTCCCCCTACCCAACTAGGATACTTTCAGTCATGTAATCTCTTGTTGGTTCATCAATTTAGAATTTCATTGCATTCCTTAGAGGAATCATAAGTAAACATGTGACTTGGAACCTAAAAAATGGGAAAAGAGCTTCATTTTGGCAAGATTCTTGGAATGGGAATGAAGAATCGGACAAGATTCAACCGCTGGAGGATTTAAAATAAATTTTATTAGAACAATGGGACCAAAAGTGGAGAACTATGTGGAGCAAATATCCTTAAATGGAATTGTGGAATGGAGATGGAAATTGATGGAAAACTTGAATGCCTCAAATGATCAAAAATTCCAATTAGAGTAGTTTCTAAGGGATAGACCAATCTACCTGTTAGGAGAATAAGATGAAATTGTATGGTGTAGTGAAAAGTTTGAGAAATGTCTTGTGATGGTAAGGTACAAAGTACAAGAGGCCAACATTAAAAAAGAGGATTGGCCAACTCACCTAATATGGAGCAAGAAGTGTCTACCAAAAGTTGTGGTATTTATATGGGCTGATCTACATAACAAAATTATGACAAGAGATAAACTAATGACTATCAACTTTGTTGGCCCAAATAGGTGCAATATCTACAAGGTGGAGGAGGATATGGTTGATCATCTAATCCTAATATCCTAAAATGGTAGAATCTTGTTGGTATATTATCATGAGGAAGCTAGGATGGAAAAGCCCAGTCCCCAACAAATTCAGAACATTATTTAACATGTGGCCCATACTCAATAAAGGATCGGTATTTGGTGGTATTTGGGAATGCTGACCATCAATCATCATTTGGGATCAAGTTGTAACCTAGCACCGAATCAATCATTTTAGAACATGTAAGGTACCATTTCGAGGTCTGATCATTACAAAAGGGTGGAAGTTAGATTTGAAACAATGCCAAGAACAAGAACCATACAAAGGTGCAAATATGGGGTTCAGTTTTGAAACCCGATCTTGCAATATGTGCAAAGATTAGAATCAAAACATTATCAAGAACATATGTGATGAGGAAAATTTTCAACAAGTTTTCCAAAACCTTTGAGAATTGGGATCGAGATATTATCAGGAATCAAAACTCTCCTAAAAGGCTGATTCTAGACTTAGTCAATTTAGTTGTTTCGGGGATTGGACGTGGGGGAGAACCTAACCTGTTCCAACTCAAATTTATAAAAATGCCAAAGTGATTCAATATTTTCAAATTTTTTAAAAAGGGTTGACCTAACAGTATGGAAACCCTAAATGAGATAAGGCACGACGAGAACGAAGAAACTTGTGCACAAAACAAGACAAAAATAAAAGAAATGTAAGCCCAAAAGAAACATGACCCAAACAAACCAAAAAATAACAAAAAAACAAACAAACAAACAAAGAAAACAAACAAAAAATCCAAAACTAATGAGTGAACGAACGAGAAAATGAAAATAGAATATAGGAAAACAACAAAAAAGATGAAACAAGAAAAGCAAAGAAATAGAAAACTCTACCTAAAATGATGTGATGGAAAGACCAACAATGCACGATTGAAAGCTTCAAAGTTTGAACCTGTACCCAATCAACTGCTCTGCTCTATCTCTTACTCGTAAAAATGAAAAGCAATTATGAGCCAAAATGCACAGGAAATTGGAATATATATGACTCTTGCATGTGTGAATGAATTGTCATTAATGCAGGTAGTTCTGGCATCAAGATCAAGATGAAACTTACATATGAACCAACACAAAAATCCAAAGGCAAGGTGGAAGTCAGGATTAGGAACAAACTTGATATACAAACATTCAAAAAGTGGAAGGTTCTAGCTCTTCAGTTGAAAAACCATAACTGATAGGAAAAATCACAACAAATGCGAAAAATTGAGATCACGTCGGAACCAAGACTAGGTATCTTTGAAAAGTGCAAGGTTCTGACTTCGGTCCAAAATATGATTCTGAAAGGACAAAAAGAAAACAAGCAAGTGGAGATTAGAGTTAGGATGGAACAAGGAAGATGAACCTTCACAAGGAGCCAAGTTCTAGTTCCTTTTCGAAACCCGAATATGACAGAGAAAACAAAACAAAGGAAAAACCACAGGGATCAGATTCAGAACAAAAACTAGAACTTGAACCTTCCAAAGGTGCAAAGTGCTAGTTCTAGTATGAAACTTGAACCTGATAAAACAAAATAAAACAAGGCCTAAAAGAAAAAAAAAACTCCCAAATCTAGAACAAAAACACCAAGGGAAAAAATCAACAAGGAGGACCCATTTTGACCAAAGAAGAAAATGGGGTGGTTATGCAAAGAATAACAATTCTTCTCCCTTCCATAGAGAAATCATTTTTTTTCTTTTCATCTTTATCTCATGACTAGTTAAGAATTTTATGATCAAATCCTCTTCAAATAACACTATATGATATAATTTTAAGATGGCGAGAGCAAGAGTGAAAGGGAGAGTGAGCAGGAAGAGTAGGGGAGGAGGAAGTTTGAATTCCTCTGTCGATGATGGAAATTTTGAAGAAAAATCTAATGCAGATTTGTGGGATTTGGAGGTTCTCTAGTTTCCTATGGTTGTGACTTTTTCGTTCTTCAGTTTGGTGTCCTACCTTTTTGAGACTGAGTGGATTTTTGTGGTTGAGCGGATGGGGTTTGGCGTGGTTATCTGGGTGTCTCATTCTTTGACTATGCAGCCTCTACCTTTTTGTCTTTGTGATGGTGTTGGTTCGCGCTCAGAAGGGTGGGAATTTGAGGGGTGTCCTTCAGCTTCTGCTTGTGAGGGAGGTTGCTGCTTTCTTCCTCATAGTCCCTCCTTTGTTCTAGCGTCTATGGCACCTATTTGCTGTGGTTTGGGTTGCCTCCATTTCTTTTCGTGAGGTTGCTGTTTGGTGGCTCTTTAGCCTTTTGGTATCTTGGTTTGTGTTTGGGATCCCTTGCAGTTTTTGTTCACTTTTGTTGAGCTTGGGATCTTTTTTCCTTTTGGTTAAAGCCACCATTGTTTTGTGCTCCTCTATGTTTGTCCAAGATTTTGACGCTTTTGGTCTTGGGTTTTCTCTTTTGTATGGGATGATCTTAAGGATATCTTTCTTTCCCAGTTGCTTCATGTGTTCCTCTTTTTTGGGAAGATCCTTTTGCTTGTTAATAGTTTTTATTGCTGTGTGGCGTGGAGCCCCTTCTAGGCTTTGGTGTTTCTGCTGTTGCTTGGGTTGGGGTTTTCTTGGTCTCTATTGGCTTGTTCTAGGTTATCTTCGTATACCCAGATTTCTGCCAAGTGTTGGAGTGCTTTGTATGGGGTATTGTTTGGTGTACCTGTGGTGCTGGTACTTGGTTGGTGGCTGGGTTCTCTTCATGCTTTTTTGAACACCCGATTGAATTTAATGTTTATTTTTGTTATGGTGGATCTGTTGTTCAAGCTTCATTTTTTGGTCTGCCTTTTCTTCCTACTCTTGGGATTTCCAAAGGATGGTATGAGTGCCTTTTATGTTGGAGTGTTGGTTTTCTCCTCGGATCCTATTGAGGTAGAGTTGGGGGTTGAATGTTTCTGGTTTCCCTAGTTGTAGATCTTTTTGAGGTGGATGATTCTTCTATGGAGGTGGAGGTTGAGGGTGTTGGAGATCTCAACCTCTGGTGAAAAAGTTGGTCATATCATCCTATCCAATAGAGGGGAGCTCCCTCTTGTTGAGGTGGAGTGTGAGTTGGGTTCCTGGCTTGGCAAACATCTTGTGGGTTTGAACTCTACCTCTTTGTGCTGCTTCGTACTTCTTTTGAGGTTGTGTTTGTTCTTGGATGATCATGATAGTTTTCTGGGTTCAAGGTCCCTAAAAAACCTTGTTATGGGTTCAAGATCCTAGTAAAATCTTGGTTGTAATAGTGTAACAAACTCTTGGTCCTTGCAAATCTTTGTGCAACTTGTGTTGTCTTGCTTTATTCTTAGTGCTGCTACTGATGGGTTGCTGATGGTATATGAATTATGTTTGTTGTAGCTTGATTTGTTTGAATAGGGTTGCAGGTGACCCCTTCAAAACCATGTTGTAATGGGTTTTAGGTCCCAGAAAAACCTATTTTTACACTAATAAAAAACACTATATGATATAATTTTGATCTCTTGGCATTGAGTATGACTTGATTTATAATAATTTTTTTGGGTCAAAACATCTTTTAACAACCAAATTCAATTCGTAGGACAAAAAATTGGATATAGAAGCTCCAATCCTTCCTTACCAATGAGGACAAAGTTTGAAAATAGAAGATAAATAGGGACCTTTTTATGATTTCTTAAATGAGTCTTATTTGAATCATTTAATTTCCAAATGATTTCCATATATGCCAAAATTTTAGGCATATGTATTGGTAGGATATTAGGCCCAACTAGAAACCCACGAAATCTGATCACAGTGGTATTTGAATGGAAATTCTAATCTCCCCAATTGTGTTGAAATCCCAATCCAAGCACCCTATCATTTATTTTTAAGAAATATATTATTTCCTTCGATAATCTATCCAATGCTACACCTAAATAACTCAATTTTTTCCCATTAAAAAATTATTCAAACATTACATAGTTTGAATTTGTGTAATGCATGCCCCAAATATACATTCAACATTGTGTAAGAAGTAAGAGCATTCTATCATCGTGAAGCCTTATCCCAAATTTTTCTTCCTCCATATAAAAATATGTGACACAATGATGAATACCAATTCAAATACATGACCTTGCTATTACTTTTTATTGTCAATAATTATTTGTGCATTCCTTCTGCTATAAATGAAGCAAAGTCAAAATTTCTATTTAGGTTTATATTTTATATATTTGCATCCATCATAATCAAATGCATAGATATTTGAGTTTTTTACATCCACTCCCAAGACTTGACATAAGTCTTGGTAAGTTATAATGAGATAATTTTCAAATATATTTCTATTGAATGTTCCAATTTCGTGGGACTAAAATTTATTGGTCTTCTATCTGCACCTCTTACTCCATGCTTTGGTAAAAAATTCACACTATAGCTACCCTTATCATTATGATAATACTTCTTTAAATCATTAAAATTAATTTAACCTCTTTTTATAGATGAATGTAGCTTGAAAACCTCTATAAATTACCACATCAATTCTTACTAATTAACCACCATTCTTAGCTAGAACAACCATATCATCAACATCATAATTTTCTACTACAATTTTGTACTACTATTTTGATGAAATCCACATTAATAAAAATGTTTGGGACAATCAATTTTCTCAAGTCAAAATTCCAAACATGTGAAATTTGTCTCTTTGAAGATCTCCTCTTTTACTAATGCTAAAAAATTGACCATCCCGTGAAGGAGGCAATTCACTACCCCCAAGTCCCAAGAAAAACATGGTCTAAAGGGAGTGAATTTCCCTCGGCCACCTTAATGTAAAAGGTTAAGCGACAGGATGACAAACAAAGGGAAAATATAATCTATTTTTATTGAGTTTTCAGTGTGGAGGACTTCAGGAATCAAGTGAATAGACCACAGAGGTCTCAGGTAACAAACTAATTGGATTTCAACTAGAGGATGACAACATGGGTCAAGGATGACAACACAACGTGCTGGAGTCTCTATGGCATGCTAGAATCTCGTATAAACAGAGAAAATAGTTTGTAATCCAAAACACATAGGGCATGCAACACTAACAACCCAAGAATTGAAATTTGACAGATTGACAAGAAATGATAGAATGCTATAAATTCTTAAAAAGGTAACTAGAACAACAAGAAGAATACTATAAATGAGATAAATTTACAAATGAAATGACAAGAAAAGGGTAGTAGAATTCCAAATCACGGTAGGTTTAGCCTCTTGCAAGTTCCACATAAACGAAGTATGTACACACATGGAGACAAAAATTTTGGGGTTGTGTTTTGGATTTTTCCTCAGTCAAACCCCCACTTTGGTGTTTCCACCTCTACAAATAGCTAAATAGATCACAATATAGAAAATATGATAAAGAAAGGAGATAAAAAATGTATATAATGCAAAGACAATCTATAAGCTAACTACAAGATTGATAATGCAATAGAATAAAAAAATGTTATCATCCCTTCTACAAGCTTGAAGAAGCCAAGAGGAAGGATGAGAGCTTTAAGAGTTAAAGATGGATATGAAAGAATGATGTAGAGCTTGAAACATGCAAGAAAGTGGTGTAGAGAGAATGGAAGAAATAATGGAATGGAAGAATTGATAAAGTGAAGTGAGAAGTTATAGGAGCGAGTATTAAAATGTGAGAGAGATTGAATGGAATGAGAAAGTCTATTCAAAATGAGGCTTTGAAGACAAAAGAGATGTTTTTGGGTGGGTTTGTAGTCATAGGAAGCGTTATAATTTATGGATGCCATGAAATGTAATGTCCTAATGTCCACTGACTCAAGAATCTATCAAGGACATTTGCACGGTGTGCAGACATCTGCATGTTGTGGAAGCATCCTAGTCAAAATTCCCTTCATTGATAGAAAATGAGAAAGTATAGAAAGGAAAAAAGTCTTAGAGCAACAGGTTTTAGCATTATCAATTTTGTAAGGTTAAAGTAGGGGTATGTTGTGGGAAATTGCACTAGGGTGCAATTTTACACCATAACATTTTTCACCCACTTTACTAAGCATATGTGTCAAAGCACGTGAAAGCTAAAGTAGAAAGAGATTGAAAAGAATATATCAAAAATAAAGAGGAAGTAATCCTTTGATTTGGTATACCTGATGTGCAAGGGGAGCTCCACCAAAATGCAAAGAGGACATAGATCTTTGATCTTGAAAAGCTAGCTGCAATCTCACCATAAACATGTTAGCTATAGAAAAAAATGTTAGGCAAAAAATAAAAAAAATAGACATGATAACATTTTCAAGACACAATAAGACACAATAAGAAACAATAAGAAACAATTTGATCAGATATAAGACAACATTGATAGGTATGGCAGCATGGCTGGAGTCCATACGAAAAACATGTAGGCCTATGGCTACTACGTGCAAGACAATCACATAAAAGATAGGTCTAGTCAAGTTGCCCCCAAGCTAGACACCAAGATATAAGACATCAAGATATCAAGACACAAGACATAAAGTATTAAACATGAGACACCAAAGAATCCTTTTGAAAGAGATTTTCATAAAGAGGTTCTTTCATCGAGGAATCCTTTTCATAAGACATCAAGACATTAAGGAACCCTTTTGAAAGAACACTCCTTTTGAAAGACATAGAATTTTTCGTGAGTGATTTTGTCATCAAGGAATCTTTTTGAAAGAACCATTGTCAAGGAATACTTTTGAAAGAATAATCCTTATTGAAAATTAAGCACATTTGAGAGCTCCCCCTTAGAATTTGATGTGTGCTAACAGAGGAGAACATGTCATTCTAAAGAGAAAAGAAAGATAGGACATCATGGCATAAGATACATGGCAAGATGTAGTCATGGAATGCTGTCACACATGAGAGGGACACCGCATATAAACCACAACATCATGAAGCAAAAAGGTAAAGCCAAAGAAATTAAGAGCACAAAGGATTTTTATAATTTGGGGTTAGAACTGCTGATAGATATAGATAGATAGATCATGTAATATAATATATGTATGAACTATCATCAATCCCCAAATGTATTAGAACATGAAGAAGAGAACATGAAGAAAATTGAAAGAAAATTTGGGTCAACATGGAAGAAGGCCTAAATTCCCTCAATGCTTTGCATCATCCCTGACGTGAAAATACAAGATTATGACACATAGAAGAATTATGAAACAAATAGAAGAAGGTTATAATAGATTCTTGTGCTTGTATGTAAACACATACAAGGGTAGAAAGGGTCCTCCAATTAAGATCACAAAACACATATAGGCATGCACGGGGGAGGGGGAGGGGCGGGAGCGGGTGGTGGGGAACATAAATAATAACACAAACTAATATAAATATGCAGAAGAGGTGAAACCCTAATCCGAGACCACTAGTAGGTCATCCTGCTCCTAATATAGATTAAGATAATGGGGGGAGGAAAATACAATGGAGGGATTTTAATCAATTAGGGATAGGGGAGGGATAGAAAGGGATGCAGTGGTCGAATCACCTACAAAAGGTCCAAGGAAGATTCCAGAATAAGTTAATTCCAAAAAAAGTTATGCGGGCTGAAGTACAAGACTTGGAAAATCCCATCTATCACGGTCCGAAGCTCACTTGGTTGAGTAGAAAAAAATAAGTTATTAAAAATTACATAAAATGGAATCTACACAAAATATCTAACAAATAATTAGTTTGATTCATCTTCAAATTCTTAATGGTTTAGTTGCTATAGGTGTAAGAAAGTGAATATCTGGTGAAAAATCCCGATTTTAATGTCAAGTTTGGCCAAAAATTGTAACCCATTATTGTGGGATCACCCATCATTGTTAGGGGAGGGAGGAAAATCTTGGAGGGGAGGGATAGAAAGGGATGCAGTGGTCGAATCACCTACAAAAGGTCCAAGGAAGAAGTCCCATCAAGGTCCTCTTCACCAAGCTCTTGTGAGACTAAGGTCACCAATATCTCAAAGCTTGAGGAAAAAGTTGGGATATCCTCCAATGAGTTGAACATGTGAGTGTCAGGAGGACAAGAAACCCAAGTGTCACTACTAACCTCAACAAAAGGGGCAATGACAAACTTCAGGGATGTGGGGCTTGCATCTATCACAAGGACAAAGTAGGAAAAAGTGGAACAAGACTCAAGAGAAGATGAAAAATTCTTACAACAAATGCCTAAAGTGATGTCATCCTTGAACTTGTGCTTCATTGGAGGATGCCAAATCCCCACAAATGAATTGAAATTAGGAGATAGATCCATAGAGGAAACTACCTTTGTGTGAGGCATGTCCACGGGCTATGAGGAAAGAGGAATATTGGGAAGAGAGGTAAGAAGGGGAAGCTTTGCCAAAGGAGCGATGAAAACTTGCACCCTTTTGGCGTGAGGTTTATCGAGATCCGTTGATGAAGCCAAAAGAAGAATGGAGGTGATGGGAACTAAAGTAGAATAAAAGACATGAGCATAAGCACCAACAGAAGAAATAGGAGTAGAAATAGAAACAATTGGATCCTCCCCACTCTTCTGCAAGGTGGTGTGCTCCTTAGCAAGAGCCTTTAATTGGTGCTTATGCTCACACACAAGCTGGTTACATTGGCTATGGGCACTAGAAGGCATGATTTGAGAGGAGGTCAGGGGCTCTTTCTCTACCACAAGATAAACCTCTACAACCAGTGCTGGTGGAAGGGTTGTTTCCTTAGGAGAAGCAGGAGGAACAAGAGACACAAGAGAAGAAATAGAGACAAGTGTCTCAGTGGTTAGCCTCCTTCATTTCTAACAAAGGAGGAAGAAACAAGGCTGATGGAGAAATGGAGATAATTGAAAGGGTGCTTTATGGAAGCAAGAGAAGCATCATGAGGAATTGGAGTAATATGAAATCCTAGATGAATATATGTGGAGACAATTGTATAGGACAAATTATGACAACTGTTAAAAGCTAAAGTAAGTTGGGTGAAGGGAAAAATATTTATGATCAATGTGTATGGGCCAACAAAATCAATGACAAAAAGAGAATTATGGGAGAGGCTATCAAATATTATATTCACTCTACAAGGACATACCATTATAATGGGAGGAGAATTCAATGCCACATTGTCAAATATGGAAAAAAGGGGAAGATTAACTAGTATAACACAAGTGCAGATGGAATTCATGAAGTTTGTTGACAACAATTTACATGACATAATCCCAAAAATTGGGATCTTCACATGGACCAATAGAAGAAGGGGTTTCACAAGTATAGATGAGAGATTGGATAGATTCCTCCTTGTTGGAGATTGGGACAAAGTAGAGGCAATGATGAAATCTAAATACTAAGTATAATAGGGTCGAATCTTTGCCAGTGGAACTAGTCTTCGTGCTAGATAAAACACGTCCTTTTAAATTGAAAATATGTGGCTTAGGGACAAAGTATTGAATGTAAAGGTGCAAGAATGGTGGATTAGAGAGCCATACCATAGAGGGACAAACATGTATCAACTCACAAGGAAACTATTGTTCCTAAAATCACAATTGAGAGAATGGAACAAATCAACCTTTAAAACATTTTCTCAGAATAAGAGTGAGTAGAAGGCTTATTAAGGGAGGTCAATGATCTAAGGTGATGAAAGACAAAATGAAATCAAAAGATTATGAAAAAGAGAAATATCTATTAAATTAATAAACAAAAAAATTAACAAGGGAAGAGATTTTTTGGAAATAGAAATCTAGGGAGACATGATTGAAAGAAGAGGATAAGAATACTAATTTTTTCCATGATAAAAAATATCAGTAGAAGCTAGAATCGAATCATAGAGATATCACAATTCGATGGAATATTGCTGATAGAAGATGCAAATATTGGAGAAGTGGTGAAAGTTTATGAATGGTTGTTGAATAAATCACCAAACAACAAGGGAAGAGAAAGATAATATCTACTAGAGTGCATTACCAAACTAGTGACTGAGGAAAAAAATAAGATGCTCTATAAGGAAATATCCAAGGAGGAAGTAAGGAGAGTGAAATTTAAATTAGGAAAGGATAAGGCCCTTGGTCTAGATAGATTCATTGCAAGCTTCTTCCAAAATTTCTGGGATACCATTGGGGATGATCTTAAGAAGGTGATTGAATAATCAAGGAAAAGAAATATAATGCTGAAAGACATGAATAATACCTTCTTAGTTTTAATTCCAAAAAAATAAAAGACATAGACAGTGGATGAATTCATTCCCATCTCTTTATGTAACCTAGGGTACAAAGTAGTGATGAAGGTAATAGAAAATATATTGAAAGAGATTCTTACAATCTTGATCTTAGAGGAGCAAAGTGAATTCACACTAGGTAGGTCAATAATGAAAGGAATAATCATTGCACATGAATATTTCCACACAATCCGTAAGGAAAAAGTTGATAGAATGATAAGAAAACTGGATATCCAAAAAGCCTATGATTAGGTGGGTTTTGGATAATTTTGGTTTTTGCAAGGAATGGATATAATGTGTTTAAAGTTGCATTTCAAACCCTATATTTTTAGTCTTAATCAACGAGTCACCATATGGTTTCTTTCAATCCACCAATTTTCTAAGATAAGAACACCCACTATCACCAAACCTCTTCATCATAATGGAAAAGGCCTTGGGGAGAAGTATCAAGATTTCTACTAATAGTGGAAGATGGAGGGGCACCAAAGTTGCCCTAGCCATAACACCAATCACACACCAATAATTTGTGGATGATACCACACTCTTTGGGGAGATGAATTTGGAGGCATTGGAGATTAAGAAGGTGCTAGATAGATACAACCTAGCCTCGGGGTAGAAAGTGAACTAGTAAAAATCAGATTTCTTATTTAATACCAACTTAAGAAAACAAAGATATATTGCAAGAATTCTAAACATAAAGGTGACAAAGCTGTTGGGTAAATTTCTTGGATTACCAATGTTTGTTGGCTTGAATAAGCCTAATATATGGGATCATCTAATAAAAAAAAAAGGAGTAAAATAGGCATATAGAAAGGAAGATGGCTCATTACAACAGGGAAAATTATAATTCTATGGGTTTTACTAGCGGTGATCCCAAACTATATGATGTTGTGTATGAGAATTTTGAAGAAGGTAAAGGAGATTCTTGACCTAATAATGTGTCAATATTTTTGGAATGGTAGTAAGGAAATAAAAGATATCTCTGGTGACATGGGATAAAGTATGCCAACCCAAGGATGGTGAAATTGTGTGACTAAGGGAGATGACTATAATGAACATGGATTTAGGTGTGAAACTGGTGTGGAGTATGTATATCAACAAGAATAAAAAATGGGCTAGGGTGCTCCAAAATAAATATTTTGACTTCCCCTACCCAACTAGGATACTTTCAATCATGGAACCTCTTGTTGGTTCATCAATTTAGAATTTCATTGCATTCCTTAGAGGCATCATAAGTAAACATGTGACTTGGAATCTAAAAATGGGAAAAGAGCTTCATTTTGGCAAGATTCTTGGAATGGGAATGAAGAATTGGACAAGATTCAACAGCCGGAGGATTTAAAATAAATTTTATTAGAACAATGGGACCAAAAGTGGAGAACTATGTGGAGCAAATATCCTCAAATTGAATTTTGGAATGGAAATGGAAATCGATGGAAAACTTGAATGCCTCAAATGATCAAAAATTCCAATTAGAGTAGTTTCTAAGGGATAGACCAATCTAGCTGTTAAAAGAATAAGATGAAATTGTATGGTGAAATGGAAAGTTTGGGAAATATCTTGTGAAGCTAAGGTACAAATTACAAGAGGCCAACATTAAAAAAGAGGATTGGCCAACTCACCTATTATGGAGAAACAAGTGTCTACCAAAAGTTGTGGTATTTATATGGGCTGCTCTACATAACAAAATTATGACAAGAGATAGACTAATGATGATCAACTTCAAGTTGGCCCAAATAGGTGCAATATCTACAAGGTGGAGGAGGATATGGTGGATCATCTAATCCTAAAATGAAAAAATGGTAGAATCTTGTTGGCATATTATCATGAGGAAGTTAGGATGGCAAAGCCCACTCCCAAACAACTTAAGAAGATTATTTAACATGTGGACCATACTTAATAAAGGATTGGTATTTGGTGGTATTGGGATGCTGACCATCAATCATCATTTGGGAAATTTGGAAAGAGCATACTCGGAGGATCTTTCAAGAAAGATAAATGATCCTGGAGTGTTTGTACAGTAAAAAATAGAGGCAAGCATAAAAAAAACAAAAAAAAATCTTAGACCCAAAGCTTGAAAAGAAGTAGATACATAGCATGGGATGAATCAATGAAGAATCAATGGGATAATCTACATGTGTTCCTCCTATTTATGGGGTTGAAGAGGTTAATATTCCCAAAAAATATGTGAAAGGACATCAAATGGAAGCTACCAAAAAAAGGATGGATCAAAATCAATTTTGATGGGGATGCAAGGGGAAATATAGTGATGGTAGGCGTAGGATGTGTTGTAAGAGATCATGAGGGGAAGATCCTAAGAGTGGTAGGAAGGAAGGTGGGCATGAAAACTAATAATGAAAGAGTTTTAAGTGATTTTTCTAGGACTATTAACATGAAGGAAGTTAAAAATTGATAAGGTTCATTTGGAAGGGGATTCACAAATTATGATCAACACAATACACATAGGGAAAATGCCAAATCCAAAATTGTAAAAGCGACTCAAGAAAGTAAAAGAGGTATTGATGTTTTTTAAGAAGCACACATTATGTATGTTTACTGAGAGGGAAACAACCTAGCAGATGACGTGGCTAAGATGATAGTTGACATAATGTAAACAAATGTTGAAGTCATATCAATGATGGATTAGCATACCTTTCATTATCAATCTGGAGGATCAAAATATTCCGCTCATGCACAACCACAAGCGGATTGAATGCCAAGAATAATTACACACTAAAGGTGAGATGGAAAGGACAACTACAACCCCAAGTAATCATATTTAGTAGGTTTATTTATCCGAAAGGGAAAAAATAGTATTGCCTAGTCCATGATGGATTGGGTGATGTGGCAGGTAATTTTTTTTTTATAATAGGATATTGCAATCCCTAACAACAAAAGTAATCATCCAAAAATTGAATATACTTGCTACAAAATAGAAGAAATAAATTGTATACATGTATTTATAACAAGATGTTGTAGTCCCCAACAAAATTAGCCAACAAAAGATGGAGTTGTATGTTTTATCCTTCCCAACCTAAATATTATATTGTAGTCCCGAACATACACAAAAAAACTAGCCAATAATTGATGGAGTTGTAGGGTTGGTCCCTCCCAACCTCAATCAAACATGTGCTAAGAAAAAAAATTGGAGATGTGTTATCATCTCATGCCATTGGATTTTGATTTTTCATTACATGATTTGGATTTGTATTTGTAAATTGACTACAACTTACATGTGACAGGGTGAGTATTGAACAATTGATTCCAATAGAAAATTGAATGCATGTTACATGTGATGAGCTAAGAATCAAACTAACATTAGCAACAAAAAATTGAGGGATGTATATGTTCAATAATTTCTGAAACAATGCATGATTCTCTAGTAATGGGTTCGCATGAATACTTAACCATCTTTCTCACTACAATGCCCTATGGGCCACCTCGATCTTTCTTTCCTTTCTATCTCATTCATTTTAAACCGTCTATTGCTACCTCTTTTATTCTCTTTCCTTCTTTTGTAATTGTTTAAGCTGCTCTCTTTCCTTCAGGAATTAACTGATTGTAAAAATAGATTTGGATTCAATTATTTCAGTCACTTAGGGGTCAATGTTGTCCTCCTCTTCCTCACCAATACCTTGAGTTTCCTTGTTGAAATCTACATAGTAATGTACTATTTTAAGTATGGGAAATGTGGTAGATGGAGATGGGAATGAAAAAGTTCCCTGCTCTTCTTCACAATGTAAGTCAATACCAAAATTTATAGCTCCCTCTACCAACCAAGATAGTTAGGTATGGGCCGAAGGAAGACTTAGAACATCATTAAGTTCCTCAGGCTGTCTGTCCACCATGTCATTAGGTTATTTATTTGTAATTGAATGAGTATCACTATTGTGTCTTATATATTCTACACCTTGTTGCACTTGACATTCAGTTGTGCTCTACAATATGTGTGTGACTTCATTTGTCAATCATTCCTTTTCTCGTGTTACTGTTCTCAACCTACTTTTAGTAGCACTAATATCCACAACCGCCTCAATAGGTTGAGGACTTATATTCGCTTGTACATTAGTTTTTTCTTTAGGGGGGAATGTATCCCCTCTTTTAAGTGCATAAAACTTTGTTGTGGCTCTCTTATTCATTGGCTTGATCCTCATTTTAGCTTTATATTACACCTAGAGACATTACGAAACATATTTAAAATAATGATAACAACCATCAATGAACACCGTTAAAGTCAGAGTGATGCATGAACATATTTTTTTTACTGTGCATGTTGATAGTTTATAATACAAAAGTTGCTAACAGTTTGATTATTATTTGTTCTTTTTACTTGTTTTATTAATACAAAATTTGATAACAATTTGAATTAAACTCAAAGAACTTTGTATTATGCACTTAGAGTAGATTAGGTATAACAATCAAATTGTATACACCATAAATGTAATGATATGAACATAAACAATATAAGTTGAAAGCCCAAAAAATTGAGTTACAAGTGAGTGTAAAAAATATTTACATTGCATACAATAGATTGGAATTCATAAGCATAAAGAATATAAATGAAAACCCAATAGGTTGAGCACACATAGTGGAGTGGGTGACACAATCACTTGATCTTATGCACTTAGAGCAGATTGGGTGTAACAATCACATTGTATACAACATAAATGCATTGACCATCATAAACAATAGACGTTGAAACCCTGGATATTGAGTTACAAGTGAGTGGGTGAAAAATTTACATTACATACAATAGATTGGAATTCCTAGGCATATAGAATATAAATGAAAACCCAATAGGTTGATCACTTACAACAGAGTGGGGGACATAATAACATCCTATAAAATATATCGACATTGGAAGGCATTAAGAATTGAACTAAAAGAACTTGGTGAAACAATCACATTGTATACAAAAAAGCATGCATTGACATTCATGAATAATATAAGTTGAAACCCTAGATATTGAGTTACAGGTTAGTGTGATAAAAAATTACATTGCATACAATAGATTGTCATTCCAAGGTATAAAGAATATAAATGAAAACCTAGGAATTAAACTGAAAGTACTTGATCTTATGCACTTAGAGTAGATTGGGTGTAACTATAACATTGTATACAACATAAATGCATTGACATTGATAAATAGTTTCAGTTGAAACCCTAGATATTGAGTTGTAGGTCACTGTGAACAACATTTACATTGCATGTACAACAAATTGGCATTCTTAGGCATAAATAATATAAACAAAAAACCCAATGTAAATAGTATTAGGTTGAAACCCTAGATATTGAGTTACAAGTTCATGAAAAACATTTGCATAGAATACAACAGATTGGAATTTGTAGGCATAAAGAATTAATAGTAGTTAAATACTTGAAGCTTTATAGTGTGATGGTGTTGTTGCTTATGCTTTTTCTGCCACTTGCTCTAGGAAAATATAGATATGAATATCAAAGTGAGACATGCTAAATAAAAAATGGTAAAGATTGAGTAATGCATTTTTGAATTTGTAAATCTCTAAATATATGTTCAATGCTAGTTTTGTATGGAGTTTTTAATTTTTGTCCTTTTTTTTCAAATTTGAAAATTTTCTTTGGTGCCTTCAATTATAAAGTTTGTATGTATTTATGGCGTACAATCCTTGTTTGCTTCCTAGGCAATTTTGGTGGCAAATGAGAAGGAACTAGTAGTTGTGTGGTGGAATTTGACTAATGGGACAAATGTGAATGATTGAATTTCCTTTAGTATTGTGTTACTAGGAAAATGGGATACGTGAGTGGGTTCAATTGGATTTGGTGATGGGACAATCTTGGTTATTAGATATTCACGTGGCATCAAATCCTTCACAATATTGATGGTAATGTAATGTAGTAGGTGATATGTAAAGGGAGTGTGGGTTATACTATTTTTTATATTTTGGCCGCATGTTTTCATGCTACAAGCCATAAAAGAGCAACTTGGATTGTATATTGGTGGTGTCAGATGGGTTTTGAATATTCTTTGACATGTAAGACTATGAATAATAATTTTTTTTTGGGACAAATATAAGCCATTTATATTTTTTTTTTATGTGTACAATGATTAGAAAAGCTTTGTTTACTTTATGGATAAAAAATGTTTTACAATTCGATATTAAGGTGCTCCACTATGGGGCCCACTGAGGACTACTTTTGTCCCCACTATTGGACCCCACTCAACTATCAGATCCTCTCCCTTAACTCGAACTCAAAAGTCACTATGAATGTAATTTTTATTTTATAAGTAAAAAAATATTCACAAGAACTCGATCTCTTTAGAAAAGATTATTCAAGATTCCTCATTATTGAATCGATTATGTGTAGAATAAAAATGGCTTGATCATAAAATTCAAATAAAAATTATGTTCAATTTTTTTGAATAGGTCTACTTTAAAAGGAAATAATTTGAATCAAATAAATATACCCCTATTCTAAAATTTAAATAATAATTGAGATAGTGATGTTATCAAGACTTTTAATATATTTTAATAAGGATGATTATATAGTACATTTAGAAATCTTCTTTGAAAAATTTCTAATATATCATTACAATATTATGTGTTTCAAATTGAAAAGATGTACGATCACATTATGGTCCATATATAATTAGATTATTTCATTGTTGTGAATATTCTAAAGTATTTAAATATCACTTATTAAATAATATATTATGAAACAAAAATTGCTATAATAACACATTAAATTTGTTTTTATTTTAAAATTATTGATTTGTTTTTTCATAATATTAGTTTTTGGAGTTCAATGAGATTAATTAACTTATTTGTATAAAATAATAAATAAATAAAATTATATTAATAAAATAATAGTAATTTATTCAAATTTTATATAAAATATAAACTATGATTTAAATATAATAAGTAAGAATAACAACGAAAATGATAATCATCTTTTTAATCATACATAACATTTGAAAAATTTGAAATGCTTTCTCCCACCCATCTCCCATGCAACCCCTACTTTCCTATTTCCTTTTTGTGTGATCCTCCATTGATTGTGCTTCAAGTATTCAATGGTATTGTGGCTTTGGATGGTTTAGTTACAAACAAGCCTTTAGCCACTTAGGTGTGTAGAGGTTTTTCCCTTTATGGGGTGATTTTTATGACAATGAAACTCACTCTAGTTGCCCTAAGATAGTTAAGGATCATGTAGTGACTTAGGGTATTTTGAATGACAATAATGCTTACATTATGAAATATAAGCCTATGCTAGAAGATGGAATCCCTTCTCCTATTTATCAATATTTATATGTAACTTAGCCATGAGAAAAAAACCCACTATGCTTTTCTCTCACCTTACTTCTTAGGCTAGTAGATATTACCTCTACCCTATACTATACTTTCTCCCATGGTGGTTCTTGGATAGGATGAAATGGATAATGATTTTTTCCTTGCATAGAATGATTTATTTTATAGATTTATTTTATTACAACCTTCCCTTTGAAACTATTATCATTATATTTTAGAGCATTGAAAACCTATCTTAGAGGATAGAGTGGAGATTTTCTCTCATGCTAGAGGTTTCTTAGTGACATTTGAATCATCCGAGGAAGGTATTCTATCTTAGATGAAATATTATGGATATGGGGCCAACATTTTCTTTTGTTTTGGCCTTGGTCTCCTTCTTTTAACCCTTTCACTTAATCTACTGATTTTATGCTACTTTACATTATATTGCCTTACTTCCCCCTTTAAATTTGGTTCAAATCTAATTTTGAGGATATTAGAAATGCTATGGGTTGCTTTCTAAAGGTCAACATAACTTCTTCAAACTAATACCACACCTCCTTTTCCTATATCTTGGTGGACATTCACTTATCAAAGGCTCTCCCTTGGGAGATTGACTTGTGACTGGAAGATCAAACTTAGCCCCAACATATCAACTATGAGGGCATTTTTTTTCTTTATATAATTCTTTGTCATTGAGCATTTGGATTTGGATTTTTCTAATTATATTTTTTTGTTGAACTCATATACTTGGTGGTAGAGCACCCTCCACCACCACCTTACCATGAATCCTAAGAGCTTTGACTTAGAATTAAGGGAGTTGCCTCATTCTAGGTACCATTCAACAATCACCAACCTTGTGGTGATCCCTTTAGGTTTTGGTGAGGATATTTTAGCTCCCTTAGTTTCCGTTGGGTTGTCTCCATTGATTCCCAATCTAGTTGCTCTCTCATTTGATTCTATTACTCCTAATTTGTTCTAATATTTTTCACAACGCCCAACAATTTCTGCTATGATTTCTTGATGGTTGACACCTTTGGTTAGGCATCTTCCCATGTAATGCCTAGGTTAGGCAATTTGAGGTGGATTCCCCTCCCTTTTCTCCTTGGTTTGAGGACTTCAAGAATTATTTTTCATGGACTATTGTTCAAAGGAAAAAAGGTCTTCTCAAGTCTATCCATTAGTCAAAAAATTGAGTTAGAGGTGCGAGGTTGGCTAGGGTAGGTTTTGACATTATTTAGGCTATACCTTGGGTGTTCTGTTATGATCAATAGCATGACTACAATTGTACTATTTTTTCCCATATGACTATTGCATTCCTCATAGAAATCATTTTATACACCTTCAACTTTTGTGATGTATACAAATTTAGGTGCATTTAATAATCCATTTTTTTACCTTGATATCAAAATAAGAATTTTCTAAAATAGTACCACACTAACCTAATTCAATATTTACATTATGTCTCAATATAATTAAAAAAAAAAATCCAAAAAATTATCAAATTGAAAAACCTACAATACCTATAATTTTACAAGATCCCATCTGTAACTTCAATTAACTGCAACTCCACACTCCATATACATTGTTGGCCATGAAAAACTAAAATTAAATAATTCTAAAAATATTATTTGTATAAAAAATTAAAATAACAAGTGAGTAAAATGCTTTATCCATATAGTAATATTCAATAGATTGAAAATGAGTGAACACAATATTTATATTAAACAAGAATTATGAACAATTAGAACTAAAATTTGAATAAATTTAGCTACGTAAAATTAGATCATTATTGTTTCTAGATTAAATTGTGTGCAAGCTTTTTGTATCAACATTTTTGATCACACTCCATGATCCAACATCAAGATGACAGAGAGTTGTAGAAAAATAAAGAATCCTAACATGATACAAGTTATTTGTTTATTATAGCTCTTTATCATCCTCATGATGGATCATAGTGTGATAAAAATAATGATAAAATTCACACATAATTTAATCCATAAATAACAATGATCTATAGTTTTGATTGTAGAAATCTAATGTTTTTAATACATAAAATTTAATGTACAAATATATCATTGACTTCTATTCAATATTGGATAGTAAATGAAATGGTCAAACCAAAATGATTTAGAATGACACAATTTATATCATATATCATTTGCACCCACTTGTGTTTATCATTTCAAATAATAATAATGTGATTTCAAATTAAGGAAGAAAGGGTTTCAAAGAAGAAAAAAAGTATATATGGATAACTTAAATATAAAGTAGAAAAGTTCATAATATTGCATTAAATATTAAAATTAAATGCTTTGATTTTATTCAGATTGAGATTATAATAAATTAATTTAGTGAGTTGAATATAATATTATAAATTAATGACATGTATTAATAAGTTTTAAAAGTTAAGTTAAATTGGGGTGGTGGGCCTAGCTCAATTGGCTAAAGCATCCTATTGTAGGAAAGAGGTCATGTGGTCTAGTCTCCCCACCATCCTTGTGGTATCGGAGGGCGTGTCATGCCAGTGCCACCGGTCACATGAAATTTTTTACCAGGCGCACTGCAATTTATAGGGGATGGATACCCAATCGATTCCTGCAGTCTAAAAAAAAAGTTAAGTTAAATTAAAAGGCTTCAATTTAATTGGTAAGGATTATAGTATATTTTATTTATTAATTTTTTTTTTTTGAAGGTGTAATTAAACCAATTTTAATTTATAATATGATTTTGATAAATTAGATCTTTTTCTTCTGATAGTTTAGTCAAATTACAACTTCTAATTCAAATATATATTATCTAATAATATAATTTGATAGTTGTATAACCTAATTATTTATATTTAGATTAATTACTCTATAAATTAGTTAAATTAAATTCATCTTTCTTAGTTGTATTGAATTCACGTTTATGAAAGCCAGTATTGGCACTTGCCATTCAAACCCCTTTGCCGGTTCATAAATTTAAATATACACATTCACATTTTGTTTGATTATGGTTAAAATAATATACTTCATCTATAGTTATAATTTAAATACAAGATAAGTTTTTTAATTTTTATGAATAGGTGTCTAAATTATCTTAAAATGTATAATACTATTACACATATTAAAAAAAGTGGGTTATATAAAATCACACCCCTAAAGTCCATATTCAACTAATTCACATATTATAAAACATAGAAATAAATCAAGTTACTAGGTGGTGACAATGGTACTAAAGGGGGGAGGGGGAGGGTCCTAGTCACCCAGTTTAATCCATACATCAGTAGGGTTTAGGGTATCCACAAGATGGTCTTAGCCATTTTCATATTTTTATTTTTCTTTATCTTCTTCATCATTGGCATGGCTAGAAAAATTTCAAGAGTTGAATGAGGAAATTTAATGGAATCAAACTAGTTGGAAGCTCTAGTAGTGGGCCATATAGAGGTTTCCCTCATGGGTGGTGAAGTGGTGGAGTGCAAATGAGTAGGCCACAAACAATCCTATTGTCCATAGTCCCTTCTAGTAGGTAGAAGAGAACAATCAGAGTGAGCAACTTAGGTACCATGAGTAGAAAGACTCTATCCCCACCAATGCTTGTGAGGAGGCGAGAGACCCCTAGAGGAGGAAGCAAATGGGGGAACTCTTGCCATTGTATAAGGGGCATTACCTTAATGATTGAGAAGCACTTGAAGGTGAGCCACTTCTAGTGCAATTTTTTTATCTTGCACCTAGATATATAATAAGATGCTAGAAAAAATAATTTCTTTAATAGGAAAAAGTAAAATATGGCAATCAACAATGCAATTAGCAAAGGTTGCAAATTTTATATCTTTTCATATATTAAAGAGAATCTACACCCTAAAAGCACACCAAATCTAGTTCCTGATTTGTGAGGGATACAAGGTCAATCCACCATGTGTTAGGAAAATGACTTTGGTTGGAAATGATTGAAAGAATTATAAATCTGGGTCTAGAGCTTCTCAACTTTGGAAGAAAACTAGAAGAGATACTTGAAATACTTTTTCTACCCATAGAAAGGGAAATGAGGGTCCTAGAAACCCAAATAATATAACCTAAATCCTGGATGAAGGCCTTAGAAAAGAGTATGCCACGTAAAATAGGCCAATTTTGGTTCCAAAAAAGCTTACCAAATAATATGAAACATGAGTTGTGAAATTGATACCAACAATTGTAAATGTCACCTTTGATTTAACGTTGAAACCATGGGAAAAAGGGAGAAAGCCAACAATATCCATATCAAGAATTATTATTAAAGAATATTGTGTTTGGACTTAACTTCCAATATTTACACCATGTCCTAGAGGAATTGATACCAATTTTATGAAGCATATCAGTGGGAATTATCCCCATGATTGTATCAAAAGTTTCATGATCTTTGTTAGAAAGAGGAAAATTGACTTTAGTTTCATTCCAAGACATGAAAATCATAGAATTTATAGAGAATAAATCTTGCAGACATTAGATTCCTATATTGTGAAATCTTAAGGCACACACCCAAGGTAATCTGATTAATGGATGATCTTGATCTTGCAAAATGGGGGATCACCAGATCTTCTAATGGTTGATGAAAAGTTTATCATGGAAACCGAACCATTCTATAAAATTTAGGGCTTCATTTCTTCTTAATATCTCTAAATTATCTTGATAAAAGAAGTTCCTTCTTCTCAATCTCTCCAAATTATCTTGATAACAAAAGTTTCTTCAATGTGAATGATATTCTTCATGGTGAGATGGGTTTAAAGCCCAATCACCTTCCAATAATGTCATATAGAAGGATGACTTGAGGTAATACAATGTTGAACAATGATTTTCCAAGACTTTTATCCATGAAGGGCATAAATAATCCATTTGGCATAGAGCACCAAAACTTGGCATTAAGTAGATAAAATCCCCAATCCTCCAAATTTGCAAGGGAGGAAACAAAATTCCTAGACAACTTGATGGAAACCTTTGTGATTTTTTTATGAAAGTACAAAAAAATAATGGAGAATATTTTCTAGCTTCATATAAGAAGCCTTAGAAGGGGCCCAACATGAAAAACAATAGAAATGGGTATCCACAAGAATCTTGAAATACACTTGAAATATTTTTTCCAAAGAGAGGAGTTTTATGATCTAATACATCTTTTTTCAATTATGGAAAGAACTACTTTCCATAAGGATACTTGTGAAGCTTGGAAAGAAAAAGGAATGCCCAATAATCTAAAAACTTCTCCATGACCCATCCATTTCCAACTAAAGGAAGTGAGCCAACAGGGAATGGGAAGAAAGGATTTATTTGTAATGTTAAGTCTTATACCACTGAATGGTAGAACTAGAGGCTTTACAAAATACATCCAAGAATAGGGCCTATTTGATATTTTATTATTTTGATATTTTATTCTTCTTCAATGAGAGTGATGAACGAGTCATCCACAAATTAGCCATTAATAATTTAACTTGATGAATCAGGTAAGGCAATGCCTTTGAATATCCCTTGATGCATAGAGTGGACTAGGAAGTAGCTAAAACCTTCAACAACAAGAACATAAAGAGTAGGGCCCAAGGGAAAAAAATGGTGCATAGATATGAAAACACCAAAGGCATTGGATTGTTGACCATCAATGGTCATGTAAGCTAAGACATCAACAAAGAGCATGCTTGTAGATTGATTGAAATGGGGCCAAATCCTAGAGCTCAAATCATGGCTAGAATAAAGGGGTATTCAATAGATCATAAGCCTTGGAAAAATAAAATTTAAAGTCTTATTTTGTGAGCATCTAGCCCATTTCATACCTTCCCAAAATATGATAATATTATCAAGAATGTACCTAGATTTTATGAAATTAATTTTATTTTGTTGCACAATTTATAGAAGGAGATATACACCTTCAAATCCAAAGCTTTAGTGATGATCTTATAAGACATATTGAGCAAGGTGATAGGTATTCAACTGTAGATATCCTCCAAATCTACACACTTACGTATGAACTTGATATTTCCTTTATTTATAAATTTCTTGAATGAATTAGAGTAGAAAAAATTAAGATAAAATTTACACAAGTATTGACCAACACAATTCTAGAAAACCTTGTGAGAAGGGAAGCCATCATAACTAGGAGCTCCATATCATTGGCCATGGTGTGAACGACCTCCTTGAGACTAGCAATAGAGAAAAATTGATCATAGAAAGCTAGTTGTGAGGAGGAAAGATAAGAAGAAACAACCAAGAGGCATTTCTAAAGGGCCTAGTCCATTTCAAGAGAGTTTTCTTGGGTCATAAAAAATATCAATAATATTTGACAAAAGCCTAGAGAATGTCTAGAAAATATTTAAGTATGGATTTTCCATTCTTGATTTTCTTAATACCATGAGAGGTGTGATGAGCTCTAAGAGCTTGAAAATTTTCTTTAGAAGCTCTATTTCCCACTTTAAGCTGATTTTGGCACCTTTGGCTGAGTGGTTGTCAACAATTTTCTTTTGATGTCTAAGCTTCGACCCTAACCTACAAAGTAGGAGAGAAGGGATCAACTTCAAGAGCACCCATAGTCTTGTGAAGATTTGAGGTGGTGGAATTATACATATGATGCCAAAAGGTTTCCAGTTGATGCCAATAGATATGGAGGAAGCGAGATGTAAATTGAATGAATCTATTCCACCAAGTAATCTAGTTAGTGAGTTAAGTGGGCCAAGTTTCAAGGTTCCATACTTTCTTGATGTGAGCTAGTGAAGGCTAATGAATCAATAAAGAATTATTTAAAAAGAACTATGTTTTACAATTATGAAGAGGTCTTGCCAGCCATTGGACTTTGAACTGAATGGGAGTGATTTAATAGGGTGGTGTTTAGCAACAACTCCATCGAGAGTGAAAAATAACTAACAAAGGAGAAAAAATTGTGCATAAGTTATTACATAATCAAGGTGTTTAAAGACCCTATCAAGATCAACTTGGAAGTTATTCCATGTATACCAATGGGGCTAGTTGTGGTGGGTCCATATTAGGATAAAAAAGACCCAATTTATTATGCATGCAATACCGTGTCTCTTATTCACTAGTTGTTCAATGTGTAATGGTAACGTCCCATATTTATCATATGCTATCTTAACCATATTAAAGTCCCTACACATAACCCAAGTGGAAGTAGGAAATAATTCAACAATATATTGCCACAAAAAGAGATCTCTCAACAACATCATTGGAAGAACAAAAGTTATGATTCTCATAGAATAATTATCAAAATTTAATAGAATATAAATTACATTATTAGTGGGGTCAAAACCATGGTTTACAACATGTGGAATCCACCTAGTAGGGAGAAAAGTGACCACCACTCCCTTCCCAACATTGTGATTGCTAGAAAACATAGTATTGACTGACTATATGGCATGATAAGTAGCTGAAATCATGAAACTAGTATTCTTCACTTTCTGTAAACAAAAAACATCAAGAGTTGACTGCTTTTGATGAGTATCCTACATAGAATAATTCTTTGAGAGGTTAGTGAGACCTCAAACATTCCAAGAAAGAAAATTTAGGGGCAAGAGTTGAGGGGCATATCATTTCTATATGACTCTTGGAGTGTAGAATAACAATTTTACATAAAAATCTAGGAAGAAAGAGATGAACTAAATGTTGGGAGATGATATCCTCCACTTCTCAACAACATATTCTCCCTCCTCCAATTTCCCAAGAGGGTTGTGAGATCGTCGCAAGTGCTTAGACGAAGGGAGAGAGTGAACCAAATTTTTTGACTGTAAAGATAAAACCAACACTAGCTGCAACATTTGAGAAAACCTCCACCTAGAGGATGGCTCACCGAAGGATGGTTTGACCTCCTTTTTCTTTGAAACATGTGAAGTAATTTTTGGTTGCATCTTCGTAGTGGAGGAATTTGAAGTGGGTCGTGTTTCAACCTACAACCTATTAGAGTTGGCAATTTTTCCTTTATGGTGAGAAATTGTAGTCCATCTTTTCTTATATTTCGAGGTGGGAGCCTCTCCAGACTGAAAAATTTTAGTCCATCGAGGAGGTGACTTGACCTAAGGTGTTGCCAAAGGGTAATCCTTAATTTTATGTTTAGTAGATTGACACAAAACAAGTGTTGGGTATATTAAGGTAAAGCACTTGCTAGGTGTGACTGAAGTTACCTATTTGAATTTTTAAAGAATCTTTAAAATCTTTAGATAGATCAATCTCAACATAGATGCATTTTTACGATTGAGATTATTAGGTTCTACAAAATTACCTTTCCCAATCAGGCAACAATGGTATGCAAAATGTTCCAGCATGGAAGGGGTAGACCTGAGAACTCAAGCCAAATGAACACACGAAGTTTCTTTTCATCTGAAACGGTAAAGTCTCATGTGCAAGGTTGAAAGACAAACAATGATGCATAGACATACCAGAGGTCATGCTTGAGGATAGACTCAACATGGCTAGCCTCAACATTTGAAAAAGAAAGAACCCCTTAGTCAAGCTCTAGACAATATTATGTGGGACCTCTGTGAGACCTAGTGCTTCTCAACACATTCTTGGAGCACGCTTTCAAGGAGATTTCTCCCCACAAAATATACTATTAAAACGACATCTTCTAACCATTTTCAAGCACTATCAAACTCAAGGATGGGCATAACTACATCCGTTGGGAATTCAGAATGCGGACCTCATGATATACCTTCGGAATACATTTTCAGAGACACTGTTCAGAGGACAATACAGAACCACCAAACTATCAATGGCAGGATGAACTGCTAAGTCCAAGCCATTTGAGACCATATAAAAAAACTGCAATAAATGTGGAAGAATAGAAAGTTTCTTGTGCCAATGACGCAGATTAACATAACGGGAGCCAAGAACAGCAGAAAAGCTACAAACCCTAAGAAAGCACAACGTAGCGAAACTCACCAGCCGCATTGTTATTTTTTCTAAACAACGTATGTAGAACCAAACTATCGGGTGTTACTAGCAGTTATGAGCATACGCTTATGTGCTTATAGTCACAAGCAAGAATACGGAAATCCATCTTGAATAATGGCAAACGATCCTATCGAAAGCGCTTGCCACTTGCTCGAACTAAAGAAATGGCGTAATTTAGTGGACAACTATACCGAACTCATATTATGATGTTCTTCCCACTTGGTTGACGTGGACATTGATGGGGACTTTATAATGGACTTTGATACGGACATTATAAGAGACTGTGCAATTGTAGTTAATGTGTATGCCCTAAATTTACGGCTGACTGGCATTCATTACAAACGATTACCAAATTACTAAAGTAACCATTCTTAGTGCAGCAACTCTAAGTGGTCGGATATTTTGTACATAAATTTGTAATGGAACTCTTCCTCGTCGTTTCCGAACAATAAGCATTATATATAAGAGAATCTGAAAGTAAAGTTTTCGGGAACACAAATTCTTGTTACACCTATTACTTTAATCGCGTACAAATGATGTCTGCACCCGTTGAGACTTCCTCATTCAAGGTCGCTAAATGGCCACAAATATATATCTGTTATATTTGAATACAGTTTGTGAGTGTGATTTTTTATGTTCTGTGATCACGATTCTCTCGGCTTGAAATTGTTTATTTTACAGTAAAAATTATTTAGTGCTCAAGCAATCAAGGTGGGTTGATTATGGGTGTTTTCAGGGTTGCGAAGAAAATGCGGATTTGGGACTGATCTTAGGCAGCTGTTGTCTAGTAGTACAAGTGAAGGTCTCAACGAATTCTTGCAGCAAGCCCAATAGTCAGGAGGGTGTGAAGAAAGAAACTGTGGCCTAGAGGAAGAGGCCGGAAGCGACTGCATGAATCAGGAGGATTCAATCCCCTCGCTTCCTTCTGCAAATGGTAGGCAGAGTATTCCTCCTCCTGGATGTAAACGAAGTGGCGGCGGATTCAGCCAGATCTCCACTGACCCAAGGAACGGTAAGGGTGTTGCAGAGGAGGTGTGGAAGAGCAAGAGGTCGTCCTCCCAGTATAAGGGCGTTGTTCCACAGCCCGACGGTCGGTGGGGTGCCCAGATTTACGAGAAACACAGGCGGATATGGCTCGGCACATTCAACACTGCAAAGGACGCGGCACAGTCTTACGACACTGCGGCAATCAAGATCCGTGGTCGCGAGGCCATTACTAACTTCGTCCTTAACGATGACACACACCCGGAGGCCATCTTTCTCCGCCGCCATTCCAGGGAAGAGATCGTCGACATACTGAGAACACACACCTACCACGAAGAACTCCACTACTCCTATAATATGTATGCAGCAGAGAGCAACGGATCTTCAAGGAACGACGGCCTTAAGGTATCGGGTTCGATCCCTGTAGAGGGAGAGAGTACAGTGTACCCAAGGGAGCACCTGTTCGACAAGTCCATGACCCCTAGCGATGTGGGGAGGACGAGTCGGATGGTGATACCAAAGCACCAGGCTCAGAGATGCTTCCTTCTCGACGCTGCCTACGTCGAAAAGGGCGTCATACTAAAATTTGAAGACGCCACAGGCAAAACATGGAGATTTAAGTATACATACTGGAAGAGCAGCCAGAGTTACGTTCTAACTAAGGGCTGGAGTCGCTACGCCAAGGACAAGCAGCTCCAGACTGGGGATGTCGTGACCTTCCAACGCAGCACCGGTGCCTCTCGGCAGTTGTACGTCACCTTCCGCCGCGGGACGTCCTATCTCCTTCCGTACAAACCAGTGGCTCTTGGTGGTTTTCCCCTTCCTACGCAGGCAGGCAACCTGTCACCAATCTACAGCCAGTGGGACAACCTATTCAACTCGCCTCCTTCCGTTGAGCAAAGATCCATAATATTCAAGGGTTTGATCCCATTGATAGGCCAATCTGCTTGTGACTTCCGTCCCTGGTCGTCGATTAAGTCGGAGTCAAATAAGAAGAACTCGAAGCAGCCCGTCCATCCAAATCTGCCAGTAAAATTTCCAACTTCGCCCACTTCTCGTTATCCTTCACGGGTCACAATATTTGGCGTAGAATTGAGTCCATCTATTTCGTACACCCACGACGAGGAAAGAGTATAATTATGTTGAAGCGCTTGAGAAGTTGAAGTTGAAGCGAAAGGCGGGGCAAGTTGTCAGGGTTTTATGGGTGGACAAAGCAGCAGTGTCACAAAAGTCTGTAAGTATGTTTTGGGAAACCTTTTCATAAAACAGTTAGGGGATTGTGAGTGAATGAATCGATATTAGTGATTTGTTTGATGTCTGGTTCACGCAAATACATTTAGCAGTAACATGGGTTTCTGTAGTGTGATTTTGTTGTTTGTGTCTTGTTGTGTTGTGCTTTGAGGTTTTTGTTCATTTAAAACTTGTTCTTTTTGATCTTTGTGATCATGTTTGTAAAGGGTTGGGGTCTTGATATTTTCTTTTTATCTTAATAACAGGACAATAAGATTTAAATGTATTTTCAGAGTATGATGTCTAGTGTGATTTTGTTGTTTGTGTTCAGCTATGTTGTGTTTTGAGGTTCTTGTCCATTTAAAACTTGTCCTTTTTCGTCTTTGTGATCATGTTTGTAAAGGCTTGGGGTCTTGATAACCTCTTTTTATCTTAATAACAAGACAATAAGATTTAAATGTACTTTCAGAGTGACGTCTTATTAAATCACTTCAAACATATTGTTGAGCTTTTCATGGATCAGTTAGGATATCAAAGCCAAGCTAGACTATGAGCTCCAATCATTCTATAGAGTGGCTTAATGGGGAGTGTTGGAAATAAGCCACATTTGGACTGGAAATGAATTGATTCTAAAGAGGGTAGTAGCTCAGTGGCAGAGCATTCCAACAACAAATGGAAGGTCCTAGATTCGAGTCTTATCTGGTCCATGAAAAGATCAACACATCTTACAGGTGTAGTTTTGTATGTTCACCATTGAGGTGTCTTATTATGATATAAAACATATTGTTGTTTCATGATCTATGATAGCTACTACCCTAAAGAATTACTATAGTTTTTGAGACATTTGAAAATCTTGATGAAGAATGTTTGAATTCCAGGGCTATTATGATTTATGCATAATTAGATTCCTAATCTTAAATAGATTGTAATTTTAAATTACATAAACTAAAATATTCAAACATAAATATGTAGAAACAACTATAAAATAATTAGTTTTAATTATAAATTCATGAAAGAATATTTCCTTTATACCTGAAAAATAATGCAATGAGTCCAAATTCTTTCATTACATATAAAATAAATCATTTACATTTGACTTAGAGAGGGGGTTTATTTTCACTTCTTTTAAATTATTTTTCTGAAAGTATCTATATGCTTCTTCTTAACAGACTTGGGATTGATTGAATACTTTCAAACTTGTCTTTAAATTGTGGACATTGTGTTTCTAACACTCATTCTATGAAAATTTCTTATTTAATATTTATCTATTAAATTTTTAGTTTGACCCATATTATTAATCAAAGACAATCATTGTGGGTGTTAATATTTCATTATAATTTATAGTTAGTAATTATGAATAGTTTCTTGTCAATAATTTTATATTTTTAATATGTATTTGAGTTAAACTATTTATTTTGTATTTTTTTTTAGATTTATTTGACATTGTTGATGTTTTATTATATAGGAGATTAATCAGATCTTAAGTCATATTATTTATAGAAATTTCTTCATTCATTATATTATATTATATGTATTTTTATTATATTTTTAGAATGAATTGATTCAACTTGACCTTAAGAAAATAAGGAAAAGCAATCTTTTTGTTTCTTTCATCATAAATATTTTTAAAAATTATTTGTTACTATGTGAGAAATTATTAGGATTTGAAAGATGATTAGTGACGTTAACTTAGATGAAACTAGTTCTACCATATTCATTTTTTTCATGATTGAAAATTTCTTATTGTTGCCACACTCCTTTTCTATTAAATATTTTATTATATGACTAATGATCAAATTTATACTAATATCATATTTTTAGATTATGGATGAACATTTCTTATTGAAATTATGAATCAGATAGAGATCTTTTAAAAGGGCTTAAGAAACATTCTTCTAGCACTCAATTGTTCCATTTATTACCACATCCTTGTGAATAAAAAATATTATATTATATTGTTTATAACCCTTTATCATATTATGTTATAACCTATAATATTATACATTCATTCTATTCATTGAATTTTATCTCATTTCCTCAAGAATATGAAGATATAATATTAAAAACACCATAAAATGAGATATATTAAATTTTTTATACATTTAGTTTCTCTAATGGTTCCATCTCTTTTATATATATGAGAACAAATAAATTAAAGTTACTACAAGTCCATCTTAAAATAGATTTATAAAAATCTTTAATTTCATCATATTTCTCACAATCTTTATGATTGTACTATTAAATTCTACAACCACATTTTGTTCCCAAATATCTTTTCACCCCCTTGTAAAATATTAAGAATTCATGACTGATGAATAATTTTCTCTCTTTCTTATGGAAGACATTAAAAAATTATTCATTATGTTTTCAACAAATGACTTGAAGAAGTTAAAAAGATTTTAGTTTTTATTTAACTAAAAAAATAGTTTTCTAAAATCTTTTAGCAATATAATAAAATATTTTCTTTCATCAATAGTTATTTTTTTGTTTTTTTAAAATATATTAAACATTCACTATGTCAATCGATACATTAGTTTTCACTGAATGTTGTAAAAAAATGATTTTTTTATTGTTTTATTAGGATATAGCATTTACATAATTTAATTTTAAGATTCATTATTTCATTATTTTTACATTAAAGTGAAGCCTAAAAAAATTAAATGACAAATCTCATATCGTATAAAGATTTCTCATTAAGATTTTTTTAAATTGAAATAGTTTTGTTAAATTTTTTTAATAGAACCATCAAATAACATGTGTAATTTCACTTTAAATATATTAGTTCAATATTTAAAGATAAACTATATTTTTAATCCTTAAATATAATTAGATAACCTTGTTAAATGAAGTTCTTAACCTTAAAGAATCATTTCTAAACTTGGTGTATAATAAACATCATATTAATTGCTTCTTACCATTATTGTACTTGATGGATATGATGTTTTTTCCTTGATATTGATAATTTTTTTCTTCAATATTGATTAAGTTGAGATTAAATGAATAAACTAATAAAAATAATTGTTATAAAAAAATTATATGATAGTTATAGATATTGTCTATAATTTAAATCTTAAAAAAAAACATGAATATTACAATAGTCAAGGTTTTTTAATTTTTTTTCATGAGATTATGAATTTATTTATTTATATCAAATATTTTATTACTATAATCGTATTAATAATATTCATACTTTAAATAATAATTTCTTTTGGTAAAGAAGTCTAAAAAAATATTGATTTTAACTCCAATAATGCTCTCATTTGTAGGTTTTGCCATGTACGACCTTCCCTCCGTGATTTGCACCTCTGGATCGCCAATCATTAGTCTCCATTGGTTGATGTTTCAATAAAAATTTACCCTTCTGCGAGGGGCCTTTTGTTGTGGGGTTTTGTTCTCCTGCGGATAGACAGACTATTTTAGACTATGGCTTGTGGGAATGGGATTCTCACCCCCTTTCCATGAGGCCTTGAGTTCATTATTTTAACCCTCTAAAGGAACCCTTGGATGCTATTCCTATTTGGGTAAGATTACCTTATCTTCCCTAACAGTTTTGGTGTCCATTTGCTTATGAGAGCATTGGTAATGCTCTTGGTAGATTCTTGAAAGTGGATACAGCTTCCAAGAATTTTACTCACACCTCCTTTGCTTAGATTTTGGTAGAGGTATATTTTTCAAAGGCTTTACCTGGTGAGGTAGTGTTGTAGGTTTATGGTTGGTCTTGGTCTTAGTTGGTGGATTACAAATGTATTCCTTTTTGCTGTAGACTTTGTTTTGTTGTTGATCACTTAGCGCATGACTATTTTAGAGGCTTCTGTCCTGCTTCCTCATCTACCTGTGGAAGAATTCTCTCCATGAAAATTTAACAGTGTTTTTTGCTACTGACTCTACTTCTCTTAATGAAGATTCAAGGCCTCCTTCTCCTTCTATGTAGAAAAATAATACTATTTTGGTAGATGCTATTCCTCATTTGGATTTTGTTGTGTTCCTAATGTTGGGTGTGATGCTTCCCCTGAGGTTGCTCCTTCCCTCTCTTTGAAAAAGATAGTCTTATCTACAATTGTGGATTCTAATGCTATTGTGATTTTGAATCATGCTTCTTTGGGCCTGGCTTCAGATGATTCACCTAAAGTATCTACTATTTCGATTGTTTTCTACTCCAAAGGGGAGTCCTTCCCTTCTAATCAAAATTTTCCAATTTCAATTTTTGATCCTTCCTAGACAATGATGCATAGAAAGAAGAAACGTAACTCTAGGCATATCACAGTTTCATTAATTCACCCTCAGAGGCTTTGTTGTTGGGTTCAAGCTCTATTGCTTGAACATGTTTCTCTTTGGTTGCTATTTCTGCTTGATCTTTTCTTAGTATCTCCTTCCTTGCTACTTTCTATTTTGTTGAGCTATTGTGCTCTAGTTTTTGATGTGGCTATTCTTTTCCCACTGCTCCTGACTAGTTACTGTGTTTGACCAGTCTATTTTGTCAGCCTATTCTACCCAATTGTAAGCTTTGTTTGGTAATATGCTTGGTTGTAAAGGGATCAGGGCCCTATCAAAACCCTTGCTTACTAAATCAAAAACATTAACTATGAGATTTATCAAAATATCAAATTCCTTCTTGATTATCACTCTTCTTTCTTCCTTACTTTCATTTCTATTTTTATACCTCTTCAAATTTTTATAATTTTTTTCCCTTAGCTTTTATATAAGAAAAAAATTACTAGAAAGTTGTTTCTTTTCTTTGTTCTTTGTAAATGGCTAGAAAGATCATGAATATAATGTTCGATACAATGAAACAAGATATACATATGGGATGGTTTATCAAGAGATTAAATAGATAGAAAATGTATTATTTATACAATTTCTAAATGTAACATTCTAAATATTTTCATAGAATTGATTTTATTCTATATGTAGGGGTTCTATATGTTTTTGGTTAAAAAAAGTAGGGAAGGGCCTTGAACCCATAAGAAAACAAAAAACACAAGAAATGTAAATCCAAGAGAAAAAATCAAGCAATAGAGCTCTTGAACGCAACAAATTTGTCCCCAAAGTCTTGTCATACAAAATAGTGTCCTTCTTCAGAAGACATTTCTTCTTGCATTGTACAACTGTTCAAGAAGATCCATTAATAAAATTTGTAAAATTTAGACAAGAAGGGGGAGAGGGCCACTTAGAGTGCCTATCTAATGGAGTAAAACCAACAAAAGAAAAAGGTGGAGAAGAAATAGCCTTGTCCAAAATTGGAGCATCAAGAACCTCAAGAGAAACATAAAATTGAGCAACAAGATTATTAGTCATCTAAGCAAAAGGAGGAACAAAAGGTGATTAAATCTCCAAATATTCACTATCAATAGTAGAATCATCAGGGTACATGGTAATATAGCTAGGCAGAGCATTCTTCCACCAACTATGTTATAGAAATTTATGTTACTATATGTTACAACTCTGTTATAGAAATTTAATTGAGATGTGTGTGAAAATTACAAAGAGTAGTTATATTTGTGAATTATTATTTTTTAAAGAATGTGAATTTAAAAATATAAAATAAAAATTGATCAAACAATAAAGATTCCATTATCAAACTTCAAAAAATATTTTCTCTAAATTTTTAAAAATGATGTGAGTATTTTTATGTTGAAAATTATTATTATTAGGAGTAAAATAAGATTTTTCGAAAGGATCTAAGCCATTTTACACAAAATATAGAAAATACAACAAAGAAGTCTAATAGTACGATCATCATGGCAAAATAAATAAAAAAACCAAGGCTATAACTAATAAGAAACTGAACAACAACACACAAGATTAACCAAATTCATTCAAAACTAGGAAAACAACCCACAAGAAAAGGACTGGAGACTTGCCTCCTCAAGGTAGCTTGAAGTCAAATTATTTCAAAGTGCTTTGGACCCTCAGAGTATCACACTTCCTGAGACACATTTTCTTTTTGCATGGAGAGTCACTCTTTGAATCCAAATTAAAATGAGGATACAAGATACATATAATTTTCATTATATTAAATATTTGTAACAAATTTTCTCTTTATAAAAGTTAATTAAATTTTATAAAAATTATAATAATTTTAAAAAATATAACATGATATTAAAATAAAATAGGTCCTCGCCCCCTCAGAGCCTAGTTGGCTGAAGCTCAATTTTGATGACTCAACCAAACCTAACCCAGGTTGGGTGGGTGGGGGTGGTGTTATCCGTGGCCATAAGGGGAAATTAATTTTGGCCTATGCGATTAACTTGGGGGGTCAATCTTCTAGTTTTGCTGAGGTTGTGACAACTTTCCATGACATTCAAATTACCACAAAAGCCAAAATCTCTAATTTGGTTATTGAAGGGGACTCTTGAAACTGGTCCTTATGTTGATTGGGAAAGCCTCTCCCTGTTGGAATCTCTAGGATCCCATGGCCTTGGCTCATAATATCATGATTTCCTTCAGGAATTGTAGTGTGAATCATGTTTATAGGAGTAGCAATAAAGTTGCTGATGCCTTAGCAAATCTTCGAGCTTTTACTCCAAATTTAGTAAAATGGGATAATATCCTCCATATCCCAAGTCAGGGGCTTGAATTAATTCAACATGATGTTAAAGTACTGTCCGAATGAGATTGAGCTGGATATGATGTTAGCTCATATTGGTAGTTTCCCCAATCTTCAATTATGGCAACTTAAGCCTGTTAATCAATTTATGCATATTTACTTTTCTTGGCAGCTCTAGTTTTCATATTGCCATTTTTGTTGCTGGTGTTTCCTCACTCTAAAACTTGTGTTTTTTACAATGGGATGGAATTTGGTTCAGGATGAACCTACCAACTGCGATGGTTGGAAGCAAGAAAAGGAGGTTTGGGCCATTCTGGAATGTGGTAAGCTGGGTTCGTATGTGGAGGGGATGCAGGGAAATAAACCCAAGATTTATTTTAAGTTCATCAATTCTTGGGTGGACAAAACTGTTATTGTTGGAGGGGTTTCTTTCATGGTGACTCCCGAGCTTATATTACGGAGGTTACAAGGCTATTCAGAGAATGGATTTACATTCCTTGAAAGTCAAAAAGTCATTGCCAAGAAGACATGAAATGGTTCTTGAAAGAGGGTGAGAGGGTGAATAGGTTGTAGAATGGCTTTAATCGTAAGGACCTTCCTAGTGTCTGGAACACCATCACTGAAATTCTCATGAGGTATGTGACTCTCAAAGGGCATTTCTGCCACTTCCATACCCATCTTTTCCCTATGATCAATCATCTTAGGTATAATGTCAAGATGAATTTCCCCTTTTGGCTCCTGTCTTTGCTTGAGCAATCTGTTAGAAGCGTTTAGGCTAAGTGCAAGAAGTTTCCTATACACCAAGGCCCTATTTTTTATTTATGAAAGTTTCATTCTGCATTGTTTCCCTCCCCTGCCTTTGTGTGTAAGAATTCTTTGACTTTTGATGACCCCACCAAGCCCCATGTGAACCCTAACTCCTCTATTACTATTGATGAAACTCCTCTTGTCATTTTCCACAACACCTAGGTTTGGGGTAAAGCCCTTGTGAATGATAACCCCCCATCAAATGCACCCCTTTGTCAAAACCCACACCTATCTCTACTTATAGCTTGAGGGAGTTTGACAACTCAAATGATGATGATTCATGGAATGGACTACTCTAGCTAACTCTCCTATGCACTCTTCAACTCATGACCATATCTCAGATGTTCGTAACACCCCTCCCATTTCTAACCCTAACCCCCAAAATTCTCCTAACCTATGCATTAACCTAGAGGAAACCATAACTAAACCTAGGTCAATTCGTATTCCTATTGACCACTTTGGCAAGAAAATCAATGAAATCTTGGAGAATATTAAAATCTAGAAGGATATTATGAAGTGGCTCTTGGGTCAGTTGGTCATAGCTAAACAAAGAATTCAAATTCTTGAGGGAAAGGTTCTGGAGTAGAAGGTCTTGTGGCCAAGGGAGGTGGAAAATAAGGAGCATTGAGACATGATTTCTTCTTTACCTAAGTCCTTCAAGAGGTGGGAGAGGTGGGAAAAGGAGATGGATGATTAATGGGCCATTATTGAAATTGAGGATGAAAAGAAGAATTTACTGACTGAGATTGATGCCATCCATCAGAACTAGGAGAAGACTATGCAATGCCTCAGGGTCATCACTGATTACTGTAAAGCTACTGTGAAAAACATTGCCCTCACTCTTTAGGTTTATCAGGATGAATTAAGGAAGTTCCAGGGGAAGCGGGTTGCAGATAGTGTGGACGATGGTCATATGTAGAAGAAAAAGGATAAAAAGGTCAACAACTCAGCTCATGATGACATGATGAACACCCAGTCCATTCAACAAGGGCCTGCGTCTTTCGAGATGAAGTTGCAGTTTTTGTCCAGGGAATGGAATGTGATTATTGGCCTCAAGCTACTAGGAGATGTGTAGGTGCCCTATGGTTCTGTGTTGGTCCCAACTATGTGGGTTTTTTTGGTTGTTATATTACTATTTGAACTATTTAAGCTTTAGTTTCTACTTTTTTGGATTTATCATTGCTCATGAGTCCCTCATCTGCCTCTATGGTTGTTTTGTAATGGGTACTAGTTCTTCCAATTTTAATCTAATCAAAACATTAAAATAAGATATATAATCATAGATCTTAAAAATCTTATATAAATTAATGACTTTAATATATAATATTGGGCTCTAAAGTTTCAGACTATTTCGACCACTCCTTGGATTTTCCCCTCTGGAAGATTGATCCTAACTAGTATGGCCCTTCGCTTCACTTGGCTGCCATAAAACTTCTCAAAATGGTTGGTAACCTAAGAATTTTCAATTCTAGTTTACTTGATTCTTTAGTGTGAGAAGACTCTAAGGATGCTAACTATTTAGTTAAGTTTGGATAGAAAATTTTGTCCTCTCTTTAGGTTCCTCAATTCAATTGGATGAATATTTAGAGGAACAAATATTTTCCTAAGGTGCAATTCTTCTGGTGGACAACTTTCCATGAGAGAATTCTCACGTTGGATAATCTATAAAAGAGGGGGGGAAAATCTACACAACAAGTGGTTTCTATGTGAGAATGAAGAAGAAACACATTATCATCTTATATTTCACTACTCCTACTCTTGGTAGGTTAAAAAAAAATTTAGTCCTTGTTCAAGGTTAGTTAGGTCTAGTAGAAAGATATCAAAAATGTAATGGAGGGGTGGTCCTCACCAATGTTTCATTCTTTTCTCACTAAGTTATTATGGTAGGGCCTACTTTTCATAGGTTGGGTGCTCTAGAGAGAGTGCAATAAAAGGATTTTTAGGGATAAAAAATTCCCTTGGAAGGTTGTTGTGAATAAGGTTATCAACTAGATTATCGAGAATATAAAAATAACCTCTTGTAAGTTAAAAAAAAGCCTTTTAATCTAGAGTTCATTATTGCCTCATCCTATAATTTATCTAAGGTCCTGAATTCCCTGAGCTCAAGAATCCATTTGGATAGGTATAATAATCCTTTGTCACCCTAATCCCAATTGGATTAATCTTAACTTTGATGACTTAGCCAAAGAGAACTCGAGTTGGGCAGGTTGGGGTGGCATAATTCATGACCATAAAGGAAAGATATTTTTTTCTTATTCCATCAATTTGGGTACACAAACTTATAATTATGCATAAGTGGTGGTGACCTATCATGGTACCCTCATTACCAAGAAGGTAGGTGTCTCCACTCTGGCAATTGAGGGTGATTCAAGAAACACAATCATGTTGCTAAGTAGGAAGGTGATTCCTTGCTGGACCTTAAGAGACCCTATCCTTTTAGCTTATGATGTCATAGTGAACCTTGGGAATTATAGATTTCCTCATGTGTTCCAAGCTGGTAACAAAGTGGTGGAAAATTTGGTAAATCTTGGAGCATATACAAAGAATATTATGATTTGGGACATGATCTTTCAATTATCCCAAAGTACGTGCATGATCTCTTGATTAATGATGAAAAAGGAATTTAATTTTATGTTTGAGTTGAACTCATGATTTCACATTAAAAAATGAAATGGGTTATGTATTAAACAATATTTTCACCTCGTCTCACCTTTCTATAAGCTTTCTCTGCAAAACAACTAAAAATGGGGTATATGATTTCATATGGTTTAGGACATAGAGCATAACCCACTTTCCAATTATCTCATTGAAGGGAAACCCTAAAGATATCAATGCAAAGGAGAAATAGATCTTGCAATAGGGCTTCCCTAAGGTCTAATTGTAAACTAGTGAGGGGTTCACCACCAAGCTAGGGCTTGGAAAGAAAAATGAAATGAAAATCAAAATGCTTAGGCCTAATGCAATGTAATCTTTCACTAAATGACCTAAAAATGCATGTAAAATAGAACAAAAAACTGCAAGATGAAATGTGTGCACCTAGAAACCTAAAGGAGGCTGAACACAACTCTGAAATGTAAAAAAACACTGACTTTAATGTTGACTAGGACTCATACACTAGTCTGGGTGATTTAGTCCTAGATTTGGGTTTCTGTGCAGAAACAAGAATCTGGAAAATGGGTGTTTGAAACTGCAAAAATCTAAAAAATGACCTAAATTGGGACTCATATGCCAAAATTGGAATATAAGTCCAATTAGGGTTTTCTGAAGCTTCAAAACCTAAATCTGGTCTTTGATGTTTTCTTTGTGCTTTCCAATTAATTTTTGATTCTAAAACCTTGATTTGCAACCTGTAGATGTCTTCCAAGTATCTCCAATGCAAGGTAGAAACTTTGACAACTTTCTCCAAACTTTCTCTTCAATGTGTCTTCAATATAAATCTACAAATCACACACTAAAGAGAGGGAAAAATGTTGTTTTTTTAGTGGAAAGGGTTTTTCCTTGGTAAAACCCCATTTTGGTAATCAAACCTTGTAATGAAATGAAATAAGAGTGGAGAATGATGAATGAACAAAATATGATGTTGCAACTCACCAAACCCTAGCATTAGAGTGTTGAAAACATGTATGAAGTGGATCCAATGGAGTTAGATCTTGAATCTTGCTTGAATGTGATAGATCTTGAGTTGAATGCTAGCTTGAATCATGAAACCCTACACCACAATTGTTAGCTCCAAAATAAACATGATGTATGAAGACTTTGACATGATGCTTGATGCTTGAATAATGCTCTAAAATACTTGATAATTTACCCTTGAATGATCTTGTGAACACTTGAATTCTCTTGTGAACTCAAACTTGCTATATGCATGAATACTTGAATGCTTGGGGTGAAAATGAGTGAAAGAAACTTGTATTTATGCTTAATTGTGCAAAAATCTAAAATTACAACACTACAATCTGACATCAAATTTAGGAGGATAAAATCCCATCAAGAATTTGAATTAATTTTAATTTTGGGCCACATGGGACTCATACGCCCAAGGTAGCATATGAGTGCCATTAGGCATAATTTATGGGACCAACTTCAAAAATTCTTAGAAAGGTGTAGAATCCAGATTGGGACCCAAAACCTTAGGTGGGACTCATACGCCCAAGGGGGTGTATGAGTCCCAGACCATTAAATATAGGCCACACAACCTAAAAACACTTGAATTGTTATTGGATAATAATTTATGTCAGGATTATCCTCGAAAAGATGCATTAAATAAGGCTTGTGGATGTAAAATAAGGCCAGTTAAAGCATAAAGAAGCTCAATTATTTAATAAAACCCTAGAAAAGTGTGAAAGTGTGTTACAACACTTTACAACACTCCAAATAAGGCACCATTAAGCTCATTTAGTTCACAAGGGCCCAAGACCTAATGTGAATATATTAGGTATATTACAACACTAAATCAAGGCCATGTTAGGGAGTACTTTTTCCATCATTACATCCAACCCCCACTTTAGTGAGAGAACAAACATGCTTCCAAATCACACTAAAGTAGACCAACACACATCAAGAGGGGTCCAAATGCTAGTAAGATAGGATGACCATAATCAAGAGGGTTGTACATGCCCCCAAGACCAAGATCTGGTGCCAAACTAACATAGGCACAAAAGAACACACATGAAAATGATATAAAGAGCAACAACATGGAAAAAGCATACACTTCCAAAGACAAGAAGGGAATAAAAATTAAAAGAAGGGGTGGATCAAGCTTTGATCATTTTTCCAACACGATGTGGATAAGATCTAGGCTATTTTTCTAAAAAAAGCATGCTCACTCCGAGGCAACAAAACTCTAGGCTGTCTGTTGGGTGAGTAATCCAAGAAGATGAGACACATACACACACGACTGGTATGCAATCACACACACACTTGAGTGGCTAATGGAAATTCATGCCTTAGATTGGCTTCCCATCAAACCATACCAAAGTTATGCCTCCTGATAAGTTTGAGAAGGCACCAGACAAAAATGAACTTTGAGCTTCATGAGACAAGCAAAAATTCATATGCTTGGAGCTCATGAACAAACAATATGGTTCCATAGGCATACGAAGTGTGTTATGCAAGGTGGCTATTGTGGTGTAGAAAATTGGACACTCTTGAGAAAAGGGACAATTTCATGCCTAATTAGATCTACTTTTGAGCACCCCTGCATTATTTGTCCTTCAAAACAACATTTATAGGCCCCTAAGACCCATTAGTTTTGATCTAGAGGCCCATTTCACTTGAGAAATCACTTAAATCTCGACAACAACATTCAATTCATCCATATCCTGAAAAACCACCTTCAAAAACCACTGGTGGGACCCATTCACCACCTTGGGAAAATGAGTCCCCTCTGGTGGAACCCATTCGCCAAGGGTGGCAAATGAGTCCCTTTTGAGGGAAATTTCAATTTTGAGCGGGAATTCAATTAATTCAACTTAATTCTTTGGTGAATGTTGGCCTTTTAGGTCTAAATAATGAGAAAATTAAGTGCTGATGCTTATAAATACTCATTTTAAGTCATTTTTCACATCTCTTAGTCATTTCATAAAAGCAAATTCTAAAGTCAAGTCTTCTACAACAAGTTTCATTAGCAAAGTTGAAGCTTTAGGGCAACAAACTATGGTTTTTGCAGGTCTTGAAGCTCACTTTTTGGATCAAGGTTTAACATTGCAAGGAGTTGATGATGGATTCCTATGGTGAATCATGGAGAAATATAGGTTGAGGAGATGCAACTAGCCATCAAATCACACCTAAAGACTTGTTTTCAAAGTGATTCCATCTTCTATTTCTTCTCTATCTTCAGATTAAGATTTTTATCCATTTAAGGTTTGATTACCCAAATAGGGGTTTGACCAAGGCAAACCCTCCATTAGAAAAACAATTTTAAGCTATTTTACAAGAATTTTTCGAGATCCCCGACAGGAAGTGTTGTACAGGTGTCAAGGTGTAGAACAAAGACTTGAAATTACAAAAAATTGGAAGTGGACTGATTCGCCATGCATGGAGAATGAGTCCCTTATGAGGTGAATTTTTGAGTCAAATGCAGATCCAGCCAACCAGTTTGCATAAATCAGTTTCTGGGCAGAAAAATCTTGACTTGGGATTGATTCACCCAGGGTGGCGAATGAGTCTTAGTTAGCTCAAAAGTTAGATTTTCCAGATTTCTAGATTGCTTTCTAGTCATCTTTAGCTTTACAGGTGCACATATTCTGAAAAATAGCTTTCTGTTTGGTTTAATTTGCATTTTGATTAATCCTTTTAAGATTTTTGCAAACATCACTATGTTTTCAAACATTGCATATTTCTTAGGTTTTGCATTCATAATCAGTCAATTACATTGCTTAGTTGCATTTATATCATCTCATTTAGCCTTTATCACATCACACATACATTAGATTGAGTGAACCACATTGATTTTGAGGGTTTATCTCTCTCCTTTTAGGTGAAAAACCCTAAGAGTGCAAGAGTAGCCTATAGACCTCATCAAAATTGATGGTTCATTTTGGTGAACCTACATATTGAACATCATATCATTCTGATTTGCATTTATATTTGCATCCTAGGACTCAATTGCATTGTTTTTGCATCCTAGGGCTTCTTAAAGTTGCATTAGTGAAAGCATCATTTAGAGTTCATTATTGACTCTTATTTCATACTATCATTCTAAAACTTTGCATTTTCAGTCTTTATTTGCACTATACAGAACTGAACACATCCAAAAAAGTAAATTTTTTTTAGAAAAAACCTAAAAATATCTCTCCTGGGACTCATTCGCCACCTTGGGAAAATTAGTCCCATTGCAATTTTTGAATTAGTGTTTCCAGAATTTAGTTTATTGCTTTGCACATTTATGTTTCCTGTAGTTTATTTTATGTCATAATTCAATTATTTTCTATTTCTTTTGCATAAGCATCTCTTTCTTTCATGGCATTTATAGATAGTCTTATATTTTTTCAAATTTCCTTTTCAGTATTCGTTCCTTGTTCTTTTAGATCAAATTCATCTATACATAAATACACAAAAACAAAAACATCAAACCAACCTTTTAAACAAATGATTTAATTTAGAAACAACATCTGATCCAAGCCTCTTAGTAGTGATGATGTAGACAAGTTAGATAAAGTTCTTCAAGACTTCCTCTCACTCACTTCATCCTCTAAAGCTTTCCATGAGAAACCTAAACAAATTAATAACTGATCCCTCAAATCTTTTGGTTGTGATGACTTTGACTTGTTGGATGGAGCCCTTAAGGATCTCATCTCACTCAAGTCATCCACTAAGGTTTGTTGTGACCAATTTAAAACTAAGGATGTTAATGTGATTCAACCTCAACTCATTCTTTACCCACCCTCGCATAAAATTCATCCTTCCAATAAACCTGAGTTCACTCTTTACCCACCTAAAACTGATGTGTTGTAACAATCCAACAATATTACTATTGCTCATACATATAATACCCGAATCAATCCACAACCAACCTCGCCCTCTTTACCTTTACCTAATTCGCCTAGTTCCCCTCACTTTCCCTTACACACAAAGGAGTATTTATCTTGTTGAACAATTAAAGAATACTCTTGTAAAGATTTCCATTTGGGTTTTACTTTAGAATTCACCAAATTACCACACTATTCTTCAAATAGCCTTACAACAAATTGTAGTTCCTCTTGTTACAACTTCGAATGATGTGGCAGCTTTAATACATGGAATGAATCAAATTAATCTTGACATTACTTTCCATAAACATGCGCTCCCTCCTTTAGAGTTGTGAAAACAACATGAAGCCTTCATGATAATTGCTCAATTCAATCGAATAGGTATCAAAAGAACCCTTATCGATAATGGTTCTACCCTTAATGTGTGTAGTGTGAATCTCCTTGATAGAATGCATGTTGAAAATTCACAAATAATACTTGATTTTGTATCCATTCGATAATTTGACAATACAAAAAAGAAACTGCTTGGTATAATCACTTTACCTATTATAGTGGGGGTGGCTACTTTGCAAACTCCTATTCATGTCATGCCTTATGATCTTTCGTATAATCTTCTTTTAGGTAGACCATGGATTCATGAGATGAATGCAGTGCCTTTGACCCTTCATCGTATCATGAAATATGTCTATAACAATCACATTTATCAAGTTGAAATATACCTCAACCTTGAAAGTTGCTTTCACCTTGAAAAAGGAGCTACAAGTCCTCTGAAAACATTAATTCCAACATCCAATATAGACCCTCTTGAAATTGAACAAAACAATGAGGAATGGGTATCTAAATTATTTGGTGATGATTGGGGATCCTTAGAATTCACACCTTCATTTATGGGCGAATACATAATCACACAAAAGATAGATGAGAAACAAGACCAACCAACCATCATGTCAACTCAAAATTTTGAACAATCTTCTCAAACATCTATCTCCTCTACTTTGGTAGAAAATACAACATACACAACAAATTTTGATGAGATAAATTATCAATCTCCGCCTAATCTGAAAGAAATGGAAAGAATCTATGGAAAAGGATATGAACTTGTAAAATAATTAGGATATACTAGAAAAGGGTGTGGAAAACATGAGAAAGGTATTCGTGTTCCTATCAAACCTAATATGCATGAGACAAAAATTGGATTGAGCTATTCTTTTTCTAAGATGATAAAAGCTACTCAACAACCATCTTTGAACATCAACACTATTACATGTCAACCAAAACACAAAATCACAATCAAACATCCTGAATTGCTTGATATGAAATTACCACTATCATGGAAGTATGTTGATAGTGATGAAACTCTCAAATGGAGTTTATGATACACATCCTCTTCTGCCCCCATGAAATGGGTTACTCGTACTATGATTGTTACCAAGAAATACAATAGTGATATCAATGAAGAATCTCATGAGTCTGAAGTTCCTAAATATAATGCACTCCCTTTAGGAGATACAATTGATTTTCCAATGGAAATTGATGATAAAGAAAAAGTTATTAAGATTGGGAAGTGCCTTGACGATGAAGAACAAGAAGACACTAAAAGTTTACTTCATGATTTTCCTAAAATTTTTGCTTGGAAATATTCTGATATGCTAGGAATTGACTCAAAAATTGTGACACACAACATTGTTCTTGCTGAAAATGCTAAACCCATTCACCAAAAGATATGAAAAATGCACCCTAACATAGCCTTGCATGTTAAATCAGAGCTTGAAAAAATCCTTGATGCAGGATTCATTTGACCTATTGATTATTCTCCTTGGATCTCAAACATTTTTGCAGTTGGTAAACCCGATAATCATATTAGGATATATGTACAAATTTTCGTGACTTGAATAAAGCTTCTTTAAAAGATGACTTTCCGCTTCCTAATATTGACATGATTGTGGATTCAACTACTGGACATGCTTTTTTTTCATTCATGGATGGATTTTCTAGTTATAATCAAATCCTTATTAATCCTTAAGATCAATACAAAACCACCTTTACAATTGTTTGGGGAACATTTTGTTGGGTTGTAATGCCCTTCGGTTTAAAGAATGCCAACACAACTTATCAACGAGCAATGAAATTGATCTTTCATGATTACATCCACAAAATTTTGGAAGATTATGTTGATGAAATCCTTGCTAAATCCTTAACAAGACAAGACATTGTAAATTTTCTCTGGAAAATCTTGAAACGAATACGTAAATATAATATGCGATTAAATTCGAAAAAATGTGTCTTTGGCATAGATAGTGGTAAAATTTTTGGGTTTGTCATATCTCATAGAGGAATTGAGGTGGATACAAAGAAAATTGATGCAATTATTAACATGCCACCTCCTAGGAGCATTTGTCAATTGCGAATGTTACAAGGTCGAATTCAAGCTATCTGTTGTTTCATTGCATCTTTAGCTAATCACACATTAACTTTCATGCATCTTCTTAAAAAGGTTGTGCCTTTTTATTGGGATGAGGATTGTAAATAGGATTTTGAGAGTTTAAAGGAATACCTTGCAACTCCACCTGTTTTGCAACCTGCCGTGCCTAACAACCATTTATCTTGTACATAGCCACATCAGCCCATGCTCTTGCAGAATTTATGGCTGAACAAGATGATCATGGAAAATAACATCCTGTTTATTATATCATTTTAACCTTAATTGATTATGAAACTCGATATTCACCAATCAAAAAATAATTCTTGGATCTTGTATTCTCTACTAGTAAGTTGCGACATTATTTACTAAATGCTGAAATACAAGTCATAACAAAATTCGATCCCCTTAAACATCTTTTTAACAAAACAAACCTTTCTGGATGTTTAGCTAAGTGGGAGATGTTAACTAAATTTGACCTTAAGTTTGTTACCCAAAAATGAAATCAAAGGAAAAGCCTTAACCGATCACTTAGCTGATGCTCCTTCTCTTCTCACTTTACCTAATCATGACTCCTTTCCTGATGATAGTGTCTTGACCACTGATATTAAAACATGGGAATTGTATTTTGATGGATCTAAGTGTAGAACAGGTTTTGGTGCTAGAGTGGTATTGATTCCACTTGATAGAAAACCTATTCCCTTGTCTTATCGGTTAAATTTCCTATGTACAAATAACATAGCTAATATGAGGAATTAATCACAGGTTTGCAAGCTACTTTAACAATAGATGCTAAACATATCAAAATCTTTGGTGATTCACAATTAGTAATCAAACAAATCAATGGGACATATCAAGCTAAACATGACAAGGTATCAAAATACAAGGATCTTACAATTAAATTTTTAGAGAAGTTTGAATCATTCACCATTGATAACATCCCACAAAAAGACAATAGACATACAAATGCAATGGTGAGTGCAACCTCTCTTATATCCCCACATGATCCTTCAACAGACTTCATTTTTGTTATTCATCCCATCATGAAACCTTTGATTGATACTCGATTAGAAGACATTTTAACAATAACTCAAGATGACTCGTGCAAATGGTATGATATAATATACCATTCCCGAGTCCACAACAACAAACACTCAAAATCATTTATGCAAACTAGTAGCTAAATACATGATCCTCACCGATGTATTATATAGAAGATCCTCTAATGGTCTCTTACTAAGGTGTCTCAAAGATTCTGAAATCCCTATAGTCCTTGAGTAGGCTCATGCTGGTGCCTATGGAGGTCATTTTGGAGGACAATTGTTAGTGCAAAAATTCATCTGTATGGGATATTATTGGAGACATATGGAGAAATACTGCTTCGCTTGCATTAAACGATGTCACAAATTTCAAGAACATAGCAATTTGATCCATGCTCCTGATTCTGAGCTTTGTGCCCAAATTCCCATATGGCCGTTTTCAATATGGGGATTGGATCTTATTGGAAAAATTTCACCTCCTTCCACCAAACATACATTTATCATAACTACAACAAACTATTTCATGAAATGGGTAGAAGCTATTCCTCTTAGATCTACAAATGCTGAAGTAATTTGTCATTTCATATTGAAACACATAAGTGCTCACTTTGGACTTCCTTTCATAATCGTCTTAGACAATGGAACCCCATTTAGGAATAACGAAGTCAAGAAGTTTCTTGAAACATTCAACATTTAACATGAATTTTCTACACCATATTATCCGCAATCCAATGGACAAGCTAAAAGTATGAATAAGATTTTGGAACAAATCCTAAAGAAAACTATTAACAAACATCATAAGGAATGGCATACACAATTACATTATGCACTTTGGGCTTATTGAACGAGTGTTCGATTATCTACAGGGACTACACCTTATAACCTTGTTTATGGCATTGATGCAATCATGCCCTTATAGTTAGAAATTCCTACATTGCAAATTTCTCTTCAAGACCTTATTAACGATGCCACTTATAAAGACCAACGATTGCACCAACTTGAGATGCTTGATGAAAAGTGCATTAATGCTCTTGAGCATCTCCAAGCTTACATCAAACAATTACAATGAAAACACAACACACATGTCATTCCTAGAACGTTTCGTAAGGGTGATTTTAGTCTTTATGAGAATCAATGTAATACTAATGGTTACAACAAAGATAAAGATAAATTCAGCCCTAATTGGTTAGGACCTTACATAGTTGATACCAGTTATGGGTCTGGTGCTTATGTCTTAACGGAGCTTGACAAACACCCCTTAAGGAACCTATTAATGTTGTGCATGTTTGCATCAGTATTACCTCTAATCTCTTTGAATAGTATGATTGTTAAATCAGTGTGGTCTAAATTTATTTGATGTCATTCTACATGACTTTCACATTTCTTCATTCTTGACAACTAATATTGTGTTTGTCTTGAACACTAAGGTAATTATTTAAGTTTATTTTATAATTACTTCAAAATTCATACTATTCGCCCTTGTGTTATGTGAAGTTATATCCTTATATGAGTTATAAGTGTATTTAATTTAACATATTCGCTAATCAACAATGTTGTATCTATAGTGAAACTAAAATATGTTTTACATTAGATCACATCAATTATGTTAAATCATGTAGACATTAATTAAATACTTTTACCATGAGTTATTTAATTAATCACATTGATATTTAACATCCAAACACATTAAGAAAAAACAGGCCCTTAAGTGGCAAAAAATTCAGAAAAATCAGTGTTAGGCAACTTGACATAAATATTTGAATAAGTTATCTATATTATTTCAAAAATATTTAAGAATAGAATTTATAGAAAATTGAATGTAGTTTCTAAAATACTAGGTTTATTTAAAATCAAATAAAATCTATTTGGTGAAAATTTGGAATTTCAATGCAGTAGTACTTAAATTTCAGGGAAAAAATAAGAAGTAGGTGTCTATCTGACCACCCTAACCATAATAAAATGATAATATTTTTTTGTAAGATTTTATATATAAGTAGAGGACTCATGTCCGGATGTGATGCATATTTTTTTGTAATTTTTTTCCAAGTAAATAATTAATTATGAATTTTTTATTACAAATTTTAGAAAATATAAAAACTCGTCTGTCTGACCATCTTAACTTGGTCAAAATTTCATGAAATTTAATTTTTCTTTTTTTAATCCTATAGTATGTGAAGCATAGAATGTGACGCATGTTTTGGATTCAAAAATTATGATACTGTTTGAAAGTTATAGATGTTTTTCAATCAGCCTATCGATCAGGACTTTAGTCGTAATTCTAATAGAAAATGAATAATAATATATTTTTGGAAAGCTGAGAATCTCCTCTAAAAACCATTTTCATTTCATTAATTTTGGGTGAAAAAAAGTCGTCAGCCACATACCCTACAAATATTGCCACTTTTTGGCGCACCATGATCCTACACATACCCTGCATGTGTATATATATATATCTCAAAATTTTTTATATACATCTCAGAATCATATACAAAATCACCAAGGTCTGTGAGAGCTAGATCCCTTATGCTCTGATGCTTGTGATCTATCCCTAGACGTCGTGAGACGGTCATGTGGGATTGTGACTGTGAACTGTCAAGCCTAAGTGCATACTCTAGACCCTGTATTCAACCAACAACCACAAGACGCTCCTTTTCCATCTAATACTTCTCCGCTCATACCCGTGCTATCTCTACATGCAATATCTCAACCTCTGCTGAGGTCCTCGATGAATATCCTACACTCTCAGCTCGACAAAGTCATCTCCTCACACTCTCGTACGTTGCTCGTAACCTTGTGAAAGGTCTGAGTGACTCTAGCTCCTCCTCCACAATCGATGGGGGCACATAGTCATGATCCATCTCCTCCTCATCGGTGGATGTAGGAACTATCTCTACGGTAGCCTGATGATATAACTCTCACCAGTCTCTCATCGCTCCTGCAAGATACAATAGTACAAAATCAATACACATCATCATGATATATATATATATATATATATAACATAAAATATTAAAGTACATGTGTAAAATAAAAAACATCATCACTTATGGCTCCAAACAAATGAGGAATATCAACCTCATCCTCTCTGGGGGGCATGGACGATGTGCTAGCCTCTCTCTGACTCTGGGTGCCGATGTCTGCTATAGCTACTGCACATGATCTAGTCCTGTAAGTGTGTGAGGACTCTCCATGATCATACCAATCCTTAGTCACTACCTCATCACCCTCACTTAGGGGTGGCTCCTCCTTGTAATACTCATCCTCCTCATAATCCTCATCACCCTCATCCTCCTCTCCATCCTGATCCTCATAGTCAGGATCGGCCTCTAACTCATACTCATCATCGATAACATCAGTAAATATATCTGCTGGCCTATATTATACATCCTTGGCCCTATCCTCTGGCTTATCTCCCTCATCTAGTGCTGGTCCTGCATCACCTATAGGAACATCCATGGGAAACATAGGAGCTGGTCGTATCACTAACCACCACTCCTTGTGATCATCTGTCCTACCAACATCATTAGTGTTGGCGACTGGTGGCTGATCATGATGTGAATCATCAGAATCACTCTCACAAACATGATCTATAGTGAGCTGGACAGTATCACCCGACCTTCGGGTGCTTTGCACTAATCACCTAATGAAGGGGAATACCCTCGATGGTGTCTGCACTTGCCCAAGCTGTCGTATGACTCGCCCATAATAGAAAGGTTGTGCAACATAGTCATGCCTCCCAGCTAAAAACCTGTCCATTTGCATCCTCCTCAACTATCTTGTGGGGTTTGGCCACTATAGAGTGAGTAGATAGGGTTTCCATAAGATCTCATCCTCCTCCAATCGGTCAAATATCACCCTCCAAAAATATAAATCTTCGTACTGCCACAAGCATCGCAGAGGATAGCTGAATGCTCGTGGATATCCTATAGCTATAACACAAGGGAACCTGACAAGCCTGGTGCATGTAATATGCTCAAGGCACCACACCTGCAGAAGCGTGCAGTGGACCATATTATCCATCTCTCAAAACAAAAATCTTCCAAGATCATAATATAAGTGTGCTAGGATGTAGTGGCCCCATGCATAGACTATCCTATGCTCATACATCCGTCGAATCAAGTGTACCAATTTCCTCCATCTAAGTGTACCCCTCATCCATCAGGATTGAGAACAAGAGCCACTATATGCGTCATAATCCATCTAACAATAGGAGCTTGCAAATATAGAAGCATGGGAAGCTCAATTCTTGCTCTGATGCACTCATCATGAAAATGTTCATCCAAGCAATACTACATATCCACCTTCTTCTTGCGGAATGATCGATCCCCCCAGAAATATACCCGCTCTCCCTGAATAGGAACTCAGAGAATACGGTGTACATCCTCGAGAGTGATGGTCATCTCCCCGATAGGAAGATGAAAGGTACAAGTATTGGCATCCCAATGCTCACATAGGGCCATGAGCATGGTGTCATGGTATCTCATGGGTGGCATCAGATATGCCCAATAGATACCTACTACTTGTAAATGCTCTATCTTTTCTGTTGATAGCATTAGCGCTAAATCTCTCAAAAAACTAATCTACCTTCCCCCTAGTTGCTGTCGCGACTAGGTAGGGATCTATCCAAATCATCACAAAATGCTTTAAAAATTCATCTAATCTTTTCAATTTTTACATATTTCATCATGTAAGTGTGCTAAAATAAATCTAGTGTGCTTTTCTAATGGCCCTAGACACTTTCAAACCCTTTTAGGACACTTCGCAAAGAAATGGGACACTTTGCGAAGAAACGAGATGCTTTGCGAACAAATGGGACACTTTGTGAAAAAAGGGGATACTTTGCAAACTTTTTTTCCAAGATCCTAAATTAACCTATCCATACATATTAAAAATCATTAAATTATTACAAAATCACAAGGAAAAAGTTTCAAAATTGACTCACCTCATAATACAGCTCGTCGTGTGCCACTTGCTCTCGAAGCTCATCCAATCGCGAAGATATGTAATCTTGTCTACTCGACATCTTCTTACATCTCACTTGTCACTCTCAAGCTACAAAAAGGTAAAATGCAATAGTAAGTGACAAATTACTCTCTACTTCTTTTAACCTATTTTCATCACTTTTACTCTTATGCATTAAATTAGGGTTATTTTCTCTTAAGAGTTACTAAAGCCTCTTTTCTTCCAAACATCATAACGGGAGCTAGGGTACTTCATTTTCAACACTGGTTGATGCATTGGAATCATGATTCTACATTCGACATCATCAATCATCTATCGTTACGTGGCATGGTACTTGGAAATTCCCTATGGTATGATGTTCTTTATTCGACGTGGCTAGATTTCTACCTTGATTCCACCTCCTTAAAGAAAGTGGAATCAAGGGGGGGCATACATCTACCCTCGAATTGGATTCCTAGGAGTTAGATAAAAGTATTTTTGGACAATTAACGAATGTGTGTTGTAGGATGTGGTTCCTAATGTTGTGGTTTTGTAGATAACTACATTGGGGGCTTCATTCTACCACCTTTTGAATGAGTATCCTTTGATGTAATAAAGTGCATTGCTTAGAGTCCTTTAGCTTACATATACACGTAGAGTCATATGGGCACTAAAGTGGGGGCTAAAAGTGGCATAGAAAATTGGACACTCTTGAGAAAAGAGACAATTTCATTCCTAATTAGATCTACTTTTGAGCACTCTTGCATTGTTCATCCTTCAAAACAACATTTATAGGCCCCTAAGACCCATTATTTTTGATCTAAAGGCGTATTTCACTTGAGAAATCACTTAAATCCTGAAAAAGAACATTTAATTCATCCATAACTCGAAAACCCACCTTCAAAAACCACCGGTGGGACCCATTTGCTACCTTGGGCGAATGAGTCCCCTCTGGTGGGACCCATTCGCCACCTTGGGCTAATGAGTCCCCTCTAGTGGGACCCATTCGCCACCTTGGGCTAATGAGTCCCCTCTGGTGGGACCCATTCACCACCTTGGGCTAATGAGTCCCCTCTGGTGGGACCCATTCGCCAAGGGTGGCGAATGAGTCTCTTTTGAGGGAAATTTCAATTTTGAGTGGGAATTCAATTAATTCAACTTGATTCTTCGGTGAATTTCATCCTCCTAGGTCTAAATAATGGGGAAATTAGGTTTTGATGCTTATAAATACTCATTTCAAGTCATTTTTCACATTTCTTAGTCATTTCACAAAAGAAAATTCTAAAGTCAAGTCTTCTACAACAAGTTTCATTAGAAAAGTTGAAGTTTTAGGGCAACAAACTAGGGTTTTTGCAGATCTTGAAGCTCACTTTTTGGATCAAGGTTTAACATTGCAAGGAGTTGATGATGGATTCCTATGGTGAATCATGGATAAATCTAGGTTGAGGAGATGCAACTAGCCATCAAATCACACCTAAAGACTTGTTTTCAAAGTAATTCCACCTTCATTTCTTCTTTATCTTCAGATTAAGATTTTTATCCATTTAAGGTTTGATTACCCAAATAGGGGTTTTACCAAGGTAAAACCCTCATTAGACAAACAATTTTAAGCTATTGTATAGGAATTTTCTAAGATCCGAATTCGGGTTTATGACAGGAAGTGCTGGACAGGTGTCAAGGTGCAGAACATAGACGTGAAATTATAGAAATTTGAAAGTGGAATGATTTGCCATGCATGGAAAATGAGTCCCTAATGAGGTGAATTTTTGAGTGAAATGTAGATCTAGACACCCAGTTTGAAGAAATCAGTTTCTAGGCAGAAAAACCCTGACCTAGGACTTATTTGCCTAGGGTGGAAAATGAGTCCCAGTTAGCTCAAAATTCAGATTTTCCAGATTTCCAGATTTCTTTCCAGTCATCTTCAGCTTTATAGGTGCACATATTCTGAAAAACAACTTTCTGTTTGGTTTAATTTTTATTTTCATTCATCCTTTTAAGCTTTTTGCAAACATCATTGTGTTTTCAAAAATTGCATATTTCTTAGGTTTTGCATTCATAATTAGTCAATTACATTGCTTAGTTGCATTTATATCATCTCATTTAGCCTTAATCACATCACACATACATTAGATTGAGTGAACAACTTTGATTTTGAGGGTTTATCTCTCTTTTTAGGGGAAAAACCCTAAGAGTGCAAGAGTAGCCTATAGACCTCATCAAAATTGATGGTTCAACCATATAACTGAAAATGCAAATGCAACAATAAGGAACATTCAAAGGAGTCTTTCTTAATTCATACGAGGTCTTAAATTAGGTAACATTGTGCCTAATTTCTCCAAGAGAGGGCCAATCGAAGAATAAAAGATTCATGATTTAGGGGATATAGTGTGTCACATCAAGCCACTAAGAGGAATATAATATGCTTAAGTAATCACACTCCTGAAGGACATCACACCCAATGTCATCCATAAAGCAAAAGAGACATTGCATGAAGTAAAAAGACTATACCATGAAGCATGAAAAGGAAATAAATGCAAAAGAGTAATGCCAATGTATGCCCCCAGTTTAAAGAAATTGCTAAACACCATGTGCTATGAGAAATTACTTTAAAGTAGAAAATGATAAATGCTAACAAAAGAGAGGACATGAGAGCTTACTTGGAAATCCCTATGCCAAGTCATATGTTTCCAAATGAATATACGTCATGCAAAAGAAAAGGGAGGGGTTTACCCCAAAATGAAAATCCAAACACATAAGGGATCTATGGATTTGGGGTCAATATGTTCTTGCTACAATGTTTCTAGAGAGCTCAAAACTATGATCATTCCCCAAATACACATAGAACTAGAAGAATGACACAAAGAGAGGGAAAAAAAAGAAAAATTCTTTTGGGTCAACATGGAAGAGACATGAATGTCTCGATGCCTTGCGTCATCCCCAAAAGGAAAACACAAGAAAAAGGAAAAGATAAAAGAAAAAAAAGGTAAAATATTTACGACATAGAGAAGAATAAAGGTACAAACAGTGGAATGTCACAAGGAGAGAGAAAACATCAAATAGAACGTCACGGGGGATGACATCACACACATGCAATCACACAAAAGACAATGAAAAAGGAATAATGCAAAAGACTAGTAAGGCACATGTGAGTCAACCTAAATTAGGTTGTATACATCCCCATCATGTTCATTGCATAGAGAAGGTAGACAACTAGCCAAAGGGACAATAGAAAGTGCTGAACTAGGTTCATTACTAAGCTCAACACTCTTCCTAGGAGGATTTCTATTTAAGCTCATGGAAGAAGAAAGAAATGTGTTCAGTTCATTATGCACCTCCTCATCAATTTTAGTAATCTGCTCATCATCATCTAAATTAATCACAATAGGAGGTCAAATGATAATTTCCAAAGAAGGGTTCAAATCTTGTTGCTATTGCATTATAGGACCTTTTCGTTTTGGGAAAGGGGTAGAATCATCATGCATTGCTTTAGTCAAGTTTGAATCTTGATTTTATTTATTTATTTCTTCATTTAACCTGTGAGCAAGGGCACAACGTCTATGCCTACACTCTTTAACACCTATGTTTCTTTTAGTTCTATTTTCAAGTTGCGTTTGTGTAGAAGCGGGTTGATCAACCATAGGTTTCTTTTATTCCCCAAGGGGAGGAATGAAAGGAACAATTGGAGGTTGTTTGAACAGTTTCTCTTTAACTTTGTAAACTTGTTTTATTCTAGGAGGTGTGAAATGAATATTTTCATTTTCTCTTGGTCTTTTGTAGGAAGTAGGTGAAGGTTCTGTCTTAGGTTGGTCTTGGTTATTTGTATTTTTTTTAGGTTCAATCATGGTTTCTTCAAGGATGGTAGGCTTGGTTTAGAGGGATAATTCTACTATTTTATTTGCCTTCAAATTTTGATAGGATTTGAAAAAGAAGTATTCTCATGGTTTGATAGGTTCTATAGGCTCAGGCCAAAAGAAATCTAAGGAAAATTTTCTATGGGAAGACAAAGGGTTAAAGCCACTATGATGGACAGTGAAAATTTCATTGTCAAAAAGAAACTTTAAGCAATTATGTACACTCGAAGGGATTGCATTCATGGAGTGAAGCCATGGATAGCCTAGCTTCACATGAAATTGGTCTGATTGGAGGATGATGGAGAATGAGATATCTAATGTTTTTGGTCCTATTTGTAAAGGAAGAGTGATCGATCCCATCGTAGGGCAAGAAAAACCATTATGCGTCTTGATCCATGATTTTAGTTTATCATATATATCTTGATAGAGTTCATGCAGAAGTAAGAATTCTTTGGTGATCACATTCTCTCCACATACGAGATCTATTAATATCCCATTAGTGGGATTGTCATAGATTTTTCCGGCTATGTAAAGAGGACCATCAGGTGCATGTTTAAGTATATCTTGTGAGGAGAAAGCAATATCAAGAGGATTTTTGGTTTGGCACTTACGAGGAATGACATCTATCAATCCTACCATATCATCCATAGGATCATCATCTATAGGATCATGTTGAATAGAATCATTGTTATCATCATCCATGTCAACATTCATGACATCATTCTTTGTAGTTTCACTAGCTTTGACAAATGAAATGTTATGATTAGGCATAGGGTTGGTAATTTAAATTTACAAGTTTTGTTTAGGAGGTGCAACAAACTTATTTCCTTGATCACTATCACCTCCAACAAAAAAGACGACCAAAATCAATGAGGTCTTGCACTAGATGTTTAAGATGCTTACAATGTTTCGTGTCATGTCCATTTTGTCGGTGATAATGACAATAAGAATTTGGTTTGTAGTTTACAGGTAATGGTTTATTAGGATCGAGAGTTTTAACAAGAGGCAAGGTAATCATCTTCTATTCTAAAATTTGTGTCATTGTGTTGTGAAGGGTATCAGGTAAGGGATTGAATTACCTTTTTGGGTCCCCATAGCTAGAGGGTATCACGAATTTAACAACTACTACTTGGTTATTAGCATTCTGAGTTGTTTGTTGAGGGGGATTGAATTGAAGGAAACCTTTATTCTATTTTCTAAAAGGTTGAGAATTATTTTCGTTTGTGGACTCAGACTTATCAGTATGGCTAGAAGTGGACTTTGTATCTCGACTACTAACTGAATTTTGATAATCATAGAGAGAAGCACATAAGTGCATGAATGAGGGGAATTTCATCATGGTAAGCTTATCTTGTATCTTACTTTTCAAAATCTCTATGAACATGTTTTGAAGGTGAGGGTTAGGAATCTTGACATCGATTTGGGAATAAAGTGATTGATAGCATAAGATAAAATTTGTAATCTTTTCTTCTTCTTTTTGCTTGCATCTCATCAAATCAGCCAAGGTCATCTTAGGAGTCATATGCACTTGGAAATGGTTTATAAATGCCTCAAAAAATTTATTGAATGAACGAATTGAGTGGTGTAGTGTAGGAAAATGCATACCCTTGCATTTTCACACTTTTTTGGGCCCGCCTTACTTAAATGTTTATCCTTATTTATGTCTTAATTGGTCCTATTTTTCATCCACAAGCCTAATGAATTGTCTCTTTTTATGGCTAATCCCGACAAACATCAAAGGGTAAATGATAATTTAATGATTTAGCTGTGTGTCCCTAATTTTTGGATCGAGACTAAAACACCACCTCTAGGGCATCTTTTTCCTCCAAAGGTCTTGGAACCCTCATTTTAAAAGCACCTTAAATGGGCCCCTTTTTAGAGTCTATGCTCTGAGTTTCATGCCTCAGGAATAAGATGCCACCTAGGGCATCTTAGTCCCCCTTAAGTTATTTTCAGGATTTAATTTTAAATCTTTGTGGGATCTAGCCTCTTTTAATTAATGAGTTCATATGTCAGCTTGGTGTGGTGTAATTTTAGGATATTAAGCATAGATAAGTATAAATACAAGGTTCCTTTCATTCATTTTCTTCCTAACATGCAAGCATTCAAGTATTCATGCATTATAGAAAGTTTGTGATCAAGAGAGCATTAAAAAGCTTAGTTCATGAAGAATTTGGAGCCATCATTAGGATTCAAGCATCATGTCAAAGATATTATTGCATCATGTGTATGTTTGAGCTAAGATTTGTGATGCATGGTTTTGATTCAAGCAAGCAATTCAAGTGAAGATTGATCAAGCATTCGTTCAAGTCAAGATATACATTCAAGCTAGCCACTTCACACAAGTTTGTAAATTTCATAACAAGGGTTTGGTGAGTTGAAACATAACACTTTTTTCATTCATCATTTCCCTCCATTATTTCATTTCATTCCAAGGTTTAATTACCAACAAGGGATTTGACTAAGGAAAACCCCCATTTACTAACAATCAACAAGTTTTTCCTCTTTTGCATGTTTGTGTTTGTAGATTTAGGTTGAAGAATTGAAGATCATTTTAAGTGCAAAGTTGCAAAGTTGCATTAAAAAGTTGTCATCTTCAAGAAAACTCACCTACAGGCCAGATTTGGAAGTTTCAAGACCGAAGATCTGAGAAGAAGGAAGTGAAAACATTGAACCCCAAGATCACATTCAAAGATTTAAGAAATTCAAAACAGGACTAAGTCGACAATAAGGGAATCTTAGTCCTCTAAGTGGTATTTTGTAGAGATTCTTTCCAATTCTACTCTGACATCCAAGGATTCCGCATTTCACCCAAAAAACAACAGCAGGACTAAGACAACAGTAAGGGTGTCTTTGTCCTCCCTAGCATATTTTGACAGTATTTTTTCATTTACAAAATCCTCATTACATTTCCAGCCTTCCCATGTACATACATCCTAACTTACTGTTTCCTAATTTTGTCATTTGCACTCATCATTTGGCTTGCATTACTAGGTCTTGTGATTTGAATATCAAGTTGTCTTTTCCAAGCCTTTGGTTGGTGGTGAACCCTTCAAAGCATAAAGAGTCCCCCCTTAGGTCTTCCTTGTTGAGAATTGACTCACCTTTGTGTTGATATTTAATCTGATCTGGGATCCTAGGGCATATTTGAATGATAGTAAGAGAAAAGTGGTGTTATATGACCTAGGCCATAAAGCACCCATTTTCCTATTGATCATTTTGGTGAACTCGATGTGAAAAATGGGTGATGAGAACATGAACAATAATGAACAAAATCCTATGGATACTAAGGACCAAATTACTATTAGTAAAATGATAGGAGTGATTGAAATCGAGCCTCATAAAAAACAAACCATAATTTCCATTGACATTACTTTCTCTTCAAAAGAAATAATCAAACATGTGCCTAATGGTCCCCTTTACATAGCCGATAGAATCAATGACATGCTCACTCTTGGGATTTTAATTGATCTCGTTTGTGGAGAGAATGTGATCAAATAGGAACTCTTATATATGCATTAAATTACTCAAGATAGATATGATAAATCAAAAGCATGGATTAAAAGACATGATGGTTTTGCTTGTGCTACGATGGGCTCAATCACACCCACTTTACAAGTAGTACCAAAGAAATTAAATGTATCATTCTCTATCATCTCTAATTCAGATCAATTTCATGTGAAGTTAGACTACAAATCACTTACCTCCATGAATGTGGTCCCATCTGTTGCCCATAAGTACTCAAAGTTTCTAGTTGGCAATGAAATATTCACTGTCAACCATAGTGGCTTTAGACCTCTGTCTTCTCATGGAAATTATTCCTTAGACTATTTTTCGCTTGAACCCATGGAACTTATAAGACCTTGTGAGGAATTCATTTTCCTATCCTACCAAAATTTCAAAGGAAAATGCATATCCAAGTTATCCTTTGAAAAGTTTCCTCCACCTATGATCGAACCTCTACCCCTTGAAGAAAAAAATATTGAACATAAAGTCCTCCCGACTAACCAAGAACTATCCATAAAAAATCCCTTGCCTATTTCCTACAAAAGGCCAAGAGAGAACCAAACAAGTCCTAATCCACCTCCTAAGAAAATTTATAAAGCTAAAGAGAAAGTGGTTGCACAACCTTCCATGTTTTCTTCCATTCTTCCCTCACCAAAAGAAAAGGAACCTATGGTTGAAAAACCCACTCCTATACAAATGAAACTTGAAAACCATAATAAAAGAAGAAAAAATTCTAGTGAGCATAGGCGTAGATGTCATGCTATTGCTCAAAAGATGAACATAGAGAACATGGAAAATCAAAATTTGAACTTGATAGAAGCAATAAACGATGAGCCTCCTCCATTACCAGAACCAATAGATCCTATGTCTCCAACACAACAAGGACCAACACCTTCTATGGATATTACCATTTGTCCTTCTATTGTGGTTCACTTGGATGATGATGAGGAAACTACTAAAATTGATGAGGAAGCAAATAACAAGTTGAATTTTTTATTTTCCTCCTCTATGCGCTTAGATTATAACAACTGTGATGATCCTCCTAAACAAATTGATTCACCATGTGTTGAACCTAGTGATTCTCCTAGTATAACACTTGACATGATCCCTCTCACTAGTGATATTCATTCCACAAATACTAAACAAGACTGGGATGTAGATGACCTATTGGATGGTTGATTCACATGTGCTTTACTAGTTTTTTTTCTTAGTTTTTGGTTGATTGCATGTGTGTAATGTGATCCCCCATGATGTTCTGTTTTATTTTCCCTCTCTATGTGCATTCCTCTATTTTTACCTTCATTCTTCCATATGTTGTAAGATTTTTTCCTTTTCATTGGTCATTATCTTATCTTTTCCTTTCATTTTTGTCTTGTGTTTTCCTTTTGGGGATGACGCATGGTGTCAAGATACCCTATGTCTCTTCCATGTTGACCCAAAAGATTTTTTTCCTTATCTTTTCTTTTCCTTTCATTTTTGTCTTGTGTTTTCCTTTTGGGGATGACACAAGGCGTCGAGACACCCTATGTCTCTTCCATGTTGACACGAAAGGTTTTTCTTTGTTTTCACTATCTTTGTATCATTCTTCCAATTCTATATGTATTTGGGGAATGATGACAGTTTCGAGCTCTCTAATATCATTGCAACAAAGACAAATATTGACCCTGAATCCATAGATCCCTTATGTGTTTTTGGGGGGAAACCCTATTTTCCTTTTTCATGTTTGTCTACTTTAAAGTAATTTCTCACAACATGGTGTTTAGAAATTTCTTTAAAGTGGGGGCATACATTGGCATTATTTTGGCATGATTTAATTGGAATTTGTTTCCATGTTCCTTGATATGGTTTTCTTACTTCATGCGATGTGTCCTTCACTTTTTGGTGACATTGGGAGTGATTTCCTTCAAGAGATTGATATATCTTAGTATATTACATTCCTCTTAGTGGTGATGCGACACACTACATCCTCTAAGCTATGAATATTTTATCCTTTGATTGGTCCTCTCTTGGAGACATTAGGAACAATGTCCCCTAAGACTAAGACCTCACATGAACTAAGAAAAATCCCTTCAACCATCCCTCTTTCTTGTTACATTTCCTTTTTGTACCTTATTAAAGTTGCAGAGGTATGGATTTGATATGGTTCCTTGGGGCTCACCTAGTGGAAAACTAGCTTCACTAGGCCTTGTGAGCGTGTATTTTCTTTTAGTACCTTATTAAAGTCATGGAGGTATGACTTTGATATGGTTCCTTGGGGCTCACCTAGTGAAAAACTAGCTTCACTAGCCCTTGTGAGCATGCGATTTGTTTGCATAGTGGAAAATGCATTCCACTTGTAAACCTTTTTGGAAAAATAGCCTATACTCGGTCCACAACGCGTTGGATGACCAGTCGAAGCTTGATCCATTACATTTTTCTTTTTCTATCTTTGATGGTGTATGTTTGCGATCTAGTTATGGATTCATATATCATCTGCAAGTGTGTTCCTTTATGCTTATGTTGGTTTGTCATAGGATCTTTATCTTGGGGGCTTGGCCACCCTCTTGATTATTGTCATCCTATCTTACTAACATTTGTACATTTGAACCCCTCTTGATTGCATGGTTGGCTAATTTAGTGCAAGTTTGAAGCAATTTTATCCTCTCACTAAAGTGGGGGGTAATGTAGTATAGGAAAATGCATACCCTTGCATTTTCACACTTTTTTGGGCATGCCTTACTTTGTTTATCCTTATTTATGTCTTAAATGGTTCTATTTTGCATCCACAAGCCTAATGAATTGTATCTCTTTATGGATAATCCCGACAAACATCAAAGGGTAAATGATAATTTATTGATTCTAGTTGTGTGTCCGTGATTTTTGGATCGGGACTAAAACACCACCTAGGGTGTCTTTGTCCTCCAAAGGTCTTGGGACCCTCATTTTAAAATCACCTTAAATGGGTCCCTTTTTGGAGTCTATGCCCCGAGTTTCATGCCTCGAGACTAAGACACCACCTAGGGCGTCTTAGTCCCCCTTAAGTTATTTTTGGGATTTAATTTCAAATCTTGGCAGGATTTAGCCTCCTTTAATTAATTAATTCATATTTCGGCTTGGTGTGGTGTAATTTCAGGATATTAAGCATAGATAAGTATAAGTATAAGGTTCCTTTCATTTATTTTCATCCTATCATCCAAGAATTTAAGCATTCATGCATTATAGCAAGTTTGTGATGAAGAGAGCATTCAAGAGTAGTTCATCAAGCATTTGGAACCATAATCAACATTCAAGCATCATGTCAAAGATATTCTTGCATCATGTGTGTTTTTGAGCTAACATTTGTGATGTAGGGTTCTGATTCAAGCAAGCAATTCAAGTCAAGATCCTCAAGCATTAATTCAAGTCAAGAACTACATTCAAGCTAGACACTTCACACAAGTTTGTAGATTTCATAACAAAGGTTTGGTGAGTTGCAACATAACACTTTGTTCATTCATAATTTCCCTCCATTATTTCATTTCATTTCAAGGTTTAATTACCAACAAGGGTTTTGACCAAGGAAAACTCCCATTTACTAACAATCAACAAGTTTTTACTCTCTTGCATGTTTGTGTTTGCAGATTTAGGTTGAAGACTTGAACATCATTTGAAGTGAAAAGTTGCAAAGTTGCATTAAAAAAGTTGTCATCTTCAAAGAAACTCATCTATAGGCCAAATTTTGAAGTTTTGAGACAAGAGATCTAAGAAGAAGGAAGTGCAAACATTGAACCCCAGGATCACATTTTGAGATTTTAGAAATTCAAGACAAGACTAAGTTGACAGTAAGGCCACCTTAGTCCTCCGAGTGGTATTTTGTAGAGATTCTTTGAGATTATGCTCTAACATTTGAAGATTATGTATTTCCCTTGAAAAACAACAACATGAATAAGACAACAATAAGGGTGTATTTTTCCTCCCTAGCATATTTTGACAGTATTTTTTCATTTCCAGAATCCTCATTACATTTTTAGACTTCCTAGGTACATACATCCTAACTTATTGTTACTTAATTTTATCATTTGCACTCATCATTTGGCTTGCATTACTAGGTTTTGTGAGTTGAATATCAAGTTGTCTTTTCCAACCCTTTGCTTGGTGGTGAACCCTTCAAAACATAAAGAACCCCCCTTTAGGTCTTCCTTCTTGAGAATTGACTCACCTTTGTGTTGATAGTCAATCCAATTTCGGATCCTAGGGCATATTTGAATGATAATAGGGGAAGAGTGGTGTTATATGACCTAGGCCATAAATGACCTATTTTCCTATTGTTCAAGTTGTTCGGTAATGAAGAGAACCATTCTAAGGAAATATCTTTCAAGAACCTAGGGAAAATATTAGCCAAGAGTTTATCGTGAAGAATAAAGTCACTACATAAGGCGGTATAAGCAAAAACATGGTTAAAAGGATCCCCTTTCCATCCATATTTCTCGAATCTAGGCACCTCTACACCTTGTGGTATCGGTGTTTGCAATATCTCCATGGAAAAAGGACTGATTTTGACATAATATGTAGGTGGGCCATTTTGATTTTGGTTGATGGTGAAAAATTTCTTTTGAAGGGATGAACTGGTTTGGAAGAGTTGATTTATGAGAGGTTCATTACTTGTATTATGAAATGGAGGTGAAAAAGGTGAAGATGTGTATGTGTTTGAGGGACAAGTGAATTGTATTCTTATAGGTGGCAAGGTGGTAGGAGATATAATGTGTGATGTCACAAAGGTACTAGGGATGCTAGAAGAAATATCCAATGAAGGAATCACATTACTAGTTGGTTGCATTGTTATTGTGACTTGAGGGTTGGTATGGGTAGGAATAGAGGCAATTGTTGTGGTTGAGTTCCTCCCTGGCTTGTAACATTGTTCATAGGTAAAGGACTACTAGTGGTTGAGGTAAGGTGTTTTCCAAAGATATGAACTATGTTACACACAAGGTCAAGTCCATCTTCACTTTCAAGCATGCGGTGAATGTTATCTATGGTAGGGATGGCAATGGTTTCAATTTTGTCATTTTTCACTCGTTGTTGTAGGTTTGCTAAATCTACATGAATTTGAATTATGTTTTCTTGTGGAACACTATCAATCCTTGTTTCAACATGCATCACACTACTTGAGGGCAAAGAGTTGTTAAGGGTATGGTCCATACCTAGTGTACTAGTGTCAATAATAGGAGTGAAAGAGCTAGACAACCCAAGATCCATGATGATTGTGCTATCAAGGGATGACATGAGTCTCGATCTTCATCTCACTATAGTATTAACAATAGGACACAAAATACTCATGCAAGGGATACTAAATGCAAGATGAATGCAAATGTAATATAAGCTAAGTGCAATGAAATGACTGTAACATAAACTTTGTAAATTGAAACAGAAAGGTATCCACAATAGACAAGAGCATAGAAACAAAGTCCCTCTATAAGCTGAGGCATGTACGAGTCCCAGTGATGATTTTTTTCAAAAAAATTAGAAAAATTTCAATTAATTTTTATGCTTTTCAATTTGTATGATGGGTAGACTAAATGAAAATGCATATTTTATATGTTTTTCAATGATTTGAGATGCAAAAATGCAACCTATATTCACTTTCACTAATGCAAGAATTAGAAACCGTAGAATGCCAATTCACTAATGCAAGAAATATCTAGGATGATGATGCACTCCAAATCACAATTATGATGTTCTGAATGTACGTTCACTAAAATGAAACAACAAAAAATGAGTATATGCTTTCGTATGGTTTAGGACATAGAGAAAAACCTACTTTCCAATTATCTCATTAAGGGGAAACCCTAGAGATCTCAATGAAAAGGAGAAAGAGATCTTGCAATAGGTCTGCCCTAAGGTCTGATTGTAAGATACTGAGGGGTTCGCCACCAATCTAGGGCTTGGAAAGACAAATGAAATGAAAATCAAAATGCTTAGACCTAATACAATTTAATCTTTCACTAAATGACCTAAAAATGCATGTAAAACATAATAGAAAATTGCAAGATGAAATGTGTGCACTTGGAAACCTGAAGGAGGTTGAATGAAGCTCATAAATGCTAAAAAAACTAACTTTAATGTTGACTAGGAATCATATGCCAATCTAGGTGATTTAGTCCCAGATATGGGTTTCTATGCAGAAAGAGGAATCTGGAAAATGGGTGTTTCAACTAGAAAAATATGAAAAATGACCTAAAATGGGACTCATACACTAGAACCTGTGTATCAGTCCATTTAGGGTTTTTTGAAGCTTCAAAACCTAAATTTGGTCTTTGAATCTCTGCTCTGTGCTTTCCAATTGATTTCCAGATCTGAAATCATGATTTGCAACCTATAGAAGTCTTCCAAGTATCTCCAATGCAAAGTGACAACTTTCTCCAAACTTGCTCTTTAATGTGTCTTCAACCTAAACCTACAAATCACATGCTAAGGAGAGGGAAAAATGTTGTTTTGTTAGTGGAAAGGGCTTTGCCTTGGTCAAACCTTATTTTGGTAATCAAACCTTGTAATGAAATGAAATAGGAACGGAGAATGATGAATGTACAAAATATGATGTTGCAACTCACCAAACCCTAGCAATAAAGTGCTGCAAACATGTATGAAGTGGCTCCAATGGATGTAGATTTTGAATCTTGCTTGAATGTGATAGATCTTGAGTTGAATGCTATCTTGAATCATGAACCCTACACCACAATTGTTAGCTCCAAAACAAACATGATGCATGAAGACTTTGACATGATGCTTGATGCTTGAATAATGCTCTAAAATGCTTGATAATCTTCCATTGAATGATTTTTTTAACACTTGAATGCTATTGTGAAATAAAACTTTCTATATACATGAATATTTGAATGATTGGGGTGAAAATGAGTGAAATAAACTTGTATTTATACTTAATAATGCAAAAATTCTCAAAACTACAACACTACAAGCTGACATTAGATCTAGGAGAATAAAATCCCACCAATAATTTTAATTAATTTTAATTTTGGGCCATATGGGACTCATATACCCAAGGTGGCATATGAGTACCATTAGGTATAATTTATGGGGTCAACTTAAAAAATGCTTAGAAAGGTGTAGAATCTAGAATGGGACCCAAAAAACTAGGTGAGACTCATATGCCTAAGGTGGTGTATGAGTCCCAGACCATCAAATCTAGGCCACACAACTTAAAAACACCTAAATTATGATTGTATATTGATTTATGTTAGGATCATCCTCAAAAAGATGCATTAAATGAGGCTTGTGGATGCAAAATAAGGCTATTTAAAGCATAAAGAAGCCTAATTATTTAATAAAACCCTGGAAAAGTGTGAAAATGTGTTACAACACTTTACAACACTCCAAATAAGGCACCATTAAGCTCATTTAGTTTACAAGGGCCCAAGACCTAATGCGAATATATTAGACATATTACAACACTAAATCAAGGACATGTTAGGGAGTAATTTTTCCATCATTACACTCTGTCCCTTTTTGTGCATTGTAACTAGTGCTTCTACATAATTCTCAATTTTATTTTTGTCGAATTGTCTATTGAGAGGGGTGGTGATCTTGTCCATGAAGAGATCACTTCTTGTGAGGTTTGGAAGAAGGATAATGATATTTGGACTATCCTTCAATGGGGAAAGCTTGTGAATTATGTAGAGGGTATGGTAGGGCATGACCCTAACATCTCCATGGAATTTTCCAACTCATGGAAGGATGAAAATGTGGTTGTGGGGGATTAAATTTTCTTCATTAACATGGAGCTTATCACCAAGGTCACTAGTCCTTCCTTATAAGGGACTTGTCTCCCTATAAATCCCAAAGGCCACTATGGTCCCTTGGGGCTCACCTAGTGAACAACTAGCTTCACTAGCCCTTGTGAGCATACATTTTTTTTGCATAGTGGAAAACACGTTCCACTTGTAAACCTTTTTGTTGAAACAACCTATACCTGGTCCACATCACATTGGACGACCAGTCGAAGCATGATCCATTGCATTTTTATTTTTTATTTTTTATTTTTCTATCTTTGATGGTGTATGTTTGCGATCTAGTTATGGATTCATATATCATCTGCAAGTGTGTTCCTTTGTGCTTATGTTTGTTTGTCATAGGATTTTTATCTTGGGGGCTTGGCTACCCTCTTGATTATTGTCATCCTATCTTACTAACATTTGTACATTTGAACCCCTCTTGATTGCGTGGTTGGCTACTTTAGTGTGAGTTTGAAGCAAGTTTATCCTCTCACTAAAGTGGGGACTAAACGTAGTATAGGAAAATGAATACCCTTGCATTTTCACACTTTTTTACACCCACCTTGCTTTGTTTATCCTTATTTATGTCTTAATTGGTCCTATTTTTCATCCACAAGCCTAATGAATTGTATCTTTTTTATGGCTAATCCCGACAAACATCGAAGGGTAAATGATAATTTAATGATTCTGGCTGTGTGTCCCTGATTTTTGGACTAGGACTAAAACGCCACCTAGGGCATATTTGTCCTCCAAAAGTCTCGTGACCCTCATTTTAAAAGAACCTTAAATGGCCCCCTCTTTGGAGTCTATGCCCCAGGACTAAGACACCACCTAGGGTGTCTTAGTCCCCCTTAAGTTCTTTTTGGGATTTAATTTCAATCTTGGTGGGATTTAGCCTCCTTTAATTAATGAATTCATACACGTCGACTTGGTGTGGTGTAATTTTAGGATATTGAGCATAGATAAGTATAAATTTATAAGGTTCCTTTCATTCATTTTCATCCTAAAATCCAAGCATTCAAGTATTCATGCATTATATAAACTTTTTGATCAAGAGAGAATTCAAGATTAGTTCATCAAGCATTTGGAGCCATCATCAAGATTCAAGCATCATGTGTGTTTTTTAGCTAATATTTGTGATATAGGGTTTTGATTCAAGCAAGCAATTCAAGTTAAGATCCTCAAGCATTGATTCAAGTCAAGATCTACATTCAAGCTAGCCACTTCACACAAGTTTGCAGATTTCATAACAAGGGTTTGGTGAATTGCAACATAAGACTTCGTTCATTCATAATTTCCCTCCATTATTTCATTTCAAGGTTTAATTACCAACAATGGGTTTGACCAAGGAAAACCCCCATTTACTAACAATCAACAAAATTTTCCTCTCTTGCATGCTTGTGTTTGCAGATTTAGGTTGAAGACTTGAAGATCATTTGAAGTGAAAAGTTGCAAAGTTGCATTACAAAGTTTTCATCTTCACAAAAACTCATCTATAGGATATATCTGAGAAGAAGGAAGTGTAGACATTGAACCCTAGGTTCACATTAAGAGATTTCATAAATTAAAGACATGAATAAGTCAGCAGTAAGGGCGTCTTAGTCGTCTGAGTGGTATTTTGTAGAGTTTCTTTGAGATTTTGCTCTAACATCCAAAGATTTTGTATTTCCCTCAAAAAATAGCAGTGGGACTAGGACAACAGTAAGGGTGTATTTGTCTTCCCTAGCATATTTTGACAGTATTTTTGCATTTCCAGAATCCTCATTACATTTCCAGACTTCCTAGGTACATACATCCTAACTTACTGTTACTTATTTTTTTCATTTACACTCATCATTTGGCTTGCATTACTAGGTTTTGTGAGTTTAATATCAAGTTGTATTTTCTAAGCCTTTACTTGGTGGTGAATCCTTCAAAGCATAAAGAGCCCCCCCTCAGGTCTTCCTTGTTGAGAATTGACTCACCTTTGTGTTTATAGTCAATCCAATTTGGGATCCTAGGGCATATTTGAATGATAATAGGGGAAGAGTGGTGTTATATGACCTAGGCCATAAAGGACCTATTTTCCTATTGTTTAATTTGTTTGGTAATGAAGAGAACCATTGTAAGGAAATATCTTTCGAGGACCTAGGGAAAATATTAGCCAAGAGTTTATCATCAAGAATAAAGTCACTACATACGAAGTATAAGCAGAAACATGGTTAAAAGGATCCCCTTTCCTTCCATATTTCTCAAATCTAGGCACCTCTACACCTTGTGGAATCAGTGTTTGCAATATCTCCAATGAAAAAAGATTGCTTTTGATATAATATGTAGGTGGGCCATTTTGATTTTGGTTGATGGTGGAAACTTTCTTTTGAAGGGATGAAACGGTTTGGAAGAGTTGATTTATGAGAGGTTCATTATTTGTATTATGAAATGGAGGTGAAAAAGGTGAAGATGTGTATGCGTTTGATGGAAAAGTGAATGGTATACTTATAGGTGGTAAGGTGGTAGGAGATATGATGTGTGATGCCACAAAGGTACTAGGGATGCTAGCAGAAATACCAAAGGAAGGAATCACATTACTAGTTGGTTGCATTGTTGTTGTGACTTGAGGGTTGGTATAGGTAGGAATAGAGTCAATTGTTGTGGGAGGAGGAATTTGAATTCCTCCTTGGCTTGTAACATTGTTCATAGGTAAAGGACTACTAGTGGTTGAGGTAAGGTGTTTTCCAAAGATCTGAACTATGTTATGCACAAGGTCAAGTCCATCTTCACTTTCAAGCATGTGATGAATGTTATCTATGGTAGGGATGGTAGTGGTTGAAATGTTGTCATTTTACACTTGATGTTGTAGGTTTTATAAATCTTCATGAATTTGAATTATGTTTTCTTGTGGAACACTATCAATCCTTATTTCAACATGCATCACACTACTTGAAGGCAAAGAGTTGTTAAGGGTATGGTTCATACCTAGTGTATTCTAGTGTCAATACTAGGAGTGGAAGAGCTAGACAACCCAAGATCCATGAGGATTGTGCTATCACTGAATGGCACGAGTCTTGAACTTCATCTCACTGTAGTATTAACAATAGGACACGAAATACTCATGCAAGTGATACTAAATGCAAGTTGAATGCAAATGCAATACAAGCTAAGTGCAATGAAATGACTATAACAAAATCTCTATATACTAAAACATAAAAGTATCCATAGAAAACAAGAGGACAAAAACAAAGTCCCTCTGTAAGCTGAGGGGCATATGAGTCTAGTAATGATTTTTTTCAAAACATTTAGAAAAAATTCAATTTATTTTTATGCTTTTCAATTTGTATGATGTGTAGACTAAATGAAAATGCAGATTTTATATGTTTTTCAATGATTTGAGATGCAAAAATGCAACCTATATTCACTTTCACTTATGCCAGAATTAGAAATCGTAGAATTCCAATTAACTAATGCAATGTTAATTCAAGAAAGATCTAGGATGATGATGCACTCCAAATTAGAATTATGATGTTCTAAATGCAGTTTCACCAAAATGAAACAACGGAAATTGAGTATATGCTTTTGTATGGTTTAGGACATAGAGAAAAAACCACTTTCCAATTATCTCATTGAAGGGAAACCCTAGAGATCTCAATGCAAAGGAGAAAAAGATCTTGCAATAGGGCTGCCCTAAGGTCTGATTGTAAGCTAATGAGGGGTTCACCATTAAGATAGGGATTGGAAAGACAAATGAAATGCAAATAAAAATGCTTAGGCCTAATGCAATGTAATCTTTCACTAAATGACCTAAAAATGCATGTAAAATAGAACAAAAAATTGCAAGATGAAATGTGTGCACCTGGAAACCTGAAGGAGGTTGAATGAAGCTCTAAAATGATAAAAACACAAAATTTAATGTTGACTAGGAATCATATGCTAGTCTGGGTGATTTAGTCCCAGATATGGGTTTCTATGCAGATATAGGAATCTGGCAAATGGGTGTCTGAAAATACACAAATATGAAAAAATGACCTAAATTGGGACTCATACACTAGAACTGGTGTATCAGTCTAGTTAGGATTTTTTGAAGCTTCAAAACTCGAATCTAGTCTTCAATGTTTGCTCTGTGATTTCCAATTGATTTCCAAATATGAAATCGTGATTTGCAACATGTAGAAGTCTTCCAGGTATCTCCAATGCAAGGTGACAACTTTGACAAATTTCTCCAAACTTTCTCTTCAAGGTGTCTTCAGCATAAACCCACAAATCACACACTAAGGAGAGGGAAAAATGTTGTTTTGTTAGTGGAAAGGGGTTTTCCTTGGTCAAATCCCATTTTGGTCATCAAACCTTGTAATGAAATGAAATAGGAATGGACAATGATGAATGAACAAAATATAATGTTGCAACTCACCAAACCATAGCAATAAAGTGCTGCAAACATGTATGAAGTGGCTCCAATGGATGTAGATCTTGATTCTTGCTTGAATGTGATAGACCTTGAGTTGAATGCTAACTTGAATCATGAAACCCTACATGACTATTATTAGCTCCAAAAAAAACATGATGCATGAAGACTTTTACATGATGCTTGATGCTTGCATAATGCTCTAAAATGCTTGATAATCTACCTTTGAATGCTCTTGTGAAATAAAACTTGCTATATGCATGAATACTTGAATGCTTGGGGTGATTTAATGAGTGAAAGAAACTTGTATTTATATACTTAATTATTCAAAAATTCTCAAAATTACAACACTAGAAGCTGACATCAAATCTAGGAGAATAAAATCCTACCAAGAATTTGAATTAATTTTAATTTTTGGCCACATCAGACTCATATGTCCAAGGTGGCGTATGAGTCCCATTAGGAATAATTTATGGGATCAACTTCAAAAATGCTTAGAAGGGTGTAGAATCTAGATTGGGACCCAAAATTGTAGGTGGGACTCATACGCCTAAGGTGGCGTATGAGACCCAGACCATCAAATATGCGCCACACAACCTAAAAACACCTAAATTATGATTGGATATTGATTTATGTCAGGATCATCCTTGAAAAGATGTATTAAATGAGGCTTGTGGATGTAAAATAAGGCCATTTAAAGCATAAAGATGCCCAATTATTTAATAAAACCCTAGAAAAGTGTGAAAGTGTGTTACAACACTTTACAACACTCCAAATAAGGCACCATTAAGCTCATTTAGTTTACAAGGGCCCAAGACCTAATGTGAATATATTAAGCATATTACAACACTAAATCAAGGCCATGTTAGGGAGTAATTTTTCCATCATTACACTCTGTCTCTTTTTGAGCATTGTAACTAATGCTTAGATACATAATTCTCAATTTTATTTTGGTTTAAGTGACTATTGAGAGGGGTGGTGATCTTGTCCATGAAGAGATCACTTCTTGTGAGGTTTGGAAGAAGGATTATAAGGATATTTGGACTATCCTTCAATGGGGAAAGCTTGTGAATTATGTAGAGGGTATGTTAGAGCATGATCCTAACATCTCCATGGAATTTTCCAACTCGTGGAAGGACAAAAATGTGGTTGTGGACGACTAAACTTTCTTTTTTCAACATGGAGCTTATCACCAAGGTCATTGGTCCTTCCTTATAAGAGACTTGTCTCCCTATGAATCCTAAAGGCCACTAGAAAAAGAAGTTGGACAATTTTTTGAAGAAAGGGGAGAAAATTAATTTACTATAGAATGACTTCAATAAAGATGAACTCCTAGGTGTTTAGAGAATAATGGGGGAAGTTCTGATGCAGTATGTTACTTTGGGAGGTAGGTTTAAGTGCTTGCACACTCATCTTTTTCCCATGCTTAATCATTTTTTTTATAATGTCAAAATAAACTTTGTGTTCCAGATAATGTCCTCTCTCGGACAATCTATCAATGTGAAAATGAACTTTTTTTATACAAAAACCTTGTTTGATTGTGTGAGAGAATGAAGCCATCAAAGTAAGGAGACTAATACATAAAAGTTATGAAGAACCTAATACGTCCTAGCCATTTTTTTACTTGATACTATCCCTGTACATGCAAGGAAAGTATTTACCGTGGTCGTATTATACTAATATCCAACAAGCACAACAAACAAAAGAAATGATCAATGCCCCATTCCTTTCTCTCTAAATTATTTTATAAGCATCATCAAGAGATCATTGAAATTGACCAATAAGATAAATCATAAGAAAATATCAAAATGAACAAACAACCAATGTTATTCATATCTCTTGCCAAAGGATTATGTTTTTTATAGTGATTTCCAATGTTGATGTCCATTGTAGGAAAGATATATCCATAGGCCATGTTATTGGATGTTTGGATAATTCTAACTATTTGATAGGTCATTGATATAAATGTTAACTAATGTGTTTAACCATGATCAAGACTAAAGATTTTTGCATTTTAAAGTTTTGTGTTTTGCTAATTGTTGTGCCTATTTTTATTTATCTTGCCAAAGGTTGAGTGTGATGAACAACTTACTATGGGTGAAATTTTATTGTAGATAAAGAAAAAATAGGATGGGTGATTTGTTTTCCAAATATTTCAATGTTTTTGATATTTTTGAATTTTTTTGAGGTTGCTTTTTGATTATTTGAATGTTTGAGTTTTCAAGAAATTTGAGGTTGTTTTAGGCTTTGAATGTTTTCTAAATGTTTTGAGTTTCACATTTTCCATATGTTTTTGTGTTTTTTAAGGTTAGAATAGGAACAAGACCTAAGGAGGATGAACCTAATGCCTTGTGGACTCATCAGAGGGCCTTGCCTATGTAAATGCATAGAGACAACGTAGTTCGACTGACTTTGACAAGTGATCATTTATTGATGAAATATGAACATTGATGGATTGTTAGTTTATTATGACAGACCAATAAAGGACTAACCTAAGCTACATGGGTGCATCGATGATGGCCTTGCCTATCTACATGAACAGAGGCAACATCATTCGATAAGTGTTTTTTATTTTTTTCAATGTTTTGACCATTTCAGGGGTTTTGACTTGATTTGGATTTTTTTGGTTTTCAAGATGATTTGGATGTTTTTGGATTTTGACAACGTTTCAAATGGTTTTTTATTTTTTGAGATGTTATGAATGTTTTTTTATTTTGACAATTTTTTGAATGTTTTTGGATTTTTGAGAATTCACAAATATTTTGATGATTTTGGATTTTTTTGCCAATATTTCAAGTCCTTTTGGATTTTTGAGATGTGAATGTTTTTGGATTTTGAAGATATTTCATATATTTTTGAATTTTTGAGACTTTACAAATATTGTGATGTTTTTGGATTTTTTGCTTATATTTCAAGTGTTTTTGGATTTTGAGATGTTATGAATGTTTTTGGATTTTTGCAATGTTTTTGGATTTTGAGACTTTATAAATATTTAGATGTTTTTAGAAATTTTTGCATATATTTCAAGTGTTTTTGGATTTGAGATGTTTTGAATATTTTTGGATTTTGACAATGTTTTGAATGTTTTTGAGATTTTGAAATATTTTGAACGTTTTTGAGATTTTGACAATGTTTTGAATATTTTTGAGATTTTGAAGAATTACCTTAAGGGAATATACAAGAACCTGATCTGATGCAGGTATATAAATATGCACCCGGTTTGATGTGATAGACTACCTTGATATAGACAGGGAAAACTAATGTTAGGAGTATGCCAAGTAGTAGTAAAGGGGATAGATACCTGCTAAGTGCCAAGATATGGTATAGACAAAAACAAATGAAGGAATAAATAGGATAAACAACTAAAAGATGGATGAAACCTAGAACACGATGTCAATATCACATTGTGAGATATTGGACATGGATCAAGATTTATTCAAAAGTAAGATGCAAGTACCCGCCCCCAGTGTCTAGCAATGTTTAATATTTCAATAGCAAATTAAGATACTGAATGGATAAGCATACATAGATTTATAATAGATTTTATTGTGTAATAGGATTATTATGAAAATTCTAGATATAGGTCATAGGAATACATGGGAATCACTAATAAGAGCCATGCCAATATTTTTCCATGAGTAAAGTTGAAGTATATACCAAACCTTTTCCAAGATCAAGATAATTTGGAAGATCTAAATAGAAACGGATTGGAGAGATGGAGGGAATGCTGGATGTATCATGAAATGGATGAGATTCTTCCACTAAAATGACACACATAAGAGATCGATTCTACTCATGACACTTGTTTGTTAGGTTTTCAACATGGTTCTTGCCCAAAGCACCACCAAAGTGGTTTTCATTGGAGGATACTTTTTATTTTCTCTTTTTATTTTTTTTGATTTTTTTAAGGTTGTAGATCATGTGAAACCACCTAGCAATACAGATGTAGATATTTCTACCATGATGTGCCAACAATATTATGCTTGGAGGAGTTGCTTTTCCAAGATATGAGAACTTGAATGTAACCCCTGAGAATTCTTATTTTCCTTGTTGATACTAGAGTCAACCTTATCTAGGTGCACACATCATGAAAGGGTGCCCTTAGAGTCCTTATGATAGAGCGCAACTTCCAAGACATGGTCAATGCGAGAGTTAGATATCATGGATGTTGAAGTGGATGGTGGAGTATGAAGAGGAATATAAAATGTGGAGGAATTGGTTGAAAATTTGGAACCTTTGATTCTCCAAACTTGGGTTGATGAGAAATGAAAAGTGGATATGAAGTTATGAGTGAAATTAGAACCAACTTCTTGATATACCATATATGTCACTTGTGAAGTCTTCTTTTGCATCAACAAACATTTTTGATGAATGAACTTTCCTTTTTGATTTTTCCCCATAATTTCTTTGACTAATGGAGTTTGATGAGGATGCTTTTCTTTCTTTTTCTTTGACATACATTTGAATTTTCTTTGTCCATTTTTCTTGGTTGATTATTTTTCTTCAGTGACTTGCTCTTTTTTGTGGCATATATTATTCTCTTTTTTTGGTCCCAATCGATGGGTGAAAATATGCGAGGATAACAATTCATGATATGACTAGTTGTAGTGTTGGTAGCAATTTTATCATAAGGAATCCTTATGCTCCCCATGTTAATATTTGCACTAGATAAAGTTACCATTGACGTTGTGGAGGTATCACTATCATGCTTAGATTTTTGATTGCTATAAAACCAATTTCTTTCTGGTCAAGTTTGTTGACTAGCTTTGTTGATTTTAAAATATTATGCTTTTGTAGGCCCAACCCTTTACCTTGATAATGCATCCATTGACAAATAGCAACTAAGTATGAGTTGTCCTGGAAACATGATGTTATTTCATCTACACTCTACTACTTAGGAGTGTTAATTTTCAGTACTGATTCTAGGATACCTTGTTCTTGTAAACATAACCATTTTCTTTGATAATGTTGGATATCTTCATACTCAATTTCTTCAATATGACTTTGGGATGTGTCAGATTTTGATGTTGTCTCAAGGGATGTCAGTGATTCAAAGTCAAAGTAAGGATATTCTATAATTTCCATCATTGATTTCTTTTGTGTGATGATGTCAAAAGTGGGAGACTCTTGTTTTGGATGAAGATCCTTTGTATGTCCATCAGATGGAAGTATCTCATGGGTAGTATTTGATATGTCTTTGAAGTATTGGATGGATTGGAAGATGGTCATTACATCATGATAGTATTTTGGAGAAGTGAGCTCCTCATCTCAACTTATGTTAGAGCAACTGTCACTGATAGATCAAAAAATACTATGTAGATCATGATAATGCTTTGGGGATATGACCTCTTGACCTTGACTCAATTCGAAGAACCTTTCATTATAATCAAGATTATTTTCTTGACATGACTCTTAGATGGGTGGTATAGCTTTGGTAGAATACTCTTTGCAAGATTTAGTGGATATGGATGGAACAATGAAGGATTTTTGTTGCATTGGAACTTCTTCAATATGTCCAATCATTAATTCATATGAGGGAGGGATATTGTATTCTGAGACGTATTTGATACCATTTTGATATGAAAAATTGCTAGACATTGTTGATTGGTCTTGATTTTTCTCTAGGAAAGTGTCTTCAAGCATGTTTGATTCCTTATCTTGTAATGAATGAGTAACAAATGTGTCCTACCACAAAATATTGAAGGTATGATTTACATTGATTGAGCTTGATGCATTTTCGGAATCTTTTTCCTTCCCATAATTAGGCATAGGAATTTTATAGATCACTAAATCTTCATTCCTTGATTTTTGATTAACATCAACTTATCCTTGATCGATAAGGTCTTGGATAAGATGTTTGATTTATATATGGTTTTGTGTTTTGTGTCGCTTAGTTTGATGAAATTCACAATGATCTTCATCTCTGTACCACAAAGGTTTGACTTGAGGTTCTTGATAATTTTTTAAATCTGCAAGGGTGATGAGGTTTGATTTAATCAAATTCATCAACACTTTTTCAATGGGTTCCCCTAAGGGAGTGAACTATTTTTGAGGAGCATTGTTTTGTCTTGGTGGTGGTACTCGCGGAGGATTTGTATTATTAATAGTTTTTTATGTATTTTTTTGTTGTGTAGGTATGTTTGATGGTGCCTTAATAACAATCTTTGCATCCACCACACCATCATTAGTCATGTTCATATTTTATCCCAAAATTGGGGTTTTTCGTTGGAACTAGATGGTTGATTGTGAGTTTGTGTGGATCCCCTATAAATTAAGGCTCATTCAATGTTAAGAAATTTTGATATCTACTCCTCAAACGATGTTACAAATTGCCTTCTTAGTTGGAAGTCTAAATCTGTTTCCACATTTCCTACAACAATATCCACTTGTTGTCTTTTAGGTATAGGCCATGTACATTTTCTTTGTTTGTTTCTCCATTGTTATAAGAATGATGCAAATTTTTCTCCCTTGTTCTATTTAAGGGTATAAAGTTCCTCCAAGGTTTCATTGGCCTCAATATTATAGAAGTATGCTACAAATTGACCTATTATCTCTTGAAATGTTATGATTCCTTGGGGTAAGTGTGAAATCCATTCCTTAGCTTGCCCTCCAAAACTTCTTAGGAAGAGACACATAAAGTATGAATTGTTGTATGACACTTCCATACATGCAACATATAACTCTCTAATATGTTCCTCTAGATCACCACATCCTCTATATTTGTCAATTTTAGGTATCTCAAAGTTTAGAGGGAATATTACCATTGTTATGCTTCAATAAAATGGATAAGGACATATGTTTTGAACCGTATACAACTTCTTAGTCTTTCCCATTTGAATGTCCTATATTTTTTGTGTGAGTTTATGAATTTGTGAAGATATATCTAATGGAGGATCGTTTGATGGTGAAGCATACATGTGTACATTTGGATCATGCTAAGGAGGAACATTTGTGTCATATGAACCCATTTGAAATTGATGATTACTAGTTTGATATTGTGAATATATAGGACCCATTTGATAGTTTCCTTGAGGTGTAAAGATGGTTTGATGTTGCAGTTTCCCTTGATATTGAGGAGATGCATTATAAAGTCCATATTGAGCTTGCGAGATAACATTTTGTTGTGATGGATTTGGTTGTTGATAATTGATGTATGTCAATTGTTGCAAGTTTTGTTGTGACATCAATTATTGTTGGGCTAGTTGTTGTTGCAACTATTATAGAGTAGTACATTGTTGATCTTGTAATGGTTGACCTTGATGTTGTGTTAGTGGTTGTTGATATTGAAGATATTATTGATTTTATGGCATGGTGTTGTGAATGGATTGTTGATGTTGAGGTGGCATTTGGTTTTGAGATTGAGACCCTTGATATGGTAGATTTTGAATATTTTGGTTTTGATATGACGTTTGTTGAAGACCTTGATTTTTAGAATTCACCTAGTTTTGCAGATTCACTTGATTTTGAGACCCTTGTTGTGACACTTGATGTTGAGACACTTGATGTAGTTGAGGGTTCACTTGATGTTGAGACATTATATTTTGAGACCCTTGATATTGTTATCATACTTGTTGAGGACCTTTATTTTGTGGTATCATGGGTTAAATTCCTTTATTTTTTTGTAACATTGGTTGAGGTCCTTGATTTTTTTGGGTTTGACCTTGATGACTTTTTTGAATTCTAGGTATATTTGTATGAACATTTTGAGCATCAAATATTGATGGAATGTTGGTGTTGAGTGTTGCTAGATTATTGACCAGTGTTGAGTGTTGGTGGAATATTGGTGTTTTGGGGAATGCCTATTTTTTTTGATTCCCTAGACTTTGAGTATTGTATAAGGGATTGATGTATTGATTTGTGAAATTTGTTGAACCTACCATCCTTGGTTGACTTGATACATTTGATGAGGATGGTTGTGTTATTTTTTTTTTTACAATATTATGGACTAAGGAGTCATTTTGAGAAGGTTGATTCATAGGTTCCATGCTTATGGATGGTTGTTCCCTTAGTTTGTTCACATCAAATGTTTGGGAAGTTTTGCACCTACTTGTGCAAGTTTAAGTCTGTAGTGATTTGGATCCTCACTTATCACCACTTCTAATGCTTTGATGAAATATTGGTCTTGTTTCATTTCTAAGATCTCCTCATGAGTGAAATCATGAGTTTTGTTTGTAATATCCTCTATTTGAATCCTTACTTCTTGTGATTGATTTTTTGTTCAATCTTGGGATGCTTAATTGGACATCTTTATTTTCTTTGATGAAGGAGTCCCATCCTCTTGTGAAATTGTTTGTGGCATACCAAAAGGTTGATCACTAAAATCTATGTTTTTAGAAACGTTTGAGTCATTTTGATTGGTAGTGGTATGCATCTTTGAAGAACTAGGGTTTTCTTCCATGATTCTTTTATATTGTGACCTTATTGTAACCCTACAAGTTGTGCCTACCTTTGAAAATGTTTGATGTGAATTGTTTTGTTGAAATTCCTTGGTATCCTCAAATATTTCTAATAAAGACCTTCTAATAGGTTTAGGACCAATGATTGATGGATTTTGTGAATGTGTAAACTCTCAATTTTTGACCATAATCTAGAATCAAGTTTTTATTGATGTGTTTTTATGTTGATGCTTATGAACTTGAAAACCTTGAGTGTAGAATTGTGACTTCAAGGTGAGTTTTTCCAAAAAGATGTGCACTAATCCAACTAAATGCTTAGAAATAGATTGTTTCTAAACATAGAGCTAAACTATTTGATTTTGTGAAAAACTTAGTCTGAGATATTTGGTGTCAAAAATTTCAAGTTTTTGTGTGTCGATAGTTGATTTTTTGATGTTTTGATGTTGATTGTTTGATTGTTGATCCTAATTGAAAACATAGAAGATGTTTTTGAAAAGACCAAGATGTTGAAGAACATGAAATTTTTGTTGTTGTTTGATTGACTGATATAAGTGAGCCAAGATTGGTTTTGTTTAAATTTAAACTAGTTTCAAATCAATTTGATGTAACTTTAGAACTAGAATACAAAATCAACTTTTCTTGTTTAAAGTTGTAGTTTTCCAAATTAGGAAAAATCATCACTCTGTTCATGTGAAAGCATTAGATTGTCAAGTAAATGCATTGATCTATCATGTCAATGAATTGAGCTATTTTTCTACAAAAGCATCAATATTCTACAAAGGAATCGATGTTTGATAGAAGTGTCAGATTGTCTAGCAAATGAATCGCTATGTAAAATATCCCTTTTCCCTAGAAAATGTGTCAATTTGTGCAAAGGTGTTGATGTGAAAATAGAAGTGTCATTTTGATAAAAATAGAAGTGTCAATTTGTGTAAAGGCATCACACTATTTAGCAAAATATGTCAATATGTTCAGGGGATCTTTAAAATGCAAGTTGACATAATTTGTTTGATGTTTTGATTGTGGAAACATAGTAAAAAAAATGTGAAACCAACTCAATGAGGTGATCAGGTAATTTGTACATGTTCTTCTTCCACAAGAACTCACTAATTGGTGTTACAAGGTCTCAACATGAAAAAAACACCATATTGCACAACCTATTTAATGGATAGATCAGGTTTATCTTCTCAAATTAGGCTCGCACAATAAAATACTACACTTAGAATGAGTAAATAGATTATACATGCATACACGATACACCTCTTACTTGGAAGAAAAAGTTCTTTGCAAGGGATTTTGTCACCTCAAATATGCTTGGTACATGGTGAGTAGCTTCATGGAAGTAGGCTATTCTATTGCATCACTAAGAGAAGACATTTGAAAGTCTTAGGCCTCTTAAAAAAAGGTTTCTAGTGGGTAGAACTTGGTGAACATCACCAACAGGTCTCAAACATTTCCTTGAGAAACCAAAAAATCATAGTCCCTAATGCAAGTTTGGAGTGCTACATGCACAGATAGACCTACAATTTTCACTCTCAGTGAATTTATATAGTGCACCCAAAATCCCCACTTGAGGTTGAACCCTTGAGTTCTCCATTATCACATGTATCTCAAAGAAGTCACCCTACTCAAAATGAAAAAGGAGTTACTATTTCTCTTCACCCAAGATATGTAAGAACTACCTTATAGGGTTATTTAATAAACATAGATGCAAGTCCAAGATGTTTCTCTTAACCAGAGATCACACTAGGGACAAGGGGAGGGTATACACATATGAATTACCAAACACAAAATATAATGAAGAAAAAGTTCATTTTAAGTGTACCAAAATAGATGTGTGGTTTGTTTTAATCCCAAATAAAATATGTGTTCATTTTTACCAAAAGACAATTGTGTGTTCATTTTAAAACACAAAATATACGTGTGAGTATTTGTGGGGTTCAACTCTTAAAGCACTAATGCTAAATGTGAAGCTAAGCTAAAGCATTAAATGAAAAAAACTCTTAGGTCATCCTTCACATAAGTGTTAAGAAACACTTTGGAATTCTAAGTCATTCTTTGTGATTTAGTGTTAATGAACACTTTGATCCATAGCTTGATGATTCACCTAGTTCCTACAAATATTAGTGTCATAAACTAGAAAATAGAAAATAGGAAACATTTAAGGTTAGGTAAAAAAGTCATCTGAAATTTGGATGAAACCCTAAAAGTTGAATACACTTTTTTACCTACAAATGCATCACTCTATTAGACACATGTGTCGCTCTATCAAATTGATGTGTCAGACTAGTATTTATGTAGATGCACCGAAGTTCTGTGAATGCGTCACTATTTGGAAAGTGTGTCGCTATATGGACATGCAAATAGAAAGAAATAAATGATCAGAAGATGCACGACTATTTGCAAATGCATCACCATTTGACCTAGAAATGTGTTTCCATTTGTGTATGAATTGACTTGTTAGAATTCAAGTGCGTCGCTTTGCCTCTTGGTCCTATAATGTTTAAAAAACTCAAAAAAATTCAATCAATTAGGGACATGGGATCCTAATGGGTGTGCCAAAATGTGAAAATGGAAAGTCAAGAAGATCAATTACAATTCAAATAAACCAAGTAAATAAAAAAAATGATCTAACTAAACCATATTCCAATGAAATTGTTGCATAATATCAATTAAGATGCCATTAAAACATGAAATGATCATAAAATTCAAATGAAATCCTAAATTAATACAAGAAAACCTCATCCAATTGGGGGATTAGGGTTGGATTGATTTGGAATGCTTAGCAAGCCTAATCCATTGTTGATGATGCAAAGCTTAATAATGAATTTATGAAGAAGGACGAGGTTGATACACAAAAGTGATCTCAAAATAGTGAAGGTAAGTAGAAATTTTTGTATAATATGGTTGCTCAAATGATTTGTGAATGCGATTCTCATGAAAATGAGAACTATTTATAGGATTTTTGGAGAAATGAATGGATAAGATCAAATTGGCTAATCAATGGCTAGAATTGAATGAGAGGAAATGGCATGGATCAAAGATCAAATCAAAGGATAAAATCACTTATTGACATGGATCAATGATATTAATCAAGGGATCAATTTGATTGAGACAAATGTAATCCATCAATTTTAGGAAGATGGAGAAGATATTTCCATGTGGAGGGAAATATTTGAATTCAAATTGGAGGAATATTCCATGAGAATATTCTTTCAATGATTGGAAAAAATAGAAGAAATTATTCAATTAAATAATTAAGAAATTATTTAATTGTGCAAGTGGAGGGACTTTAGGGATTTAATTAAAAAGTTAGAATCATTTAATCAAAGTGGGATTTAGGACATTTAATTAAATAATTTGGGTTATTTAATCAAATGAGAGGACTTAAGAGATTCAATTAAATAATAAGCATTATTTAATCAAATGAGATGAAAATTAGTGTGAAAGGGGTGAATTAATCAAACAATATTAATTATCCAATTAATAGAAGAAAAAATCAATGAATTTAATTAAAAAATTGACATTATTTAATTAAATAGGTGAAAATGTGCGAATTAAGATAGAAATGGTATCAGTAATCAAATTAGGTGTGTGATATTGATCAATTTTGTTTTAGATATCTACATAATGTATTTTCAACAAGAAATAAAAAATTACTTTGCAACAACACAAGTTCTATATAGTCTTGTTTACCTATGTCCACCTACAGGTGGTATTAGAGCCAAATCAAAGTCTTGAAGCTTATAGAAGGAGCATAGGTTGTAGAAGATATAGTTCTATTTGCGAAGGATTTGTCATGGATAGGTCATGTTAATGAGGACTATCTAGTCAAACAAGGAAGAAGCCAACAAGGGATCACACTAGCAAATTTACATAAGCTACAAATGTTTTGGTTGATATCATCAAGATTAAGAAGATTTTAGAAGACCCAAAATGCTACAAGGGAGGTCGATGATTCTAGTTTTCTTCCTTGAATGAAGGCACCGATTATATGAGAAAGAAGCTACATATAGGGAAGCTATTGAGATCACAAAGCTGTTAAAGAAGGAATAATTTTAGTGTTGATGTTGAAGATTGTAGTCAATATTCAATCTAGATCAGAGGCAAGTAAATCATAATCTTGAAGGAAATTATTATATTTTAAGTCTTTTATAAGGTAATTGTAGAAATTGGAAGGAGAGCGTTGTTGGTATAGAGGGAAGTAAATGCATCAATCTATATTAGCATATTCACCTAGTAGAAGTTGTAGGAGGGGTGCATAATTTTTTTCTAAGGATATAATAGTCAAAGACTAGATAGAAATAAAGCCATTGATTCAAGGAGGATACAATAACCCATTAAATGCCGACTTGAAGGGTGTCGTAAGTTTGAAGGTGAAAGATATCCTCAGCTTGCAATTTTTCTAGTTTGATTTGGTAGGTTTGATAAAATATTTTAGTAGCATTTAAAGTTTTTTTTAATCTACTCTATTTTTATTGCATCAATGGGGAAGATTACACTAGTTTTTACAATTAATTGTGCTCAATATTTGTAGTGGATTTTAGTCTAGTATATGTAATTAAAGTTCAAAAAATAGTATTGCTATTGAAAGTTTATATAATTAAATCAAGGGGGAGCATTTACATTCTAAAATTCATTGATGATTATACTAGGAAGACATGGGTTTATTTTTTGAAGTATAAATTTGAAGCATTTGGAAAGTTCAAAGAATTCAAAGCATTAGTTGAAAAATAAAGTGACCTATTCATCAAGGTATTGCGATATGATAGACAAGGTGAATACAAATCAAATGAGTTCTTAGAATTTTGTAGGTATCATGGGATAAAGAAGCAGTTCACTTCAAGTTATACACCTCAATAGAATGGTATTGCAAAAATGAAGAATAGAATAATAATGGAGATGAAAAGAAGCATGTTGAAAGGTAAGAATCTACCTAATGAATATTGGGCTAAAGTAGTAGCTTGTGCAATAAATATTTGTAATAGATGTCCAAAAAAGAGTGTGAAAGATAATATTACACAAGTATGGAGTGGTAAGTATCATAGTGTATCACACTTCAAAATTATAGTTTTGTTTCATTTGCATTTGTGCCAAAGAAAACAAGGAGAAAGTTGGATGATAGAGGTGAGAAATGTATTTTCATTGGTTATTGTAAACATTTAAAAGATTAATAGAAGTTGTTTAATCCTATCACTAAGAAGGTTATTATAAGTAGAGACATTATATTCAAGGAAGAATAAGCTTGGGATGGTAGAATAGATAAATCAATTTCAGTTGGTGCACCAAAACCTCATAGTGAAGAAGAAGATGAAGATCAAGAAAATGAATATGATCAATCTACTATGCAAGAAGGTACTCAATCAAGGACTCTAGAAAGAGAGTAAGGGGAGTCATCAACCCATCCCTCTCCTAATTCACAAGTAATGATTCCAATCCTACACTTGCATCATTATGATCAAGAATTAGAGGTAGGAATTGTAGAAGTTTGCAAGAAATTTATGGTCAAGGAGATGAAATGGATTTACAATCACATTTTTCTTTATTTTCTCAAGATACTATCTATTATGAAGAGGCAATTAAGGAAAAACATTGGGTTAATGCAATGAACAAAAGGATAGAATTAATTGAAAAGAATGACACAAGGGAATTAATTGATTTTCCTAGAGGAAAATAATGTATAGGTGTGAAATGGGTTTACCAAACTAAGTTTTATGCAAATGGGGATGTTGAAAAACATAAAGAAAGATTAATATGTAAAGGGTTTGCACAATAATATGGAATTGAATATAATGAAACATTTTCACCCATAGCAAGACTTGATACAGTTAGAATGGTATTAGAAATTGCAACTCAACATGGTTAGAGAGTTTACCAAATGGATGTCAAATCAACTTTCTTGAATGAATTTATAGAGGAAGAAGTTTATGAACGACAACCAGAAGGATATGAGGTAAGTGGACATGAAGACAAAGTATACAGGTTGAAAACAACACTTTATGAACACAAGCAAGCACTTAGAGCATGGTATAGTAGAATAGATGTATACATGATGGATAATGGATTCAAAATGAGCAACAATGAGCCTACATTATACATGAAAATCAACAAGTAAGGTCAACTTTTTTATTTTTTGTTTATATGTTGATGATTTGAATTTTATTGAGATTAATGAGATATTTTCTAGGCATTGAAGTTGTACAAAATAATAATGTTATTTTTATTTGTCAAGATAAGTATGCAAATGATGTGTTGAAGAGGTTTAGAATGATAAATTGTAAACCAAAATCTACTCCTATATCCATAGGTACAAAACTTAGAAAAGGTTATAATGGGTCTAATGTTAATCCAACTATATTCAAAAGACTTTTTGGAAGTTTGATGCACGTATCTAATAGCAACTAGGCCAAATATTATATATGGAGTTAGTTTGATATCTAGATTCATGGACTCAACTAAGGATTCACATTGGTAAGTTGGGAAAATAATATCAAGGTACATTGCAAGAACTATTGAATATGACATATTGTGTAGAAGTTGTCAAAATCAACTTCAGAGTCCAAGAACATCCGCATGTAAAGAGATACCTATCATAGGGAAGAGAATGGAGAAAAAAGAAAGAGAGGGTTTTGAAGCTCTGTAATATGAAAGATATATTATCATAACAATAGAATAAAATATTTACAAAGATCAATCCTTAAAAGGAGATCATGAAAAACCTAAAAGTAACCCTAATAGGTAGACATTTAATAATTAATATAATTATTAAATGTCACAATATGCAATCTAAAGTGAAATCTTAAGAGAGGAATAAAGGTAACTTAATTAACATAATTAAGTTAAAACCTTTACTCTAACACCCCCCCTTAAGATGAGAAAAAGTGCAGCTACAAACATGTGCAAGAAAGAAAAAGTGACTACAATGCATGAAAGTAAAATTGGGTCTCGACAACTAGGCCTGATCAGGTACCTGAATACAACCAAATCTCTGTAAAGCGGAGTAAAGGAGAAAACCCAGTGGGAAAAAAATCCTCTCGAAAAAGAGATAAAGAAACATGCTAAAAAAAAACATGAAGGAAGGAAGGCCTCATTGAGACCCCCCAAGGACAACTTCCTTCACCCCAAGCATGGAGTGCAATTGAAGATAGCACAGAGATGCGAAAGGTTTAGTGAAGATTTCTGCAACCTTCTCCTCTATAGGAATGTACTCCAAGATGAGAGAACCATCCTAAATCAACTGCCTGATGAAGTGCATGCAGATTTCAATGTGCTTAGTCCGCTGATGCTCCACTGGGTTGCGGGAAATGTGAATGGTACTTTGATTGTCATACCAAAGAATAGTGGGACTATCTGGAGGAAACCCAAACTCTGTCATCAACTATCGAAGCCATAAAACCTCCTGACTAGCTAATACTGCTGCTCGGTACTTAGCCTCTGTAGATGATAATGCAATAGCAGACTACTTCTTGTAAGACCATGTGATAGGACAAGAACCAAGGAAAAAAATAAAGCTAGAAGTAGACTTCCGATCATTGACATCACCAGCCCAATCTGAGTCAGTGAAGCCAATAACGTGAGGGGATCCTGAAGTGTAGTGAATTCCATAATGAGTGGTGCCTCGAATGTACCTCAAAATACATTTGGTTTCTTTCCAATGGATCTCATGAGGATCATGGGAGAATCGAGAAACAAGGCCAACCACAAAGGAAAGATCAAGACGAGAATGTGTCAAGTACAACAAACTGCCAACCAAATGCCTATATAAAGTGGGATCCACTAAAGGAGTAGAACAAGTGGAAGAAAAAACAACACCTGACTAAAATGGAGTGGGGGAAGGCTTGCAATCAAGCATGCCAAATATGTGAAGCATATCAAGAGCATACTTCTGCTGAAATATGGAAATCCCATCTGAAGACTGAATAACCTATAGACCTAGAAAGAAGTGCAGAAGACCGAGATCTGTCATCTCAAATTGCTCCATCAAAGCTCTCTGAACACTCTAAATCATGGAGGATGAGCTACCTATAAGAATGAGATCATATACATATAGCACAAGAATCAAAATATCACCCTTCTAATGCTGAATATACACTGTGTGATCGAAATGACAGCATGTGAAGTGAGAGGAAAGCAAGAAAGAGTCCATCTTCTCATACCAAGCCCAAGGGGCTTGTTTGAGACTATACAACGAATGTCGAAGTCTGCAAACCAAAGAAGTTTCCTGCACATATCCCTGAGGCAGGTCCATATAGATCTCCTCATGTAGGTCTCCATGCAAGAAGGCACTCTTCACATCCATTTGAAACACTGTCCATCCCTGTGAAGCTACAAGTGAAAGTACAAGGTGTATAGAGTTCATCTTGGCGACAAGAGAAAAGGTCTCAGGGTAGTCAATACCCTCTACCTGAGAAAACCCATTCGCAACAAGATGTGCCTTATACTTATCAATCGAACCATCTGCAACATACTTGGTACAATACACCCACTTGCACCGAACCAACTTTCTTCCCTTACGAAGAGGAAAAAGATCCCAAGTATGATTCTTCATCAAAGAAGAATACTCCTCATCCATGGCCCTATCCCACTCAAGGTGACCTATTGCGTCTAAATTTTTTTGAGGATCATCCGAAATGGAATGACTCAAAAAACTAGAACCAGATGTCTGAGCATGAGTACGATGAGTATCTGAAGGATCACCTGCCAAAGAACCAACTGCCTCAATAGTAACACAGGCCCACCTAGGAAAATGCTGAGTGGCTGGTGGTGGTGGAGATGGTGGATCATCATCTACATCATCCTCAAGAGATAATTAATTGTCAAGAGATGAAGAGGGAGGAGTAGGCAGTGAGGGAGAAGCTGGTGATGGAGAATCCATCTAAGCATAACGCTCATCAAATTGGATATCTCACCGAGACAAGACCTCTCTGGAATAAGGATCAAACAACCTGTACACCTTAACGTCCTCATAGTAGCCAACAAATATGAGTGGTTAGCTCTTCCTCTACATGGATTTCTGCTAAGCATAAGGAATAAATGCCCAAGCCTCACTACAAAAAACTCAGAATGTAGAAACATTAGGCTTGACATGGGTCCAAGCCTCCTCATGAGTCATATGTCGTAATGCCTTATGAGGCATCCGATTCTAAATATAATTGGCACAATTAATTGCCTTAGCCCAAAATGAAGAACTCATAGCTCAAGACTATATCATACAATTTTCCATCTCTCGTAAGGTTCTGTTCTTTCTCTCAATGACACCATTCTGCTGAGGGGTGTAAGGTACTGTAGATTGATGCTATAAACCATGCTCAGTGCAAAAATCTCTAAAAGTTTGATTAACATACTCCCCCCATTATCTGTACGTATCCTCCTGATAGAAAGTCCAAATTGCTTCTCCACAAATGTCTTAAAGGTCCTAAATGAATCAAAGACATCAGACTTGTACTTAAGAAAGTACACCCATGTACATCTGGAGAAGTCATCAATAAAAGTGAGCACATATTGGGCCCCTGAAAAAGGAGTCAGAAAGAACATAAGATCATTGTGTACCAACTCTAGGGGTGCCTTAGCATGTGTGGATTGACCCTTAGGAAAAGGATCCCGGTGATGTTTGCCAAGAGAACAACCTCGACATACACCATCAGTACAAGAAATCTGAGGAAGTCCAATCACAAGTGCCTGAGTACTCATCTGCTGTAGATATTTGTAATTGACATAGCCAAAATGCTCATGCCAAAGCCTGCTCACTAAGTCTGCATGTGCTATAAAGAGAGGAACCTATAATGTCTGAACTCTCAAAGCCATCAAATTTGTATAAGCAAGATGCAAAATCAACACTCCCAGTAGCCACAACCAAGTGAGGATCATGAAGGTCTCGAATAACCACATCATGTGGTGAGAAGTCAACTGTCTTACTAGAGCCAGAGTGGAAAATATGATAAACGGAAAGAAGGTTTGTCGAAATGTCAGGAACTAGAAGCACATCCTAAAGACAACCACCATCCAATGAAACAATACCTAAACCCTGAACTGAAAGTTGTACTGAGTCACCAATTGCAATATGTGTAGTGCTAGTAGGGGCAAGTGTGGTGACCAAATCCTGTGTGTGTGTCATATGGTAAGAAGCACAAGAATCTAGAATCCAAGTGGATCCTGAGGACAATGCTCGTGCAGAAAGAGCATGACCTTTCCCTATGGGTTGGGAAGGAGGCTGAGGTGAGGTGATATTATGCTACTACATGGATTCCTCTAAAGCCTCTAATCGTTTCCAACACCTGCAAACTGGATGTCCTTCCTTGCCAAAAAAACTACAAGGATCACCTGATTTCTTCTTTGTCTTGGAGGAAGACTCACCAAACTTTGAAGATTTTCCCTATTTAGAATTGAACTATGGTTTTGAATCAGTCTTAGGAGGTGGCTTGGAGGAACTCTCACTACTTGTTGAATCTATCTTAGGCTTTAGTTTTTGCTTCTTTTTCCCTTTAGATGACTGAGCTACCAATGCTTGGTTCTTAGATCCCGTGAGAACATCCAACTGTGATATCTTGGCCTGCTCTCGTGTCAACTAATCATAAAACACCTCAAAAGTAGGCATGGTAAAGTGGTTGCCTAATGCATCCATGGTGGAATAAAATGTCAAAGAGAATATCTGAAAAGGACCTCAAAGCTTAGAAAGAATCAGGTAAATACACTCCTCATCTATTTTGTTCTTACCACAACCCTGTAGAAGAGATCTCTGTTGTTTCATCTTGATGGGTGTAACAGTCCTCTTGAAATGTGGACCGAGTTCAATGATTTATTTAGTACCATCAATTAGTTTCATGCTATATAGATTGAGGCAGAGTTGACTTCACTTGTACCTGATTCTTTTCCCTCTATTGAGGACTTTCTATTGATATTCAAACAACAAAGATCTCTTCTACAGGGTTGTGGTAAGAACAAAACAAATGAGAAGTGTATTTACCTGATTCTTTCTAAGCTTCGAGGTCCTTTTCATATATTCTCTTCCCTGTGACAGGTATCTCTTTGCATGCAGGTGTTCTTGGACTCTGAAGTTGATTTTGACAACTTCTACATGAAAAATTGGCCCTTGGTTCGCTGGGCGACCAGGGGTCTAGGCATTGGCTCCTCGGTGGAGCTCTTGGTCGCTATATGACTGGCAGCTGGAGGATTGTGTGATCGATGGGGGCTTAGGATAGGCTCCCGGCCACCTATGAAACCACCTGCTAGGGCTGAGACCTTGACGAGAGTTAACCTAGGTGGTGGCGGTGGGAACCACTGGTGGCCCGCCGGTGGCTAGTGGCCGCTAGGTGGTTGGTGGGTGGCGGCTGCCTTCTACACTGGCGGCGTAAATAAAAACATCAAAAAATTGTCATTTTAAAAAAAAAAAATTCTCACCTCATAAATTGTGCCCTGGGGCTATACGGCCTTAGGGCCAAATTTTTTTTGCCTCCCTGATCAATTGTGGCCAAATTGGACAAAATTTATATGAAAATAGGGGTTTTCAGGCGCTGTGAATCCAATGACAAGGTCCGTTTGGGCCCAAAATGAACCCAAAGAATGAAGTATGCCGGATCCACAAAAAGTCAACCTAAAAACCCGATCAAACCCTTGTAGCTCCAAATTCTTCAAAACAAGAATAGGCTGCAGTAGGTCCACGCTCTGATACCATGTAGAAGTTGTCAAAATCAACTTTAGAGTCCAAGAACACTTGCATGCAAAGAGATACCTATCACAGGGAAGAGAATGGAGAAAAAAGCAAGAGAGGGTTTTGAAGCTCTATAATATGAAAGATATATATTATCAGAACAATAGAATGAAATATTTACAAAGATCAATCCTTAAAAGGAGATCATGCAAAACCTAAAAGTAACCCTAATAGGTAGACATTTAATAATTAATATAATTATTAAATGTCAAAATATGCAAACTAAAATGAAATCTTAAGAGAGGAATAAAGGTAACTTAATTAACATAATTAAGTTAAAACCTTTACTCTAACATATTGTACTTCAAAATAGATAAGTTTGAGTTGGTTGGATATACCGATAGTGATTTTGCAAGAAGCATTGATGATCATAAGAGCACTTCAAGATATTTATTTCACTTTGGAATAGGTATTTTTGCATGGGCATCAAAGAAACAACTCATAGTCATAATTTCATTTGCATAGGTAGAATATGTGGTAGGTACAAAACAACAGGCCAAGCAATATGGATGCAAAGAGTTTTGATGGATATAATGCATGATAAAAAGGAACCTACACCAATCTATTATGATAATTCAATTATTGCACTATTGAATAATCACGTCTTTCATAAGAGGAGTAAGAAGATTGAAATGAGGTATCATTTCATTCAAGATGATGAACAATAGAGAGATCAATCTTGAGCATTGCATATCCAAAGATCAATTAACAAATATATTCTCAAAGATCTTAACAAATAAGAAATTTGAATATTTGAAAGAAAATTTGAGTATTGTAAATATTGATGTAATTAGTAGTAGAAATTAAGGAGGGAGCGTTACAACATTGCATTAATATCTAAATTTTAGTAATTTATATTAGATAGGTGAGTAGGTACAAACATTAAAAGTTGTATGTCAACCAAAGGAACTAAAATACAAAATATATATAGGTTGGACTATTCCTGAACTTTATAAAAGAGGTCATTGTAATTTGTTTTTAGCAAGCAACAACAATTTATTTGTGCAGTAGCATGAATTATGTATAGTCTTGTTTACCTCCGCCCACCTATAGTAACCCCATATACATATTTAGGGGAGATGTACCAGTATCCACCATGGTTATGTTCATGCAACTGTAGAATTCAAACCATATGCCAAATTGACAAAAAAATTTATAGGTTTTCTTCACTCACAAGTTAATAGCTTATAGCTATTGTTTTGGCTTGTGGGAAATTCTATCAAATGGAGGAGTGTTCAATATGTGTGCGCAAGGGTCAAAAGTCACCTTTTAGAGGTGTCGCTCGCTCATCGCCATCAAATGTCCTGATTGCCACCTACTAGAACCACCAAATAATATTTTAAAAAATGCCTAATTGTGTCACTATTAGGATGTAATTATAACAATTTTATCATTCAAATATGGTCAAAAGTGAATGGGTCTAATTCATGGGTTAACATTGGAGGTTTATGTTAATGCCCATAATAGTCCACACCTACACATTAAATGAAAAACCTTAACACCAGACACCACCACGCATTCACCCCATTTAATAACCACATTGGGTCCAATGATGGTTTATTCCCCATGGTTTTGTTTGGTAAAAAGCTCATTTCATCATTTCACCACGTGCTCACAGACTGGAAGCTTCTTGACAACAATGGTGCCTTCTCTCCATGGGTTGAGGTAATGACGAACATTATTCTCCTTTAAAAATGCAAACAATGGTACTCGTGAATCATTTTATTCTAAATTTTTGTGGATCTGTGAAGGGTTTCTTTGCTGATTGAATAATTATTACTGATTTTTTACCTGGAAAATCATTCCTTTTCAAGTCCTTTTCATCATGCATTGTTTGACATTGTCGGGTCTAATGGTGGATTATTTCCCATAGTTTTTTTGGGTAAAATGATTATTTCCTACTCTCCATTTTACCGTGTGCTCACGGTCTAGTAAACCCTCCACAATTTCATGATTTTGTTTAATAAAATGATGAGGAATCTCATAGGTGTGACCAAATTTCTATATAAAATAATGTATTTTTCTGCTTCAACCTTTTTCTTAATAACCCATGTGAATATGGGCATAAATCGGCAAACCCATGAGGCTTTTGACATATGTATGCAAACCTATTTGTTTTTTACCATATATCTAAAAACCCTTTCTTGTTTTTTTTGAAATATGTGTGCTTAAGCAATTAATCTCATGAAACCCTATCCTGGTTTTTTTGGCATATATCTAAAAACCCATTTCTGTATTCGTGTGACTAAGGAATTATTATCATGAAACCCTTTCTTACTTTTTTGGGCATATTTCTAAAAACTCAAGTCTATAATCATTTTAGCTCTATTGAAATTTTTATCGTATGATTGTCAAATATAACACAGTTTCCTTCATTTACTGTAAAATGTGTTAGTAATTATTGTTAAATGTTTTACCTTTGTTGAAATCTCAATAATTTGTATCGCATATTATTTACTTCACAACTTACATTTTCATGAACTGTGCATTTAACATTTATATTTATGCAGTGTCTTTTTATTTACTGGTCAATAGATGACTCTTGAAAATGTGCATAGGTGGTTCCAATCCTACTTCAGTATTATGGACATTAGGTTCAAAACATGGTTTCACTTGTCTCGTCTGCATTTTCAGAAATAACGTCTTCGTTGATGTTGACCATTGGCTCTTCCTCAACAAAATTTGGAACATTGAACCTCACTCCACAAGGTACTCTAATTAAGTGCGTCCCACTCGATCTTTTCCTCTTCTTCCCTCATGCCATGATTATCACTGAACCAGTAAATTGTAAGCCAAAAAATGTCAGATAAACAATGATGAAATCGGTAAAAATAAGTAGTAATCATTATTCAAATAGCCAAAAACCCCTTCAAGGGTCCACAAAAATGATGAATAAAAATATTCAAGAGTAGGATTGTTTTCATTTTGAAAGGAGAATGATGTTTTTCATTACCTCACACCATGGAGAGCAGACAAAAGAAAACCATCGAGGGTTTACATATATATACATACATATAGATGTATGTATATTTTTATGTATAAATATATGTATACATGTATCTGTGTAATTATATGTCTACATATAATTACATAGTTACATGTATACATATATCTATACATATACATATACATATATATATATATATATATATATATATATATATATATATCTATACATATACATATACATATATATATATATATATATATATATATATATATCTATTGAAACATTAGAAAAATGGATTTTCTACTTATGGTTTAGGACATAGATCAAACACATTTCACCACCATTTCATTGAAGGGAAACCCTATAGATCTCAATATAAGATATGCAAAGGAGAAAGAGATCTTGTAATAGGTCTGTCCTAGGGTCTGATTGTAAACTAATGAGGGGTTCACCACCAAGCTAGGGCTTGGAGAAACAAAAAAAATGCAAGTCCAAATGCTTAAACCTAATGTAATGCAATCTTTCACTAAATGACCTAGAAAAACATGTAAAATAGAATAGAAAACTGCAAGATGAAATGTGTGCACTTGGAAACCTAAAGATGACTGAATGAAGCTCTAAAATTCTAAAAAATCTAAAATTTTGGTGCATTGGTACTCATACGCCAATTTGGACACATCAGTCCCAGATTAGGGTTTCTAGTCTAGAACAGGTTTTTGGTAGTGGAGAGTCATGATATGAGAAAATTTGGGAAAAATGCCTATAGTGGGACTCATAGTCCACTTTTGGCATAGATAAGTCGCATTCCACCTTTTCAAGAATTCAAAGTTCTGATCTATGCTCCAATCTCTATTCTTCCCTTCCAAAATGATTTCCATATCTGAACCTTTAAAAAGACCTGCAAAAAAAATATAAACTTGATTTGCTTATGGGTGGTTTGCCTCGGTCAAACCCCTAGTTTGGTAGTTAAAAGTTGATAGAAAAAATGAAACTTGAATGCAAATGTGAATATAAACCCTAACCTTAAGTGTGTCTAAGATTAGGAAATCAGAAATGTAATGCAACCCTATTCTAATGTGTAAGAATGGAATGCATGAATGAAGCTTGAATGTAATGACTCACTTTGAGAGATGTCAAATCACTCTAATAAGTTATGATGATGCAGGTACCTTCCTTAGGTTGAAAATAGAGTGATAATGGGGGATGGAATCACTTAGGAAACAAGTCATTAGGCTTGGCTTGATGGCTAGTTGCATCTCCCCAACCTAGAATCCATCATGATTCGCCATAGACAATCATAATCAACCCTTGAAAATGCTAGATCTTGAATGAAAGTGAGATTGAAGACCTGCAAACACACTTTAACATTGCTCCAAGACTTCAACTTTACTTGCTCTTGAAACTTGAATGCTCTTGTGAAAGAATGCTTGGATCTTGGAATTTCTCTAAAAATGTTTGCTTAGATGAAAAAGTGACATAGAAGCTTGCTTATATAGGCATTAACACCTAATTTACCTTTATTCAGATCTCAAAAGTTGACAACAACCAAAAATTTGAATTGAAAAGTTGAATTTCCTGCTCAAACCCTAAAAAAGCCCCAAATGGGACTCATATGCCACCTCTGGCGTATGGGTCCCACCTGGGGGACTCATATGCCCAAGGTGACATATGAGACCCACCCTAGATTTTTGTGGTGGGTTGATGAAATTTTTGATGCTTTTGTGGATTTTATTAGGTTTTTAGTTGAAATAAGCCTCGGGATTTGAAATGAAGTGTCTTAGGGTCCTATTAATGATGAATTAAAGGGTATTTAATGTAAGGGTACCAAAATAGGTCCAAATTAAGTAAGGGATTGTACTATATCCAAGAAGGGAGTACAATTTATGTTGCCACATTTAGCTCCCATATAACTCTACATGCATATGCAAGCTAAAGGACTCTGAAAAATAAAATGATACTCATATGGATCTATTTGCAAGCATGGGAGAATGAAGCCCCCGGTGTAGCTATTTTTAAAACCACAATGTTAGGAACCACATCCTGCAACAAAAATTCATTAATCATTCAAAATACTCTTATCTAACTTCTTCTAGAAATAAAATTTGAGGATAGATGTATGCCCCCCCTTTATTTTGCTTGCTTCATGGAGGTGGAATCAAGGTAGCAGTCTAACCACGTTGAGTTGGATAAGTCGTATCATAGGGTATTTCCAAGTACTATACCACATAATGATAGACATTTGATGAGAATGAAAGTGAAATCATGGTTCCAACACAATAAACAGTGTCAAAAATGTAGTTTGCTAGCCCCCGGTATGCTAGTTTGAATGAAAAGAAATTTTAACCCTAATATAGTAAAACCCTAATTTTAACATACATAAGAATAAAAAGTGAAGTAATTTCTAATTATTTTGTCTTTTACCTTTTTGCAGTTTGACTTTGTGGAAGAGTAGATGAAAATATCGAGTCGATGAGAGTATAGGCCCCTGAGACTCAATACACTGAGGAGGTAGTGCAAGGTGACCTTCAACACCAGGTAAGTTGATTTTTTGTACCTTAGCTTGTTTTAATGCAATTAATTTATATTTTACACATTTATACATTGATTTAGGATCTTAGAAGAAAAATTCGTAAAGCGTCCCTTTTTTCATAAATTGTCCCCCTTTTTCGAAAAGTGTCCCCTTTTGTCGCGAAGTGTTCCCTTTTGTCATGAAGTGTCCCACTTTTTCGCAAAGTGTTTCGTTTCTTTGTGAAGTGTCCCAAAAGGGAAATAAAGTGTCTAGGACCTTTATAAAAGTACACTAGAATAACTTTATCACACTTATTGATGATTGATGTAAAGATTTTAGATTTTAAAATGCTTATAGGATGTATTTTTGCTCTTGTTTGTTAGATACCACCCTAATCGCAACAACATCTTAGCGGAAGACAGTTCTATCACATGCGAGACTTGGTCTTGACACTATTAGAGGTGGATGTTGAGACATTATAGATTATTGGATTATACTATGCATACCTCATGCCTCCCATGAGGTACCATGGCGCCATGCTAATGGCGTTAGCTGAAAGGTGGAATGCTAACACCTACACCATTCACCTTCCTATAGGTGAAATGACCATCACCCTAGAGGATGTTCATCGCATACTTTGGGTGCCTATTTTTGGCGAGACCGTATGCTTTTTAGGTGAGGAATCATATTTGTAGATGTGAGTAGATATGGGATACTGTTTGGATGGACCAATTTGAGAGGAGATCATGGGGCCATGCATTGAGCTACCATGGCTACTCTATAAACAATCTTCACTCTTGAGCCGCATTATGATTTTTATAATAGCACTAGTGCTCATCCCTGATGGCAAAAGAGCACACCTAGATGGTGGCCTAGTCCAGATGATTATATGGATGGATCACCACAAGATAGTATACACCTAGGGCTGCAACATCTTGGCACATTTGTATTATGATCTTGAGAGGTTTTCATATCATGAGGTGGATAGTATGGTGTATTGTACGCTGCTACATGTATGGTGTCTAGAGCATATCACATGCACTAGACCGATTGGATTCCCTTTAGTATCTGCCATCTGGTAACCCCGTGCCTTCAATTACCCAAAGTGATGGGTATGATAGGCTGGAGATCTTTTATATTGGAGATTCAGATTTGAGCACCTTGATTAGGAGGAGATTGTGTGGAGACCTTATCAGCTAATACCAGAGTGGCCAGATGAGATGAGTGGCAGCTAAGGAGGATGAAGAGGGATAGATTTCTACTAGGAAGACATGGTTATGTAGTATGACCATTCTACTATGACTGTGTAATGTGACAATTTAGTTAGATTTAGGTAGTGCTAGTAACACAACCCTTCTACAAGCGATTGGTGCAGAGTACCCAAAGCCCTTGAGACATTAGATGATTCACCTCAGATGATGTCATCTTCAGTGACTCAGATGATAGTGACCATGACATGCCCCCAATCTTCAACACCAATGACGTTAGTACTACAAACACATATGAGGAGTGGTGGATAGTAGTGTAATCAAGGGAAAATCCTAATTATTATTATTAAGTGGGTTAGCACAATAACAATAAAATTCCTATGAAATAACAAAGCACAAAGGAAGTGATGTGAAGACAAAAGGGATAGTGTTACCCTATGTCTCCACCTTCCATGATTAACCTCTGTTATACCTCCTAACTTGCAGATAAATAAAAATGCCCTCAGATTTGTGTGAGCAACTATGACTAAAGACTAAGCCCTATGCAAGTGTTGAAGGATTTGCAGAAAATAAAAATAACCCTACAATGAGCTAAAATGACTATGACTGTTAATGACTATGACCCTAAGTTGACAGCAAGTTGACATAGACTAAGAGTGCAAGAAGTCAAAATGAGCTAAAGACTGAGAGATCTCCAAATGAGGTCAAAATTGCCCTTTTATAAAAATTGCAATTTTGAATGTGTGGCCAGGATGAAAAGATGACAGGAACCCTAAGATCAATGCTTAAGATTGAATGTTGCTGGGTGCATTAGGGTTAGGTCAAAATTAGGGCAACAGGTAAGAATGAAGGGTGGAGATGGAATTATAAAATATTCAATCAACGGTCGAAATTAAATGAGAAGTCAAAAGTCAAGAATTAAATTGGAAGATAAGGCTGGCACGGACAAAGAGGTTGCTGGAGGAATTAAATAATAAGATTTATTTACTCCAGGTAACTAGTAAGTAATTAAATAATAAAGATATTATTTAATTATGGAGGAATGTGATAAAAGAATTATTTTGAAATTAAATAATGGTTTTAATTCAAAATTCAAGAGAATGGCCAAATTAAATAAATCAAATTTATTTAATTTTAATGGAGAAAAAGCTAATGAATAATTAAATAATTAAATAAATTATTTAATTATAGTGGAAAATTGACAGAATTAAATAAATAAGAATTTATTTAATTTTTAGAAGAAGGGGACTTAGTTAGTGACGTAATTAAATAAATAAAATTTATTTAATTAATCAAGAAGACATAAATGATAAAGGGAAATTAAATAAATTATGAACTTTATTTAATCAAAGGAAGACTTTAGATAATTAGTGATGTATTAAATAAATAAATAATATTTATTTATTTAATAATCAAGGAGGAACAAATGACATGAATTAATTAAATAATTATGAATTATTTAATCAATAGTCGAATGTGGACCAAGGACATAATTAAATGACTTAATTATGCTAGGACGAAAGTGGTAAAAATGAAGTTGGCAGGCCTAGGTCATTTTTAGGTGTCTACAAGTAGCACAACCAACTCTAGTGTTCCCCAAGGATGAGCAAATGGGATATGTAGGACCACTCCTAGATCAAAGAGACAAGGAGGAGGATATAGCCAAGGATATATGACTTAGGGCTTTTGACCTGTTTGTAGATGAGATAGATGAGGAGTACAACTCGATAGCAGAACTTGATTATGATGGAGAGGAGAAGGTTGAGGAGGAGGAGGAGGAGCCAATTAGCGAGGGAAATGACATGAAAGACGTGGGTATAGTTTCCCACTAGTGGGAGATCCATCTCCCATTTGTGTTACCAAAGCATAGTCAGTAGCTGCTTCACGCACCAACATCCATGAGCACAAAGAGGCTAGCTCATATTCCATGCCTTTGGCATATGATGAGGTTGTCTTTACATAGCCAACTAGAGACCTAGGTGATGATAGTTTATTTATGATTATGCTTATAGATTAATGATTATGATTTTAATTTCCATATATATATATCATGATGTGTACTAATTATATTTATAATTTCTATCTTGTAAGTGTTGTGAGAGACCTACATGATCTCTATTTCCAGGTTGCCATAGAGATAGTGCCTCTGTGAGTCTATGAGGATTCTACTGATATAGATTATGTGTCCCCACCCATCGTGGAGTGGGATCCAGAGCTATTCAAGTTGTATGTCAGACTGTGGGAAACATATGAGAGTTTTAGGAGGTGCATCCACCGCGTTGAGGTTGTCTATGAGGAGTTGTATGAGAGTTAAATTTGTCTAAGAACTTCTTCACATCATTATTCTTAAATGGTGTCCCATTGTTGAAAACTAATGTGGAAGGAAGTCCAAAGTGAGCAATAATGTGTTCTAATATGAAATGGAATATCACATCAACTATTTTTGAACAAAGGGGAATTGCTTCTACCTACTTCATGAAGTGGTCTATCATAGTGATTATGAATGTATGTTCAATAGAGGAAGGTGGTGATATTTTTCCAATGAGATCCATACCCCAAACTGCAAAGGGCCAAATAGGAACTTGAGCTCAAAGTTCAAAGGCATGAGAACGAATTAAATTGATATGTTCTTGACATTTATGACATCTTTTAATGTATGCAAAACAATCTTGTTCCATATGTCTCCAATAGTATCTTATACAGGTTAGTTTTTGGACTAATGTTCTTCCTCTAATGTGACTGCCACAAGCACCTGCATGAGCTTGTTCAAGCACTATGGGGATTTCAAATTGTTTTAAGGTATCTAAGTAAGAGACCATCAAACAAACTTCAATACAACACATCAACGAGAATTATATACTTAGACACAAGTTTTTGAAGGCGGGCTCAAATATTCTTAGCTATTGACTCAGGAAAGGTACCATCTTTCAAATAATTAAATATCAGATCATACCATTTACTCGAGTCTTCCATGGTTGTTGATAATAATTATTCTACTTTATCTTTGATTGATGGTTTTCATAACTATATGCACGATAAATATGAAGTATTTCGAAGGATCTTGAGGAGATATCAGAGAAGTTGTGCTTGCCATTGCATCCACATGTCGATTATCCTTTCGTGGGATGTTATCAATGGTAAACGAATCAAACTTCTCTAACAAAGTCATTGTGAGATCCTTATATTTTGATAGTTTGTCTTGCTTCACTTGATATGTACCGTTTATTTGTTTAATAACCAATTCACCGAATATCTTAATGTCTGGAGCTCCCATAATTAAAGCGGCGTGTAACCCAATGAGCAATGCTTCATATTCGGTAGTGTTGTTTGTACATAGGAAGTTTAAGTGAAAAGACAAGGGAATAGGCTCTCCCATAGGTGGTATTATTATAACCCCCACACCAAAGCTAGTTATACACTTAGATCCATCAAAATATAACTCCCACGTATTAGTTTCAATTGTCAACACATTATCGTCAGGGAATGAATAATTATGGGGTAATGCCAAGGGAGAAGGAACATCAGCTAGTTGGTTGGTCAAGGCTTGACCTTTAATTTATTTTTGTGAAAAAAATTTAAGGTCAAACTCGGTTAACATCACCCACTTAGATAAGCATCTTGATAAATCTATTTTAGTGAAAAGATGTCTTTATAGACATGTAAAATATACTGACTGACATCGTGCATTCGATCCTAACTTACTAACATCATTTCTTCCTAAATCATCCCTCGGTCTAACCATTTAATCAAATTCCCCTATCTGATTAAATTCATCAACAATCCTCTCTTGATTAAATAAATCACTTTATCTGAATCAAGTCGTTTCTCTTGTTAATTAAATCAATCCATCTGATCTAATAATCCCTATTTAATTAAATAATCAATTTATCTGATTAAATCTCTAAAGTCTGTCCATTAAATTAAATAAATTAAAACCTTTTTTGATTTAATCTAACACCATCCCTTTTAATTAAATAAATCAAAATCATTATTTAATTAGCCTCTTATCATATTCCTCCCTTATTTGATTTAAATAAATCCATAAATCTAATTCAAAATAAGTCACATCATCTGATCTCCTGTTAAATTAATTAACCCTTGATTAATTTAACCTCATCTCATGTCACATCCTCTAGATAATGCAAGTTGCACATGAAAATAGATTTAATTCATTTATTAAATCTCTATTTTCCCTCACAAGACATCTTTTGGAATATTCCCTCAATTTGAATTCAAAAATTCCAAGTCAACTTGTACATCCAACAAGGCATTTAAAACCTCTTACATGTCATTTGCCTTGAGCCAAGTGGCATTTATCGCATTTTCCCTTCCCTCTTGCATGTCATTTCAACAAATTTGAATTTCAAATACTAGCATTTATTGGCACAAACCCCAAATCTTGCACAACCATCATCCATTCATAGCTTGACAAGTGGCATCATATCATTGGATGAATGTTAGTCCCACATTACTCAAATTTGGGCATTCATCCATCTTGAAATCTTATAAATGAAGAGCTCCTCTCCTCATTTTATCATCCACAAGCATTGCAAAGTTACCATGCTAAAATACTTAGTCATTCTCATCCATCATTTGAATTCTTAGCTAGGCTTTTTGTTGGTTTGGCTTGGAGTTCTCATCTTTCATCAAAAGTGGATCAATATCATCTTCAACATATCAAGATTTCATCATAGGAATTGGGAAAGGGCCAATTTTCACATCAAATTGGCACCAATTCCCCCTTGGGATCAAGTGTTTGCTTCTCTAATTAGGATTAAATCTAGTTTTATCTTTTGTATTGTGTTCTTCATCAATTTCTTTCCTATTTTGAGTTTACAAATGGATTTCATGGGGAATCCTTGTTTTAGCTTGTAATTCCTTGTCTAACTCATTTAGTCATGTTATTTTTCAGGTACTAGGAAAAGGGTTTGCATAGTCTTAAAGGATCGAATTTCGTCATCACATGTATTACGCCATTTAGTAAGTAATATCTTAGTTTACTTGTAGCGAATACAAGAGCCAAACATTTTTTCTCTATTATTGTGTATCGTTTCTCATAATCAATCAAAGTTTGGCTAATGTAATAAATACGATGTTCTTTACCATTTTCATCTTGTTGAGCCAACAATGTTGCGAGAGCATGGGCTGATGTTGACGTATAAATGATAAATGGTTTTTTTTTTCATATCAGGTTGTAAGATAGGTGGAGTGACAAGATAATCTTTCAAACTCTCAAAATCCTGTTTACAATCCTTGTTCTAATTAAATTGAACATCTTTCTTAAGGAGATGTGTGAATGGTAATGTTCGATTTGCTAAGGTTGCTACAAAACATCGAATAGCCTGAATTCTTCCTTGTAAAGTGTATAATTGAGAAATGTTTCTAGGAGGTGGCATGTTTACCATAACATCAATTTCTTCATGTCCACTTAAATGCCTCTATGAGATACGATAAAACCCATAATTTTTCCACTATCTAGACCAAAGAAACACTTCTTCAGATTTAATTGCATGTTATATTTTTGGATTCACTCAAAGATCCTACCAAGGACATTCACATTGTCTTGACGAGTCAAGGATTTGACTAAAATATCATCAACATAATCGTCCAAAATCTTATGTATGTAATCATGGAATATCAATGTCAGAGATTTTTGATATCTTGCACCCACATTCTTCAATCCAAAAGGCATCATGACCCAAAAAAATGTTCTCCAAGCTGTTATAAATGCTATTTTATATTGACCTTGAGGGTTAATGAAGATTTTATTATATCTAAGAAAATCCATCCATGAATGACAACAAAGCATGTCCTACAGTTGAGTCAACTATCATGTCGATATTAGGAAGGGTAAAGTCATGCTTTAAAGATGCTTTATTCAAATCACGAAAGTATATACACATCCTAATATGATTTTTAGGTTTCACGATTGTGACAATGTTCGAGATCCAAGGAGAATAATATATAGGCCGTATAAAACCAGCTTCAAGTAGCTTCTCAATCTCGACCTTAATCAACAAGGCTATCTTAGGGTTCATCTTTCGAATATTTTATCTAATAGGTTTAGCATTTTCAGAGAAGACTATGTTGTGTGTCACAATCTTAGGGTCAATTCCCAACATATCTAAATAAGTCCAAGCAAAAAGTTTGGGAAAGTCATGAAGTAAAGTTGTATGGTCCTCTTGTTCTTCATCATCAAGGCACTTTCCTAGCTTAATGAATTTTTCTCCATTGTTAATATCCATCGGTATATCCATGGTATCTGCCAAAGGAAGTGCATTTTTTTTTAGAAATTTAGGGTTGTATTCTTCTTTGTTCATGTCAATCTCATTACTTTCCTCTTCTTTGAATTTTTGCTTAGTACTAATCATAGGACATGTAACCCGTTTATTTTTAGGAGTAAATGGTTTGTCATAAACTCCTAGCATTTCTTTCAAGGCTTCATCATCTTCAATTAACTCCAATGATACTTCACAAGTTGTATCAATCAATTCTGGATGCTTCAAGGTGAGAGTTGTTTTAGTATTACACATGATGGTTTTGATGTTTAACAAGGGTCTTTTTGTTTCTTGCGTGATCTTAGAAGGGAAATATCCCAAACCACTTTTTGTTTCTTATGTATTAGCCTCTATAGGAACACACATACCTTGTTCTAAGTTCTTTCCACATCCTTTTCCACTATAACCAAGTTGTTTCATGAATTCATAGCCTTTCCCACAAAGTCTCTCCATCTCTTTTGGGTTTGGTGGTTTTTGATAGTCTATCTCATCAAAGTTTGTCGTATAGCTTGTGTAGTATTCTAGAGTAGATGAGGTAGATTCTTGTGAGTTTTCTTCCAAATTTTTTGTTGAAATTACCATTGGTTGTTTTCAATTTTCATCTTCTTTACTTGTGATTATTTATTCTCCCATAAATGAGGGTGTGAACTCTAAGGAACCCTAATCATAATCCAATAACTTCGACACCGTTTCCATCTCTTGTATTTCTTCTTTCATAGGTTCTATGTTCAATGTTGGAATTAATGTGTTTGGAGGACTTGTCATTCCTTCTTCAACTTGTAAGAAACTTTTAGGATTGGGGTCTATTTCAACTTGGTATACCTTATTGTTATAGACATACTTCATGATACAATGAAGAGTCGAAGGCACTGCATGCATCTCATGAATCCAAGGTCTTCCTAAAAGAAGATTATATAAAAGATCATGATGCATAACATGAATAGGAGTTTGTAAGGTAGCCTTTCCAACTACAATAGGTAAAGTAATCACACCAAGTGGTTGCTTTCCTACATTGTCAAATCCTTAAATCGATAAGGAATTAAGTTAAAATGTTGATTTATCTACACCAAGTCTATCTAGAAGATTCACATTGCATAGATTAAGGGCAAAGCCATTATCAACAAGGGTTCTTTTTATTCCCGTTCTATTGAGCCTGGCTACTATCATGAAGGCATCATGTTTCTTTCTCATCTACAAGGGAGGTAGCTCATGTTGGTGAAAAGTAATGTATACATTAATTATATTCATTCCTTGAATTAGAGCTGACCCATTACTTGCATTTGTATTAGAGGGGATCACAACTTGTTGTAAGGCTGTTTGAAGCATAGCGTGATAATTAGGTTAGTTTTGAATCAAGTCCCATAGGGATATTTTTATAGGAGTATTCTTAAGTTGTTCAACAAGGTCATACTCCTTCCCACTATGTGAAGGCAATCAAGGAGCACTAGGAAAGATGAGATTAGGCAAAGGTAAAGGTGTTGTAGTTGGTTGTTTTGGTTGTAGATTGTTTCTAGTGTTATATGTATGAGAAATGGTATTATGACTAGATTGTTGCAAAACATTGTTCTTAGGTGGTTCAAGAGTGTAAACATGTTTTTTTTGAGCTTGAGGTTTTCCTGAAGGTGGGTAAAGGATAAGTTGAGGTTGAATCACATTAACTTCTCTTGGTTTTGGTTTGTCATGACAAGCCTTAGTGGATGAACCTTGTGAGATGAAATCCTCAAGGACTTCATCTAACATGTTAAAGTCATCACTACTAAAAGGCTTGAGGGTTAGGTTAACTTAGAAAAAGAGATTTGACATAGTCAAATAACTATACTTTCTCCAAGTGGTTTATCTATTTGTAGGTGTTTTTAGTTTTGTTTTGTAACGAATGCCAAATTTAATCTAATCTAATTGAACTATGAACTAATGTTGAAAATGAAAAATGCAGGAATCTAATTCTATCCACAATTGCAATGAATGTAAACTATGCTAATTCTAATGATTTGAATATAACAAAAGCTATGCAAACTGAAACATAAAGTTATCAATAACAAACAAAAGCTCAGAAATAGGGAATTTGATTCTGTAAAATACAGTTCAAAATATGCACTAGGACTAAATTTCCCAGAGGGGCGTATGAGTCCTAGTGAGGGTTTTTTTTCACAAATTTCAAAAAAATTCAAGTGACTTTTATGCTTTTTTGGTTTCTATAATTTGTAGACTAAATGCAAATGTAGATTTTAGATCCTTTTCAATGATGCAAGATGCAAAAATGCAACCTATATGTACTTTCACTAATGCAATAATTAGAAACCCTAGAATTCCAATTAACTAATTAATGCAAACCCTAATGCAATGTTAATGCAAGCAAGATCTAGGATGACGATGCACTCCAAATCAGAATTAAGATGTACTAAATCTAGGTTCACCAAAATGAAACATCAGAAAAATGGATTTGCTACTTATGGTTTAGGACATAGAGCAAACACATTACACCATAATTTCATTAAAGGGAAACCCTAGAGATCTCAATCTAAGATATGCAAAGGAGAAAGAGATATTGCAATAGGGTTGTTCTAAACTTTGATTATAAACTAATAAGGGGTTCACCCCCAAGCTAGGGCTTGGAAAAATAAATGAAATGCAATTCCAAATGCTTAAACCTAAGGGTGAAGCCACAATAGTGGTTTACAATTTGATGGAGGAAGGAAAATTGATAAAAAATGACCCCATGGAAAAAAAAATGATTTTGGGGGTTCGTATGAACCTAGCAATCAAAGTTAGAGCCAGCATATGAAAGGGGTTTGAGCGAACCCCTTGAAGAGGTTCGGTCGAGGTTAGAGTGAGCCATGCCCCTTCGCTCGGGGTTCGTAGGAGACACATAAAAAACCTAAAATTTGGCACTTCGGAGCTCGGGTTGAGGATGAAAATGGAGGAATCTTCACAAACCCAACTGAAATTAGGTCATCCTTTATCCATATTTTTAATTTGTTTTGGTTTTATTATCTATTTGTTTTTTTAGTTTGATTAAACATAGGTTTTTCATCGAAAACGAAGGTCTTTGTTCTGCACATGTGGAAAAATAGCAGATTATCAATTTTGTTTAAAAAAAATATGAGTGCACTAGATATTGAAGTCCTTGATCCAAAAATAAAATAAAATTGAATTTTGATATATACAAAAAAATTTGTGTTATACAGTCACGCTATGTCTGAATTGTAATTGGTTTGACTTCAAAACTTGATTAAAGAAAAAATATTCAATAAAAATGTCTAACCAAGTGGAAGCACTAGATATCGGATTACAAATCTAAATTCGAAAGAATTGGAATTTTCTCCTTTATGGAAAATTTTTTATGTGTTATACGGTGTGTGCCACTTTTTTAAAATGTTGTTTTCTGAAAAAAACCAGTTTTCATGGGAGATGGAAAAAAAAGTGCAATCTAATTCCAATTTTTTTGAAAAAACTATTTTTACAATCTACAGACAAAATGTGATGAGACTCTAGTTTGCATCATCTTCAAATTATTCACGGTTTAGCTGCTATAGGTGGTGCCCAAATGTGAAGATTTAGTTAAAAATAATAATTTCAGTGTCCAGTTTGGCCAAAAATTGTAAACCACTATTGTGGGATCACCCCTAATGTAATGCAATATTTCACTAAATGACCTAGAAAAACATATAAAACAAAATAGAGAACTGCAAGATGAAATGTATGCACCTGGAAACTTGAAGAAGAATGAATGAAGCTTTGAAATGCTAAAAACACTAAAATTTTGGTACATTGGGACTCATACGCTAGTCTGGGCGTATTAGTCCTAGATCAAGGTTTCTGGAAGTGTAGAGTCAGGATCTGCAAAAATTTGGGAAAAATGCATATAGTGGGACTTATATGCCACTTTTAGCATATCAGTCCTGTTTCGCTTTTTCGAGAATTCATAGTTTATATTTGTGCTCCAATCTCTTTTCTTCCCTTCCAAATTGATTTTCGGGTTCAAACTTGTAAAAATACCTACAAAACATAATATAGACTTGATTTGCTTATGAGGGGTTTTCCTTGGTCAAACACCTAATTTGATAGTTAAACCTTGATAGAAACAATGAAACTTGAATGCAAATGTGAATATAAACCCTAACCTTAAGTGTGTCTAAGATTAGAAAATCATAAATGTAATGCAACCCTATTCTAATGTGTAAGAATGACATGCATGAATGGAGCTTGAATGTAATTACACACTTTGAGAGATGTCAAATCACTCTAATAAGTCATGATGATGCATGTACCTTTCTTAGTCTAAAAATAGAGTGATAATGGGCGATGAAATCACTTAGGAAACAAGTCATTAGGCTTGGCTTGATGGCTAGTTGCATCTCCCCAACCTAGAATCCATCATGATTCACCATGTAGAAAACCATGATCAACCCTTGAAAATGCTAGATCTTGAATGAAAGTGAGCTTGAATACTTGCAAAAAAACTTTAATGCTGCTCCAAGACTTCAACTTTAAGTTTTCTCTTGAAACTTGAATACTCTTGTGAAAGAATGCTTGAAGACTTTTGAATGCTTAGATCTTGAAATTGCTCTAAAAATGTTTTCTTAGATGAAAAAGTGACTTAGAAGCTTGCTTATATAGGCATTAACACCTAATTTACCATTATTCAGATCTCAAAAGCCGACATCAACCAAAAATTTGAATTAAAAAGTTGAATTTCTCGCTCAAACCCTAAAAAGTCCCCAAATAAGACTCATATGCCACCTTTGGCGTATGGGTCTCACCTAGGGGGACTCATATGCCCAAGGTGGCGTATGAGTCCCACCCTAATTTTTGGGGTGGGTTATTAAAATTTTTGATGCTTTTGTGGATTTTGTCAGGTTTTTAGTTCAAAATAAGCCTCAAGATCTGAAATGAAAGGTCTTAGGGGCCTATTAATGATGAATTAAAGGGCATTTAATGCAAGGGTACCAAAATAGGTCCAAATTAAGCAAGGGATTGTACTATCTCCAAAAAGGGAGTACAATTTCTGTTGCCTCATCTACATATACGTACATATATGTATGTATACATATTAATATATATGTACAAAAAATTATATATGTATACATTTATTTGTATAATTATATGTATACATACATATACATATATATCTATATGTATATGTATGTATACATATGATTACATAGATATATGTATACATATACGTATATATGTGTGTGTATATATGTGTGTGTTTATTTATATGTATACATGCATATATGTAAAGATATATATGTATGTGTGAACATATAAGAGTATAATTAAAACATAAGATGTGAAGTAAAGAATATATGATACAAAGTATTAAGATTTCAATACAGGTAAAACATTTAACAATAATTAGTAACACATTTTATATTAAATGAATGCTACTTTGTTTTATTGGAAAACCAAAGGATACACACACATATATATTGATTTGTTGAATGAACAAGAGACACATAATATAAAGGATCCTTTTATGAAGTAAATGACAAATATATGTATGATGGCTTGTTGTATGTGCAATGGAATAGAAAATTAGTAACAAATTTTATAGTAAACAAATGCTAGTCTGTTGTATTGGACAACCAAATGATAGAATTTTAAATAGAGGTAAAATGAATATAGACTTGGGTTTCTAGATATATGCCCAACAAAGTAAGCATGGGTTTAATAGTAATAATTCTTTAGTCACACGAAAAAAAATATGAGTTTTCATATATATGCCAAAAAAACCAAGCAAGGGTTTCATGAGAATAATTCCTTAATCACACCAAAGAAGGCAATGACATTCAAATGTATGTATGAATGTATTGATATAGTCATATGTGTGTGTGTGTATACGTATGTATATGCATGTATATATATCTGTGTATATGTTCTTAAGTACATAATACACATATATACACATATATAATAATATAAATATATACAGACAAACACACACACACACACATATATATATATACATGTATATACAAGTATATATATATAATGAAAATGCCAGTTGATGTGTACAATTATATTGAATATAAAGAAGTCTAATAGATGATTCAACATGCTTATATTGATTTGTTGAATGAACAAGGACACATAATATAAAGGAGCCGTTTATGAAATAAATGACAAATATAAACCCTAAGAAATAAACAAAAATAATAAATGAACAAACAGTTAATATACATACATAAATATATATATGTATATCTATATATGTGTATATATATATAGACACACTCATATACAAACGTATATACATATATAATGAAAATGCAAGCTGATGTGTACACTTATTTTGAATATTTAGGAGCCTTTTATGAAATAAATTACAAATATAAACACTGAGAAATAACCAAAAATAGTAAATGAACACACAAATTATTGAATTTGTACATGGGGTTTGTAAGGAAACACCTGTTACCAAAAAAGACTCTCATTTACTTATAACATATAAAAAGAAACTGCATAAACATAACTGTTAAATGCACAGTTCATGAAAATAACTATAAGTAGAATGTAGACTATACCAACCTGAAAAAATGGGTATATTGGAGTAATGTGCAGAGGATGTCTGTCGATGCTCTGTAGTTTGCAGAGAATGATTCTTCACTTGAGCAATTGTGAATGCCGTTGGCTGCTTTCCCCCTCTTATTTATGAATTCAAATCTAACAATTGAATGCATTTAATTTGGTTGTTGTGTTTGAAATTTGAATTTTCTCAATCATTTGAATTTGTAGCTGCCAGTTACGTAGGTTTTTAAAGGTGAATTGGCTAAATTCTGCATTATATTTGGATTTGATATTTATTTGGGGAGCCTTACAACACTAGTATTTAATTGTGCAGGTACCGACAAGGAATGAAGTTAATACATGTAGCTGATAGGGAGAGTGTGGAAGAATGTGCATTTCAAATCCCATAGAGTTGATAGGAGATTGTGATTATGTTGAATGTAAAACACCATTAAGTGTGCATGAGTATTTATTAATATAATATGTATTGAGGGTGACACCTTTTGCAAGTGGGGGTATTTGTAACAATAAAAGTTTTAAATAAATTGTAAATGAGATTTTTGTGTGCAAGTAGACTTGAATTATTAATACAAATGCATGTGTAGTTGACTATTTACACTGGTCAGTTACACATTGTGTTACGAGTAGCCATTAGTGTTTTTTCAAATTTTTATTTGATAAAATAAAGTTTTTTAATTGGTCAAAGTATATTTTTTTTGGGAGGTTAAGTGAACATGGAGTGAACGGTGATTGGATGGGGGGTAGTAACTGAAACATCTCCCCTAATTGAGAAAAAAATAAATTAAAATTATTCCATGCAAACATTATTTGCATGGAAAATTTAAAAATAGAAAGTTCACAAAAGACTTTCTGGGTTGAAGATAGCCTATTTGGCACAACAACAAGATAATCCTAAAAGGCTTGCTGTCGCTCTAGCGTAAAATTTCTCTTGCTGAGTTGTGAAAAGCTATCCTCTCCAAGATTGAGCAAAATTTGGCCTATTGGATTACCAAGCCTCTTTCTTTGGCAAGGATATTCCAAGTGTGTTCCAAGATTTTAGCGGCCACACATGTCTACTACTCCTCTTGTTGGGGCCCTACGAAAGCTTCCTATGCCAAGCTTGAAAAGCTACTTCAAGACTTTCTTTGGGCCTTTGCGAAGTCCCACAGAGGGTTTCACCACATTGCCTAGGAGTTTTGCTGCCTTCCCAAAGGCTCTAGAGGGCTTGGGTTGCTTTCCACTCAATGACAAGAGACTGCTTTATGTGTGAATGGATAATTAGAGCCCTTACTAGAGATGAAGCTTGAAAGATTCTCGTCAGCCATTACATTCAGTCCGAATTTCTTGTTCATAGACCTTCCTAGAAGGGGATTGGCTTTCAAACCCTTCTGGTTATGACGGAACCAATTCAAATTGTGGGATCTTTCATGGCCAAGAGCATTTGGAGAGCCTGGGAGGCGGGTAAGCCTTGGCTCCGCTGGGCTGGCTCTAGTTTTTGTGATGGACTTTTGCTCAATCAACAAAATGTTTGGTCGCCTCTTTTTGCTAGTAATGGTTAGTTGTTGGCTAAATCGCCTTGGCTTAAGGCGCTAAGGTTCCACAAGAAACACATTCAAACTTTGCAGCAAGTGTTTCACAAACCCACAATGTGCATGATGACATGGGAAGACTTTCATGTCATTTACAGACTTCAAAACCAATACCGTGAAACTTATGATGGTTTGGTGAATATTATTCCTATAGATATGCTTCATAAGGTGGGAATTCGTAGGTCCAAGCCTTGGTAGAAGGATTGGAAGTGGTACCCAAACACCCCTTTCAAGAATTACAAGCCTAGGCTTGGTTATAGATGGATTTCACCACACTTTCCTATGATTGAAAGTCTGAACCAGATGTGGCTTCTTCAATCCCCCACTCATGTCTAGTGAAAAAGATTCTCTACCACTTGGTTTGCAAGTGTTGAGCCGATACTTGCCCACTTTGCTTGGTGATTCTTTTCCAAGGCTTGCCTATCGGGTCTCAATTTGTTCACTTGGGGGTCCAGGACCCTCGTTGCCCTTTTTGTGGGCAAGTTGAGTCTTTTAAGCATCTCTTCTGGTTTTGCACTAGAGCTCAATAGTTTTGGAATTAGATTCATGACTTCTTTCAACCATTCAGACCGAAGCCCTTCTCTTGGCATATGATTCTATTGGGAGACTCGCCCAAACTTCCTACTAAATATACCCAACTTTGACACACTTTCAAGGTGGAAATCCTCTTCAATATCTGGAAAGACAGAAATGCCTACATATTTGCTAACACACAAATGGATAAAAATGTTTCTTTGTATTCTAAAACTATTATTTTCTCTAATGTGTTGGACTGCAGATTCAAGTTCAAGCTAGCAAGGTTGCACTTGAGGTGGCTCACCTTCAGGTGCTTTTGGATCATTGGGGCAATGCCCCATGTACTATTGCTCAGGTGCCTGCTTTTCCCACTTCCTCTTGCAGTTGTTGGCCCTCTCGGGGCTGATAGTGGAGTGGATTTTCTCGCTTCCACTCTCAACGTCCTCTTCAACATGGTTCCTACCCTCCTTGGTGGACTCGTTCTCCTCCTTTGCGGGCTAGCCAGGGGTGGCCCTCTGAAGGAATAGCGGTGAGTAGTGGTGGCGGTTCTGGGTGGCCCTCTGATGATACTCTTGCTACTGGCTCTAATTGGCCAAATTCTGGTAAATGCTTTCCATGTCTGACACTTGCAGTCTCGCCCTAGCACGAGGATAAATATAAAGATAAAGAGTAAGATGCTGATGATGGCTGGGGTCCTCCTTCTGATGTTACTCTAGACCCCGTTGATGTATGGGGGAAACACATGGATGGCAGAGACCCTCCTAACTCTACTGGTACTACTTTGGCCTCCTGATGGCCTTTTTTAATGTTTGTAATCTTGGACTTCTAGACTAGGCCAATGTGACTATTTTTTGGCTTTCTGGACGTTGACCATGTGACTTTCGAGATGTGCCTTCTTACCACTCACTTTTTTTGTGAATATGTATTTTAATATTTATAATTAAAATAAATTAGTGCCTATTCATCAAAAAAATAATAGAAAGTTAATACAATGTTTTATCCATATGCTTATATGTTTATAGGGAAATCCATCCTCAATAATGACAAACGATCCCATCGAAAGCGTTTGCAAGTAACTCGAACTAAAGAAATGGCTTAATTTAGTGGATAAATGTACCAAACTCATATTATGATGATCTTCCCACTTGGTTGACGTGGAATTTAACAATATAATAGACTGTGCAATTGTAGTCCACGTGTATGCCCTAAATTTAGGGCTTACTGCCATTCATTGTAGCGAATAGAATATTACTAAACTAACCCTCCGTAGTATAGCAACTTTAAGTGGTCGGATATTTCGTATATAAATTTGTTATGTACTTATATGGCGATGGAACTCTTCGTCGTCGTTTCTGAATAACAAGGGTACATTATCACTTATGAACAAGCACACAAATATTCTTGACACTACCACTTTAATCGCGTACACATGATGTCTGTACCCATTGCGGCTTCCTCATTCAATGTCGATAAACAGCCACAAATATGTATCTATTTCTTTTATATAAGAATAAAGATTGTGAGTATGATTTTTATGTTTTGTGATCATGATTCTCTCGGTTTGAAAATGTTTACTTTTATAGTAATAATTTATTAGTGCTCAAGCAAATCAAGGTGGGCTATTTTCAAGGGTGCGAAGGAAATGGGGATCTGGGACTGAGCCTAGGCAGTTGTTGTCTAGTAGTACGAGTGGAGGCCTCAACGAATTCCTGCAGGATGTCCAATAATCAAAAGCGTGATGAAGAAAGAAAGTGTGGTCTAGAGGAAGAGGCCGGAAGTGACTGCGAGAACCATGAGGATTCAATCCACTCACTTCCATCTTTCTCCACCGCCATTCCAGGGTAGAGATCGTTGACATGCTGAGAATACACAGCTACCATGAAGAACTCCACCACTCCTAGAAAATGTATGCTGTAGAGGGCAACGGATCTTCAAGGAACGATAGCGTCAAGGTCCCGGTTTCAATCCCTGCAGAGGTAGAGAGTACAGTGTACCCAAGGGGGCACTTGTTTAACAAGTCTGTGACACCCAGTGATGCTGGGAAACTGAATCGGATGGTGATACCAAAGCTCCAGGCTCAGAGATGCTTCCCTCTCGATGCTGCCCATGTCGAAAAGGGCGTCATGCTAAATTTTGAAGATGCCACAGGAAAAACATGGAGATTCAAGTATGTATACTGGAAGAGCAGCCAGACTTATGGGCTAACCAAGGGGTGGAGTCGCTACTCCAAGGACAAGCACCTCCTCTACGGCTGGGCTTAACCATCACACACTAAGCACTAACATTCAAGTATGTAAATTGCAAGAGATTCCCTATTCATTTGTGCCAAATCAAGGAATAAGGGACAATTTTTTAGAAAAGTGGTAGATAATTTTTTACCATCCTCCATGGGACAATAACAAGGTCCCATGTGGTATTTTTTGAGGCTAGATTATTTTGATATGTGTCAATTCTAAGGTAGAGGTAAATGCTCTTAATATGATAGAGAGGGGGAACATCATTCCCAAGACTAGGCATAGAGACCCCTAGCTAGGTCATATATTTAGTATGTCACAATCCATTCTATTGTGAAGGAGACTGTTGATATGGAGGCTTTACAGTCCATCATCTCCCTCACACAAACCTTGTTACAACATGGCATGCATTTTGCACAAGCTGATGAGGTTGAGGCTCTGAAGTATTGAAAAAAACCTCACATTTGCTACAAATGTGGATCTATCTATGATTATGGGTCCATAGATGCTTAGGATGCATGAGGCTAAGAGTGAGACATCGATGATATGGTGTTCACACATGAGTCTTTGAATAACACATTTGACATTGATCAATAAACAATTTTTAATAATGTTATGTAATTTATTGTATTTCTATTATGAGTGAAAATTAATGTAAATAATTGATGATGAACATTAGGACTCGGTGGTAGTGGTTAGAAAACAAGTTTCATTGAGATAAGTTTTACTATTTTCAATCATTATGTTTGTAAATAATGTTAGCTATAACAAAATTTACAAATTGTTATACCTACAAAATAATACATTAACCCTAAATCCTTTCATTTAATATTGTTGCATCTAGTATAACAAAATGATTATATATAAATTATTTCATCTAAGGTATATTAACAAGATTAAGAGCACTTCAGAGCATTATGAGCATTGGGAAAAATGACTAGGAGATTAATGATGACTGCCAGAAGGAGATGCAAGGAAATGTGGATGTAGAAATATTTTTTTATGGTAGCAAAGTTTCTCACTTTGAGGACTCTTTGGTCAGATTTCTTTTTATCACTAAAGACCTAATGGAAAGTTCTATGATGTCTATTGATTATCTATAGGAGGATCACAATAGGAACTTTAAGTTGGAAGAGAAGAGGCACAAAGCAAAAAAAATTTAAAAAAATCATGAGGAAAAAAAACAAGGGAACTACTATGGACAAGTGGAATGGAAGATTGAACTTGGTAATGGATGAGTGGAACACTCTTATGAGCCTCAACAAGATGACGTCAAATTAATCTATTGTGCCCCTTTTGTCCTTTGTTCTAGCTATGCTCTGTTGGTTTCATTGTTTTGGGGCTGCGTTGGTGCAACAACTTGTAATATTATTGAAATTCTTAGTTTTGTTGTTATAACTTGGATTTTGGACACTTTTCCCACCTTATCTAGTAAAAAAAGATTATATATAAAATGATTTATCTATATACTTATTACAAGTTTTGACTTAGAGAGTGGAATTTTTATTTCCATTGAAATTATGTTTTTGAAGGCACTTATATTCTTCCTCTTAAAATATTTGTAGAGATTGATTAAGTAGATTCAAATTGTAAGAATTATAATTTTATTTTACATTTTTTTCTCATTGCTTGTATGCAAATAATTTTTTAGTAATTATTATTCATTTAGAACCTATCCATATTTTCCTTTGTGATATTATAGATATAGTTATGTATCTTTACCATTGGAACATCCTACTATGGTATAAAACATAACGTTGTTTCATCATGTTTGAAATCTATTATCCCAGGAAGAATTATTATAATTTTCAAAACATTTGAAATCTTAATTAGGAGTGTTTGAATTCTAGGTTTGTTATGCTTTATACATAATCGTATTCCTAGCCTAAAATAAACCCAAGTTAATTTTGAATTACATGAATTGGAATATTGAAACATACATTCATGCAAATAACTATGAAATAACTATATTTAGTTATATGTTCTAAGTGTGAAAATATTATTCTTCCCTTAATCATTGATTATCTTTGACTTCAACTCGTAAACATTTATACCCAAGAAATATTTCATTAACGCCAATTTTTTTCACTTAAAATTGAGGTTGTTAAATTATCTAGTATATTAGTAAGATTATACATAATTCAATTCTTCTACACACTTATTACTAGTTTTGACTTAGAGAGTGTCCAGATTCATTTTTACTTCTTTTGAACTTATTTTTCTAGAGGGTACGTTTATTCTTCTTTTTAGTACACCTTTAGGGATATATTGTGTACATTATAGTTTTCATTTAAATTGTAAACATTGTGTTTCTAATATTTTATCTACTAATGATTTAAAATTTTAAAAGTTTCTTATTTAACATTTATTTATTAAATGTTAAATAACCTAAGTCAGGCAGGTGGGGGTGGGTTCATCCATGATCATAATGGGAAAATGATTATGGCATATGCGGTAAATCTTGGCATCCAATCTTTTAGCTTTGCTAAGGTGGTGGTAATGTTCTACGATATTCGGATTGCCACAAATGCCAGCTTTTCCAAGTTGGACATTGAGGGTGACTCCAAAAACACCATTCTTTTGTTGACAGGGAAGGTTAAACCTTGTTGGTCCCTCTGAGACCCCGTCCTATTAGCTTGCAATCTCATGATTTCTCTTGGGAATAGTAGATCTTCTCATATGTTTAGAAACAAAACCAAAGTAGCAGATGCTCTAGCTAACCTTGGTGCTTTTACTCCAAATTTAGTTATCTAGAATAATATCTCTCATATCCTTGGGCACGTTTGCAAATTAATTAAAAATGATGTCAAAATACTATAGGAAAGAGATTGAGTTGGATCTACCATCAATCCCCTTTGTTATTTTCCTCGATTTATAATTATGGAAAATTAATCTCTCTAAGAATTATTTTACAAGCCTTTTTATTCTTGGCTCTGGTATTCTTCTTAACATTTCTATATAACTATTTCTCTTGTTTGTATGTCTGCACATTTTTCCATGCAGGGTGAGTTGGTCTAGGATGAGCTTGCTAATTATGAGATGTGGAACTAGGATAAGAAGGTTTGGCCTATTATTCAACAAGGTAAGCTGGCCTCATTCGTGGATGGCATGAAGGGGCATGACTCCAAATTGTCTATTGAGTTTGCTAACTCTTGGAAGGATGACACTGTCACCATTGGTAGGTGCAACTTCATTGTAAATGCTATGTTGATTGCAGAGGTGACATAATTTCATTGGACAATGCTTGCATCCCTCAAAAGCCTAAAGGGAACTACTAGAAAGATATGGAGAGGTTTCTAAAAGATGGGGAAAAGGTTAACATACTTCAAAATGGATACAACAAGGATGAGGTTCTTGGGGTGCGGAGAAAAATTATTGAGGTGTTGTATACACTCAAATAATTTTGATATTATGCATATAAATCTAATTAATTATCACCAAATTCTTCTATTAATCAAATAAAGCAATTTATTAGATTAATTCACTAATGTTCATCATGTTGATTTAAATAAATCATTTTATTTAATCAAAACCCTAAAGTCCTCTCATCTTATTTAATAAATCAAATTGTTTAAATCAAATGTCAAATCCCCTAATTCCTACAAGTTAATTAATTTTTGATTAATTAACTCCTAATCCTAATTACCCATTCTCTAACTTTTGACTCAACCTTGGTCAAACCCAACCACTGATTAACTAACCCACTTGCACATGAAAATAATTATTTTAATTAACTAATTACCTTATTTTCCCTCACAAAAGCATATGCTTTGGGAATATTCCTCCAATAACTACATTTATTTGACTTTCTTATCACATGCATTAACTTCTCTTACATCTCAACCACATGCATTAATCTCTCTTACATCCTCACCCACATTTTCTTACATCTCCAACCACATGCATTTTTTTCTTCTTACATCCTTTCAAATCCTCAACCATATGCATTTATTCCTCTTACATACTCTTTATTTGCACATTCCCCAAAATGTGCTCTACCTTCATCCGATAGACTTGTGACAAGTGTCACAATCTCATTGGCTCTCCTTTAGTCCCACATTCCCTAAATCTCTCCATCCTTCAACTCTTCAACCCTATGAATAGAAGCATTCTATTCACAATATAGATCCACAATCATATCCACAATCTTAGCATTCTCACTATAAGCATATTCATCTTTTCATCTCCATCACATTGGAATTTTATCAAGGGGGTGAGAAAGGGAATCCTTTCCACATCAAAGGAGCACCACTCCCACTATGGGATAGAGTTTGGTCTTGCTTTCATATGCTTTCATTTAACTATTTTTGTTTCTTATTTTGTTGTTGCATATCTAACATGATTAAATATCTCATAGGGATGATCTATTTGCTTTGCTTAGTTTGACTAACAATGCTAATGATTGTTTGTTTTGAGAAAGTGTAGAAATCCATCCACATTTTGGTGCCCACCATTCCATTTGAAATCTTGTGGTGTTTAATTTTTTATTAGAAACCTACTAATAGAAAATTTGTGTTGTAAGGCAAGGCCATTTTCAACCATCTCCACTATCATACTCTGTTCATTGCACGAAAAAATAGAAATGATTGCTGAACCTTCCCAACAAAATTTCAGAGAATCCTTGGCATGAATATTTGGTTGGATTCATTCGAATTTTTTGCTCAATTTTTGTGGGTGGTTTTTTATGGTTATTAATCTCTATCCCTCTCTATCTAATATTATGATCATATTGGTTTAATTGCGGGTACCTAGATTTTTTTTCTATTGATACCGACAACATATATTTGGCCTTCTCTGCTAAAACAAATATTTATGTTATAAACTTGATGTTTTGGTTTCTTTGCACCACTGCATACACTTATTCTAGTAGTAGCCCGATAGGACATGCATCAATTAGATCTGTACTAGGTATCTATCATCATTGGGAATGAGCTTCGGTGATTGGCAATTGAGTTTCCCACCCCTTTTGATAGGTTTGTTTGGTAAGATTTTTTAAATGGATTAAACATGGATTAGAGATCTCCCTTATCAAGACTAGCACGTGATAGTGTATAACCTTGCATTGTTTTATTTTTCTAATCTTTGAAAATCCATCCATATGCCGAAAATGACTTAATGAAATGCCTTCGAAGTTGTGAAGTAGGGGAAAAATAAAGCATATAAGATCACTTATATTTGATTTTATTGACTAAAAAAGATAGCATAGAAGATCACGTGTATAAGTCATTTGTTATTTTTTTTACAAGTTTGGCATGTGTTGCGATCGCGTGCTTGAGTCTCCTAGCATTTTTCTCTCAACTTTTGCATGTGGATTGAGATAGGGAAAGCTCTTAAATTCACTATATCTTCATTAACTACGTGTAGTTGAGAGTTGTTGGTTTGTTTACTTTTATGGGGTCGTCTTCCATGGCATCTTTACCTAGACATCTTTCTATGGCATGCATTAGATCAATATTTCTTTCGCACATTGAATTATCCTTTGCTTTAGATGTCATGTCAAATAGTTTAGTGCCTTGTTGAGGCATCATGTCAAATAGTAACGTTCCTTTTCTATGCTTCCGAATTTTGAATACATCTCTAAGTGAGATTTTGCAAATATGTTGAATACATTTAAATCTATCTTGTTGTCATGCATCTTGTTTGATGCGTCATGTCAAACAGTGTTGCACCACCTATTTTCTTGTTGAGGCATTTTTTCTGCATTAAGGTGGCTTTCCAGTGCTTGATCAACATTTTTTTCACACTCTGTCATCGATTTCGAGATTGATTTCCTATACAATAAAGCGACAGTGCCTATTTGATCGTCAGCTCCCAAAATCCTTATCCTATACTCCACAACGGCTCCTTTGCTAGTTCTAGTATGATACAGTGTCTCTTTTTCTATAGTCGTGACTCCCTCAAATAGTTGTGATTAGGTATTAAAGCTGCAATAGATATTTTTTTAAAGCCTTCAAGTGTTAGGAAATGATAAAACTGCATTATGGAAAAATTTGGATGTACATGACTAGAATTACTATAAGAGATGAAATATATAACTAGAGGGTGCTTACTCTATGAAGTTTTATCATATTGTTAACGCATACAGATGACTTATCTTTCCTCTAAACAAGTGAATAATGGTTGCTAGTTTCTTTTGCAGAGTCAAGGAGAACTATGTGTTTGAGCTCTTTAATGCATGAACCAACACTTTTGCTCACAAGTATTCCATGATAAAGAAAGAAAATGATCCAAATCTGAATTTTTTTGTATTGTATTTCAGTGTTAATAAATACATCTACAATATCATTCTTATTTTTTTCATCGACACTAATCATGCCAGCCCCTGCATCATCTGTATAACAAACCACCATGTCTAAAAAAGACTAGTCCTACTAGTACTCCCAGCTTGACATCACAAGGGAGACCTACCTTTCTTGTTTGTGGATGTTGTTAAAAGGAATAGGAGGTTAAAAAAAGGAGGAGAATATGGATGTGTGAAATCAGATGGCATTACTATGTTTGTTTTCAGGAGGCATTGGAGAGAGATCATACAACTTCTTGGGGGTTTTCATAAAAATATGATTTTTTAGTACTCTAACCATTGTTTGTTTTTTACAGAGACATTGCATGATAGGGGTAACTTTTTTTAATGCATTTCTTTATTGATTCCTTGAAATAAATTTTATTTTTGATAGCTTTGTAATGTTTACAGGTTTGCATCAAGAAACAATGCTAGTCTTTTTCATATGGGGATCAAATAATTAGCAAATTTGAGTTGGAAGTGGGCATTGAATTTTAACTTAAAAAAGCATTTTTAAATGTTTATTGCAATAGTCTAGAGCATCCATTTGCTACTTTTATTTTCTATTTTAGGCCAATTACATCAATTTGAGTTTAAAATCAATCATTTTTTTAATTTTTTAGAGTTGGACTAAAATTGAACATTAGGATCTTACTAGACTTTACTTTTGGGCTAAAATTGAACAGGACAAACTTACATTTATCTTGGTGCTTTAAAACAAATCCATCTTTACTTTGGGATTAAAAAGAACTTGTGTTTTTCTTGTTTTATGATATTTTGCAATCCTTGTCACTTGAATTCATATGCACTTCTCTCGCACCACTCGACGATCTTGAGAATCAAAAGCATTCCATTGAAATTGGTTTCCTAAAATCACCCACATATTTTGATTTGGATCTAAAATTGAACCCTCATGCTAGTGTGAAGGAAAGGCATTGTGTGTGTTCCCTCCTAGAACTTTACACAATCTGGGCGGTTGAACTACAAATTTACTTCTTCGCTTTTATTTATCTTTAGAGGGCCTGGCTCCCCACTTCAAAAGGAGGGAACGACCCAAGTGGTAATGATCTAAATCTAAGCTCTTATGAGCTGCTATATAAATATGTGGTTGCTATGAAAGTTACGATCAATGGGAAGTGATACATGATAGCTCTCCCCTTGTATCTTTATGATGCAAAAATCCCTTGTTCTAAGGGTTGGGAGACCTCTTAAGGGATTTTATCATAGTATCTCCTAAACTGGATGTCCTTACTACAACCCTTTGTTTAAAGACCAAAATCCTTAATACTTGTTGGTGCAAGAATGGTCGTTCTGAAGCTGCCCAACATTTTTACTATTCAAAGTAGAAATAGAAAAATCCTTAAGGTCTCTAGATCTTCAAGATTTTGAGATTTGGTGGTCCCGAGAAGTGTGTGCCAAGTAAGGGGGAGCTAGTGTCATTGAATCTCTATCTTTTTGTTTTGTCTTAGTGTTTGGAGAAATTTGAGTTGGGACTCAACAATTGTATCCATTTCTAGCCTAGGGTTGTCCAATTTGTGAGTCAGTCAAATACATTTCTTAGATCCTAAACTTTGAAACAAACATTAAACAAATCATCAAAATTTCAGACCCTTTGGAAAGAGTGAATATCATTGAAGGGTCCAATGATTACTGCTTGTCCCTAGGGATTTTATCCTTAGAGGCTTTTAAATATTTGGCCTCATATCTTAATTTATTCTCTCCAAAGTCAACCTAGGAAAACTATGGCCTTGATTCTTTGATTTTCACATAATGGATTGTGTGGAATGAAAAAAGGTTAAGACATAGACATTTAGTTTGAAATTTAAACCAGAGGTGTTGATGTGGTAAAAAGAATCCACTTAATTAAGATAAAAGACAATTGAACCCCACATATGTGGTTGTACCCATGATTTCCCACAAAATCAAAATTCCAAAACCAAGGTCCACTAATCGTCATAAGCATATGAGTCCAAAGGCTCTCAAGAAACACCTTTTAGCACTTCACGAAACTAGAGATAGGTTGGTATACAACTCTTACAAACGTGCTTCAAGGAACAATCCAAACTTTTATTTCTTCTATTACTATCAAAATCCTGGTCTTTTCCAACATTTTGAATTTCTCACATGATCATTAAGTCTTTAGGAGTTGAAGGCTTTCGAGGTATAGCATGTTCTTCAACACCTTGGTCTTGTAAACAAAGTCTTTCTAGGTTCATCTAGGATCAAACCAACACCTTCATTTGTCAAATCCCATCTCACAAACAACTTTTAGAACCTTGGAAAAATAATTTATGCTAGACTTTTGGTAAATCCTTCAATCAAAATTAAAATCAATTTGTTGGCTAAGTGTGTGGAGATGAATCCTTTCTCACCCATTTAGTTAAATTATCACCCCCTTTGGACAAGTTTACCCCAAGATAACATCTAAAATATTGGGATCTACAAGTCCATTATCCAAATCAAACCAAATACAAATCAAAATCCAAAAATCCTAAAGTCTAGTATTCCTCCAAATTTCTCAAAAGTTCAAACATCCATATCATCCACCCTTCGTTTATCACATCATAATCATTTGATCTTTAAACATCCTAGACTTGCTTTTTATACCTAAAGTTTAGATCAACCAAAGGAGTTAGAGGTTTACCTCCCATATTCCTAAAAGTTGATCCCAATTTTATGGTTCAAACATGGTCACAACACAAGAATATCATGGAGAAAAACAAAGAAACATCAACCTCAAATGATTTAAGTCAAACAAAAACATAATTCAATCCTAGGATATCCATTGACCTTCAACTCAATCCTCCCAAATACATGAAGATCCTCAAGAAGGAGGTTTCCAAGTGGAGGATGTCACCAACAACTTCCAAGGAATGTACCAAGATGAAATAATTGAACTAGTACTAAAACATAGAATTTTGGGACCCTATGGACTACTCTTGCACTTCTAGGGTTTTTCACCTAAAAGGAGAGAGATAGGGCAAAAAATGCTTATGTATCACTCAAAATAGGATGTGTGTGATGTAAAAAAAGTTAAATAAATGCAATAGATTAATCTAGGTGACTAAAAATGAATGCAAAAGTGTAATTACAACTATGTTTGAAAACACATTATGATATGCAAACAACTATGTAAATGAATAAATTATGTAGAATAGAAAGTACAGGAATGAATCTGAGTGCACCTAGGTGAAATGTGAGATTTCTGGAATGTTTTGGATGCTGATGAAATTTACTGATTTTTCATAGTGGGACTCATTCGCCCAGGGAGGCGAATTAGTCCACCTACTGGTGTAAAACTGCTAGGAGGTGATTTCTATCTGTTGGGATCTGAAATATGAGAAAAATCAAAATTTCCAATCCTAAGGTGGGACTCATTTGCCACATGTGGTGAATCAATCCTCTCCCAAATTTCTGAAAAATTGGGAGACAACTCTGCAACACCAGATCTAAGAATGTTTTCTTGTTGGGTTGCCAAAGTCAAATCTATAGAACATGGACAAATAACTCTCTTCAAGCTTGATTTTGACTTAAGTTGACTTGAAGCACCTAGTTGACTTGGAAATCACTCTTCAACACCTAATAACCTATCAAATATACAAACAAAAGGGCTACAAACAAACAAGCAAAATGGGAAAAATGATTAGGGGTTAGTGAATAGGGGTTTTCCTTGGTCAAACCCCACTTTTGGTAATTAAACCCTTGAAAAAACAATATAATGAAAGAGAAATATAAACTAATAACATGCAAGTGTTATCAACTCACCTAACTCTTGATGATGCAAGTTTGAAGTAATGTCAATGGCAGCTTCAAAGTGCTTGAATTATTAATGTAAAATGCTTGAATGCTTGAAATGTAGAATTGAATGCTTGAATGAGTGAGGAGATTGTAGGAGATGTAAAATGAGGTGAAAAACACTTATTTATACAATTCTTGTGCCTTAGTATCCATTCATACCTAATCACAGGCCGACATCAAATGATTTTGAATAAAATCCCGAAAGGAAATTTGAAATATTTTGAATTTGGGGCCAAGGGGGACTCATTCACCACCCATGGCGAATGGGTCCCACCTAGGACCTAAAAACATGTGTCGGGAAATATGTTGTGTTTAATTTTTTTGTCGAGATAACAACTAAAAATACACTTAGTTAAGTCATATGAGGGCATAAAGGGACACAATAAAGCATGAGAAGGGTGTAAATAGTGAAAATATGCCTAGAAGAGCATGAAAGCTTGTTACAAGACTTTACAACACTTCAAAATAGGGCTTGTTGATGTGTGAAAAGGTGGTTTTTAGGCGAATTGCATTAAATAGAGTCTAGAAGAATGTAGAAATGTTTTACAACACTTCACAACACTTTCACAAGATGTCATTCTTTGAGTTTTAATACCTAATCAAGCATTTTCAAGCCATGATACAACATAAAATCAAAGCATCATAGTTCCAACACTATGAAACAAGACCTAAAAGGCCATGAAAATGACAAGGGACAATTTTTCTATGATGTATTTAGCCCCCACTTTAGTGAGAGGATGAAATTGCTTCAAACTCACACTAAAGTAGCCATGAACATTGTGGGGAGGGTTCAAATGCACTTACGTTAGCAAGATGGAATAACAATGATCAAGAGGGATGATCTAGCCCCAGGATGAAGATCCCATGGCAAACTAGACATAAGAACAAAGGAATACACAAGTGTTGAGATGGATTGGATGAAAAAGAGAATGTGTACTCACTCTGGGGCCATGGAACTTCAGGTTGCTCGCGGGTTGAGAAGGTGCAACATGATACTCACTCTAGAACCACGAAACTAGTTGTCTGCGGGGTGAGAAAGCCCAAAAAAAAAAAAGTAAGATACATAAGCTAGTTGGTATGCACTCACAAAACACAAAGGTGGCTATGGGGAAAATTTATGTCGCTAGGTGGGCTTCCTGCTCAACCATGCCAAAGTTATACCCATTTGATAACTTTAACAAGGCACCACAAAGCAAAAGGAATGTTTATGAACAAAAAGACAAAGGGTACAATAGGCATGCAAGTTGTGTTATGCAAGGTGGCAAAAAGAAACATGCAAAATGTAAAAATACAAAACATAAAATGTAAAATGTGAAAAGATGTTCAAAGGAGTCTTGTTAAATTTATGCAAGGTTAGTCACTTAGGGAACATTGTATCTAATGTCTCCAAGAGATGACCAATCAAAGAATATTTAGTATATTCACAACTTAGGGGATGTAGTGCGTCGCATCAAGCCACCAAGAGGAATGTAATATGCTGAGATAGATCACACTTATAAAGGACATCACACACAATGTCATCCACAAAGTGACGAACACATCATCCAAATGACAAGGCTACACTAGGAACCAAGAATGCAAATGAATTATGGTAATTTATGCCCCCCACTTTAAAGGAATTGTTACACATCGTCTGTGAGGAATTACTTTAAAGTAGAGAAGAAAAGAAAATGAAAAAAGAAAACAAGACATGAGACCCAACTTGGAAAGCCCTATGCCAAGTCATATGTTTCAAAGTTAGGCTGCATCATGTCAAGGAAAATAAAATAAAATAAAATAAAAAGAAAGGGAGTTTCCCCCCAGAAATGAAAATACACCAAACACATAAGGGATCTATGGATTTGGGGTCAGTATGTTTGTTGCTGCAATGTTTTTATATGAAAGAGCTTGGAACTGTCATCATTCCTCGAATACATAGAACGAGAAGAATGACACAAAGAGAGCGAAAAAAAAGGAAAACGAAAATATGTTTTGGGTCAACATGGAAGAGACATTGCGGTCTCGATGCTTTGCATCGTCCCTATAAGGAAAATACAAGTGAAAAGTATGAAAAGGAAAAAGGTGAAAGAAAATGAAAAATCTTTTGGGTCAACATGAAGGAGACATTTCTATCTCAATGCCTTGCGTCATCCCCAAAAGGAAAACACAAAACAAAAATTAAAAAAAGACAAGGACCTTGTGGGTCAACATGGAAGAGAAATAGGATGTCTCTACGCTTTGCGTCATCCCCAAAAGGAAAACACAAAACAAAAAGAGAAAAAGACAAGGACCTTTTGGGTCAACATGGAAGAGACATAGGGTGTCTCTACGCTTTGCGTCATCCCCAAAAGGAGAACAAAAAATAAAAGCGAAAAAGACAAGGACCTTTTGGGTCAACATGGAAGAGGCATAGGGCATCTCTATGCTTTGTGTCATCCCCAAAAGGAGAACATAAAACAAGAAAGGAAAAAAAGACAAGGACCTTGTGGGTAAACATGGAAGATACATAGGGTGTCTCTACGCTTTGCGTCATCCCCAAAAGGAGAACACAAAACAAAAGAGAAAAAGACAAGGACCCTTTGGGTCAACATGGAAGAGACATAGGGTGTCTCTATGCTTTTCGTCATCCCCAAAAGAACACAAAACAAAAGAAAAAAAGACAAGGACCTTTTGGGTCAACATGGAAGAGACATAGGGAATCTCTACACTTTGCGTCATCCCCAAAAGGAGAACACAAAACAAAAGTGAAAAAGATAATGCACGACATATAGAAGAATAGAGGTACAAATAGAAGAAGTGTACAAAGAGAGAGAACATCAAATGCACGATACAGGGGAACACGATACACACATAAAAATAAAATAAAAAGAGAAAAGTAAAAAGGTTGGTTAGGCGAATGCAATTCAACCATCTAATAGGTCATCCGCCTCCCAATCATGTTCAGTGTAATGCGAGGGCAGTTGACTATCCAAAGTAATAATTGCAAGCACTAAAACAAGAGTTGCACCAGGTTCTTCACTTGATGGAGACGATGTATCATTTAAGCTCATTGTGGATGAAAATAAAGAATTTAAATCGTTATGTGCTTCTTCATCAATTTTGGCAATTTTTGTAGCATCATCGCCATCACCATCATTATCAAGAGCAATGACAATAGGAGGATGAAGGGTGATTTCTAAGGATGGATGGATCAAAAGCAGAGGCTGTTGGATTGGTTCAATTTGCTACGATTGTTGTACTGCACTATTTTGTGGCAGGTTAGGAGAAGGAGAGTGGTCATCTATTACTTCTATTAAAGTTAAAGGTTGATTGTCATTATTGTCTTCTATGTGAGATTGACGAGTGAGGAGACGACGACACCTTTGTTTCCTAGCACCATGGTTCTGTTTAATTCTGTGTTGGAGTTGTTGAGGTGTAAGAGCAGATTGAGTCATCATAGGCTCTTCTACTTCTGAAGAGGGAAGAACAAAAGAAACTGACGAGGAGGGATCAACCACTTTCTCTTTTTCTTTGTAAACTTGTTTAAGGCCAGGAGGTTGAGCAAGGATTGTTTCATATTCCCTTGGTCATTTAAATGATGGCGGGGAAATCTAAAGTGGTGATTGTTCAGGAGGTTGTATGATTTGCTCAATATTAGACTCAGGTTGAAGCATGGTTTCATCTATGATAGGAGGTGCAGAGGTGGTCAGGGATAAGTTCCAAAGGGACAATTTGGCTATCTTTTTGGCTTTAAACTTTTCATAGGCTATGAGAAAGAAGTCCTTGCGAGGGGTGATAAGTTCCATGGGTTTAGGCCAGAAGGATTCTAATGAGAAGTTACCTTTGGAAGATAAAGGATTAAAGCCACTATGGTGTATGGTGACTATCTCGTTGTCATATGGAAACTTCAAGCACCTATGAACAACTAATGGGACCGTTCTCATTGAGTGAAGCCAAGGGTGGCCTAGCCACAAATGAAATTGGTTAGATTGTGGAATAATTGAAAATGTTACTTCCAAAGTTTTAGGTCCTATTTGTAAGGGTAGCATGATTGATCCAATCGTAGGGCATGCAAAACCATTATGTGTTTTAATGCATGTAGTGGGTTTATTGTAATCATCTTGATATAGTTTGTGTAATACCAAAAACTCTTATGTGATCACGTTCACACCATAAGCGGGATCTATTAATATCCCATTAGTGGGCTTATCATAGATTTGGCCAGCTATGTAGAGAGGACCATTAGGAAGCTTTTGGAGTATGTCTTTAGTAGAAAAAGTAATATCAAGTTATTTTTTGGTTTGGCCCTTACGAGGGATAACATCTATTGTAGCCACAAGGTTATCCATAGGACTAGCTTGGGAAACAATAGGAGCTATATTGTGTTGTTCATTATTTGTATCAACAGTCATTACATTAGGCTTGGAAGGTTCACTAGCCTTGAAAAATGAGGTACTATGTTTTGACATAGGATTGGTGAAAATTTGTAAATTTTGGTTAGGAGGTGCAATAGACGTTTATTGCCTTGATCATTAACACCTGCAATGGTCAATTCAATCGAATCAATGAGACCTATTGAACTAAATGTTTAAGACAATTACAATGTTCAGTGTCATGGCCATTTTGACGATGAAAGTGACAATAAGCGTTAGTTTTGAATGTAGGTGGTAATGGTTGATTTGGATCAAGTGGTCGAATGGGTGGCAAAGTGAGCATGCATTTTTGGATTAATTTGTTCATTGTGTGAAAGAGGGTATCGGGTAAAGAAGTGAAATGTCTGTTCAGATCTGCATAATGATAAGGCACGACTTCCCTAATAGAAACCACTTGATTCAGACTAGATTGGGTTGGTTGTGGTTGAGGTTGAGGAGGTAGATTAAATTGTAAAAATCCTCTATTAGGTTTGTAGAATTTTTGTGTGTTGTTTTGGTTTTGATTGGTGTTTTCTGGTTTGTCAACTCAGTTGGAAGTGGATTTTGAATCACAACTTGAAACCAAATTTTGGTAGTCACATAAGGTTGTACATAAATACATGAATGAAGGGAATTTCATCATGGTGAGTTTATCCTGAAGGTTGGTTTGCAAATATTCGATAAATATCTTTTGCAGATGTGCATTGGGAATTTTGACATCAATTTGAGCATATAAGGATTGGTAACGTGAGATGAAATCCATCACTTTTTCATCCATGTTTTGTCTACATCTCATAAGGTCGGCAATTGTATTTTTAGGTGTCATGTGAACTTGAAAGTTACTAATGAAAGCATCCACCAATTCATTAAATGAATGGATGGAATGATTGGGAAAGTTGGAAAACCATTCTAAGGTAGTGTCTTTCAACGTCCTTGGAAAAAAATGTGCTAAAAGTTTATCGTCAAGGACAAAGTCACTACACAAAGCTATATAAGAATTAATATGGTTGATATGATCTCCGTTTCATCCATATTTCTCAAACCAAGGAATTTCTGTCTCTTGTGGCATCGGGGTTCCGAAGATTTCTAAGGATAAGGGACTACTATAGACATGATAGGTGGTTGGAGTAGATTGACCTTGACTAATGTTGGAAATTTTACGTTGCATAGATGAAATGGTAGTGAGAAGTTGTGTAAGAAGGGGATCAGGGTATGTGGGTTGAGGTGGAAGGGAAAATGGTGATGGAGTGTAAGTGATGTTGGGGGAAGTGAAAGGAATGCTAAGAGGTATGAAAGTGGTAGAAGGGACTTGTGATGCCACAAAAGAAGTAGTGGAAATGGGGAAAGAAGTAGCCTCATGCATAGTTGTATGGACTTGCGAATTCGTATAAGTGGGGATGGAAGCAATGGTTGAAGGGGGAGGAACTTAAGGTGCTACTTGACTTACAAGAATGGTTGTGGATTGGATGTTTGAAGAAATTTTATTGTAAATCTCAACAATTTTCTTCATCACTTGCAAGCCATCATCACTTTCAATCAAATGATGAAGATTCTCAATGGCAGGTATGGCAATTGTGGAATTTTTTTCAAGAGACAAATCTTGTTTCTAAATGTGCAAAGTCCTCATGAATATTAATGAACTTTTCTTGGGAGAGGGAATTGGTTTGGTTGTCAACATTCATTGGATGGAAAGGTGAAGGGATAGAAGTGGTATTGTTAGGGCCTAATGCACCATTGTCCATGGAGTAGGAGCTCATGAGATCCCAAGGTGCACAACGAAATGCTATTGCGGGATGCCATGAGTCTAGAACTTCGTCTCACTAAAGTATTATCAACGAGGCACCAAAAACTCATGCAAGTACCACAAAGGAGGGGTGAAGGCCAATGTAAGCTAATATAAGAGCTTGAAATGCAAATAATAGAAATGTTGCTAATTGTAACGAAGATCTAACTACAAAAAATAGAAATGCAAAAAAATGGCAGAAAAATGCTAAAATATTGTTTAACAATTGCAGAGGGACTGATTCACCCTGGGTGGCGAATGAGTCCCAGTATGAGGTTTTTTGTTATTTTTCAGAAATTTTAAGATGATTTAAATGCTCTACAAGATGCAATTTTCAGATGTAGAATGCAGAGTTTGAATTTTTTCAATTAGATGTAATGCAAAAATGAAATTTAGATGAAGTTTTCACTAATGCAAAATGAAAAGTCCTAGAATTCAATAACAAATCAATATCTTAATTGAATGCTAATGCAAATGGAAATTAAGATGCAATATGTGAATGCAATCATAAATTGAAAGTTTATTATAGTGTTTTTGATAAGATAAGCAACATTTATAGGGTGTTGTACCCTTTACACAGAAAGTCCAAAGGGCCAAAAAAGAAGCTAGTTCAACCCAAAAATAAACTAGGAAAAGAGTTCAGACCACATAGAAACAACTGACAGACAGCTGTTGAAACAAAGATGAGGACTAGACAACCCCAAAATCTAAGGGGACTAATCTAACTCCCTTAACCATAGGCGGAAAAGATGCAATAGATCGAGGGAGTCCCTTCTTCTTTCTCAGCACAACAGACTAGGAAGACTTAGAATCCAAGTCCACTGAACGAGGTGAGAGAAGCAGATCAATCGAAGCCACCAAGGGAAAAGAGCCACCACACTACGGGGGAGACGACAATAGCACAAGGGAGGAAACAAGATCGTAAGAAAGACCATAAGAGGAAAGCAACAAAATTTGGTCAGGCTCAGTCAAAATAGTGTCAGTAGATCGAGCCAGCAGAGGCTTAGACAAAACAATGTCAACAGATCAAGCAAGAAGAGGCTCCACAGGAAGGTTAGCCAGAAGAGGAGCAAACCGAGGTTCTTGAGAAGAAGCAATAGGGTTGACCTCTGCAGAAGAAGCATCCAAAGGAGGAGAACCCACCGTGAGGTGATCCAAGAGAGCATCCTTCCACCAAGTAGCAGCACCTTTGTGACAGGCTTGTGGGAAACTAGAGGCCAAATGACCCACAAAGAAGCATCTCCTACACCGAAAAGGGAGACCCTCATAGTCCAAGAGCTCCTTCCAAGGTCTGTCCTCCACCAATAAGACCACATCACCATGGAGAGGTTTGGAGATGTCCAAATCAACTAATAACTGAGCTACCATAGTATGCCCCATCTCCTTGAGTCATAGAGTCCACCATCAAAAAGCGACCAATGGTGTTGCCAATAGCCTCATAACATGAATCCTCCCAAAACTGAAGAGGGAGATTAGGTAGTCAGACACAAACAGGTTTGGTATTCAATGGCTCCATAAGGGGATTGAAAGAATGAGACCAAGGCCCGATGGACAGTGAATGAATACCCTACATCCACCCCCTGTCTAGAAAATAGTCTCGCTCCGCGGAGGAGGCAAAGGTTGCTAAAAAGAAACTCCTTGCACTGGGATAAAGCTCAATCTCACCAGAGACCAACGACATCCAGGAGGTAGTTACCCAGTCATGGAGATTGGGAAGGGAGGGCCACAAGCCATTAAACCTACAAACCATGCCCTGCTTTGAGTAGAAATATTCATTCTTAGTAACCTTAGGTCCACAAACCACAACAAGGGAAACACGAGCACAGGGCAGAGGCCGAACTCGAGACTGAGAAGGAGGTCATGTACCCGCCTTAGCATAATTTTATTTTCTTTAGAGTTATTTCAAATTTTGATGTTTTCAAATTTAAAAAATAACTTTTAGTTTTATATAATTTTTTTTAACACACTCATGTCACTGTTAGTGTATACATTTCATACACATAGGCTTTAAGCTTAGTTAGGCATCCATGACCCTTGCATATGTGATGTGTGAAGGTTTGTTAGGAGTCTTTAGAGGTGTTTGCTACTTTTGTGGTAGGAAACTTGCCACCACTCCATGATTGAAGATTCTTATCCTCATTTATGGAGATTGGGTGCCTCCTTCATGAGTATTTACATATGCCTAGTTGATCTAATTCATTGATCAACTTCATATATATTTTTTTGTTCATTATTGATCTTCGTATTTCCTGGTATCAGAGCTAGACGAGGATATTAGTAGGTCATAAGGTGAATCAATTCATTATATTTTTTGTTTGAATCGTCTCTGCATATTTAAAATCTAGAGGAAAGGCATGTTGTATTTTCGAGGCATGATTTGTTACTGCTACCCTTGCAATTTGATTATAGCTTCGACCTTTCCTTTTGAGGTATGATTTAATGTGGAGGCATGTTTGAAATTTGAAGGTGTGAGGGGGTGAATTTTAGAGAGGAGGCAGTGTGAATTGGTAGGAGACCACATGCATTACAAAGAGATCTGTAGATTGTTAACACCTGCAGACTGTTAACAATAGCCGCGACCCACACCTGTGGAATCTTCATAGAAAATTTTATGTACAAGTTGGGGACCATATGCTTCTCAAAGGGTAGGTTTCCTTGGATCTACGACCCACAAGGGTTTTCCCAGAGAGCTGCAACTGACAATGAGTGTCAATTTTAGCGTCAGATATAGCACCAATATTCACTGCATATTTGTTTAGTTTTCCTGACCTCAACTTCACCCCTAGGGCATATGCCAACTATGGGAAGGGGGGCAAGATTTCTCAAATTTAAGCCCTTGTATGGTAATTAAGCCTTTGGTTCTTTCCAGTCCAAGGGAGCTTAAATAATCTTTATTTTTTCCTCTCTTTTTTGGCTAAAGAAATTTTTTTGCACAAGGTAGAAAACTTCAAAGCGTAATATATTTTGCTCATTAGCTTGAATTTAGGTTCTAATTTTTACAAAAGTGCTTAATTTTTTGCCACGAATCCAACAGGCATAATATCACACTCATTCTATAAAGTGCTAGTTTATGCCTCTTTTGAGTTAGTTACAAAGCATTCCTTCTATGAAGTGCCAAATTAGGGGGGATCACATAATCAAGTGGGGTGTTCTGTGTGGTCTATTTTCACACTTCCTCAGGAAGTGCTTTTGTGTGTTGTGTTTTTTATTTCATTTTTGCATGCATTTCCAAGTTCTTCATTTTTGCATTTCTATAATGCAATTATCTAAGTCTAGCACCATGGACTCTAATGTTACTATACAAACCTTATCATATTTAAACTACCATGTTTGGAATTTGAAAGTAATTCTTGTACTTAAGAACAAAGGATTATTTAGGATAACAATGAGATTGGAAAAAGAACCTACTACAACTAAAGACAAAGAATTTTTTTTCAATAACTGTGACCAAGCATTTGGATTTTTATGTTTAAATTTATCTCTTTATTTTTTGTTTGATGTTGAGAATTTGAAAACATCGAATGAATTTTGGGAAGCTCGAAACAAACTATTTGGGAAAATTGATGAACTTAGAAGTCACGAGTTAGAAAATTAATTCTTAGGTCTTAGTCCTAGAAGTTTTTCAAGTTTACAAGACTTCTTCACTAAATTTAAATATTTAAAGTTGCAATTACAAGATTATGGAATTGACATGAGAGTTGATCAATTAATACCTTATGTACTTTTCAACCTAGGTCTAGAATTTTTTGTGTTTGTATCAAATTTCTACTCAACTAAATCAGCTCCTGGAGCCTTATGGTCAATGCCCACACTTGATAAATTTACTGTTGATCTCACAAGAGAGCATGAAAATTTAATTCAAATAGGAAATTTGAAGTCTACTAAGCCTCAAGCCCTACTTGGAGGGAATGCAACACAAAAATCTTCAAAAGGAAAGAAGGAGAACACTAAAAATGGCAAGGAAGTTAAGAAAGAATGAAAAATTGACAACAACAAAATGGATAACTTTTCTCAACAATGTAAACTAATTATTGAGAAAGTTAAATGTTCCTTTTGTAAAAAATGTGGACATGATGAACATCAATGCATGAGCAAACAAATTGAGTCTCTTACACATATTCTGAAAAAGAAAAATATAATACTACATAATTCTATCAAGGCATCTTCATCAACTTAAGAAAATACTGAGGACAAAGAGAAATCAAAGGTAAAAGCCTTAGTTGCTACAACATCTTCATCTCCATCATGGATTATAGACTTCATTGTTTCACACCATATGGGTTCTTTATAGGTTGTCTTTTCATCCTTGGAGAAATCCAGTATCTCAACAATCACCTTAGGCGATGATACTCCAACATTGGTCAAAGGAAGAGGTGTAATACCCCTCCTCTTACTGTTTGGATTTATTATTTTTCTATGCGTTCATTTGCTACTTGTGACTATGATGGTACTGTTATTGTGTGATTTGGCTAGTTAGACATTTGATGATGTTGTTATTCCATTAGTGGACATGATTATTTCATATGACATTATGGTTGGTTATATTAGTTGATTTTCAGAATGATGATATGATGCAGTGATTTAATTAAATATGTTATGAGATGATTGTTAGTTAGAAATGTTAATTTATTGGTTATATTATAATTGTTAGAATAGGTGTGATGAAGGACAATATGGCATCACTCGTTTGCAAGTGCCCTGTTATGTTGCAATTCCTTCTCACAATGCAATACTTTAATTTAATACTTTGATTATATATATATATATATATATATATATATATATATGTATGCACATGTACACGACTTCATCTGTATGTAGGTATTGCAGGTACAAGTCTCGATTCCACCTGTTTCGGCAGAACAGGGCGAGCACCTATAGCCCAACGGTTAAATGTTGAAACAGAGGTGACGATGAAGTCATCCCGTCCCATGATGTCAGATCATCTCGTTTGTTTGGTATTGTTCATTTTTGTGTAATTGTCGTCATTTGTGTTTTGTGTTGTGTTTTGTCGTATTTTATTTAAGGTGGCATTTTATAAGTTATGATTTATTTTATTTAAGTGATTGAAATAATTGTTTATTTTAATGTTAGATTAAATTCTATTTAAATATTTAAATGATTTAAATTATTTTTTTTATAGTCATGTGTTTCAATTAAATGATAATTAAATATTAAATGTGTTTTAATTATTTTAATCAATTATCTAGTGAAGGATAATTATTAGAATAAATTATTTAAATTAAATAGATAATGTAATGTGCAAGTAAAGTGGTAAAAATAGAAATTAAAACAATAAAACAAATAAAAGACTGAAAAAGATTGTGAGAACAAATAAGAATACAGATCTAATTAAAAAGCTTGCTTTTAAAGAATTATTTTCTTTTATTTTTGATTTTTAGAGTTTTTGGAAGAAATAGTCAATATCTTTTATTTAATTAGGAATTTTGTGAGTTTTGAGACAGATAGAGGAATATTGAGTCAGAAGTTGTGCAAGTTAATGGTTTTGTACTGTTGAGTCTTCTGGAGTTTTCGAGAAAGATATTTCAATCTTTTGCTTGCTATATTCTGAGGAGAGTTTTAGAAAGGGTTTTGCAATCTTTTGTTGGTATTATTCTGGAGTCTTCTGAACAAAGAATCAGATTCGAGTTCGAGCACAAAATCTTGGAGAGGAGATTTTTGAAGCAGGAACAAGAAGCACTTCGTAGAGGCCATCAGGATCAAGCTAGCTTCATCAGATTCTCGAGAGCGTAGGACTACAGGTTCCACCCTCTTTCCTCTTAATTGTTTATGAATCTGTAAACAAAATAGAAGTACGTTTTCGAATCAATCTTCGCTTATAAAGAAAATATTTTTGATAATTAGATTAAAAATGATTTCTTTGCAAAAATAAAAATAAATAAATAAATAGGCCTTCTTGAAAAGAAAATTCTTTTAGAAAATTGAAGTCGTTTTAATTGAAATCAGACAGAAAGAAATGTTGTCGAATTTCGTTTGAAAATGTCCAAATTTCTTTATCATTTTGTTGTGAAAAAGATCATCCTTTTTTTTTTTAATTTTTTTTATTAGACTGCAGGAATTGGGTAGCACGACCCCCTATAAACTGTAGTGCGCCTGGTAAACTTTTTAACGTGACCGGCGGCGCTGGTGCGAGTGAAAAAGATCATCCTTGATATTAAAATAAATTTATTATAATTTTCCCATAAATATATGTGTGTGTATACATTTCTGCTGTATTGTTAATCATAAGTTAATAAATAAATAAATAAATAAATAAATTTCCTTACAGATAATTGTATATGATTATATATATATACGTCGTACAGACGAGTGTATATATATATACATATACATATTTTATTATATTGTCTTGTTTAAAAGAAAAAAATAAAAATAAAAATTACCCATGTCGTCTTGGAGTCTGGGCCGAACCCATGGAGGTCGGTACTGTATTTAATGTTTTATGTTTTTTTTTAAAAAAAAAAATTAATTGTTGTGGGGGCCGAACCCTTGAGGCTCGGCGTTGATTCCCGTGCTGGGAAGTACCCCCCATCCGCCCCTACATACTTCCCTAAGGACTCACAGCAGTCCTTTGGACATCCTTGGACTTGGGGGTTCAGGAATGTTTCCCCTTTGAATTGCATGGGGGTTCTTTTTGAAGTTCTTTTAATATATATTTGTTAATATTTGTTTTTCTTTTTAAATTTTTTTTAAATTTATTAATATATTTTTAAATATATTTAATAAATTTTATTTTTTCAAATATAAATGTTTTAAGAATTTATTAATATATTTTTCTTAAAATATATTTATTAAATTGTTAATATATATATATATATAATTTTTTTATTCTTAATGTATATATATATATTTTAATAATGTTTATATATTGAGATTTATATACTATGAGGGCATTATTTTATCTATTGTTATGTTGAACAAATAATATAAATAAGAAATTAGCCCTATTTTGTATTTTATATGGACTAAATTGAGTTAGTTGTATTTTATTTTATTTGAAAATGAGAATCTTATTTATTTTTATTTTTTTTGTAACAATTTGCAAATGGGTGGAATTAATGTATTATTTTATTTGGCTTTAGAGAATTTAATTATATTTTGGTGTAGGATTATAAACTTGTGTTCTTTATATCGATTCAAAATTGAAGTGTTTATGCAATTGAGTGAATCGTTTTCCTTAAACTATGTAATCGTGTGGTCTCGTTATTGTTGATTGTAAACTTTACTCGTCGATGTGGGAACCGTTGTTGTTAGTGAAACCTTGTTCCAGAGGCTTGTTGTTTTAGAATGTTGTTCTCGGCTTGGTTATGCTTTTGGAGTTGTTGGTTTTATGTTTGGAAGGGTTGAACGTTTTAGTAAGACATTTGGTTATGAGTAATTGCGAGAGGGTTAATGCCTTGTGTGTCTAGTTTTGGTTTTATATGTGTTAGTTCAACCCTTGCCTGGTTTTGTGTTATGTTAGGGGTCATAGGGAGAGTGGCTCTTCATGGGCGCCGGCGCCTTGGAAGGAGGAAGTGCTCAGGGGAACCCACGTAAGAGTAGTTAAAAAAGTGATAACCTAAAAATAGAATTTAGGGGGATGGGTAGTAAAACACACAAGATAATAAACATTGGATTCCTTGTCTATGCATTAGGGCTATCATAGACTAATGATAGACTAAGTAGGTTGTGGTCGGCAAAGTCATAATCTCGTCTTCATGAGAGGTTATTGACTCCGCATGAGCTACCCTATGGTGCCGGCGCCTCAAGTAGGAGGAAGGGTTAGGGGATCCATAGATGGGTGCCGGCGCCTCAATTGGAGGAAGTGCCAGGGGATCCCATGAGAGCTATGCGATGACACTCTCCACTTGACACCCGTTTGCCTTGTTTCTTGTTGCCTCTGGAATTGTGTACTGAATTGTTGTTTCAGATTTATATGGAATTGTATTCTGGTTATTGTTTTAGATTTATTTGGAAGTGTATTTTGGATATTGTATCTTTATGATGCTTTTGATTCTTGTGAATTTGTTTCATGATTGTTAATTGGTGGTACTTCATGTTATTGTGATGAGTTCTTAGTTTTAACTTGTTATGTGATTTGTGAAAGTTGATGGTTGTTCATTGTATGCTTTGGGTTGTACTTGTTTTGTATCATGTTGTTGTTGAGTCGGTTTGACATTCATGGTTGGGTTCTCTTCCTCGTCACCTCTGAGCACGGGGGGTGAGTTACTTGTAATTCACATGGTTGGGTGGAATGTGCTCCGCACCCGTTGGGTTCCCCATCAACATCCTATCTTCTCAGCATTCTGCAGTGGAGTTGTACCAGTTATCACTTGTATTTCATATTTCATTATTCTTGTATCAATCCCCATGTTGGGAGATTCAACGTAATTCATTTATCAGGAGATTGTAATGTAACATTAAAACGATGATGTAATAGTTAGGATCATTTGTATCTTTATTAAGAGATTTATCATGGATATATTATGTGATGTTTATTATTCTTGCATCATGGTTTTGGATGTATCCTTATTCATGGTTATTTTAATATAAATAATATTGTTGTAATCTTTATCTTTATTTCTGTTTAGTTGTTGCGATGTAACCTCGCGTGCCCCAGAGAACTAAGTGTGTTAATGTTATGTAATGTGTTATGTGATTATGGTATAATGTATTTACATGTTTAATTTAATTGTTTTTTTAAAAAAAATATTTGCTTGTGTGTGTTCTCTGGGGTTTGCACGACGGGCGTTACAAGAGGGTTTGTTGAAGTTGAAGGAGGAACATTTTCAAGTATTCCAAGTGTTCCTTCACTATCAACAAATCTCCTTTCAGTGTCTCAAATAACTCATCCATGGAAGGGCACAAGAGTACATTTCTCTCCAAATTTAGTTGAGATAAGATAATTGCATAGCAACAAGTTGGTTGCAATAGGGGAGGAAAATCACCAATCTAGATTATATACCTTCTCCAATTTTTCCATAGATATTTCTCCAAAATTATTACTAACTCATTGAGATGAAGTTAGAAAATTATGACGAGTGATTTGGCCATCTTAACTACCACTATCTTGAACAACTATGTCAACATAATATGGTCAAGGGATTACCTAAGGTTAAATTTTCTAAGGGACTTTGCGAAGCTTGTGCACTTGGAAAACTTTTCCCCATCCATCTTTTTCAAAAGCTAAATATGTTCTCACCTTTATCGATGATTTCTCACAATATACATGCATTTACTTCCTTAGGAAAAATTTAGAACTATTTGAATCTTTTCAAGATTTCAAAGATCTTGCAGAAAAACAATCAGGGAAAGTCATCAAAGTTTTCTAAATAGATAATGGGGGTGACTATATCAACAACTATTTTGAGTAGTTTGCATAGTAGAGGGGATAGATTTGCAACACACAATTCCTTATACCCCCCAACAAAATGGTGTTGCTCCAAATGCAAAAATAGATCTTTAGAAGAGATGGATAATTATATGATTCACTCTAAGGGCCTAACACCATCGTACTGGGCAAAAGTAGTCAACTATGCATGTTATATTCAAAATAAAATTTCTTCATAAAGCCTTGAATGGTATCACTCCCTTTGAAGCTTAGAAAGGATAGAAACTAGCAATTGATCATTTCATAGTTTTTGGCTCTCTAGCCATGGAACACATTCTGAAAGAGCATAACAAGGAAATGGATCCACAATCCGAACCTTGCATATTTGTAGCTTATCTAGATGGTGTAAAAGGCTAACGCCTACTCCACCCTACAACACACGAGTTGTTTTTTTAGAGAATTGTTAAGTTTCAAGAAACATCTCTTGAAACTATACTTAACATTTCTCAAAATATTGTGGACTCATTAGATCTTGATTATAGTACTAATGATTCAGATCATTCTTAGTAGATTCTTAATGCAATATCTTCTTCTTCTAGTTCTGATAGTGACTACTGTCATGAGGGTTCATCTTCATCCAATTCAGGTATTGCATTAGAAGTTGATATTTTCACACCAAACTCATCCACATCTCAAACTCTACGATCACTTCATAAGAAAAATTCATGGGTACAAGTTTTAGTAGATGACAAATAGATTCATAAATATGTTCAAGGGGGGCCACATGCCTTCTTTGCTTTAGTTTTTGATCTGCAGACATTTAGAGAGGCATTATGCATACCTAAGTGAGATATTTTGATGGATGAGGAATATGTTTCCTTTATTAGAAATCACACTTGGGATTTGACATCACTTCCTAAGGGAAGGAAGACAGTTCAATGTAGATGGATATATCAAACTAAATTTGTAGTAGATGGGTCGGTTGATAAATACAAAGCACAATTGGTTTCCAAATTTTTTTCACAAGTTGTAGGAATCGACTATATAGAAACCTTTGCACCAGTTGCTAGGATGACTTTGATTTGAGTCACACTAGCTAGATAGCCGTAACACATGGATGGGTTGCACATCAGATGGATGTGAAGAGTGCATTTTTTTCGTGGAGACCTTGAGGAGGAAATCTACATGGAATAACCACTAGGGTTTGTTCAAGATTCATCTTTAGTTTGTAGACTTAGGAAATCTCTCTATGGCCTCAAACAAGCCCCTAGGGCTTGGTATGCCAAGATGAATTCCCACCTCCTATCTTCAAGTTTTACTAGATGCCATTCAAATCCTAATGTGTATCTATTACATTAAGATGATTTATGTTTGATACTAGTTCTATATTTTGATGATCTTTTGATTACTGGGAGTACTTCATCTGCCATCAGAGTAGTGAAGGAATCACTTTAGGATATATTTGACATGACAAACTTGGGTTTATTGCACTACTTCCTTGATATTAAGATTTCATAGTCCGCTTCAAGATCACTCTTTCACAACCTAAGTATGCTCTTGATCTACTTGCACGGATTCACGTGACTACTTGCAAACCATCTCTGACTCCCTTTCTATCTAGAGTCAAGCTTGAGACTTCCTATACTTCATCATTAGTTGATGCTCCTTTCTATCAACAACTTGTTGGTAGTCTTATATACTTGACTCATAACAAACCTGACATTGCATATGCAGTTGGCATGGTTTCTAGATTTATGCAGGAATCTCATGAGTTGCATTGGAAAGCAACTAAGAGGATCCTTCATTACTTTCATGGTACTCTTGGGTTTGGGATTCACTATAGAGTTGGTTCATCACTTGACTTGGTTGGTTTCACATATTTAGATTGGGCTAGTGATACTGAGCATCACATGTCTACTCCAGGTTAAAATTTTTCACTTGGCTCAGGTCTTATCACTTGATCTAGCAAGAAGCATAATTCTATTGCTATATCATCCATAGAGGTAGAGTTTAGGTGGATTGTTAAGTCAACTACCAAGGCTATATGGCTTTAAAGGCATTCTTTCTAAGTTTAATATTCCTTTCAAGTAGCCCATAATCATTTATTGTGAGAACTAGAGCACCATTTAGATATGCTAGAATCTGGTTCAACATCAATGAACCAAGCACATAGAGAGTCGTATGCATTATATTCGAGAGATTATTCATGGTTAGATCATCATCTTAGTCTTTTTACCAGTCTTCAAAGAAAGTTGTTGATATTTTCACCAAACCCTTTACCGAGAGCAAGTTCATTCGTCTATGAACTCTTCTTGGTGTGTGGTCTATATCAGTAGCATCATCACTTTGGGGGGCTTTCTAGCATTTTTTTCTCTTTTATCTCTCTTTTAGAGGATAGTTTTTCCCCACTAGGTTTTCTATCTTACTCTGTTTATGAGATATTGCATTGTACATGGGTACCCCATCAAGCGTCATAGCCAAGAACCATTTATTTTGCATTGTACATGGGTACCTCACGAGGCCTCATAGCCAAGACCCATTTTTTTGTGCCCACCTAAGCTATGCTTAAGGGGGGTGTTAGTGTATACATTTCATACACATAGGCTTTAAGCCTAGTTAGGCATCCATGACACTTGCATATGTGATGTGTCAAGGTTTTTTGGGAGTCTTTAGAGGTGTCGACTCAGTTTTGACACCTTTTGCTACTTTTGTGGTAGGCAACTCGCCACCACTCCATGATTGAGGAGTCCTATTCTCATTTCATGGGGATTGGGTGCCTCCTTCATGCCTATTCATGTACGCTTTGTTGATCTAATTCATTGGTTGAATTCATATAGTTTTGTGTTCATTGTGCTTGTTATTAATCTTCGTATTTGCAGGCTCTTTCAGCCACTACACTCCATCTCTTATTGTCACTTAGATAACACCTTGTTGTTAACTCAAACATGCCATTAATCATTATCATTTACTTCCACTTAGATTATTTTAATAAAAGAAAGATCCCCTTTGTGAGGTTCTAAACAATATAAACTAAGACCCCATCTAGGACCCAATCCTTCTTAACTCATTCTTAGAGCATACTTTTAAGGAGATTTCTCCCCACAAAATATCATATTAAAATGAAATGTTTTAACCATTTACAAGCACTATCAAACTTAAGGATAGGCAGAACTACATTCGGGATTCAAAATGTGTACTTCATGATATACTTTTAGAGCAAATTTTAAAGACACTTGTTCAAAGGAGCAATGCAGAGCCACCAAACTATCAACACCAACTTGAACTGATAATTGAAGCTGTTTGAGACCATATAAAGAACAAACAAAAAAACTACAATAAATGTAGAAAAATAGAGAGTTTCTTGTGCCAATAATGCATATTGACATAAAGAGAACCAACGACATCATAAAAGATACAAACCCTAAGAAAGGGCAACAGAGCCAAACTCGACAGCCGCGCTTTTTTTTTTCTAAACAAGGTATGTTGAACCAAATTGTAGGGTGTTGCTAGCAGTTATGAGCATACGCTGATGTGTTTATAGTCTCGAGCGAAAAAGGGAAAATCCATCTTGATAATGGCAAACGATCCCATCGAAAGCGCTTGCAACTTGCTCGAACTAAATAAATGGCGTAATTTAGTGGACAGCTATACCGAACTTATATTATGATGTTCTTCCCACTTGGTTGACGTGGACTTTGATGGGGACGTTATACTGGACTTTGATGGGGAAATTATAATAAACTGTGCAATTGTAGTTAATGTGTATGTCTTAAATTTACGGCTGACTGGCATTCATTCCAAACGATTACAAAATAACTAAACTAACCATTCGTAGTGCAGCAACTCTAAATGGTCGGAATTTTTGTACATAAATTTGTAATGGAACTGTTCCTCGTCGTTTCCGAATAATAGGCATTTTATATAAGAGAATCTGGAAGTAAAGTTTTTGGGAACACAAATTCTTGTTACACGTATCACTTTAATCGCGTACAAATGATGTCTGCACCCGTTGAGGCTTCCTCATTCATGGTCGCTAAATGGCCACAAATATATATCTATTTCTTTTATATTTCAGTACGGGTTGTGAGTGTGACTTTTATGTTCTGTGATCACCATTCTCTCGGCTTGTTTACTTTACAGTAATAATTTTTTAGTGCTCAAGCAAAGCAAGGTGGGTTGATTATGGATGTTTTCAGGGTTGCGAAGGAAATGGGGATTTGGGACTGATATTAGGCAGTTGTTGTACAATCGGAGGCCTCAACGAATTCTTGCAGCAAGCCCAATAGTCAGGAGGGTGTGAAAAAATAAAGTGTGGTCTAGAGGAAGAGGCTGGAACCGACTGCATGAATCAGGAGGATTCAATCCCCTCGCTTCCTTCTGCAAATGGTAGGCAGAGTATTCCTCCTGGATTTAAACGAAGTGGCAGCGGATTCAGCCAGATCTCCACTAACCCAATGAAGGGTAAGGGTGTTGCAGAGGAGGTGTGGAAGAGAAATTGGTCGTCATCGCAGTATAAAGGCGTTGTTCCGCAGCCCAACGGTCGGTGGGGTGCCCAGATTTACGAGAAGCACAGGCGGATATGGCTCGGCACATTCAACACTGCAAAAGACGCGGCACGGTCTTACGACACTGCGGCAATCAAGATCCGTGGTCGCGAAGCCGTTACTAACTTCGTCCTTATGGACGACACACACCCGGAGGCCATCTTTCTCCGCCGCCATTCCAGGGAAGAGATCGTCGACATGCTGAGAACACACACCTACCGCGAAGAACTCCACTACTCCTATAATATGTATGCTGCAGAGAGCAACGGATCTTCAAGGAACGACGGCCTTAAGGTAGCGGGTTCGATCCCTGTAGAGGGAGAGAGTGCAGTGTACCCAAGGGAGCACCTGTTCGACAAGTCCATGACCCCCAGTGATGTGGGGAGGACGAGTCGGATGGTGATACCGAAGCACCAGGCTCAGAGATGCTTCCTTCTCGAAGCTGCCTACGTCGAAAAGGGCGTCATGCTAAAATTTGAAGACGCCAGAGGCAAAACATGGAGATTTAAGTATACTTATTGGAAGAGCAGCCAGAGTTACGTTCTAACTAAGGGCTGGAGTCGCTACACCAAGGACAAGCAGCTCCAAACTGGGGATATCGTGACCTTCCAACGCAGCACCGGTGCCTCTCGGCAGTTGTACGTCACCTTCCGCCGCCGGCCGTCCGATCTCCTTCCCTACAAACCAGTGGCTCTTGGTGGTTTTCCCCTTCCTACGCAGGCAGGCAACCTGTCACCAATCTATAGCCAGTGGGACAACCTATTCAACTCGCCTCCTTCCGTTGAGCAAAGATCCATAATATTCAAGGGTTTGATCCCATTGATAGGCCAATCTGCTTGTGACTTCAGTCCCTGGTCGTCGATTAAGTCGGAGTCAAATAAGAAGAACTCGAAGCAGCCCGTCCATCCAAATCTGCCAGTAAAAATTCCAACTTCGCCCACTTCTCGTTATCCCTTACCGGTCACAATATTTGGCGTAAAATTAAGTCCATCTGTTTTATACACCCACGACGAGGAAAGAGTATAATTATGTTGAAGCGCTTGAGAAGTTGAAGTTGAAGCGAAAGGCGGGGCAAGTTGTCAGGGTTTTATGGGCGGACAAAGCAGCAGTGTCACAAAAGTCTGTCAGTATGTTTTGGGAAACCTTTTCATAAAACAGATAGGGGATTGTGAGTGAATGAATCGATATTAGTGATTTGTTTGATGTCTGGTTCACGCAAATACATTTAGCAGTAACATGGGTTTCTGTAGTGTGATTTTGTTGTTTGTGTCCGGTTGTGTTGTGTTTTGAGGTTCTTGTTCATTTAAAATTTGTTCTTTTTGATCTTTGTGATCATGTTTGTAAAGGGTTGGGTCTTGATATTTTCTTTTTATCTTAATAACAGGACAATAAGATTTAAATGTACGTTCAGAGTATGACGTCTAGTGTGATTTTGTTGTTTATCTTCGGCTGTGTTGTGTTTTGAGGTTCTTGTCCATTTAAAACTTGTCCTTTTTCATCTTTGTGATCATGTTTGTAAAGGCTTGGGGTCTTGATAACCTCTTTTTATCTTAATAACAAGACAATAAGATTTAAATGTACTTTCTGAGTATGACGTCTTATTAAATCACTTCAAACATTTATAGAGTGGAATTGTTGAGCTTTTCATGGATTAGTTAGGATATCAAATCCAAGCTAGACTATGAGCTTCAATCATTCTATACAGTGGCTTAATGGGGAGTGTTGGAAATAAGTCACATTTGGACTGGAGATGAATTGATTATATAAAGAGGGTAGTAGCTTAGCGGTAGAGCATTCCAACAACAAATGGAAGGTCCTAGATTTGAGTCTTATCTGGTCCATGAAAAGATCAACACGTCTTACAGGTGTAGGTTTGTATCTTCACCATTAAGGTGTCTTATTATGATATAAAACATAATGTTGTTTCATGATTTGTGATAGCTACTACCCTAAAGAATTACTATAGTTTTCAAGACATTTGAAAATATTAACGAAGAATGTTTGAATTCCAAGTCTATTATGATTTATGCATAATCAGATTCCTAATCTTAAATAGATTGTAATTTTAAATTACATAAACTAAAATATTCAAACATAAATATGTAAAACCAACTATAAAATAATTAGTTTTAATTATAAATTCATGAAAAAATATTTCTTTTATATCTAAGATATAATGCAGTAAGTCCAAATCCTTTCATTACATATAAAATAAATCATCTATTTGACTTAAAGAGGGGGTATATTTTCACTTCTTTTATGAGGGGGTTTATTTTCACTTCTTTTAAATTATTTTTCTAAAAGTATCTATATGCTTCTTCTTAACAACCCTGAGATTGATTGAATACATTCAAATTTGCCTTTAAATTGTGGACATTGTGTTTCTAACATTCAATCTATCAAAATTTCTTATTTAAGATTTATCTATTAATTTTTTAGTTTGACCCATATTACTAATGCAAAGACAATCATTGTGGGTATTAATATTTCATTATAATTTATAGTTAGTAATTGTGAATAATTTCTTGTTATTAATTTTATATTTTTAATATGTATTTTACTTAAACTATTTATTTTGTATTTTGTTTTGTAGATTTATTTGACACTGTTGATGCTTTATTATATAGGAGATTAATCAGATCCTAAGTCATATTCTTTATAGAAATATCTTCATTCATTGTGTTATATTATATGTATTTTTATTATATTTTTAGAATGAATTGATTCAACTTGACCTTAAGAAAATTAGGAAAAACAATCTTTTTGTTTCTTTCATCATAAATATTTAAAAAAAATTATTTGTTTTTGAAAGAGTAAAATTTATTTGTTACTATGTGAGAAATTATTAGGATTTGAAAGACAATTAGTGATGTTAACTTAGATGATAATAGTTCTACCATATTCATTTTTCATGATTGAAATTTTCTTATCATTGCCACACTCCTTTTCTATTAAATATTTTATTATATGACTAATGAATAAATTTATACTAATATCATATTTTTAGATTATGGATGAACATTTCTTATTGAAATTATGAATCAGATAGAGAAGATATTTTAAAAGGGCTTAAGCAACTTTCTTCTAGCACTCAATTGCTCCATTTATTACCACATCCTTGTGAATCAAGAATATTATATTATATTGTTTATAACCCTTTATCATTATGTTATAACCTATAATATTATACATTCATTGAATTTTATCTCATTTCCTCAAGAATATGAAGATATGATATTAAAACCACCATAAAATGAGATATATTAAAAAATTTATACATTTAGTTTCTCTAATGGTTCCATCTCTTATATATATATATATAGGGGAACAAATAAACTAAAGTTACTACAACTCCATCTTAAAATAGATTTATAAAAATCTTTAATTTCATCATATTTCTCACAATCTCTATGATTGTACTATTAAATTCTACAACCACATTTTGTTCCCAAATATCTTTTCATCCCCTTTAAAAATATTAAGAATTCATGACTGATGAATAATTTTCTGTCTTTCTTATGGAAGACATTAAACAAGTAGTCATTATGTTTTCAACAAATAACTTGAAGAAGTTAAAAAGATTTTAGTTTTTATTTAACTAAAAAAAATAGTTTTCTAAAATCTTTTAGCAATATAATAAAATATTTTCTTTTATCAATAGGTATTTTTTTGTTGTTTTAAAATACATTAAACATTCACTATGTCAATCGATACATTAGTTCTTAGTGAATGTTGTAAAAGAATGAATTTTTTATTGTTTTATTAGGATATAACATTTACATAATTTAATTCTAAGATTCATTATTTCATTTTTTTACATTAAAGTGAAGCCTAAAAAAATTACATGACAAATCTCATATCGTATAAATATTTCTCATTGAGATTTTTTTTAAATTGAAATATTTTTGTTAATTTTTTTTAATAGAACCATCAAATAACATGTGTAATTCTGATGATAGGGTCTAGTATGTAATGATCTGTATAGATCAGTTTGGCATAAAATTATAGTTGTTTTATGGTGGTAGGGTTTGATATGTAATTTTGTATAGAGAAAGCAATTATCAGCTAGGTTTTGAACCACTTATCAAAGTCTAAACTTTATATGTATTAAATTATATTATATTAATATATCTATAGGCTTACGGTCTTTTGCTCAAAAAACAAAACATCTATAATTCCACTTTAAATATATTAGTTCAATAATTAAAGATAAACTATATTTTCAATCCTTAAATATAATTGGATAACCTTGTTAAACGAAGTTCTTAACATTAAAGAATCATTTCTGAACTTGGTGTATAATAAACATCATATTAGTTGCTTCTTACCATTATTTTACTTGATGGATACGATTTTTTTTTCTTGGTATTGATAAAATTGATTTTTCTTCAATATTGATTAAGTTGAGATTAAATGAATAAACTAATAAAAATAATTGTTATAAAAAATTTATATGATAGTTATAGATATTGTCTATAATTTAAATCTTTAAAACAAATCATGAATATTACAATAGTCAAGGGTTTTTAATTTTTTTCATGAGATTATGACTTTATTTATTTATATCAAATATTTTATTACTATAATTGTATTAATAATATTAATAATTTAAATAATAATTTCTTTTGGTAAAGAAGTCTCAAAAAATATTAATTTTTACTCCAATAATTCTCTCATTTGCATATTTTTCCATTTATGGCCTCCTCTCCCTGATTTGCACCTCCGGATCACCAATCATTAGTCTCCACTGGTTGACGGTTCAATGGAAATTTACCCTTGTGTGAGGGGTATTTTTTTGCGGGGTTTTGTTCTCCTGTGGATAGACAAGCTATTTTGGACTATGGCTTGTGGGAATGGGATTCTCACCTTCTTTCCATGAGGCCTTGAGTTCATTCTTTTAACCCTCTAAAGGAACCCTTGGATGCTATGCCTATTTGGGTAAGATTACCTTATCTTCCCTTATAGTTCTGGTGTCCATCTACTTATGAGAGCATTGGTAATGCTCTTGGTAGATTCTTAAAAGTGGATAGTGCTTCCAAGAATTTTACTCACACCTCCTTTTCTCAGATTTTGGTAGAGGTAGATTTGTTGAAGGATTTACTTGGTGAGGTAGTGTTGCAAGTTTATGGCTGGTCTTGGTCTCAGTTGGTGGATTATGAAGGTATTCCTTTTTGCTGTAGACATTGTTTTGTTGTTGGTCACTTGGCGCATGACTGTTTTAGAGGCTACTACCCTAATTTCTCATCTACTTGGTGGAAGAATTCTCTCCATGAAAATTTAATACTGTTTCTTGCTACTGACTCTACTTCTCTTGATGAAGATTCAAGGCCTCCTTCTCCTTCTATGTAGACAAATAATACTATTGTGGCAGATTTTGTTCCTCCTTTGGATTCTATTGTGTTGTCTCTGGACAAGACTGTTCCTAATGTTGGGTGTGATGCTTTCCCTAAGGTCCCTCCTGTCCCCTCTTTGAAAAGACAGTCTTATCTATGATTGTGGATTTTGATGCTATTGTGATTTTGAATCATACTACTTTGGGCTTGGCTTCAGATGATTCACCTAAAGTATCTACTATTCCACTTGTTTGCTACTCCAAATGGGAGTCCTTCCCTTCTAATCAAAAATTTTCAATTTCAGTTTTTGATCTTTCTTGGACAATAGTGCATAGAAAGAAGAAACGTAACTCCAAGCATGTCATGGTTTCATTAATTCACCCTCAGAGGCTTTGTTGCTGGCTTCAATCTTTGTTGCTTGAACATGTTTCTCTTTGGCTGCTGTTTTTGCTTGGTCTTTTCTTGGTAGCTCCTTCCTTGCTACTGTCTATTTTGATGAGTTGTTGTGCTTTGATTTTTGATGTGGCTATTCTTTTCCCACTGCTCCTGACTGGTTCTTGTGTTTGGCCAGTCTATTTTGTCAAGCTATTCTTCCCAGTTGTAAGCTTTGTTTGGTAACATACTTGGCTATAAAGGGATCAGGGCCCTTTCAAAACCCCTGCTTACTAAATAAAAAACAATGACTATGAGATTTATCAAAATATCAAATTCCTTCTTGATTATAACTCTTCTTTCTTCCTTAATTTCATAATTTCTATTTTTTATACCTCTTCAAATTTTTATAATTTTTTCCCTTAGCTTTTATATAAGAAAAAAATTACTAGAAAGTTGTTTCTTTTCTTTGTTATTTGTAAATGGCCAAAAAGATGATGAATATAATGTTTGATACAATGAAACAAAGATATACATATGGGATGATTTATTAAGAGATTAAATAGATAGAAAATGGATTATTTATACAATTTCTAAATGTAACATCTTAAATATTTTCATAGAATTAATTTTATTCTATATGTAGGGTTTCTATATGTTTTTGATTAAAAAAAGTACGGGAGAGCCTTGAACCCATAAGAAAACAAAAATAACACAAAAAAGGTAAATCCAAGAGAAAAAATCAAGCAATAGAGCTCTTGAACCCAACAAATTTGTCCCCAAAGTCTTGTCATCCAAAAGAGTGTCCTTCTAAAGACATTTCTTCTTACATTGTACAACTGTCCAAGAAGATTCATTAATCAAATTTATAACATTTAGACAAGAAGGGGGGGAGGGCCCCTTAGAGTGCCTATCTAATGGAGTAAAACCAACAAAAGAAAAAGGTGGAGAATAAATAGCCTTGTCCAAAATTGGAGCATCAAGAACCTCAAGAGAAACATAATATTGAGCAACAAGATTATTAGTCATTTGAGCAGAAGGGGGAGGAGGCACAAAAGGTGATTGAATATCCAAATCTTCACTATCAATATTAGAATCATTAGGGTACATGGTAATATGGCTAGGAAGAGCATTCTTCCACCAACTATGTTATAGAAATTTATGTTACTATATGTTACACCTTTGTTATAGAAATTTAATTGAGATTGTGAAAATTACAAAGAGTATTTATATTTGTGAATTATGAATTTTTAAAGAACGTGAATTTAAAAATATAAAATAAAAATTGATCAAACAATAAATATTCCATTATCAAACTTCAAAAAATATTTTCTCTAAATTTTTTAAAAATGATGTGAATATTTTTTATGTTGAAAATTATTATTATTAGGAGTAAAATAATATTTTTTGAAAGGGTCTAAGAATTTTACAAAACATATAGAAAATACAACAAAGAGGTCTAATAGTACAATCATCATGGTAAAAGAAATACAAAACACCAAGGCTATAACCAATAAGAAATTGAATAACAACACACAAGATGAACCAAATTCATTCAACACTAGGAAAACAACTCACAAGAAAATGACTGGGGACTTGCCTACTCGAGGTAGCTTGAAGTCAAATTGTTTCAAAGTGCTTTGGACACTGAGAGCATCCCACTTCCTGAGACACATTTTATTTTTGCATGGAGAGTCACTCTTTGAATCCAAATTAAAATGAGGATACAAGATACATATAATTTTTATTATATTAAATATTTGTAACACATTATTTCTTTATAAAAGTTAATTAAATTTTATAAAAACTATAATAAATTTTAAAAATGTAACATAACTTTAAAGTAAAATAGGTCCCCGCCCCCCCAAGCCTAGCTAGCTGAAGCTCAATTTTGTCGGCTCGACCAAACCCAACCCAGGTTGGGCAGGTGGGGGTGGGGTTATTTGTGACCATAGGGGGAAATTAATTCTATCCTATGAGGTTAACTTGGGGGTTCAATCTTCTAGTTTTTTTGAGGTGGCGGCGGCTTTCCATGACATTCAAATTGCCACATAAGCCAAAATTTGTAATTTGGTTATTGAAGGGGACTCTCGAAACATGGTCCTTATGCTGACTAGGAAATCCTCTCCCTGTTGGACTCTCCAGGATCCCATGGACTTGCCTCACAATCTCATCATTTCCTTTGGGAATTGCAGTGTGAATCACATGTATAGGAGCAACAATAAAGTTGATGATGCCTTAGAAAATCTTGGAGCTTTTACTCCAAATTTAGTAAAATGGGATAATATCCTCCATATCCCAAGTCAGGTGCTCAAATTAATTCAACATGATGTTGAAGTACTGTCCAAATGAGATTGAGCTAGATATGATGTCAGCTCATATTGGTAGTTTCCACACTCTTCAATTATGGCAACTTAAGTCCATTAATCAATCTATGCATATTTACTTTTCTTGGTGGCTTTTACTTTTCTTGGTGGCTCTGGTTTTCATATTGCCATTTCTATTGTTGGTGTTTCCTCACTCTAAGACTTGTATTTTTTTATGATGGGACGGAATTTGGTTCAGGATGAACCTACCAACTACGATGGATGGAAGAAAGAAAAGGAGATTTGGCCCATTCTGGAATGTGGTAAGCTAACTTCATATGTGGAGGGCATGTAGGGAAATAAACCCAAGATTTCTTTTGAGTACGTCAATTCTTGGGTGGATGGAAATGTTATTGTTGGAGGGATTTCTTTCATGGTGACTCTTAAGCTTATATTGCAGAGGTTACAAGACTATCCCTAGAAGGGATTTACATTCTGTGAAAGTCAAAAATTCATTGCCAAGAAGACATGAAACAGTTCCTCAAAGAGGGTGAGGGTGAATAGGTTGTAGAATGGATTTAATTGCAAGGACCTTCTTGGTGTCTAGAGCACCATCACTGAAATTCTCATGAGGTATGTCACTCTCAAAGGGCGTTTCCACCACTTCCACACCCATCTTTTCCCTATGATCAATCATCTTAGGTACATAATGTCAAGATGAATTTCCCCTTTTAGATCTTATCTATGCTTAAGCAATCTGTTAGAAGTATTCAGGCTAAGTGCAAGAAGTTTCCCATACACTAGGGCCTTATTTTTTATTTATGAAAGTTTCATTCAGCATTGCTTCCCTCCCCTTCCTTTGTGCGTAAGAATTCTTTGACTTTCGATGACACCACCAAGCCCCCTGTGGACCCCAACCCCTTTATTACTATCGATGAAACTCCTCTTGTCATTTGTTGTAGTTCTCGAGCTTGGGTTAAAGCCCCTGTGAATGATAACCCCCCATCAAATGCACCCATTTTTCAAAACCCACGCCTATTTCTACTTCTAGCTCGAGGGAGTTTGACAACTCAAATGATGATGATTCATGGAATCCTACTCTATCTAACTCTCCTATGCACTCTTCAGGTCATGACCATATCTTGGATGTTCCCAACACCCCTCCCATTTCTAACCCTAACCCCCAAAATTCTCCTAAGCTATGCATCAACCTGGAGGAAACTAGAACTGAACCTAGGTTGATTTGTATTCCTGCTAACCACTTTAGCAAGAAAATCAATGAAATATTGGAGACTATTAACATCTAGAAGGATATTATGAAGTGGCTCTTGGGCTAGTTGGTCATAGCTAAAGAAAGAACTCAAATTATTGAGGGTAAGGTTCTGGAGAGCAGGTCTTGTGGCCAAGGGAGGTGGATAATAAGGAGCATTGAGACATGATTGCTTCTTTAGCTAAGTCCTTCGAGAGGTGGGAGAGGTGGGAAAAGGAGATGAAACATTTATGGGCCATTATTGGAACTGAGGATGAAAAGAAGAATTTACTAACCGAGATTAATGCCATCCATCAAAACTAGGAGAAGACTATGCAATTCCTTAGGTTCATCACAGATTACTGTAAAGATACTATGAAAAACACTGCCCTCACTCTTTAGGTTTATGAGGATGAATTAAGGAAGTGCCAGGGGAAGCGGGTTGCAGATAGTGTGGACTATGGTCATATGCAAAAGAAAAAGGATAAAAAGGTCGACAACTCAGCTCATGATGACACAATGAACACCTAGGATATTCAACAAGGGCCTGTGTCTTTCGAGATGAAGTTGTAGTTTCTGTCCCAGGAATGGAATGTGATTATTGGTCTCAAGTTATTGGGAGACCTATAGGTGCCATGTGGTTTTGTGTTGGTCCCAACTAGGTGGATTTTTTTGGTTGTTTTATTAATGGTTGAATTTTTTAAGCTTTAGTTTCTACTTTTTTGGATTTCTCATTGCTCATGAGTCCCTCATCTACCTCTATGGATTTTTTGTAATGGGTACTGGCCCTTCCAATTTTAATCTAATCAAAACATTAAAATACAATATATAATCATAGATCTTAAAAATATTGTATTAATAAATGACTTTAATATATAAGATTGGGCCCTAAAGTTATAGACTATTTGGACCACTCCTTCGATCCACCCTCTATAAGATTGATCCTAACTAGTATGACCCTTCACTTCACTTGGCTGCCATAAAACTTCTCAAAATGGTTGGTAACCTAAGAATATTCAATTCTAGTTTACTTGATTCTTTAGTGTGGGGAGACTCTAAGGACATCGCTAACTATTTAGTTAAGTCTGGATAGAAAATTTTGTCCTCTCTTTGGGTTCCTCAATTCAGTTAGATGAATATTTAGAGGAACACATATTTTCCTAAGGTGCAATTCTTCTGGTGGACAAATTTCCATGAGAGAATTCTCACGTTGGATAATCTACTAAAGAGGGGGAGGCATCTAAACAACAAGTGGTTTCTATGTGAGATAGAAGAAGAAACACATTATCATCTTATATTTCACTACTCCTACTCTTGGTAGGTTAAAAAAAAAAATAGTCCCTGTTCAAGGTTAGTTAGGCCTAGTAGAAAGATATAAAAAATGTAATGGAGAGGTGGTCCTCGCCAGTGTTTTATTCTTTTCTCACTAAGTTATTCTGGTAGGGCCTACTTTTCATAGGTTGGGCACTCTAGAGAGAGTGCAATAAAAGGATTTTTAGGGATAAAAAATTCCCTTGAAAGGTTTTTGTGAATAAGGTTATCAACTAGATTATCGAGAATATAAAAATAACCTCTTGCAATTTAAAAAAAATCCTTCTAATCTAGAGTTCATTATTGCGTCATCCTAGAATTTATCTAAGGTCCTTAATTCCCTAAGCTCAAGAATCCCTTTGGATAGGAATAATAATCCTTGGTCACCCTGATCCCAGTTGGCTTAAGCTTAACTTTGATGACTTAGCCAAAGAGAACTCGGGTCAGGCAGGTGTGGGTGCTATAATTCATGACCATAAAGGAAAGATATATTTTTCTTATTCCATCAATTTGGGTACACAAACTTATAATTATGCATAAGTGGTGGTGACCTATCATGGTACCTTCATGACCAATAAGGCAGGTGTGTCCACTCTGGCAATTGAGGGTGATTCAAGAAACACAGTCATGTTGTTGAGTAGGAAGGTGATTCCTTGCTGGACCTTACGAGACCCTATCCTTTTAGCTTATGATGTCATAGTGAACCTTGGGAATTACAAATTTCCTCATGTGTTCCAAGCTGGTAACAAAGTGGGAAAATTTGGTAAATCTTGGAGCATATACAAAGAATATTATGATTTGGGACAATAATCTGTCAATTATCCTACAGTACGTGCATGATCTCTTAATTAATGATGAAAAAGGAATTTAATTTTATGTTTGAGTTGAACTCCTCATGATTTCACATTAACAACTGGCATGGGTTATGTATTAAACAATATTTTCACCTTGTCTCACCTTTCTATAAGCTTTCTCTATGAAACAATTGAAAATGGGGTATGTGCTTTTGTATGGTTTAGGACATAGAGCAAAACCCACTTTCCAATTATCTCATTGAAGGGAAACCCTAGAGATATCAATGCAAAGGAGAAAAAGATCTTGTAATAGGGATTCCCTAAGGTCTAATTGTAAACTAATGAGGGGTTCACCACCAAGCTAAGGCTTTGAAAGATAAATGAAATGCAAATCAAAATTCTTAGGCCTAATGCAATGTAATCTTTCACTAAATGACCTAAAAATGCATGTAAAACAAAACAAAAAAAATGCAAGATGAAATGTGTACACTTGGAAACCTAAAGGAGGTTGAATGCAACTCTAAAATGAAAAAAGCACTAACTTTAATGTTGACTGGGACTCATACGCTAGTCTGGATGATTTAGTCCCAGACCTAAACTGGGACTCATATGCTAGAATTGGCATATCAGTTCAATTAGGGTTTTCTAAAGCTTCAAAACCTAAATCTGGTCTTTAATGTCTGCTTTGTGCTTTCCAATTGATTTTTGAATCTGAAACCCTGATTTGCAACTTGTAGAAGTCTTCCAAGTATCTCCAATGCAAGGTGAAAACTTTGACAACTTTGAACACTTTGACAACTTTCTCCAAACTTTCTCTTGTGTCTTCAACCTAAACTTGCAAATCACACACTAAAGAGAGGGAAAAGTGTTGTTTTGTTAGTGGAAATGGGTTTTCCTTGGTCAAACCCCATTTTGGTAATCAGAACTTGTAATGAAATGAAATAATAATGGAGAATGATGAATGAACAAAATATGATGTTGCAACTCACCAAACCCTAGCAATAAAGTGAGGCAAACATGTATGAAGCGTATCCAATGGATGTATATCTTGAATCTTGATTGAATGTCATAGATCATGAGTTGAATGCTAGCTTGAATCATGAAACCCTACACCACATTTGCTATCTCTAAAAAAAAATGATGTATGAAGACATTGACATGATGCTTGATGCTTGAATAATGCTCTAATATACTTGATAATCTACCCTTGAATGCTCTTGTGAACAATTGAATGCTCTTTTGAACTCAAACTTGCTATATGCATGAATTCTTGAATGTTTTCATAGGTGAAAATGAGTCAAAGAAACTTGTATTTATACTAAATTATGCAAAAATTCCCGAAATTACAACTCTACTAGCCGACATCATATCTAGGAGGATAAAATCCCACCAAGAATTTGAATTAATTTTAATTTTGGGCCACATGGGACTCCTATTCCCAAGGTGGCATATGAGTCCCATTAAGAATAATTTATTGGATCAACTTAAAAAATGATTAGAAAGGTGTAGAATCCAGATTGGGACCCAAAACCCTAGGTGGGACTCATATGCCCAAGGTGGTGTATGAGTCAGGAAAACCATCAAATCTGTGCCACAAAACCTAAAAACACCTAAATTATGATTGGATAATCATTTATATCAGGATCATCCTCAAAAAAATGCATTAAATTAGGCTTGTGAATGTAAAATAAGGCCAGTTAAAGCATAAATAAGCCCAATTATTTAATAAAACCCTAGAGAAGTGTGAAAGTGTGTTACAACACTTTACAACACTCCAAATAAGGCACCATTAAGCTCATTTAGTTCACAAGGGCCTAAGACCTAATGTGAATATATTAGGTATATTACAACACTGAATCAAGGCCATGTTAGGGAGTACTTTTTCCGTCATTACATCTAGCCCCCACTTTAGTGAGAGGAGGAACATACTTCTAAATCACACTAAAGTAGACCAATGCACATCAAGAGGGGTCCAAATGCATGAATTCTACTAAGATAGGATGGCCATGATCAAGAGGGTTGTACAAGCCCCCAAAACCAAGGTCCTATGCCAAACTAACATAGGCACAAAAGAACACACATGAAAATGATATAAAGAGCAACAACATGGCACAAGCATACACTGCCAAAGACAAAAAGGGAATAAAAAGTAAAAGTAGGGGTGGATCAAGCTTTGATCGTTTGTCCAACATGATGTGGATCAGATCTAGGTTGTTTGAAAAATGCATGCTCACTCTGAGGAAACAAAACTCTAGGCCATCTGTTGGGTGAGTAATCCAAGAAGGTGGGAACATACACACATGACTGGTATGCACTCACACACACACGTGAGTGGCTAAGTAAAAATCATGCCTTGGATTGGCTTCTCCTCAAACCATACCAAAGTTATGCCTCATGATAACTTTGTGAAGGTACCACACAAAAATGAACTCCAAGCTTCATGAGACAAGAAAAACTTCGTATGCTTGGAGCTCATGAACAAACAAGATGGCTCCACAGACATAGAAAGTGTGTTATCCAAGGTGGCCATATAACTGAAAATTCAAATGCAACAAAAAGGAATGTTCAAAGGAGTATTTCTTAATTCATATGATGCCTTAACTTAGGGAGCATTGTGCATAATGTCTCCAAGAGAGGACCAATCGAAGAATAAAAGATTCATGACTTAGGGGATGAAGTGTGTCATATCAAGCCACTAAGGGGAATATAATATGCTTCGAGAGATCACACTCCTGAAGGACATCACACCCAATGTCATCCATAAAGCAAAATATACATAGCATGAAGTAAAAAGACTACACCATAAAACATGAAAAGGAAAAAAAATGCAAAAGATATTTAATGCCAATGTATGCCCCCATTTTAAAGAAATTTCTAAACACCATGTTGTGAGCAATTACTTTAAAGAAGAAAATGATAAATTCTAGTTAGAAAAGAGAGGACATGAGAGCTTACTTGGAAATCCCTATGCCAAGTCATATGTTTCCAAATGAAGCTATGCCATGAAAAAGAAAAGGGAGGGGTTGCCCCTAAAATGAAAATCCAAACACATAAGGGATCTATGGATTTGCGGTTAGTATGTTCTTACTACAATGTTTTTAGAGATCTTAGAACTGTCATCATTCCCCAAATACACATAGAACTGGAAGAATGACACAAAGAGAGTGAAAATAAGGAAAAATCAATTCAGGTCAACTTGGAAGAGACATTAATGTCTTGATGCCTTGCGTCATCCCAAAAATGAAAACACAAGAAAAATGAAAAGATAAAAGAAAAAAAGGTAATATATTTACAATATAGAGAAGAATGAAGGTACAAATAGAGGAATGCCACAAGGAGAGAGAAAACATCAAATAGGCAATCACACAAAATACAATGAAAAAGGAATAATGAAAAAAAATAGTAAGGCACATGCGAGTCAACCTAAAACAGGTCGTTTGCATCCCAATCATGTTCATTATATACAGAAGGTGGACAACTAGCCAAAATGACAATAACAAGTGCTGAAATAGGTTCATTACTGAGTTCAACACTCTTCCTAGGAGGATTTTTGTTTAAGCTCATGTAAGAAGAAAACAATGTGTTCAATTCATTATGCACCTCCTCATCAATTTTAGTAATCTCCTCATCATCATCTAAATTAATCACAATAGGAGGTTGAATGATAATGTCCAAAGAAGGGTTCAAATGTTGTTGCGGTTGCATTATAGGACCTTTTTGTTTTGGGAAAGAGGTAGACTCATCATGCATTTCTTCAGTCAAGTTTGGATCTTGATTTTCTTTGTTTATTTTTTCATTAACCTATGAGCAAGGGCACGATGTCTATTCCTACACTCTCTAGCATCTATGTTTCTTTTAGTTCTATTTTCAAGTTACGCTTGTGTAGGAGTGGGTTGATCAATTGTAGGTTTCTTTTCTTCCCCAAGGGGAGGAATGGAAGGAACCATAGGAGGTTGTTCGACCACTTTCTCTTTAACTTTGTAAACTTGTTTTATTCTAGGAGGTGTGACATGAATATTTTTGTTTTCTCTTTGTCTTTTGTAGGAAGTAGGTGAAGGTTTTGTCTTAGGTTGGTCTTGGTTATTTGGAATTTATTTAGGTTCAATCATGGTTTCATCAAGGATGGTAGGCTCAGTGGTGGGTGGAGGCTTGTTTCAGAGGGATAATTCTGCTATTTTCTTTTCCTTGAATTTTTGATAGGATTTCAAAAAAAAGTCTTCTTGTGGTTTGATAGGTTCTATAGGCTCGGGCCAAAATAAATCTAAGGAAAAGTTTCCACGGGAAGAAAAAGGGTTAAAGCCACTATGATGGAGAGTGAAAAATTCATTGTCAAAAGGAAAATTTAAGCATTTATGTACAAACGAAGGGATTGCATTCATGGAGTGCAGCCATGGATAACCTAGCTTCAAACGAAATTGGTCTGACTATGGGATGATGGAGAATGAGATATCTAATGTTTTTGGTCCTATTTGTAAAGGAAGAGTGATTGATCCCATCGTAGGGCAAGCAAAACCATTATGCTTCTTGATCCATTATTTTAGTTTATCATATATATCTTGATAGAGTTCATTCAAAAGTAAGAATTCTTCGATGAACACATTCTCTCCATAGACAAGATCTATTAATATCCCATTAGTGGGCTTGTCACAGATTTTTCTGGCTATGTAAAGAGGACCATCAGGTGCATGTTTAAGTATATATTGTGAGGACAAAGCAATCTGAAGAGGATTTTTGGTTTGGACCTTATGAGGAATGATATCTATCACTCCTATCATATCATCTATAGGATCATGTTGAATAGAATAATTGTTATCATCATTCGTGTCAACATTCATCACATCATTATTTGTAGTTTTGCTAGCTTTGACAAATGAAATGTTATGATTAGGCATAGGGTTGGTAATAATTTATAAGTTTTGGTTAGGAGGTGCAACCAAATTATTTCCTTGATCACTAACACCTCCAATAGAAAGACAACTAGAATCAATGAGGTCTTGCACTATATGTTTAAGATGCTTACAATGTTTTGTGTCATGTCCATTTTTTTCAGTGATAATGTCAATAAGAATTTGGTTTGTAGTTTGCGGGTAATGGTTTATTAGGATTGAGAGTTTTAATGGGAGGCAAGGTAATCATCTTCTATTCTAAAAGTTGTCATTGTGTTGTGAAGGGTATTAGGTAAAAGACTAAATTGTCTTTTCGGGTCCCCATAGCTAAAGGGTATCACGACTTTAACAAATACTACTTGGTTATTAACATTCTGAGTTATTTGTTGAGGGGGATTGAATTAAAGGAAACCTTTATTTTTTTTCTAGAAGGTTGAGAATTGTTTTGGTTTGTGGACTCAAACTTCTTAGTACGACTAGAAGTGGACTTTGTATCTTGACCAGTAATCTAATTTTGATAATCATAGAGAGCAACACATAAGTGCTGGAATGAGGGGAATTTCATCATGGTAAGATTATCTTGTATCTTACTTTGCAAATTCTCTATGAACATATTTTGAAGGTGAGGGTTAGAAATTTTGACATCGATTTGGGAATAAAGAGATTGATAGTGTGAGATAAAATCTATAATATTTTCTTCTTCTTTTTAATTGCATCTCATAAAATCATCCAAGGTCATCTTAGGAGTCATATGCACTTGGAAATGGTTTATAAATGTCTCAACAAGTTCATTGGATGAATGAATTAAGTTGTGTAGTGTAGGAAAATGCACACCCTTGGATTTTTACACTTTTTTGGGCCCGCCTTGCTTTGTTTGTCCTTATTTATGTCTTAATTGGTCCTATTTTGAATCCACAAGCCTAATGAATTATATCTTTTTATGGCTAATCCCGACAAAAATCAAAGGGTAAATGATAATTTAATGATTCAACTATGTGTCCCTAATTTTTGGATCAGGACTAAAATGCCACCTCTAGGGCATCTTTATCGTCCAAAGGTCTTGGGAACCTCATTTTAAAAGCACCTTAAATGGTCCCCTTTTTGGAGTCTATGCCCCGAGTTTCATGCCTTGGGACTAAGATGCCACCTAGGGTGTCTTAGTCCCCCCCTTAAGTTATTTTCAAGATTTAATTTCAAATCTTTGCGGGATTTAGCCTCCTTTAATTAATGAATTCATATGTTGGCTTGGTGTGGTGTAATTTTGGGATATTAAGCATAGATAAGTATAAATACAAGGTTCCTTTCTTTCATTTTTATCCTAACCTCCAAGCATTCAAGTATTCATGCATTATAGAAAGTTTGTGATCAAGAGAGCATTCAAGAGAAGTTCATCAAGCATTTGGAGCCATCATCAAGATTCAAACATCATGTCAAAGATATTATTACATCATGTGTATGTTTGAGCTAACATTTGTGATGTAGGGTTTTGATTCAAGCATGCAATTCAAGTTAAGATCCATCAAGCATTCATTCAAGTCAAGATATACATTCAAGCTAGCCACTTCACACAAGTTTGTAGATTTCATAAGAAGGGTTTGGTGAGTTACAACATAACAATTTGTTCATTCATCATTTCCCTCCATTGTTTCATTTTGTTCCAAGGTTTAATTACCAACAAGGGGTTTGACCAAGGAAAACCCCCATTTACTAACTATCAACAAGTTTTTCCTCTTTTACATGTTTGTGTTTGTAGATTTAGATTGAAGGCTTGAAGATCATTTGAAGTGAAATTTTGAAAAGTTGCATTGCAAAGTTGTCATCTTCACAGAAACTCACGTACAAGCCAGATCTGGAAGTTTCAAGACCGAAGATCTGAGAAGAAGGAAGTGTAGAAATTGAACCCTAGGATCACATTAAGAGATTTCAAAAATTCAAAATAGGACTAAGTCGGTAGTAAGGGTGTCTTAGTCCTTCGAGTGGTATTTTGTAGAGATTCTTTCAGATTCTGCTCCAACATCTGAGGATTTTGAATTTCCCTCGAAAAGCAACAACAAAACTAAGACAACAATAAGGGTGTCTTTGTCCTCCTTGGCATATTTTGACAGTATTTTTGCATTTCTAAAATCCTCATTACATTTCTAGCCTTCCCATGTACATAAATCCTAACTCACTGTTACTTAATTTTTCCATTTGCACTCATCATTTGGCTTGCATTACTAGGTTTTGTGAGTTGAATATCAAGTTGTATTTTCCAAGCCTTTGCTTGGTGGTGAACCCTTCAAAGCCTAAAGAACCCCCCCTTAAGTCTTCCTTGGTGAGAATTGACTCACCTTTGTGTTGATAGTCAATCCAATTTGAGATCCTAGGGCATATTTGAATGATAATAAGAGAAAAGTGGTGTTATATGATCTAGGCCATAAATCACCCATTTTCATATTGTTCATTTTGCTGAACCTGATGTGAAAAATGGGTGATGAGAACATGAACAATACTGAACAAAATCCTATGGATGATAATCAAAAAAATCCTATGGATACTAATGACCAAAGTCCTATTAGTACAATAATAGGAGTGATTGAAATCAAGTCTCATAAATAACAAACTATAATGCCCATTGTCATTAATTTCTCTTCAAAATAAACAATCAAACATGCACTTGATGGTCCTCTTTACATAGCCGACATAATCAATGACATGCTCACTCTTGGGATTTTAATTGATCCCATTTGTGGAGAGAATGTGATCACATAGGAAGTATTATATGTGCATGAACTTACTCAATATAGATATGATAAACCGAAATCATGGATTAAAACACATGATGGTTTTGCTCATGCTATGATGGGCTCAATCACACTCCCTTTACAAGTAGGACCAAAGAAATTAAATGTATCATTCTCTATCATCTCTAATTCAGATCAATTTTGTGTGAAGTTAGGCTACAAGTGGCTTAGCTCCATGAATGTGGTCCCATCTATTGTCCATAAGTGCTCAAAGTTTCCAATCGGAAATTAAATATTCACTATCAACCATAGTGGCTTTAAACCTCTGTCTTCTCATGGGAATTTTTCCCTAGACTACTTTTGGCCTAAACCCATGGAACTTATAAGAGCCCATAAGGAATTCCTTTTCCTATCCTACCAAAAGTTCAAAGGAAAATCCATAGCCAAGTTATCCCTTGAAAATTTTCCTCCACCTATGATTGAACCTCCGCCTCTTGAAGAAAACAATATTGAGCTTAAAGCCCTCCCAAATAACCAAGACCCACCCATAAAAAATCCATTGCCTATTTCCTACAAAAGGTAAAGATAGAACCAAACAAGTCCTAATCCGCCTCCTAAGAAAATTTATAAAGCTAAAGAGAAAGTGGTTGCACAACCTTAAATCATTTCTTCTGTTCTTCCCCCACTAGAAGAAAAGGAACCTATGGTTGAAAAACTCACTCCTATACAAACACAAATTGAAAACCATAATAAAAGAAAGAACAATTCTAGAGAGAATAGGTGTAGATGTCATGCTATTGCTCAAAAGATGAACACAGAGAACAACATAGAAAATCAAAATCTGAACTTGACAGAAGCAATAAACGATGAGCCTCCTCCATTACCAGAACCAATAGATCCTATGTCTCCAACACAACAAGGAGCAACACCTTCTATGGATATTATCATTCATCCTTCTGTTGTGGGCCACTTGGATGATGATGAGGAAACTAATAAAATTTATGAGGAAGTGCTTAACGAGTTGAATTTGTTATTTTCCTTTTTTATGAGCTTAGACGATAACAACTATGATGATCCGCCTAAATAGAGTGATTCACCACATGTTGAACGTAGCGATTCTCCTAGTACAACACTTGACATGATCCATCTCGCTAGTGATTTGCATTCCACATATAGTGAAGAAGACTATGATGTGGATGACCTACTTGATGATTGACTTGCATGTGCTTTACTAGTATTTTTTCTTTCCTTTTTGCTTAGTGTTTGGTTGATTACATGTGTGTAATGTGATCCCTCGTGATGTTCTATCTTATTTTCACTCTCTATGTGCATTCCTCTATTTGTACCTTCATTCTTCCATATGTCATAAGATTTTTTCCTTTTGATTGGTCATTATCTTTTCTTTTCCTTTCATTTTTGTCTTTTATTTTCCTTTTAGGGATGACACATCACGTCGAGACACCCTATGTCTCTTCCATGTTGACCCAAAATATTTTTTTCCTCATCTTTTCTTTTCCTTTCATTTTTGTCAAGATGTGTTTTCCTTTTTTTGGATGACGTAAGGCATCGAGATACCCTATGTATCTTCCATGTTGACCCGAAAGGTTTTTCTTTGTTTTCACTCTCTTTGCGTCATTCTTCTAGTTCTATGTGTATTTGGGAAATGATTACAGTTTCATGCTCTCTAATATCATGTAGCAAAGACAAATACTGACCCCGAATTCCTAGATCCCCGATGTGTTTCTAGGGGGTAACCCTCTTTTCCTTTTTCATGTTTGTCTACTTTAAAGTAATTTCTCACAACATGGTGTTTAGAAATTTCTTTAAAGTGGGGGAATACATTGGCATTATTTTGGCATGATTTCATTGGAATTTGTTTCCATGTTCCTTGATGTGGTTTTCTTACTTCATGCAATGTGTCCTCTTTGTGGTGACATTGGGAGTAATTTCCTTTAAGAGCTTGATCCATTTTAGCATATTCCATTCCTCTTAGTGGTGATGTGATGCACTAAATCCCCTAAGTTGTGAATCTTTTATCCTTTGATTGATCCTCTCTTGGAGACATTAGGAAAAATGTGCCCTAAGATTAAAACCTCACATGAACCAAGAAAAATCCCTTCAAACATCCCTCTTTCTTGTTGCATTTCCTGTTTGTACCTTATTAAAGTCATGGAGGTATGGCTTTGATATGGTTCCTTGGGGCTCACCTAGTGGACAACTAGCTTCACTAGCCCTTGTGAGCGTGTATTTTCTTTTTGTACCTTATTAAAGTCATGGAGGTATGACTTTGATATGGTTCCTTAGGGCTCACCTAGTGAACAACTAGCTTCACTAGCCCTTGTGATCATGCATTTTGTTTGCATAGTGGACTTGACGTGTTCCACTTGTAAACCTTTTTTGACAAACAACCTATACCTGGTCCACAATGCGTTAGACGAACAATCAAAGCTTGATCCGTTGCATTTTTCTTTTTTCTTTTTTCTTTTTCTATCTTTGATGGTGTATGTTTGTGATCTGGTTATGGATTCATATATCATCTGCATTGTGTGTTCCTTTGTGCTTATGTTGGTTTGTCATAGGATCTTGATCCTAGGGTCTTGGCCACCCTCTTGATTATTTTCATCCTATCTTACTAACATTTGTACATTTGAACCCCTCTTGATTGTGTGGTTGGCTACTTTAGTGTGAGTTTGAATCAAGTTTATATTCTCACTAAAGTGGGGGCTAAATGTAGTATAGGAAAATGCATACCCTTGCATTTTCACAATTTTTTTGGTCCGCCTTGATTTTTTTAAAATTATTTATGTCTTAATATGTCCTATTTTGCATCCAAAATCCTAATGAATTGTATCTTTTTATGGATAATCTCAACAAAAATCAAAGGGTAAATGATAATTTAATGATTTTGGCTATGTGTCCCTGATTTTTGGACTAGGAATAAAACTCCACCTAGGGAATCATTGTCCTCCAAAGGTCTTGGGACCCTCTTTTTAAAAGCACCTTAAATGGGCCCCTTTTTGGAGTTTGTGCCCCGAGTTTCATGCCTCAGGACTAAGATGCCACCTAGGGCATCTTAGTCCCCCTTAAGTTATTTTTGGGATTTAATTTTAAATCTTGGCAAGATTTAGCCTCCTCTAATTAATGAATTCATATTTCAGCTTGGTGTGGTGTAATTTCTAGATATTGAGCATAGATAAGTATAAATATAAGGTTCCTTTCATTCATTTTCATCCTAACATCCAAGCATTCAAGTATTCATGCATTATAGTAATTTTGTAATCAAGAGAGCATTCAAGAGTAGTTCATCAAGTATTTGGATCCATCATCAAGATTCAAGCATTATGTCAAAGATATTCTTGCATCATGTGTGTTTTTGAGCTAACATTTGTGATGTAGGGTTTTGATTCAAGCAAACAATTCAAGTCAAGATCCTCAAGGATTCATTAAATTCAAGATCTACATTCAAGCTAGCCACTTCACACAAGTTTGTATATTTCATAACAAGGGTTTGGTGAGTTGCAACATAACACTTTGTTCATCCATCTTTTCCCTGCATTATTTCATTTCATTTCAAGGTTTAATTACCAACAAGTGGTTTGACCAAGGAAAACCCCCATTTATGAACAATCAACAATTTTTCCCTCTCTTGCATGTTTTTGTTTGTAGATTTAGGTTGAATATTTGAAGATCATTTGAAGTGAAAAGTTGCATTACAAAGTTGTCATCTTCACAGAAACTCACCTATAGGCCAGATATGGAAGTTTCAAGACCGGAGATCTGAGAAGAAGGAAGTGCAAAAATTGAATCCCAGGATCACATTCAGAGATTTCAGAAATTAAATACAAGACTAAGTAGGCAGTAAGGGTGTCTTAGTGCTCTGAGTGGTATTTTGCAGAGATTCTTTCAAATTCTACTTTGACATCTGAAGATTTTGCATTTCCCTCAAAAAATAGCAGCGGGAATATGACAACAATAAGGGTGTATTTGTCCTCCCTTCCTTATTTTGACAGTATTTTTACATTTCCAGAATCCTCATTACATTTCTAGATTTCCCAAGTACATACATCCTAACTTACTGTTACTTAATTTTGTCATTTTCACTCATCATTTGGATTTCATTACTAGGTTTTGTGATTTGAATATCTAGTTGTCTTTTCTAAGCCGTTGCTTGGTGGGGAACCCTTCAAAGCCTAAAGATCCCCCCTTAGGTCTTCCTTGTTGAGAATTGACTCACCTTTGTGTTGATAGTCAATCCAATTTTGGATCCTAGGGCATATTTTAATGATAATAGGAGAAGAGTGGTGTTATATGACCGAGGCCATAAAACACCCATTTTCCTATTGTTCAAGTTGTTTGGTAATGAAGAGAACCATTCTAAGGCAATATCTTTCAAGGACTTAGGGAAAATATTAGCCAAGAGTTTATTGTCAAGAATAAAGTCACTACATAAGGTGGTATAAGTGGAAACATGGTTAAAAGGATCCCTTTCCCTCCATATTTATTGAATCTAGGCACCTCTATACCTTGTGGCATCAGTGTTTGCAATATATCCAAGGAAAAAGGACTTCTTTTGACATAATATGTAGGTGGGCCATTTTAATTTTGGTTGATGGTGGAAACTTGCTTTTGAAGGGATGAAATAGTTTGGAAGAGTTGATTTATGAGAGGGTCATTTCTTGTATTATGAAATGGAGGTGAAAAAGGTGAAGATGTGTATGTGTTTGAGGGACAAGTGAATGGTATTCTTATAGGTGGTAAGGTGGTATGAGATATTATGTGTGATGCCACAAAGGTACTAGGGATGTTAGTGGAAATACCCAAGATTAATAGTTGGTTGCATTTTTGTTGTGACTTGAGGGTTGGTATAGGTATGAATAGAGGCAATTGTTATGGGAGGAGGAGTTTTAATTCCCCATTAGCTTGTAACATTGTTCATAGGTAAAGGACTACTAGTGGTTGAGGTAAGGTGTTTTCCAAAGATTTGAACTATGTTACGCTCAAGGTCAAGTCCATCTTCAATTTCAAGCATGCAGTGAATGTTATCTATGGTAGGGATGGCAGTGGTTGAAATGTTGTCATTTTGTACTTGATGTTGTAGGTTTTCTAAATCTTCATGAATTTGAATTATGTTTTCTTGCAGAACACTATCAATCCTTGTTTCAACATGCATCACACTACTTGAAGGCAAATATTTGTTAAGGGTGTTGATCATCAAAGCTTGTGCCTCTTCGAAAGCCTTATGGGAAATTCAGAGAGTGGGGGATTGATTTGCACCTCACTGAATACCTCCAAGATTTTTATAAAAAGTTGACTCTTCTCTAAGTTTTGTAGAAAAGGGTAGAAGAAATGTAAACATAAAACATAAAATGGTGATGCACCAAAGGTTTTACAACATTTAAAACCCAATCTTTCCTATGAATGATATTTTAGACATAGAATTCCACAACCCTTCATTGTTGGGAAGAGAACAAAAAACAAAGGATAACTACAAGCACAATGCAGTCTTTCAAATCTCCCCATAGGCATTGTTCATTATGGTCCCATCAAACATAAAGATTTCCAAGGTTAACACAAAAAAATTCGGAAATTGCATAAAACCTCTCTTCTTACAACATCATATAACAAAACAATAACCCTTTAGAAAAATATAGAAGTTCACAAACATAGTCCAATTTTCACAGGTTATTATCCTACCATATAAGCCTACAACATGGAAATTAACTACTCAAACTACTTGAATTCAGCTTAACACAATGTTTCATTCAGAATGAAAACATAAAGAAAGAACTTGATAAAGGACATAACATGCACTGTCTCAAATATTTCTCCCAAATGGTTTGTGCTTGAATATAAAATGAACTTTAAAACAAAGGTCGGATACCAATCTGATAATAGTTTAAACATAAACAATATAACATGCCAAAGAAAAGAAGTTTTAAAAATTCTACTTCTGAAAATAGTTCTAAAACTTCATAAAACTAAAGAAACTTTTCCTCATAAAAGGAAAATGAAACTTGGAACTTTTTAGGAAAAAAGATTCTTCTTCTTTGTTGTCACCTCCCACTTATAGTTAGATAAAGAGAAGACCACCACCACATTCCAAAAGTAATTGCTGCCAAATGTTGGCATTTGCTAGCTCATGATCTAATTGTAGATCTTAAATTAGGTCATGACAATCTTTGTTCATAAATTCTCAACTATTGCATTAATGCACTTTAGATATTTAGCAAAGATTGTTATTTGAAAATGATTAGATCTTAGAAAAAAACTTGGAAAAATTCTAGTTGACCAATCACATGGCTCAACAGAAATGACTCAAAGTTTCTATCCTAAAAACCAAAAAGGACCCAACAAGCTTTGACACACTCCAAAAGAGATCACTTCATAAAAGAATAAACTACCTGCAATAAGGAGACGACGTGTCAAGCGGTTGAGTATTCTCATGCTTTGTGAAAATCATCCTTGAGAAGACTTCTGTCGAGTTGACATGTGTCATGGATCTCTCCTGATAGAAAGGCAATAAATGAAAGTCATGCAGCCACCACATGGTGCATTGTGCACATTTTCAAACAAATTTACTTTGAGCACAGACACATCCGAAGCAAAAAAATATAAAAGCTGAAAATAAAAAATGATTAAGGAAAAAATGCTTCACAGTTCTGGTGACTCACAAGGGGCTTTCGCCGCGGAGGAACGCACCTAGACTCTAGAACTTCTTGGAGTTTGAGGAGAGTAGAATGTTGCACCTCCTAATCCACATTAGTTGGTCAGATGAGAGTATGGATGAGCCTATATGCTTGATCTAGCTCAAAGACTTCCTTGAAATAAACAACTCCCCATCTTGAAAAACTGCCCCAAGATGATAATAGAAATGAGAAAGATGAAAAATATCATGCTCGATTCCATCAACGGTGGGCGTTGCACTGGATTCTATGATTTCTATAGAATTATAGACCTTATGTATGATTGCATTGGTGACTTGCTCAACTCATAACACATCTCCATCTAGTGAGAAAAGAGGAGGTAACCTGAGGCTAACTAGGAAACTAAAATCCTTCTTGATTTCATCGACCCTCTTGTTCAACACCGTTTGACATTCCTTACAATTTGATATGATCTTGTGGTAGTTAATGATCTCATTTTCTTTGATGGAGGTGGCTCTTAGATAAAAAATCCCTACACCTTTTAGGGCCTCATCAATGGCCACACACAATCTAGAAATAAAGCTTTATGAATTCGCCACTTGGGGAGCACATATCTACAAAATTTGATTAGTGATCGGGACAACCTTCCCATTTAATTCTTGAAGATCCCTTAAAAATTGTAAAGTAGGCCTAAGAATGGCAACCACAATTGTGATTTTCTCCTAGTGTGTGGATATTAGCTTCTTCAATATCGGGAGAGTCCTAGTAGATCTTATGCAGTTGCTACCTCCTGATTGAACTGAGCCCCTCTCGATCTTGCATTCTTCTCCATTTGGTTCTTTTCTCTGATGGAACTTGTTAGTTCTGAGTTCAACCTTCCAACTTCTTTTGACTTTTCTACTTCCACCTGGGCCTTCTATAGATCGTCGAAAGCTTGAGATCAGACGCCATCCAATTCTCTTTTTATGTTTTCCTGAGCATATTGGTACTCTACATTTGTTTTGCACTCAACAACAAGCTCAACTATCAACTTTTCAATTTTGGCATATAGCCGAACCTATTCACCTTGGGTCGTTGCAAGCAACTTAGATGCTTCTCCTTGCTGATTTTGTATTTTCCTTACATGGGCCATCTTGACATCTCTAGCCTTGATTTCTGTCTATAAACTATTCACTATTTCCTTTACATTTATCAGCTTTTCCTTGTACTTCTTCAACTTCCTATCAAGTCTCTCGTAATACGCATATACCACCTTCTGGGTGGCCTTAGCTAGGACCACTTTACCACGCGGGTAAGTCTCATTCAAATCTAGGCCCATGGATCTAATGTTATAATCCTCCAACTAAATTTGTCCCTCGGGCTTTGATATGAGTGGATTCATGGTAGTGATCAACAGTTCTTTCAGCTCCTCATTGAAGTAAGCTTCAATCTTCTTGGTAGCCAGCAACACGATATTCTTCAACAATCATTTTTTCTTTCTGATTTGTCGGGCCTACTTGGTTGCATCAAAATGCTCTTGGAGACTCTAAGGGGTATCAATGCTTTGTGTTGCAATGGAAGCACCAAGAGGGAGACTAAAAAGGGTGACAAAAGGAGAAACCTTGGATGTATGAGCATGCGGGGAAGCAAAAGGGAGTGTAATTATGGAAAATGGTGGGACACCAAATTGAGATTGGGTAGGGGAAAATCCAATCAGGGTGAAAAGAGATATGGGCATAGGAGAGATTTTTTCCCAAAAGCGGATGGAACAAGAGTGACAAGAAACATGGATGTTTAAGCTCTTTCAATGGGGGCCCTTGATAGGGTGATTAAAGAATCAATAGCGGCTGAGGTAGATGCTACCCATTTGGTGTGCAAGATTGCTTTAGAAGTTTCATTAAAAATGGTAGGGGGTGTATTCAAGATCAAAAGCTCAAGGTCCAAGGATGGAGGATTCCTTTCCACAGATGGGGGAAAAGGAGTAACTAGACATGCAGAGGTAGGAAGAAGAGAGGGAGTCAAACTTACCTGGGCTACGACAGTTGAAACACTTTGTAGAACAAACTCCACTTCTTCTTCTCCTTGGGCTGATGCATTGGGTGCACCTAGGTCCTAGACTCGTCTTCTCTTTGCATGAAAAAAATTGGTACGTTTTGATCCTTTGGCAGCCAATCCCTCTGAAACTTGGCCTTCAATGACCATAGTTGATCCTCTTGGGGACCATCGGGTCCTTTTTCCTTTGCTTCAAGCATTGGCGGAGGACATGACTTGTGAATCCCTTTGCTTTGAGCCTCTCCTATTGTTAGATTCCCGAGGATGAGAAGTATAGGGTGGGAACTGCTCTTCTTCAATCTCATGACTTGTCTCTGGATTGCTATTGTTGGTGTTGGCCTCTTGATCATAAATATCCTTGAACCTATCATCATGTGGATGAAAATCTCTGAACAGGGAATTGGGGAATTTCGTCTCTTGTTGGGACCTCCAAAAGTCCACCTTCTTTCTTTCCGACCATCCCTTGTGCTTCAATTGTGTGTTGAGGGATTTTCCCATCAGAAGGTTCCTCTGATACTCCACCTACAACACATATAAATTCAACCATTTTGGTCATTTGAGTGGAACGTGGGACAAGTCAATTTATACTTTCGACATTTCTTGAGTTGGATTCCTCCTCTCAAAATACTCCTAGCTCTCATGCTTCAAAGTGAAATTCTTTCTTGGATTGTAGTCCCACGTGTCATAAATGAGGATCAAGCCTAGGGCCGCTAGTAGGTTTGTAAGCTCACCCTCTTCCTTCTACTTTCCCATGGTCACCTAACTATTGGTAATTGTGAGGGGGAATGGGTATATCTTTGTCTTGTTCCTTCCAACACCATAGGTGTTATCGGTAATGGTTTCCTGATGGCATTCCTCCAATGCAAAAACTCTATCTGTTACAAATATGGGGAGTCTGAAAGGATCCTTGATAAAACCATGAAATATGATAAATGTAAAATCCTCTCCTAGGAAATAATCCATTGGGGTCATCAGAGTTTTCATCCATTGCATGACCTTAGGGGAGAAATGACCCATAGGGTGTGGCAACAAATCTTGAAGCACTGGCCTCAAAAAATGATCTACAAACCAGTAGTAATCCTCTATTTTTGAAAGCTCACATGAGTCCATACAAAAACTAGCTGATAGTATCCTTTAGCATCAAACCTAGAAACAGGTATACTTCTTTCTAGAAACACAAAATTTGGATGCAAAATCAAGTGGGCCAAGAAAGAGGAATACCTTAATTTAATCTTAGTATTATAGTTCTTCAATTATTCCAACATTCCTTCGGCTACTGTATCAGCAAAATCATAATATTGCTGACTCTTCTCCTTCTTGAGCGTAAAATATAGTTCCATCTGGAAGGGATGGACTTCCTCATCATTATCAAGGCCATAAATACAAGCCAACTTCCAGAATATAGTTTGCATGTCCTTGAATTTTCTATGTCCAAGGGGAAAAGAAAAGTGGCCTCTCACCAATCTTTCCTTCATCTCACCCTCATGAAAGCTTTCCTTTTGAGTTCTTTCCTCCCATGATATTTCCATCGTTTCCTCATCAAAACATTTGGTGCCCCAAGTGGTAGAGATACACAACATATCCCATATGGATTCAAAAGAAATTGTAACTTTGATCTTGTTACCCTCAATGGCTCCTTTCTTTTTGTTGAATCTCTTAGCACATGCATCCACTACCTTTGGGCATGCGTGTATGGTAGGCAACATGAACTGTGGCAGGCCACAATTCTAGAGCTGATATGCAAAAACTTCAAATGACCCATGATCTATCATTCTTTGTAATGCCCCCTCCCTAAGGTTTTTAGGGTTAGATGTTAACTTGGGGTCAAAAATATTATCAATGAAATCCTGTACTACCTCTCTCTCGATATGTCTGTCTGGTTGCACCTTTTCACAAAATTCAAATGGCCGCTCCTTAGGCACTGGGGCATTGGTGAATTAGTTCCACCCAAAGATATCAATGTAACTAGGCCTTTTAGATGATGCTCTAGCTTTTCTACCAGATGTTGATGACTCTGCCATGGCTGTGTCAAGAAGTTACAAAGATTTTCCTTAATAAAAACTACCACTTGCCTTTTTCTACTTAGAAAAATCTACTTTTAGGTGTAGTTAATTCCCTCCCACGTACATGTAGTTAAGGCTACGTTGTTACCATAAGTCCATTAAATGCTGCCACCAAGGTGATACATGTGGATTTGGGATTTGTATCCCTTGAGAATACCAAAAATTCCATGAGAATGGAATTAGTACATTCTCCCAGTTGCCTCTTTCACAAATAAGCTCATTGCATTGGAAAATGTGCCTTTATTTATGAGAAACATGCTAAAGTAATGCAAGGTACTCTTGAAAAGATGCACCTATTTAATTTGTCATAATTTAGCACTTTAATCCATGTCTTTTCACATAAGTTGGTTGGTGCTAATGATGGCAAAGGACACATGTTAACAATCGACATATGAGAGTATTTACTCCCAATGCCCAAATTTATTTCTCAAAACCTCATATTAGATCCTCCATATGATTTATCTACTAGCCTCCATTTGCTTTGGTATTTTTTCGTTGCTGTCTAACCAAAAATGGACTTCCCGCTGGTTGGGTTTGTCAGCTCATCTTTTCTATTTATAGCTATGCCACCTTATTGCAATATTCATTAAAAAAAATAGCCTTTAACTTTAGCAAGCTTTTCTCACTTCCTCTCATTCAGCTATAATCCATTGCTTTACCAAAATGTTTGTTGGTCTAGGAACTCCTATTTGGCTTTTAATGTAGAGGCCACAATACTGCTTTGTGGGAGAGATCACCATCGATAGAATTAAATGGTTGGTGAAAAGTTGTGACTGCCTTGGCCCGGTTGCATTCAAGTGGGTAGTCGGCCTGGACTATATTGATGATGAAACCAATTGAGGAGTAACTACAATGTACTTTCCTACTTCATCTCCTCCTTGCTTGACCTAAACATGGCCAAATCTATGATAATTGAGTTGTGCCACCAAATGTTTGACTCTGCATTGATGGAAGGGCTTGGTGAAATTGTGTAGGTAGCTATCTTTGGCATTGGTATTCCAATTTCCATGGATATTCCCAGGCATGTCGAATTCAGGATAGATGTACTCTAGTTTCCCTTCCTTTTTGACTTCCACACCGTGGACCTTGAAGGGCATCACTCAAATTCTCTACCAATGGCCACCTACCTACTATGGGAGTATGCCATGGAGCATGTTCTAGGGCTTGAATGGAGGAAGAACTTTGAGTTTCTGGTGTGTAACCTTGGCAACTAGGCCTATTGTCCACACTGTGTTGAGCCCACATCTATTGTGTGTTCACCCCCATTTGCATCCTGACCAAGAAGAAGAAGAAGAAGAAGAAGAAAACTCGATGATGAGATGCTTCAGCGGCTGGAGGTGTAGTTTCATTGTTTTTGCACATTGCCTCCTGTGATTTTACATATTTTTCATCCCCCTTAGTTTCCATATGAGTCCTCATCATAGCCACAGGGGCCTTCCATCGTGACATTTTGTTTGCATTTTGCCTATATTTATCCCAAAATCCATTGGGTCATGCATTTTCCATGTTGCAGTTCCTATCGGCATAAGCTCATAATTGTCTCCCCAACCCACAATGCATATTTGCTAACATATGTTTGCTGCAGATATATCGGCATGAGATGGCTAGGGTCTCCCTGATCCCTTTTGCATTTTCATCTAATAAACGTCTGTGTTGCCTATCGGCAAGATGTTTTTTGTGTCACAGCAATTGAAGTTAACTTGTAGGCACCTATCAACGTGACATTCACTGAGTTATGGTGACAAGGAAAAGGACACACATTTCGGTAGGAGTTTGGTCTTTGATATGTTGTTTCACTGAGCACTTTATGTCTCACCGACCGACATGTATGGAGATACATCGGTAGGAGTTAATGTTTTTCGGCATTGTGTCTTGGCGAGTTTGAATTGTTACATAGACCGACAAATACATTAAGGTTTCTTTAGCCAAACATATTGCTTCTGGTGTGAGGTCATAGCAAATATACATTGTCACACAGACCTGTGGTGGGAGGATGCATGTCGGTAAAATTTGTGGCTTTCGAATTAATGTCTTAGCGAGTGACCTTCGGTCTCACCGATAACACAATGAGGACTTTGTTGGCATGAAAATTGGATTGTCTTAGTGACACACAAGATGGATAAAGTCTTTCGGTAAAACAAAGTACACTTTGTATGAGGTCTCCCTGATGTTGGTATGTTACGGTGATGCACATAAGATAAAAGGATACATCGGCGAGAGAACCAATTTGTCACAGCCTCTCATGATGAATGAAGATTTTCAGTGTAGCAAAGTCTAATATGTGAGATGTCTCTCTGATATCTCAAGGTTATAGCGAAACGGATGAAGCGAGGAAGTGTGTTTTGGTAAGAAATTTTGTTATGTCTCAACAACTAGAAGATGGCATTTGGGGTGACTCTCAGTATAATGAAGCATTATCTACATGATGTTTCCCCAACTCCATGAGGTCACAATGAAACACATTGGGACAGGAAGATTTTTTTTGGTTTCGGCATAACAAATAGAATGCTATAGCAACATGCAAGAGGAAAAAGATGTATATCAATGAAACATAAACAGATCTAAATGACATCTCATCAACTCAGATAAGTCACGACAAAAGTGAATAGAACCAAGGGGATGACTAGCGATTGAGTTTCCTTCGGCATAACCCCGATATGTCTCGCCGACTGTTTCATTGGTGACTAATGAAAATTCAAACACTGTGGCTGACATGTGAGTTCATAAAATACCATTGCAGGCCGACATGCTTTGAGTCTGAATTCTATGGAAGGCCGACATTGGATCTCAATATGATATATTTTTATGTTTCTAGTGTATAAATTGGCATTTTTAATTTTAAAATGGGGATCAGCTATTAGTTACTCAATATACAGTAGGAAAATTAGATGGATACAGTGCAATAGATTTATCAGATCAGAGACTATGATGCATGTTTTCAAAATGGAGGTATTTATGAAAGTCAATTAATGTTGCTACACATTTTTGGTATCAATTATCTCTTGAATTCAATAAAAATACTGCTAAGTTGTCTCCAAGATTGATGCTTTCTGGTTGTTTAAATTGACATAACAAGTTTCTGTTCAGTTTATCAATGCACATTTGCTGTATTTGTGTGATTAATCAATTGGTTCTTTGAAGCAAAGATTAAATCCTTTTAATTGATCACAGTAATCAGAGAGATTCATTTGGATTGTTAAAGTAGAGCTTAGTAGTTACAATATTGCATGTTTATACAAGTTGTAAACAGAATGTATGCCAAATAATTTGAGTTTTATCCAAAGAGTGTTGCTCATCTTGATTTCATTTGACTCCACATACCTAATAAGGCACTGGTCTCTGCAATTTCATCATTAAGATTCATTTATTCTCTTTATATCTATTAATTGAGCATTTAGGATTTAGATTAAGAAGATTGCTATTGCGCTTGAATTCAATTGTTCACTTGCATTTGCCATTGTGGACAAATCATTGGAAGAAGGATAACCATAAGTCAAGTCTGCTTCATTCATAAAGGTACACCCGCCTAGGTTTAGCAGCACCTGAAGAGTAGAAGGTTGAGTTCTCTTGACCTTGTTTGTTACCCTAAAGCATATCAAGAGATTGGCAACCTCTTGAGGCATTCCGCCTATGTTTTTGAGAGCTAACACCTCCTTTTTTCTTGTTTTTGATTTGTGACTCTTTATGGGTTCACACGAGAGGGCCTCCTATTTAAATCTGAGCCTTGGGCTTGTATTACATTGTAAGGGTATGTGCAGGATCATCATGGAAAAAATAGGCCCTTAAGTGGCAAAAAATTCAGAAAAATTAGAGTTAGGCAACTTGACGTAAAAATTTGAATAATTTATCTATATTATTTCAAAAATATGTAAGAATCAAATTTGTAGCAAATTGAATGTAGTTTCTAAACTACTAGGTTTATTTTTTTTTAAACAAAATCTATTTGGGGAAAATTTGAAATTTCAATGTAGTAGTACTTAAATTTTAGGGAAAAATTAAGAAGTAGGTGTATGTCTCACCACCCTAACCACAATAAAATGATAATATTTTTTATAATATTTTAGATATAAGTAGAGGACTCATGTCGATGTGATGAATATTTTTTTGTAATTTTTTTCCAAGTAAATAATTAATTATGATTTTTTATTACAACTTTTAAAAATATAAAAACTTCGTGCGTCTAACCACCTTAACTTGGTCAAAAATTCATGAAATTCAATTTTTTAATCCTCTAGTATCGAAGCATAGAATGTGACACATGTTTCGATTCAAAAATGTGATATCGTTTGAAAGATATAGATGTTTTCAATCAGCCTAAATTAGGACTTTAGTCGTAATTCAAATAGAAAATGAATAATAATTATTTATTAAATTCAAAGTAAAGCATAATTTATATTGGTGGAAAGCTGAGAATCTCCTTTAAAAACCCTTTTCGTTTCATTAATTTTGGGTAAAAAAAAGTTGTCAACCACATACCCTACAAATACCCATCATATCACCACTTTTTGGCCCATCATGATCTTGCACATACCCGTAAATTTTTTATGAATATATTATAATAAAAATTTCTACTTCCTCTATGTTTTTCTCATGGCTTATTCTCAAAATTAAAATGTATTTACAATTTTTTTTACATATGGTACATAACTGCTAAATTTTTTAAAGAATCACATGCTTAATGGAATAATTCTAGATAAATACCATTCACCAGTATATCCAAAGCATTACCTCCATATCTTCAAGTTCATACTCATTATTTTCCTTGCATGTACTTATTTGGAAGCGTCCCTTTCATAGCGCTTCAAATTTGGTATGTTGTCCTGGTTTTGCAGTATGCTCATCGTACTTTAATACTAGGCTCCCTTCCCTGATATCTAGATTGGAGGTCTTTTTATCGAACCATTGCTTCACTGTATGCTGGCGATTGATCATGGCTATATGATATTTTCTCTATCTTCTTCAAGTTTGGGGAGTTTTTTCGGTCATACTTCCATTCCACCACTTTCTTCAACCTCTAGGGCTTTCAACAGTTGCAGAGTGGGTATTTCTATGGAAATATGTAAAAATACCTCTTTTACGTATACTAGTTCATAAGGGGAGGTCTTCAAGATTTGCTTGGGAGTAATCTGTTTCGCCCACAGAGCAGGTCATAGGTGTTTGTGCCAATCCCTTTGTCATTCTGAGCCGATGCGCTTGATTAACCTAATTAGGTTTTCGTTGGTTGACTCCACTAACCCATTTCCTTGTGGGTAGTAGTTTGGTGAAGTTTTAAGGTAAAACCCATGTTTTATAGAAAAATCCGACATCCTCGAACCTACAAAAGCTCAAGCATTGTCAGATATGATAGTTTTTGGCAAACCAAATCTGGTTACCAATTCTTTGAGGAAATTGACGATCTCGCCCTCTGTGGTATTTTTTAGGGCTACGGCCTCCGTCCACCTTGTGAAGTAGTTGGTTGTCATAAGGATCCATTTGTGGCCAACACTAGAAATATGATTTATCATTCTGATGAAATACAAACCCCATTGAGAAAAGGGTTCCTCAATTACAATTGGGCTCAAAGGCAAAGTGAAATTCTTTCTTTTGCCAGCAAAGAATTGGAACTCAGTACACTTTTGCACTAGATGGTGTGCTTCAGAAAACATAAAGGGCCAACAATATTTTACTTGCATTATTTTCAAGGTGATAGTCTTGGTAGAGAAATGTCCACCCTCAAGACTGCTATGGAATTTGTTAAGAATTCTTTCTGCCTGCGGCTTGTCTAAGCATCAGAGTAGGACACCATCATAATTTCTCTTAAAAATAATATACCTTCAATTAATACATACCTAGTGCCTCATAGTTATTAGTATCACCCTTTTTGGAATGGAAGGATGGTTGGGTAGTGCCCATTTTGAATATACTATGTTCGATCTACCACCCAGAACTCGTCAGACTCGAACTAGTTCAAGTAGACTTGATCGGTCTCCTTTTCAGCTATGAAACTTCATTCCTGTGCAATGTATTCACACAGAACTCTTCCCCAGACTTGCTTGGTTGGTCTAATTTCCACATTGTACTTTAGGATCTTGGTGATCCATTTTTTCCTCTTTTCGGTTATCTCACCTTTGGTGTTATACTCCAGCACACTGGGATGTGTGATGAGAATAGTGATTTTATTGGACGACACCAAATGTCGAAAAGTTTTTAGGATTTTCACAATGGAATTTTTTTTTCAACAAAATTATACCTTGCCTCATAATCTTTAAAAGTCCTTCAGTGAAATGCAATAGGATTCTCTCCGTTATTTCCCTTGTCCTTCTCAGTGAGAACCTAAGCTATGCTATGTTGGCCACTGTATACATAGAGTAAAAAATATTTGGAAAAGTCTGGATTAGCCAACATTAGAGCGACATAGATAGCTATCTTTATCTGCTCAAAATATGCTTTTCCCTTGGGGGTCCATTGAAAATTAGGTTTTTTTTTAACATCAGCGTGATAGGTCTCGCAATGCCTACAAAATCTGAAATAAACCTGCTGACAAAGTTGATCTTCCCCAGGAAGGACTGCAATCCTTTCTGATTTACTGGTAGGGGTAACTCCATTATGGATCTCACCCTTTCGGGGTCTATTTCTATTCCTTCTTTTGACACTAAAAAATCAAATAGCTTACCTTGGGGTACTCTGAAAACACAATTTTTGGGATTCAAAGAAATCCTGAACTATTGACACTTTTGGAAAACCTTTTCTAGATGATCAAAGTGATCATCCTTTAACTTTGAAAATACCATTAATTCATCCAGATATATGAGAATAATTATCAGATTAATTGATCCTTTGAAAGCAATCTCCATTGCTCATTAAAAATTCACACTAGCATTTCAAAGTCCAAATGAAATTTTTGAGTATGCAAGCATTCACCACTTAGTGGTAAATGTTGTCTTACGTTGGTTGCCTTCCTTTACATATGCTTGGTTATAGCCTGAGAAAACATCAAGCAATGGAAACATCTCTGATCTAGCCGCAGTCTGGAAGATCTGCTCCATTAATGGCAAAGGGTAGTGGTCTTTTAGGAAAGCTTTATTCAAATCTCAGAAATTGACACAAAGCCTAATATCGCCATTATTTTTCTGAACCGGTATCAGATTAGACACCCAGGTGGAATGCTTAATCAAATATATGTTCTTGGACTCGATTAATTTGGTGAGCTCTTACGCCATCAACGCTTCGACCTTCAAATTGGTTGGCCTTTGCTTTTGTTGGATGGGATTTGGTCCTTCCGCCAAGTCAATGGTATGTTGAATTATGCCTGGATCATACCCTTTGAGATCATCATAGGTATAGGCTATAACCCCATCATATTTTGAAACACAGATCCTTTAGTCTTTCCTTTTCCTTCTGCAGAACATCACTTCTGACCTTTAACTTTCTGCCATTTCTGACATCAAGCTCTTCATAGTCCCTTATGTCCGTAGTGAACCTATGCTTTCCATTTCTTGCATCTTCATTGTCAAAGAGATTTTCAAGGGAGATTAAACCTTGAGGAAGCTTATTACCTTTTAATTGGATAATCTACTCTTTGAGAGGTTCTACTCCTAGCTGTAAATAGTCATAAGCTCCTCCTAATTTCTGCATAAAGGGAAATATTTGAATGTCATCCTCGAATACTTGCCCTGGTTTTGATCATTTTTGAGGATTGCTAGTTAGACGATGATCTATACTGCATTTTTCTTTGTTGTCAAATTGGAAACTAGTTCAAATTGTGAATTCGTAGAAGCCATCCAATTAGCGACACTGTTTTGAGGTCAAGGAATAACTTGTATATTGAAAGCTTTGAAACTCTCAATCAGATCCCATATCTGATGTTTGTATGACTTCATTCTTTTATTCTTTGTAGCCGTTTGCCCATAGACTTGGCTCACAACTAATTTTGAATCTTTGAATGATTACATATTCTTTACACCCATTCATTCAAAAAGGATTAGACCATGGACCAAGGCCTCATATTCTGCATCATTGTTTGAGCATGAGAACTAAAAATGAAAATCCTTGAGGGTTTTCGATCTTGTCAGGGACACTAGTCGGATACCTACTCCAAAAATGACTTTACATTTGGCACCATCAAAATATAAGGTCCATAGACGATTGTCACCTGGATCATTATATTCCTCTTGATCGTTTATCAATTTTAGAAAGAATTGATCATAGTCGAAGATCACATAATTTTCCAGTCCCATCGCATGAAAGTTTCCAAATGGGTCAGAGTTGATGAATTGGTTGAGTAACACCTCTTCCTCGGGAGTTTGATCACTCATGTCTTCATCTTCCAACATCTCTACACAATATCTCTCTGACTATGAGAAAGAGGTATGTGCTACTTCAAAGAAAAGGAATGCATTATCCGCTATGTGTTCATGATACAAGGATTCAGACATAATCTTCATCTTCACCCCATGCTTGGTTCTCAATATCAGGTGGGACCAATCAAGCACCAAATACCCATAGGCTTCTCTATGAAATATCTTGAAAGACACATTCCGAAGACCAAGGGAATGTCTATCACCACTACTTCTTATGAGACTGTTTGGCTTGGACATGAGAAGAGGGTTAAAGATAGATCTTTTATCTGACCAATGGTCATGACCTTCTTCCCATCTAATTACATGATTCCCTTCTGAAGGGGCTTAAACCTAAGTTTTAGGGCATCAACCACTTGCTTTGGCATGACCATTGTACTAGCTCCTGAATCAATCATATTATTATGTAAGAGCTTATCTCCCACAATAAGTGTTAAAAAGAAAGGTGTGGGCTTTGGCTTGCTTTCCTCTTTCTCTTTTGCATTGTCTGCTTCGTTCACAAAAAGTTGCAGCTTTTGGAGCTTGAGGTTTTGATGTGGTTTCTTTATCTTTTCTATGATCACATATCGAAATTGCATCTATCTATGGTATTTTTTCTTCATTATTTAATGCTTCCCGAAGCAATGTATTTTGTTCGGGAATAGATATGACATCACACAAAGATAAATTAGTAGGCACCTTCTTCAATTGTTCCACCACATTAGGTATTCTAACTGGCTAGACCTTGGGCTTAAATAGTGGTATCTCTCTCGTCTTCGGGAGAAAATGATTTTCCATGAATGGGAATGACATCTTGTCCATCTCCTTCGCTAGCAATGGTGAAACTCGCGGCTATTGAGTAGGTCATTTGATGATTGACGGGGCCTACTTTTCTTGTGGCGATAGTTGTCGTGGTTGAGGACGCGACAGAGCATGTTGCACGTATTCACTCGTTAGCCTTCTTTTGGATCTTTTGTTGTAGTTCAACTGTAATTGTGGAGTATTAGTTTTCATAGCTTCATTCACGAATACTGCATCTACTTCCTCCATCTGTGAAAGTAGCGCTTGATCAGGTGTAATATCTAGTTCTTGATCGAAGGACATTCCTTGCATTTGTGCTCTAAAGTGGGAATTTTCCATTTCAAAAGATTCATATTCATCCACATTCAAGAAGACGCCCTTGTTTCTTTGTTCTGGTACCTTCTATTGCATATTTCCCCTCAAACAATTTTAGGGCATATAACTATCACTGCATGGGAAGCACCATACATTCACATCTTTTGCCAGATTGTTCTAGCTTGGGATTAACTCCTTACTCTGGCTGTCCTTCCTTCTTGAAGTGGCATGGTGACTAGAACTATTTGGTTTACAGATGCTGTTTGTTGACCTCCTCCTTTGGAGGGTCCTTGGTACATGTTCTATTGATAGGATGGCTTGCTTCCACCATAGGTTTGAGTGGTTTGCTTCAGAGGTGATTCTTACTTTCATTTGATGAGAACCAAATCGTTAGCTAAATTCAACATGAGACTCTTCATGTCGCCGATGTCCACTACTATAGAAGAAGAGCTAGACATGCTAGGCTATGCGATGGGGTACACATACATGGACTGCAGTGTAGTAGATGTCGTTAGTTATGTAGTAGGAGTGCTTTGAGTAGCTTCTTCATGAGGACTATCAAATATTTCTACAAACAAAGTCATCGAAGGTCATGGTGGAAGCTTCCCAACATCAATAAAACTATTTTCCTTGCACACAACCAACTTGTATGCATTAGGTAAGATATCCCCTCCCATGGAGGTTATCATCATCACAATATTTGAATTGCAAGCCTTCAGGTAGAAAATAAATGCCATCGCAACTAGAGGTTGGGCAGTCACAGGGATTCTTTACCAAGTTTTATCGAACCTAGTGTTGAAGTTGCTCATGGCCTCTTGCAGGGCTCTTTTGATGGTGATCAATTGATGTAGCAATGAAGAACGATCTCCCTTCTCTAAGAATCATTCAAACAACCTCTCTCCGAGTTGATCCTAGCAGTGGATAGAACCAAATGCCAAAGATCGATACCAATCTTGAGCCTTTCCTTTGAAAGAGGTAGCTAACAGCCTAAGAGCAATATTTTCGTGTGCTATGTTATGTATTCTACATACCTCCACTATATCTTGAAGGGTTTGGAGGGGATTTTGAAGTCTTCTCCATAAATTTTTTGAGTAGCCTTAAGGGAATTAGTGGGTATGGCAGGCCATACGTCTGGGGGCATAGGTGGTTGTAGCAGACTACCACTATCCTAGGTTACAAAATTTATAGGAGCATGGGTAGCTATATGAGCCATGAAAAAAAAATTCCTATGAATTGGGTATACGAGTTTTCTGATTTGGAAATTTCAGCCTCTAGGTGGAGTAGATAAGGCTCTAAACTTTGGGCTTTCACTCCTTGCTCTAGCACTCCTTATAGGTGATACAAAACCTATAAGTCTTCTTCTCCTAGGTGCTAAGGTAGGTAACTGGGAGTACTAGAAATGGCCTCTTGAGGATGCTCTTGTTTGGATTTTGGGCATGAAATTTCTAGCTTCTTTCCTTGGCCTAATTTAAGAAATATTTTTGACTTCTAATCAGGTGTTTAGAGAGCTTCTGGTCCCACCGAGCATGCCAGAAAAAGAACTGTTGTCATCAAAATCTTGCGTCTCTCTGACATCCTTATGGGAAATTCAGCAAGTGGGGGACTGATTTGGGCCTCACTGAATACCTCTAGGATTTTTTTATAGAAAGTCAACTCTTCTATGAGTTCTGGAGAAAAGGGTAGAAGAAAATTTAAACATAAAACATAAAATGGTGATGCGCCAAAGGTTTTACAACATTTTAAACCATATATTTCCTATGAATGATATTTTACACACAAAATTCCACAACCCTTCATTGTTGGGAAGAGAACGAACAACAAAGGCTAACTACAAGCATAGTGCAGTCTTTCAAATCTCCCCGTAGGTAGTGTTACTTAAGGTCCAATGAAACATAAAGATTTTCAAAGTTAACAGAAAAAAATTTAGAAATTGCATGAGCCCTCTCTCTTCTTACAACATAATATAACAAAACAACAATTCTTTAGAAAAATAGAGAAGTTCACAAACATAGTCCAATTTTCACAAGTTATTATCCTACCATATAAGCCTACAACATGGAAATTAACTACTCAAACTAATTGAATTTAGCTTAACATAGTGTTTCATTCAGAATGAAAACATAAAGAAAGAACATGATAAAGGCCATAACATGCACAGTCTCAAAGATTTCTCCCAAATGGTTCATGCTTGAATATAAAATGAATTTTAAAATAGAGGTCAGATGCCAATTTGATAATAGTTTGAACATAAACAATATAACATGCCAGAGAAAAAAAGTTTTACAAATTCTACTTTTGAAAATAGTTCTATAACTTTAGAAAACTAAAGAAACTTTTCCTCAGAAAAGGAAACTGAAACTTGGAACTTTTTAGGAAAATCCTTCTTTGTTGCCACCTCCCACTTATAGCTCGAAAAAGAGAAGACCACCGCCACATTCCAAAAGCAATTGTTGCCAAATGTTGGAATTTGATAGCCCACGATCTGGTCGTAGATCTTAAATTAGGTCATGACAATATTTGCTCATCAATTCTGAATTTTCACATTAATACCATTTAGATATTTAGTAAAGATTGTTATTTGAAAACAATTAGATCATAGAAAACATCTTGGAAAAATTCTAGTTGACCAATCACGTGGCTTGACAACACTAACTCAAAGTTTCCATCCTGAAAACCAAAAAGGACCCAACAAGCTCCAACACACTCCAAAAGAGATCGCTTCATAAAAGTGAAAATTATCCATAGTTAAGAGATGACGTGTCAAGTAGGTTGGTATTCTTAGACTTTGTGAAAATCATCCTTGAGAAAATTTCCGCCAAGCTGACATGTGTCCTGGCTCTCTCCCGATAGGAAGGCGATAAATGAAAGTCACGCAACCATCACGTGGCACATTGCACACCTTTCCGAACAATTTTACTTTGAGCGTGGACACATCCAAAGAAAAAAAACATATAAAAGCCAAAAATAAAAAATGATTAAGGAAAAAATGCTTCACAGAGGGTATGGTCCATACCTAGTGTACTAGTGTCAATACTAGGAGTGAAAGAGCTAGACAACCCAAGATCCATGAGGATTGTGCTATCGTGGGATGACATGAGTCTTGAACTTCATCTCACTATAGTATTAACAATAGGACACAAAATGCTCATGCAAGGGATACTAAATGCAAGATGAATGCAAATGTAATATAAGCTAAGTGTAATGAAATGACTATATCAAAAAATATGTAAACTGAAACAAAAAGGTATCCAAAACAAACAAGAGCACAGAAATAGAGTCCCTCTGTAAGCTAAAGCATATGAGTCCCAGTGATGATCTTTCTAAAAAGAAATTAAAAAAATTAAATTAATTTTTATGTTTTTCAGTTTATATGATGTGTAGACTAAATGCAAATGTAGATTTTATATGTTTTTCAATGATTTGACATGCAAAAAAGAAACCTATATTCACTTTCACCAATGCAAGAATTAGAAACCTAGAATTCCAATTAACTAATTTGCAAACCCTAATGCAATGTTAATGGAAGAATGATCTAGGATGATGATGCACTCCAAATCAGAAATATGATGTTCTAAATGTAGGTTCACCAAAATGAAACAATGGAAAATGAGTATATGCTTTTGTATGGTTTGGGATATAGAGCAAAACCCACTTTCCAATTATCTCATTGAAGGGAAACCCTAGAGATCTCAATGCAAAGGAGAAAGAGATCTTGCAATAGGGATACCCTAAGGTATGATTGTAAGCTAATGAGGAATTCATCACCAATCTAGGTCTTGGATAGAAAAATGAAATGAAACTCAAAATTCTTAGGCCTAATGCAATGTAATCTTTCACTAAATGACCTAAAAATGCATGTAAAACAAAACAAAAAGCTGCAAGATGAAATGTGTGCACCTAGAAAACCGAAGGAGGTTGAATGAAGCTCTAAAATGCTAAAAAAACTAACTTTAATACTAACTAGGAATCATACATCAGTATGGGTGATTTAGTCCTAGATCTGGGTTCCTATGCAAAAATAGGGATTTGGTAAATGGGTGTCTGAAACTATAAAAATATGAAAAAATGACCTAAACTGGGACTCATACGCTAGAACTAGTGTATAAGTCTAGTTAGGGTTTTTTGAAGCTTCAAAACCTGAATCTGGTCTTCAATGTCTTCTCTGTGCTTTCCAATTGATTTCCAGATCCAAAATCGTGATTTGCAACCTATAGAAGTCTTCCAAGTATCTCCAATGCAAGGTGACAACTTTGACAACTTTCTCCAAACTTGCTCTTCAATGTGTCTTCAACCTAAACCTGCAAATCACACACTAAGGAGAGGGAAAAATATTGTTTTGTTAGTGGAAAGGGGTTTTCCTTGGTCAAACCCCATTTTGGTAATCAAACCTTGTAATGAAATAAAATAGGAATGGAGAATGATGAATGAACAAAATATGATGTTGCAACTCACCAAACCCTAGCAGCAAAGTGCTACAAACATGTATGAAGTGGCTCCAATGGATGTAGATCTTGACTCTTGCTTGAAGGTGATAGATCTTGAGTTTAATGCTAGCTTGAATCATGAACCCTACACCACAATTGTTAGCTCCAAAATAAACATGATGCATGAAGACTTTGACATGATGCTTGATGCTTGAATAATGTTCTAAAATGCTTGATAATCTTCCCTTGAATTCTATTGTGAACACTTGAATGCTTTTGTGAACTCAAACTTTCTATATGGATGAATACTTGAATGCTTGGGGTGAAAATGAGAAAAAGAAACTTGTATTTATACTTAATTATGCAAAATTCTTGAAATTACAACGCTACAAGCTGACATTAGATCTAGGAGAATAAAATACCACAAAGAATTTGAATTAATTTTAATTTTGGGCCACATGGGACTCATATGCCCAAGGTGGCATATTATTCCCATTAGGCATAATTTATGGGATCAACTTAAAAAATGCTTAGAAAGGTGTAGAATCCAGATTGGGAACCAAAACTCTAGGTGGGACTCATACACCTAAGGTGGCGTATGAGTCCCAAACCATCAAATCTGGCCCAAACAACCTAAAAACACCTAAATTATGATTGGATATTGATTTATGTCGGGATCATCCTCAAAAATATGCATTAAATGAGGCTTATGGGTGTAAAATAAGGCCATTTAAAGCATAAAGAAGCCCAATTATTTAATAAAACCCTAGAAAAGTGTGAAAGTGTGTTACAACACTCCAAATAAGGCACCATTAATCTCATTTAGTTTACAAGGGACCAAGACCTAATGTGAATATATTAGACATATTACAACACTAAATCAAGGCCATGTTAGGGAGTAATTTTTTCGTCATTACACTCTGTCTCTTTTTAGCATTGTAACCAATGCTTCTACATAATTCTCAATTTTATTTTGATCGAAGTGTCTATTGAGATGGGTGGTGATCTTGTCCATGAAGAGATCACTTACCATGAGGTTTGGAAGAAGGATAAGGATATTTGGACTATCCTTCAACGGGGAAAGCTTGTGAATTATGTAGAGGGTATGGTAGGCCATGACCCTAACATCTCCATGGAATTTTCCAACTCGTGGAAGGACAAAAGTATGGTTGTGAGGGACTACACTTTCTCCGTTAACATGGAGCTTATCACCAAGGTCATTGGTCCTTCCTATAAGGGACTTGTATCCCTATGAACCCCAAAGGCCACTATCAAAAGAAGTTGGAAAAAATTTGAAAAAAGGGGGGAAAATTAATTTACTATAGAATGACTTCAACAAAGATGACCTCCTAGGTGTTTAGAGAATAATGAAGGAAGTTCTAATGTAGTATGTTACTTTGGAAGGTAGGTTTAAGTGCTTCCACAATCACCTTTTTCCCATGCTTAATTTTTTTTGTTATAATGTGAAAATGAACATTGTGTTCTAGATAATGTCCTCTCTCGGACAATCTATCAATGTGAAAATGAAATCTTTTTTATACAAAAACCTTGTTTGATTGTGTGAGAATGAAGCCATCAAAGTAAGGAGAATAATACATTAAATTTATGAAGAACTTAATACGTCCTAGCCATTTTTTTACTTGAGACTATCCCTGTACACGCAAGGAAAGTATTCACCATGGTCGTATTATATGAATATCCAACAAGCACAACAAAAAAAAGAAATAATCAATGCCCCTTTCCTTTCTCTCTAAGTTATTTTAAATAGACATGATCGAGAGATCATTGAAATGGACCAATAAGATAAATCATAAGAAAATATCAAAATGAACAAACAACCAATGTTATTCATATCTCTTGCCAAAGGATGTGATGTTTTTATGGTGATTTCCAGCGATGATGTCCATTGTAGGAAAGATATATCCATAAGCCATGTTATTGTATGTTTGGCTAATTCTAACTGTTTGATAGGTTGTTGATATAAATGTTAACTTTAATGTGTTTAACCATGATCAAGACTTAAGATTTTTTCATTTTAAAGTTTTGTGTTTTGCTGATTGTTTTGCCTATTTCTATTTGTGTTGCCAAAGGTTGAGTGCAATGAACAATTTACTATGGGTGAAAGTTTATTGTAGATGAAAAAATGGGATGAGTGATTCTATTTTCCAAATATTTCAATGTTTTTAATATTCTTGAAATTTTTTGAGGTTGCTTTTTGATTATTTGAATGTTTGAGTTTTCAAGAAATTTGAGGTTGTTTTAGGCTTTGAATGTTTTCTAAATGTTTTGAGTTTCATATTGTCCAAATGATTTTGTATTTTATAAGGTTAGACTAAGAACAAGACCTAAGGAGGAAAAACCTAATGCCTTGAGGACTCATCAGAGGGCCTTTCCTATGTAAATGCATAGAGACAATGTAGTTCGACTGACTTTGACAAGCGATTGTTTATTGATTAAATATGAACATTGATGGATTGTAAGTTTATTATGAAGGACCACTAAAGGACTAACCTAAGTTGTGTGGGTGAATTGATGATGGCCTTTCCTATCTACATGCACAAAGGAAACATCATTCAATAAGCAATTTTTTTTTTTTTCAATATTTTGACATTTTTAAGGGTTTTGACTGGATTTGGATTTTTTTTGGTTTTCAAGATGATTTGAACGTTTTTGGATTTTGGTGATGTTTCAAATGTTTTTGGATTTTTTGAGATGTTATGAATGTTTTTGGATTTTGACAATGTTTTGAATGTTTTTATATTTTTGAATTTACAAATATTTTGATGTTTTTGGATTTTTTTGCCAATATTTCAAGTGCTTTTGGATTTTTGAGATTTGAATGTTTTTGGATTTTGAAGATATTTCATATATTTTTGTATTTTTGAGACTTTACAAATATTTTGATGTTTTTGGATTTTTTGCTTATATTTCAAGTGTTTTTGGATTTTGAAATGTTATGAATGTTTTTGGATTTTTACAATGTTTTGAATGTTTTTGGATTTTTGAGACTTTACAAATATTTTGATGTTTTTTGGAATTTTTTGTAGATATTTCAAGTGTTTTTGGATTTTTGAGATGTTATGAATATTTTTTGGATTTTGACAATGTTTTGAATGTTTTTGAGATTTTGACAATGTTTTGAATATTTTTGAGATTTTGAAGAATTACCTTAAGGGAATATACAAGAACCTGATCTAATGCAGGTATAGAAATATGCCCCCAGTTTGATGTGATAGACTACCTCGATATAGACAATAAAAACTAACGTTAGGAGTATGCCAAGTAGTACTAAAGGGGATAAATACCTATTGAGTGTGAAGCTATGGTATAGACACAATAGATGAAGGAATAAATAGGATAAATGGCTAAAAGATGGATGAAACCTAGATCATGATGTTTATATCACATTGTGAGATATTGGACATGGATCAAGATTTATTCAAAAGTATGATGCAAGTACCTGCCCCCAGTGTCTAGCAATGTTTTTTATTTCAATAGCAAATCAAGATAGTGAATGGATAATCATATGAAGATTTACAATAGATTTTATTGTGTAATAGGATTATTATGAAAATTATAGATATAGGTCATAGGACTACATGGAAATCACTGATAAGAACCATGCCAATATTTTTCGATGAGTAAAATTGAAGTATATACCAAACCTTTGCCAAGATCAAGATAATTTGGAAGATCTAAATAGCAACAGATTGGAGAGATGGAGGGAATATTGGACATATCATGAAAGGGATGAGATGTGTTGGTTATTTTTTTAGAACCAAAATTAATCTCAGTCCTAACCTATGAGCTTGCTATGACCTAGTTATCAATTAGGGTGAGGATTGGCCAACACTTAAGTAGAGTAATTACTACTCTACTTCTTCTTTTCGGGCTCTGTGAGACCCAGGGAGGGTAATCCCCTATATACTCATAATGTTTCACACTTGGTTAAGAGTATTTCCTTACATAGATGCACAATTTCATGAAAATCACTCTATCAAAGGCTCAACAAACCTCAAATAGGAGCGTTATTTATTTTCAAGAAGTGATCCTTCATACTTAGGGTTGGGACATTGTAATTTAAAGTATGTTAAATCATTCTTCATCTTAAATCCTAGGCCCAATTCAATATTGGCTCAACTGATCATAGGATAAACTGACCAGATAATCATTGCCTCATCTAAGGAAGAAAAATAATTATAACTATTAATGAATCGGTAATACAATCTTAATTGAAATAAATAAATTAGTGCACTATTAGAGTGTTACTTTGTAACATCTAACTCACTACTTTTTCAAAATACCACTTCCTTACTAAATCCTATACGGTTTCCTCATAAACCAATGAGTTCATTTCAACATTGAATTGAAGAACAAAACAAATTCATACTCTGTGCAAATTACAAAAGACAAATGAAGCTGTCATTAACAATATTCATTCATAACTTGGGAGAAAACACAGAGGAGAGTAAAATTCTGAAAAGCTAAAATTCTTCTTCATTTATGATATTTCATTGTAAAACATATTCAAGATTTATACATGGTATAATTTTCATCTTAGATTTTCTTCCAATATATCTACCAGAATACCTATTAACATTCTATTCTGCTACTAGAGCTAAGTATCTACTACGACCCTATTCTGGACTCAAAAATTTGAACTCTCATTTTCAGCCATGAAATCCCCTTTATATAACAAGGGAGCAACAAGCACCTGACTGAATTAGAATTTCAATTTCATTTTGAGTTCATTTCAAAAACCTAATTCCAACTAACATCTCAAAGGACTCCCCAGGAAGTTTCATACGTAATTATTTTAGAACAGGGGAGGCAAAAAACATGTGTAAAATGTTAGCCATCACTAACACAGTGTTTGTCATTGGGAACAAAAAGGATTTGGTTCATTTTGTCTAAAAATTCTCCACATCAGTAAGCGAAATAAAAAGAAAAACCATGGATGCCTAAAAAAAATACCTCCTATGTAATGACCATGGTGTCATCAAAAATTAAAATAGAAGGCACGACCCTTATTTAGAGTCATCGACATCTGAAAATTCCCAACCCCTTCTAGTCCTTGTTGCAATTGGAGGTAATACAAGCACATCATCATTAGCGCTATCATATGGTACCAGGGAATGGAGATACTGGCCATAATTTGAGTGTCTCTTAGCTTCGACATCTGAAGGAGTGTCAGAGAGCACAATAAGAGAATTATGCTTCTCATGATCAGTCTGGTTGCTCTTTCCCTTCTTCCTGGCCTTCTTCACTGGCAACGCTAGTTCCTTGCCTTTGGGCTTAACCGCTTCCCCTAGAAGGGTCCTATTTCTCAAGTAGTAGGTATTTTGCACAATTGTCTTCTTTTTATGGCCTCTAGCCCTCCTTTTTCCCTTTGTAATCTCATGAGAAACCATGGTTTCCTACTCAGTTGCCTCCTCATGGAATTTGGTCATGCTCAACTGACTAGACCTCCTAATAGGTGGGGTTGCCTCACCTATTTTTCCCATCTTGTCAGAGTTTACCGAATGATAATTTAAAAGATCTTTTGATTTAACACCCATAAGAAGAATACCCCAATCCTAGTGATAATGACTAATTCAAGCAGTAAAAGTCCTAAATAGACTAGAGAACTCAATTTCATACCAACCCAACTAGGACAAGAAAATTATACTACAGATAAACCAACAACCCCTCACACTTAGCCTAACACACACTACAAACCAAAAAGATAATGAGAATAATCATTGATCTTGCTTTAAATAGAGATTTCGAGCATGCATAATTAATGATGCATAACTCCTTCTACAAGCGAACCGGTAGCATATCAGTTTGGCTTTGAATCTCGACCGTTCATTTGAGAGAAATTAAGATTTCATCTAAGGTGGCCATGAGCATCATTTTTTGACTATTATCAACTTGCTTCTTGAAAACAACGATGCTATCTCAGATATTGACATGTTATTCCTTAACCCTGATTTAATCATATATCTCTTGACAATTTGGCATGTATTGCCAACCTAATCCATGCTCTTCATTTATATCGGTGAAGTACATAAGGTCAGTTTTGAGAGAAACTTTCCTTGCACTCCTCGCTTCATCGCTGATCCTTACCTAATCCTGAGGTAATCATTAGTGACAAATTTACTCATGTGATGGCTTTTTGTTTGTTGGATCATCCTGCTTTAAAATTTTATCAATAGTTGTGCAATTCTTTCGTTGATCCCCTTCTTGCTTTGCACGAAACCCCTAGATGATGTCACATTTATCCTTTCATTAATGGTTATCACCTATCATTGATTTATTTCATCCTCACTCATCTCTATAAATGATGAAAATATTTCTATGATGGCATTTATCCCTTGATTTAATGGCTTGACTCCCAGTCACATCTATCCCTTCATCGTGCTCTCGCCAATTCACACTTTATCCCTAGGATCACATCAGTGATGAGAGACACTGTGAAAACACTAGATCTTAGACACATGCACTTGCATAGAATAAATGGTGCCAAAAATATCGCCCATAAGATCATATCAAAATTAGTGAAAGAAAAAACCCTTTTAGAGGGCATTGATCACTTCTTGTTGATTTAGGACCTAAGTTTAGAAATAAATCTGTGATGAGCGTTAAGGCCTAAGTTCACCACTAAGTATCCTCATATATTATGCAAGCAATCAACGATGAACAATTTACATTATTTATAGGGTTCATCGCACATCGCTAATGTGAGAACAACTTTTTACAACATATCCACGATCATATGGTGTGGCAACATATCACTCATCGCTATTACAAATTTTCTTTTTAATGGACATCCACGATGAGCGATGAGAGAATAAAACTAAGAACATTGCTCATCGCTATACAAATTTGGAGGATTGGATGCCATTTGCGATGAGCGATATCAAAGGAAAGTACCGCTCATCACTCATCACTATTAGGTATTGTAAGCCTATGAATAAATTAGCTAAGAGCGATAGTTACAAGGGTCATTGGGACTTAAGTGAAAACCTTATGCACATGCTTACAAGTTCTAAAAAAGGGGGGACTTCTCTAGAGCGACACGAGAACGGTAAGCTCACAACTTCAAAATCATGCAGAACAAAGGACATAATGATCAAAACATTATTCCCCTATCCTATAAAAAGGATGATTCATACTTGCCCAAGAGAAAAACCAGTCGTAGGATGATAGTCACATGATGATGTAAATATGAGGATTTCATCCCTCTCCCTAACCGATAATAGACACTTTATAGACACTAGCAAAAATAAAACCCTAAACCTCATATAAGAACCCTATAGCAGATGTGACAAAGATATTTAGATCAAAATTCCTAGGGTTTTCACATGAGCACACCAAAATTTACAATTTTTTTGAAAGTGCCGTCAAGATACTTCCATCTGAAATGACACACATAGATGCTCGATTATCCTCATGACACTTGTTTGCTAGGTTTTCATCATAATTCTTTCCCAAAGCACCATAAAAGTGGTTTTCACTAGAGGACACTTTTTATTTTCTCTTTTCTTTATTTTTTTGATTTTTTTTAAGGTTGTAGATCATGTCAAACCACCTAGCAATATATATGTAGATATTGCTACCATGATGTTCCAACAATATCCTGCTTGGAGGAGTTTCTTTTCCAATATATGAGAACTTGAATGTAATCCCTAAGAATTCTTATTTTCCTTGTTGATACTAGAGTCAACCTTATCTAGGTGCACACATCATGAAAGGACGCCCTTAGAGTCCTTATGATAGAGCATAACTACCAAGACATGGTCAATGCAAGAGTTAGATATCATGGATGTTGAAGTGGTTGGAGTATGAAGAGGAATATAAAATGTGGAGGAAATGGTTGAAATTTTGGAACCTTTTATTCTCCAAACTTGGGTTGATGAGAAATGAAAAGTGGATATGGAGTTATGAGTGAAATTAGATCCAACTTCTTGATATACCATATATGTCACTTGTGAAGTCTTCTTTTGCATCAACATACATTTTTGATGAATGAACTTCCCTTTTTGATTTTTCCCCATAGTTTCTTTGACTAATGGAGTTTGATTGGGATTCTTTTCTTTCTTTTTCTTTGACATACATTTTAATTTTATTTTTCCATTTTTCTTGGTCGATTCTTTTTCTTATGTGACTTGCTCTTTTTTGTGGTATATATTATTCTCTTTTCTTGGTCCTAATTGATGGGTGGAAATATATGAGGATAACAATTCATGGTATGAATAGTTGTAGTGTTGGTAGAATTTTTATCATAATGAATCCTTATGCTCCCTATGTTAATATTTGCACTAGATAAAGTTCTCCTTGACGTTGTGGAGGTATCACTGTCATGCTTAGATTTTGTGATTGCTATAAAACCAATTTTTAGAACTTCTCAAATTTGTTGTATAGCTTTGTTGATTTTAAAATATTATGCTTTTGTAGGCCGAACCCTTTACCTTGGTAATGCATCCATTAGCAAATAGCAACTAAGTATGAGTTTTCCTAGAAAAATTATGTTATTTCATCCACACTATACTACTTAGGAGTGTTAATTGTTAGTACTGATTCTAGGATACCCTATTTTTGTAAACATAATCATTTTCTTTGATAATGTTGGATATATTCATACTCAATTTATTCAATATGACTTTGGGATGTGTCAGATTTTGATGTTGTCTCAAGGGATGTCAATGATTGAAAATCAAAGTAAGGATATTCTATAATTTCCATCATTGATTTCTTTTGTGTGATGATGTCAAAAGTGGGAGACTCTTGTTTTGGATGAAGATCCTCTATATTTACATCAAATGGAAGTATCTCATGGGTAGTATTTGATATTTCTTTGAAGTATTGGATGGATTGGAAGATGGTCATTAGGTCATGAAAACATTTAGGAGAAGTGAGCTCCTCATCTCAACTTATGTTAGAGCAATTGTCAGTGACATATCAAAAAATACTATGTAGATCATGATAATGCTTTGGGAATATGACCTCTTGACCTTGACTCAATTCGAAGCACCTTTCGTTATACTTAGGATTATTTTCTTGACATGACTCTTTGATGGGTGGTATAACATTGGTAGAATACTCTTCGCAAGCTTTAGTGGATATGGATGGAACAATGAAGGATTTTTGTTGCATTGGAACTTCTTCAATATGTCCAATCATTAATTCATATGAGGGAGGGATATTGTATTCTGAGATGTATTTGATACCATTTTGATATGAAAAATTGCTAGACATTGTTGATTGATCTTGATTTTTCTCTAGGAAAGTGTCTTGAAGCATGTCTGATTCCTCATCTTGTAATGAATGAGTAACACGAATGTTTCCTACCACATTATTGAAGGTATTATTTACATTTCTTGAGCTTGATGTATTTCCAGAATATTTTTCCTTCCCATAATTAGGCATATGAATTTTATAGATCACTAAATCTTCATTCCTTTATTTTTGATTAACATCAACTTATCCTTGATCAATAAGGTCTTGGATGAGATGTTTGAGTTTAATATGGTTTTTTGTTTTTTGTCCCTTAGTTTGATAAAATTCACAATGATCTTCATCTCTGTACCATGAAGGTTTGACTTGAAATTCTTGATAATTTTTTAAATCTGCAAGGGTGATGAGGTTTGATTGAATCAAATTCATCAACATTGTTTTAAAGGGTTCCTCTAAGGGAGTGAATTGTTTTTGAGGAGCATTGTTTTGTCTTGGTCGTGGTCCTCACGAAGGATTTTTTATTATTAATAGTTTTTTATGTGTTTTTTTGTTGTGTAGGTATGTTTGATGGTGCCTTAATAACAATCTTTGCATCCACCACACCATCATTAGTAATGTTCTTATTTTTAGCCCAAAATTGGGGTTTTTCGTTGGAACTAGATGGTTGATTGTGAGTTTATGTGGATCCCCTAGAAATTAAGGCTCATTCAATGTTAATAAATTTTGATATGTGATCCTCAAATGATGTTACAAATTGCATTCTTAGTTGGAAGTCTAAATCTATTTCCACATTTCCTACAACAATCTCCACTTGTTGTCTTTCAGGTATAGGTCATTTACATTTTCTTTATTTATTTCTCCATTATTATAAGAATGATGCAAATGTTTCTCCCTTGTTCTAGTTAAGGGTATAAAGTTCCTTCAAGGTTTCATTGGCATTAATATCATAGGAGAAGTGTGCTACAAATTGACCTATTATCTCTTGAAATGTTATGATTCCTTAGGGTAAGTGTGAAAAACATTCCTTAGCTTTCCCTCGAAAACTTCTTGGGAAGAGACACATCAAGTATGAATTGTTGTATGATACTTCCATACATGCAACATATAACTCTCTACTATGTTCCTCTAGATTATCACATCCTCTATATTTGTCAAATTTAGGTATCTCAAAGTTTAGAGGGAATAGTACCATTGTTATGTTTCGATAAAATGGATAAGTACATTTTTGAACTGTATATGACTTCTTAGTCTTTCCCATTTGAATGTCATATATGTTTTGTGCGAGTTTATGAATTTTTGAAGATATATCTAATGGAGGATTGTTTGATAGTGAAACATACATGTGTAAATTTGGATCACGGTAAGGAGGAACAATTGTTTCATATGAACCCATTTGAAATTGAAGATTACTAGTTTGATTTTGTGAATATATAGGACCCATTTGATAGTTTCATTAAGGTTTAAAGCTCGTTTGATGTTGCAGATTCCCTTGATATTAAGGAGATGCATTATATTGGTCCATATTGAGTTTGTGAGATAAAATTTTGTTGTGATGGGTTTGGTTGTTGATAATTGATGTATGTTGATTGTTGCAAGTTTTATTGTGACAACAATTATTGTTGGGATAGTTTTTGTTGTTTCAACTATTATAGAGTAGTACATTGTTGATCTAGATGTTGTGTCGGTGGTTGTTGATATTGAAGATGTTATTGATTTTATGGCATGGTATTGTGAATGGATTTTTGATGTTGAGGTGGCATTTGGTTTTTATATTGAGACCCTTGATGTGGTATATTTTGAATATTTTGGTTTTGTTATGACGTTTATTGAAGACCTTGATTTTTAGAATTCACTTGGTTTTGAAGATTCACTTGATTTTGAGACCCTTGTTGTGACACTTGATGCTGAGACATTATATTTTGAGACCCTTGATATTGTTATCATACTTGTTGAGGACCTTGATTTTGTGGTATCATGGGTTAAAGTCATTGATTTTTTTGTAACATTGGTTGAGGTCCTTGATTTTGTTGGATTTGACCTTGATGACTTTGTTGAATACTAGGTATATTTGTATGAACATTTTAAGCATTAAATATTGATGGGATGTTGGTGTTGATTGTTGGTGGAATATTGGAGTTTTGGGGAATGCTTAGATTTGTTTGATTCCCTAGACTTTGAGTATTGTATAAGGGATTGATGTATTGATTTGTGAAATTTATGAAAATACCACCCTAGGTTGACTTGATACATTTTATGAGGATGGTTGTTTTATTTTGTGTACAATATTAATGACTAAGGAGTCATTTTTAGAAGGTTGATTCATAGGCTCCATGCTTATGGATGGTTATTACCTTAGTGTTTTCACATCAAGTGTTTTGGAAGTTTGACACCTACTTGTGTAAGTTTAAGTATGTATTATTTGGATCCTCACTTATCACCACTTCTAATGCATTGATGAAATCTTGGTCTTGTTTCATTTCTAAGATCTCCTCATGAGTGAAATCATGAGTTTTGTTTGTAATATCCTCTATTTGAAGCCTTATTTCTTGTGATGGTTGGAGTGGTGGTTGATTTTTTGTTCCACCTTGGGATGGTTAATTGTACGTCTTGATTTTATTTAACAGATGAAGCCCATCCTCTTGTGAAATTCTTTGTGGGATACCAAAAGGTTGATCACTAAAACCTATGTTTGTAGGAATTTTTGAGTCATTTGATTGGTGGTCTAGTGTTGGTTAACAGATTTGTCACTCCAAGTTTATAATATTTTTCCCACACAAATGACAACCTGACCAATATTTGATCTACTTACAATGGTGTTTACAAGTGCTCTTTGCTTGTTTTACAAGGCACAAATACCTTCGAAAGATATGCAATGAATAGAAACACAAGGTATGATTTTAACCAAAAAGTAGAAAAGGAAAGCTAACATCTACCCATAACCATGAAAATAGATGTGAGATTAATTTAAAATGTAGTGAACGTGAAAAAAATAAAACAAAGTTCATTTATCCCACACCAACAAATTAGAAACAAGAAAAGAATGAGCAATAAAATCCCTTTCAATAGATGAATTAATCTAAATTCAAAGTCTTAGAAATAAGCACATACGCAGCCTGACATAGCAGATAAAACATTGATGAATAACCACAAAGAAGCAAAGTTCATTTACAATCAAAAGAAAACATTAATAATCACACAATCTTAGAAATATATCCTTTATTTCTCCAATTCCAAAATGTGGGTTCACAAACCCAACACCCCTGTACAATCAAAATGTGCTGAAAAGAAAATCATGCTTTTTCTTCCTCTTTTCTTTTTTTCTTTTTTAACTTTTTTTCCCTTTGAGGTTTCACAAAACCCAAAATATATACTCTAAAAAATGAAACCGTTCATTTCCAGATGACTCCAGGATGATCATACAAATCCATTAACAGGCTGGGAAAAATAAATACTCGAATGGAAAAGAGAGGTATACCCATGAAGAACTTGAAAACTCAGAAGCCATCCCAATATCTAAAACAAGGATCTAGAATTTTTAAACCAAAGAGACCTCTTGAATACTACTCCATAACCAAATAGCCATTTAGCATCATAAACCTCTAAAATCTGCTCAGCATGCTCTTGCATATAACAATTCTTCCCTACAGTACCCAAACTAATATACCATGCCTGGAAACAACCACTTGCCTCACTAGAAGACCACCCACCAACTGTCACGCCCCGCCGTGCGAACCCCAAAGGAACTAATAACAACGGAACAATTTTTTTTATTTTTTTTTAAAGAATATAATAACATACTTAAGTATTATAACATAACAATGTATTGTGAGGCACAACTAGTTCCAATGGGGTACACGAAGTGACATGACTACACTAACCCATAACAACGATAATAAGATAACAATAATTAATCTATTACGTAAATCTATTCATTCCCATTTCATCATTTAAAATATCTATCAACTATATCCATATTAATAACATATGCACTTACGAATATACATGGAATTATAAAGATATAAAGTGTTACATATTTTGGTAGATACAACTCAACATAACCAACTATAACACAAGATCCTGAATAAATATATGGCCTAAATAATTATTACATCCCAATGATAGAAGAATACAATTGACTAAAAATACAACCTCAATAATCACATATACAATTTACAACAAGGTCATCCCAACACACGTGGGAGACAATACATCAATGAATACATTACATAAAAAGTATATACATCTATCTAGTACATAAGAACACCTGATCATCAACATCTGCCAAAACCTGCAAGTAAAAGATACATCTGCAACAAAAGGGGGAACCCAATGGGGTGCGAAGCACGTTCCACCCAACCACCCCCATGTTGAGAGTAGACAAGGAAGGGTCCCCGACCAAGTATGCCTAACAATAACAAGACTAACTCCAAATGGACAACTTAACATCAAAGACCACTTAAAAACTCAACCACGACAAATCGAAGGGCACAACAACAAACCACTTTAGAACATAACAAAAAGTCATAATCACAAGCATCAATGAACCTCAAGACATAATATCAAAGACTACATCCAACAATATCCAGAGACAAATCAATAAATCACTTAATCACAACAGACACAATATCACATAACAACTAAAATCACAAAGTCACTTCACAACTATAACCACATTATCTTTAACACGAGGTTACAATGCTTCCAGAGAACAAGATCATGAACATCGCACAATAACTGAATAACTGTCGACATAGGAAGAGTGTCATGCATAAATTACCATGAGTTACCCTGGCTCAACCTTCCTAGGCTACCGGACCCCCATCCTGGGTTACCCTGGCTTGCCTCTACCGGCCGCCGGATCCTCACGCAAAACTATGCGTCCCATCTCATCTCGAGCCTTATCATTCACTTGCTTCACGAGAGAGACATTCTTTTATCTTTATTAGTGTGAAAGCCCCCCCATTAATTCTTTTAGATTATCACTTAATTAAACTCTAGGTAGGTTACCCTGGTGCCCCTTTATGTGCCGGACCCCCACAAAGAGCCACTCTCCTATCAACAACACACAAGGCATAATACCACAATAGGTAACTAAACAACATAAAATCTCCATTCCAAGGAGAAAACAAAACAAAGAACTCACTCCAAACACTACAGGAAACCAATTCGAATACACACTCCTTCCAAAGGAGGTACAAATCTCATTACCCACTCCTATTTCCTAGGAGGCACAAATCCCGTTCATGGAAACCGGGTACAACATCATAGTACAATACCTCAAGGCGATTCACAAAATGAACCTCAACACATACCATCCCACTCAAGAAAACTTCTCTGGAAGACTTACAATACCCTTAACCCTAATTGCCCGACATGGAGAAAAAAAGAACATGACAGAAAAGCATTCAATCTCTGGAAGTCCTTAACAATAACATAAACTTCTTACGAAAGGTAACATAAACCTGGGTTTTTTTCCATACGACACATTTAAACAAAGAAGAGAGTACCACCACAAACTTGACGAATAACCTCAAGAAAACAACTACTTAAGAACAATTCCATAAAGAAATATTTCCAAACTCAATAATTTCGTCAAACAAATAAATCGACAATACGAGATTATTCAATTCAAAACAAAACACACTGTTAAATTCAAATTCGCACAATTACATTATAACATCATATCCTTTAAACTTTAACTATTCGATTTAATTCCAAGCACAACATCAATTAAAATTCGCACAACTACATTAATCATTGCGATTATCTCAAAATTATGTTTTCTTCCCTCGCAACCACAATTGGTCATATATATATAAATACATAAATACTCATATTATTAATAAAATCCTTTTACAAAAAAAAACGTATTTTATAAAACAAGATTCAAATTAAATCACATTTGAATATTAAATCATTTAAAATTGAATTAATTTCCAGTAAATGTAAATATAAATATAAATATATATTTATATTAAATAATATATATTAAATACATATTAAATAATATAATATATATATATATATATATATATTTATATATTTATATAAATTAAATATAATAAAATAAAACGCATTAAATAAAAACTAAATAAAGAAATAAAATAAAAATAAATAAAACTTACATAGCCACGCGGGTGCTACGCACCTCCCAAGGGGAGGACGCAGTCCCCACCACTGGTGGTACTGCATACCACCAAGTGGTGGCCGCAGTCCCACCGGCGGTGGTACTGCGTACCACCCTGTGGTGGCCGCAGTTGCCACAATCGGTGGTACTGCATACCACCCTGTGGTGGCCGCAGCCCCACAGTGGGGCTGTGGGTGATACGGCCTCGGCCGACCCCCACCCCCAAATAATTAAAATTTAATTTTTTTCTTATTTTATTTTATATAAAACATACAGATTTTATAAAATAAAATAACACGAATTTCAAAAATTCGAATTCGTCAGACGCCTTTTTTCATTTTAAAACAAAATTAACACTCAATAATTAAATATTTATTCAATACACAGAACCCGAGGCCCGACCCAGCTTAGGAATATATATCTAAATCTATTTATTTATTTTGCTTTGCCCAGAACATATTTAATTAGACATATATATATCATATTAGAACTTAATCCAAAGGAAAAATACATAAGAGATTATAAAATAGTCCTGAAATTACTTAAATAAACTATATTCAATACCCTCCATATAAAGTCTTCAATAGAGATGACTTTTATTCAGATCTCATGAAAGAAAATTACAGAGGTAAATAATAATTATAATATGCATTTAAATAACCCAATAGTATTGTCACACAAATACGTATATCAAATTTAGTTTAAATATATTTAAGAGTATATACTTATTTTTTTTAAACAGAGATTCAGAAGGATAACAATATAAACAAATAAGTTTTACGAAAGAACCAAAATAAATATGGAACGTTGATTCAACAGTAACACGATTTTTATTTCAACACAATAAATTTCTCAACTAAGTTATATTGAAGGAATTTCCAATAGGTTGTACTAAGTTTCCTACAGAAGATTTCGAGGGTTTTACTACAAATGAGTTTTCAAAACATAAACTTCATTCAAATAATTTCGAAAACATAGAAATCAGATTTGTTTACAGACCTACGAAGTATTAAAAATTTAAAAGGGGAAAAACCTAGAATCCTGTGTCTGAAGGAGAATCCCGCCTGTAACCTCCTCTCGAATTCCTCCTGTAACTCCTTTCTCGACCTTCTGCCTTCAATGTTCTACTGAATAATCTTTTCTTTGCAAACTCACAATAATTTTTACCCAGAATAAAACCTCAAAACTCCAAAACTATCTTTCTTATTTTTCTTTTCTAGATCTCAAAACACAAAGCAAAACTTGTGTGTGAATAATATTCCCTCATAAAAATAATAAATCACTAATTAAAATCAATAAATCTTTTTCCGCTTTCTTTTCCAAAAAGTCTCTTTCCTTATTGGTCCTTTTTCAGCTTTTAAAAGCTCACATTTATCTAAACTTTTAATTGAAATAATTTATTTAAATTTAGATATTATCTTCACATAATTTCCTAATTTAATATTAATAAAAAATAATATTTAATTACTCTCAACAATATTAATTTAATTATAATTATTTGCACTTTTAAATTAATTAAATCACTTTTAATTTATTATATATTTAATTTTAACATTTTTCTAATTCTCAATTAAATCAAATAACAGTGCAACATTAATTAATTATTTTATGCAATACGATTAATTAATTAAACACTAACCAAGAATAAAACAAATACTCAACAATAAAATTACATACAAGACAAGACAACACTTCAATCATAACACAATGACTCACAACAGACGACGGACTTGGGACGGGGACACTTCCAAACCTACTCCCTTTTTCAACTTTTACCCATTGGGTTAATTTATTGCTCGCCCTGTCCTGCCAAAGCAGGTGGAATCGAGACTTATTCCTGCACTCCTGCATCTAAATAAACATCAAGTAGCACATGTATATATATATATACATAAAATCAACATCCTATCATGAGAAAGAATTGCAGTGTAACAGGGCACTCGTGAACGAGTGATGCTACACTGTCCTCTCACCTAATCTATTCTAACAATTATGATATCAATAACGAGCTAACATTTTTAACCAAATTGATCATGATATTAAACTACTGCATCATAACTAATTATTAAATAATTGCATCATATAATAATACTGAATTAAATAACATCACCATAGAATCATCACATTGACATATAAACATTAATGACAAATCATTTAAATAAACAAATAATCCAAACAACACACAAAGTATCCTAAATCATACTAATAATGTCATATCAAACGATCATGTCCACTAAAGGGATAACAACATCATCAAACTACAACCAACCAAATCAAACCCTAATAGTATCATCTTAGCATTAGCGTATCAAGTTAAAGCATAGAAATTAATAAGTCTGAATAGTATGAGGGGTATTACACCAACCATATGCAACTCATGTAAAACTAGAAGTGAGTTAAGTCAAGATTCTGCATTACGAACAATATCTTCATGTGACTGAAAATCACCTCCAACTAGTACCATCTCTCTTGTTTATGTAGGATTTGGCTCAACAATTTCATGATACACTTCACCCTTCTTATCTTTATCCTATAGATTAGATATGACAACTTCTCCACACATAAATTTATCTCCACATGCACTTGAGATATAAACAACACGGGGTTCTTTACATCCATCTATTGGATCACTTTCATCAAAGCTCTCATAACTACCTTTAACATCATCTTCCAAATTTTGTTCAAACATTTTGGCATCCAAATTTTCAAAATGAAAGAATTCAAAATTAAAATCACTCTTGACCTCCTTTTGTAGCCATACTTTTGTATCATCTGGCTCAGGAAATGTGGAGGCTTCATATTCAGCTTGCATGCACTCTAGAGAAAAGATATGCAACACCTCATCCTCATACTGTGCAACCTTAAATTTCTCTTCATTGTTGGTGAAAGTAAATGATTCCATTTCTACAAGAGATAAAGATGACAAAACAACACTAATTGCATTACCCTCATTGCATTTTTTATCATGAGAGAATGGTCGATTTTCTTCATAATACAAATAATAGGCTTCAATTTTCCTATCCATATGAGGTCTAATTTTTGCAGCACTTACTTCATCTCTACCAAAGTGTTTTGGACCAAAGACAGTGAGATTAAAACTTTCAGCAAGAGGAGGCTGTATAGTTTGAAATCCTATAGGCTGAAAACTTGATTTGTGCATGACAAACTTCCTTATTGATTCATAAATTGAATTATCTACACCTTTATTTTCATTCCAAAGACCACTTAATAGTAGATCATCTTCTATTTTTATAGCCTCTTTTTGCACAACTTCAATATCATTTACTTTACTCTGTTTCAAATCAAATTGAACATCTGAATGCAATGCAAAAACAAAAATGTAAAGTTGGATTTGCTTACTTGGTTGAATAGAGATAGGGATTTTTCTGAATAGCCTATTGAACCTATCCACAGTCTCTGATGGATTCATCCTCTTACTTCTAAACATTAAAAAATTGGCCTAATAGAACAATTTCATCAACAGGTCCCTTATACCTTGCCAAGAACTTATTCTTCAATGAATCCAAATCAATAATACACGTTTCTTCTAAATATTGAAACCAATTTGCTCCAGGCCCAATAAGAGATTCAATAAATAATCTTACAAAAAAATATTCTTCACTTACCCCGTAAATGTTGCATGCAACCATGAATGCTAGAATGTGGTCTTCAACACCTTGATGGTTTTCTCCACTAAACTTTGAGAAGTTCTTTCTTGATCCTTCAGGCAATGAAAAATATTGTGGCAATGCTAGAGGCCCAAACTGAGCACACCATGACTGGGAAGAAATTAACACCATAATATAATTCTGAAAAATAAAACAGACAAGAGTCTTTACTAGAATAAGATGCTTTAGAGAAAATTCCACCTTGTAGAGCCGCTAGCCTCTATCCTTAGGGAGGCACCTTTAAATTTTTGTGGAAAACAAGAGCACCATTCTTAAATTTTGAATCCCCAGCAAAGTCGCCAAAAATATATTGGTTAACAGATTTGTCACTCCAAGTTTATACTCTTTTTCCCACATGAATTACAACTTGACCAATAGTTGAGCTACTTACAATGGTTTTTACAAGTGCTCTTTGCTTGTTTTACAAGGCGCAACTACCTTCGAAAGATATGCAATGAATAGAAACACAAGGTATGCTTTTAATTGGAGAGCAGGAAAGGAAAGCTAACAGATCTACCCATAACCATGAAAATAGATACGAGATATTGATTTAAAATGTAGTGAATGTGAAAAAATAACACAAAGTTCATTTATCCCACACCCACAAATGAGAAATAAGAAAAGATTGAGTAGTAAACTCCCTTTCAATAGATGAATTAATTTGAATTCAAAGTCTTAGAAATAAGCACATACGCAGCTTGACATATAATAGATAAAACATTGAAGAATAAACAAAGAAGCATAGTTCATTTGCAATCAAAAGAAAACATTAATAAGCACACAATATTAGAAATGTCTCCTTTATTTCTCCAATGCCAAAATGTGGGTTCACAGACTCAACACCCCTGTACAATAAAAATGTGCTGAAAAGAAAATCATGCTCTTTCTCTATCTTTTATTTTTTTCTTTTTTAACCCATTTTTTTCTCCCTTTGGGGTTTCACAAAAAACAAAATATATATCCCAAAAATGAAACTGTTTGTTTCTGAAAAATAATGATCCATGAAAGAGACCGTTATCAAGAAACAACTTTGAAAAAAAAATAGTTTCATTACCAAAATTACTGTTACCACTACCAAAATTAAAAGATTGCATGCATAAAGGACCAAAGAAATTAAACTACCTCCTGGGGATAGGAGCTTTATCCATTTCCAGTTGAATTTCCATAAAGAGGTTTTGAAGCTCAACACACACTTCTTCTTCCAAAATGAGAATTACCCTATTTTATTCGACATAGCTAGTTTTCTCCTTCCATGCCACTAAGCACAGCTGGGAGATGATGTCAATTTGCTCTTCTTCAGGTCAATTCAAATCTAGTTGCATGATGTATGCAAAGGTTCATCATCCCAAATCCCATCAATCGTAGGAAGCACCATTTTGAAAAATGTTTTGGTATATTGAGCTTGAGAGTACCACCACCTTTCTTTGTGTATGGGCTATTTATTTCAAATGGAAGAAAATAAAGGCTTTTTATTTCATAAAAATTGTGGCCACCTCAGTAAATTTAGTTCATTACACTTGTTATTTAATAGCAATATTAATTCATCATGGGTGTATTTCTCGAGAAAAGAGATTTAAGATTAAACTTTCGTGCTTCAAAAAATCTTGAAGGGATGTCCCACGATACACCATAGAAACCATTAAATGAACCGGTGATGCCTTGAAAACTGAGAGATTTGCCATAGAGTCGTGAGATCGTAGAAGAATAGAAACATTGAACCACATGTCGAGAATTTTGAACTTTTAGGAACCTCCGATATGTTGATTACCTCCAATGTCAAAGGGAACTGAATTGGGTAGTCGGGTGATTCTAAAACTTTAGAACTTAGTGATATGGTTACATAAACCACAAAAATTGCGACCTCTCAGACACTTAGCAAAGGTGGGGGATGGAAATCTATTCAGTTCAAGAGGGAAAATTTGCATTTTTTTTGGATCAAAATTTGACGGGTAACAAGTGGTAGGAATCTTTGAAGAACTAGGGTTTTCTTTCATGATTCTTTTATTTTGTGACCTTATTGTAACCCTACAAGTTGTGCCTACCTTTGAAAATGTTTGATGCGAATTATTTTGTTGAAATTCCTTGGTATCCTAAAATATTTCTAATTTAAAGACCTTCTAATATGTTTAGGACCATTGATTGATGGATTTTGTGAATGTGTAAAATCTCAATTTTTGACCATAATCTAGAATCAAGTTTTGATTTTTTTTTTTTTATGTTGATGCTAATGAACTTGAAAAACCTTGAAAGTAGACTTGTGACTTCAAGGTGAGTTTTCCCAAAAATATGTGCACTAATCCAACTAAATGTTTAGATATAGATTTTTTCTAAACATAGAGCTAAACTATTTTATTTTTTGAAAAACTTAGTCTAAGAGATTTGATGTCAAAAATCTCAAGTTGTTGTGTGTTGATGGTTGATGTTTTGATGTTGATTTTTTGATTGTTGATCCTAATTGAAAACCTAGAATATTTTTTTGAAAAGACCAAGATGTTGAAGAACATGAACTTTGTTTTTTGTTTGATGAGTGATATAAGTGAGCCAAGATTGGTTTTGTTTCAATTTAAACTAGTTTCAAATCAATTTGATGTTTTAGAACTAGAATACAAAATTAGTTTTGCTTGTTTAAAGTTGTAGTTTTCCAAATTAGGCAAAAACACCACTCTGAACTCATGTGAAAGCATCAAATTTTCAAGTAAATGCATCGATCTATCATGTAAATGAATTGGGTTATTTTTCTATAAAAGTGTCAGTATTCTACAAAGGCATCGATGTTTGACAGAAGTGTCAAATTGTCTAGCAAAGGCATCGCTATGTAAAATTCCTTTTTTCCCTAGAAAATGTGTCGATTTGTGCAAAGGTGTTGATGTGCAAATAGAAGTGTCATTTTGATAAAAATAGAAGTGTCGATTTGTGCAAATGCATCACACTATTTAGGAAAATATGTCAATCTTCTCAGGGGATCTTTAAAATGCAAGTTGACCAAATTTGTTTGATGTTTTTATTTTGCAAACATAGTAAATAAAATGTGAAACCAACTCAATGAGGTGATCAAGTAATTTGTGCATTTTTTTCTTCCACAATAACTCACTAATTGGTGTTACAGGGTTTCAACATGAAAAACACACCATATTGGACAACCTATTTAGTGGATAGTTCAGGTTTATCTTCTCAAATTATAATCACATGATAAAATTCTACACTTACAATGAGTAACTATAGTATACATGCATACACGATACACCTCTTACCTTGGAAGGAATAGTTATTTCAAGCAAGGGATTTTGTCACCTCAACTATGCTTGGTACATGGTGGGTAGCTTCATGGAACTAGGCTATTCCATTGCACCACTAAGAGAAGATGTTTGAAAGTCTTAGGCCTCTAAAAAAAATAGGTTTCTAGTGGGTAGAACTTGGTGAACAGCACCAATAGGTCTCAAACATTTCCTCAGGAAACCAAAAAATCGTAGTCCCTAATGCAAGTTTGGAGCGCTACATTCACAGATTGACCTACAATTTTCACTCTCAGCCAATTTATATAGTGCACTCAAAATCCCCACTTGAGGTTGAACCCTTGAGTTCTCAATTAGCATGAATCTCAAAGAAGTTCCCCTACTCAAGAAAAAAAGGAGTTACTATTTCTCTTCACCCAAGATTGCAAGCTAGGTGTGAGGGAAGAGGATATGCAACAACTAATTTATTGGGTTATAATAAACATAGATGCAAGTTCAAGATGTTTCTCTTAACCAAAGATTTATCACACTAGGGGAAAAGGGAGAGTATACACATTTTACTTACCAAGCACAAAAGACAATGAAGAAAAAGTTCATTTTATGTGCACCAAAATAGATGTGTGGTTCAATTTTAACTACATATATTAAGGTGCAAGTTGTGGTTTATTTTATCCCAAATAAAATATTTATTCATTTTAACAAAAAGAAAATTGTGTGTTCATTTTAAAACCCAAAATCTAAGTGTGAGTAGTTTTGGGGTTCAATTCTTAAAGCACCAATGCTAAATTTGAAGCTTTAAAGCTAAAGCATTAAATGAAAAAAAACTTAGGTCATCCTTCACATAAGTGTTAAGAAACACTTCGAAATTCTAAGTCATTCTTTGTGATTTAGTGTTAATGAAAACTTTGATCCATGCTTGATGATTCACCTAGTTCCTACAAATATTAGTGTCATAAACTAGAAAATAGAAAATAGGAAATATTTAAGGTTAGGTAAAAAAGTGATCTAAAATTTGGATGAAACCCTAAAATTTGAATACACTTTTTTACCTACAAATGCATCACTCTATTAAACATATGTGTCTCTCTATCAACTTGATGTGTTAGATTTGTATTTGTGTAGATGCACCGAAGTTCTGTAAATGCATCACTATTTGGCAAGTGCGTCGCTATATGGACATGCAAATAGAAAGAAATAAATGATCAAAAGATGCACGACTATTTGCAAATGCATCACCATTTGACATAGAAATGTGTTTCCATTTATGTATGCATTAACCTGTCAGACTTCAAGTGCGTCACTCTGCCTTCGAGTCCTATAATGTTTGATAAACTAAAAAAAATCAATCAATTAGGACATGGGGTCCCAATGGGTGTGCCAAAATGTGAAAATGGAAAGTTAGGAAGATCAATTACAATTGAAATAAACCAAGTAAATAAAAAAATGATCTAACTAAACCATATTCCAATGAAATTTTTGCAAAATATCAATTAAAATGCCATTAAAACATGAAATGATCATACAATTCAAATGAAATCCTAAATTAATACAATAAAACCTCATCCAATTAGGGGATTTAGGATGGATTGATGTGGAATGCTTAGCAAGCCTAATCAATTGTTGATGATGCAAAGCTTAATGATGAATTTATGAAGAAGGATGGGGTTGATACACAAAAGTTCTCTCAAAATGGTGAAGATAAATAGAATTTTTTTTAATAATATGGTTGCTCAAATGATTTGTGAATGTTATTCTCATGAAAATGAGAAATATTTATAGGATTTTTGGAGAAATGAATAGCTAAGATGAAATTGCCTAATCAATGGCTAGAAATGAATGAGAGGAAATGACATGGATCAAAGATCAAATCAAAGAATAAAATCACTTATTGACATGGATCAATGATATTAATCAAGAGCTCAAATTGATTGATCCCTTGTTGGATTATTACTTACAAAAGGGATTAAGTTTACTAGGTCACCATTTGCTTACAAAAGTGCTTAATTACTTTAAATTTTCACCATTTAATTCAAGATGAAATCTGGTTTTGACAACTTTTAAAATTGGATTTACTATGAATTGTAAGGCTTTGGTCCTTAGTTGATGTTATCATACATGAAATTTCTCCTACCAACCATAAGGTGATTCTTTTGTTTCTTTCAAGAACACAAATTATGTCCTTTTACACTAAGAGTAGATTAAGATCTTGAGTAATAGGAAAGACCTAGATACACCATGGTCTAGGGTGTATAAAGTAGTAGTTCAAAAGTATCTTGAGTCTATTTCCAAACCATGAACAATTCCCCAGACTCGGGTCCAACAATCTACACCTTACAGTTTAATTTTAATCTTTTAAATTTTAAATCCAAAATGTATGGGGTGATCAAATTTGCACATAATATAAAGTCAAGAGGATTTATATTGTTTCATTCTTGTTGTTAATTTTATTAAATCAATTTAAGGGTTAAGAGGTTCAAACTCATTTAATACAACCTTTAACACATTAATCTCTTTTGTGGTCCATATATATGTTTTTCTTTTGGCTAGTTGCAAGTTTTCAATTACAGTTATGATGTTTCATCCATTATTTGTACTAAGGTTTCTATAAGGAAATATGTTGCTCCCAAAACACCCACAATTTTAAGATGTTACATTATTATTGTATTTAAAAATTATGGTCTTAAGAGGTCAAAAAATAAAAATAATGTTTCTTTAATAATATACATCATGATGTCCTATTACACTATTCACATATTTTATAAAAGGGCCATACTTCATAACTCTATTATACCCTTCCAAAGGTTTAAGAAAATATAATATCAAAAGGCTAGATAAATGTCATATTAATTTGACTAATATGTGGCTCAAGTCATTCACCTTATTTACTTAAATCAAGGCACCATGTTTAGATTGAGTTTCTTATAAAAGTTGAATGTTATTAATTAAATATTTGCCTAACCCATTTATAATAGTGAATTCTTGATAATTTAATACCTTTATTTGGGCCAGATAATTACAACTAAGTTCTCATCTACTACACTATGTAAATCCCTAAAAAAATTCTTTCAACATTTTATTCTAACATAAAATGGTTTTCACATTTATCCACGCACATACAATACTTAATGCCCAATTTATTCCCAGAGTTCCATAGAGTTGTAACCTAGGGATCTAATACCAAGTGTCATGCCTATAATTTTCGCTAAGAGGAAAAACCCTTTTTTTTATAATAATAATAAGATAATGCACCTAATTTGAATCTCCATCCAAAATATTTATTTATTTATTTCCTACAAATTTGTTTAATGGAGTAGTTCTAAATTTTTATTTCACTTTTATCTATATAGGTATATTATTAAACCTATCATCACAGTATATAAGAAATAATGGAATAAAATATAGATATGCATCTTTAAATATTACTTCAAATATTTAAATTCATTAGATACTAATATCATTTTATTTATAATCATAATCTTAACCTCCATATGAGTGAAGTTAGCATTTACACAACCTTATAGTCAACATAATATTTGGAGGTTTGTTGTATCCTCAGATAGCAATATAATAGTCAAATTAGAAATTTATATAAACCTTCCATTTTATTTTTCTATTCCATCCAAAAACTTTTATCAAAATGAATTTCTTTATTTATTTATTCATTTATTAAAGAAATGTGTATCCTCATATAGCAATATAATAGCCGGGTATGTGCAGGATCATGATGGGCCAAAAAGTGGCAATATGATGGGTATGTGGCTGATGACTATTTTTTAACCCAAAATTGATGAAATGAAAAAGGTTTTTAAAAGAGATTCTCAGCTTCGACCGATATAAAATATTCTTTACTTTGAATTTAATAAGTAATTATTATTCATTTTCTATTAAAATTATGACTAAAGTCCTCATTGATAGGCTGATTGAAAAACATCTATAACTTTCAAATGGTATCACATTTTTGAATCGAAAACATGCATCACATTCTATACTTCACATACGATAGGATTAAAAAATGAAAAAATGAATTTCATGAAGTTTTGACCAAGTAAGGTGGTCGACATAGTTTTAATTTTTAAAATCTTTTAATAAAAATTCATAATTAATTATTTACTTGGAAAAAAATTATAAAAAAATATGCATCACATCGGGGTATGAGTCCTCTACTTATATCTAAAATATTAAAAAAAATATTATCATTTTATTGTGGTTAGGTGGTCAGATAGACACCTACTTCTTATTTTTCCCTTGAAATTTAAGTACCACTGCATTGAAATTTCAAATTTTCACCAAATAGATTTTTTTTGTTTTAAACAAACCTAGTAGTTTAGAAACTACATTCAATTTGCTATGGATTCTATTCTTACATATTTTTTAAATAATATAGATAACTTATTCAAATGTTTACGTCAAGTTGCCTAACTATGATTTTTTGAATTTTTTGCCACTTAAGGGACTATTTTTTCCATGATGATCCTGCACATACCCAGCCAAATTAAAAATTTATATAAACCTTCCATTTTTATTTTGCTTTTCCAACCAAACACTTTTATCAAAAGGAATTTCTTTATTTATTTATTCATTTATTAAAGAAATATAGATTTATTAAGATACTGTGTATCAGCATATAGCAATATAATAGTCAAATTAGAAATTTATATAAACCTTCTATTTTATTTTGCTATCCAGCCAAACACTTTAAAAAAAATATTATTCATTTATTAAAGAAATAATAATGACCTTCATTTATTTATTTAATTTATTTTGGTTAACCCAAATACAAACTTAATTTCATTATTTTTTATTTTGTTGCATTGACAACATTGTTGCTTAAATCAAAATACTATTGTGGTTGATCAAAGTATTATTATTATTATTTTTAATCTTTAATTACTAGTAATAAAATTATTATCCTTAGTCAACTAATGAGGTTTTCATTTTAATCAAAAACTTCATTCATTATTAATAGTAGGTAATGTTATCTTATTTTAATCAACGGAATTATATTATTGACAATCCAATCTCTACAGTATTATTTCCAATCTTGTTACTAACCAAACATTATTGATATTGATAATATTAACAATAAGGTAAGATCTTAATAATAAATTTATGTTAGAACATTCACTAATGTTATTACGCCTTTAACTACAGTGATTGACACAAATGATACTATGAACACTATTGGTATGAAATAAATGATACTACTAGCACTTAATTTTAAACCTGAGGTGGATATAAATTATTAATTTAAAACCCGAGGCTAATATAAATAATTAATTTTAAAATCTTTTATTTCTAGCTCAAGAGATAAAATAAAAAAATGAATAAAACACATAGATAAATGAAACTCAATGGCAATTGATAAGGAGGCCATTTTCCCTACAACAACCCTAATCTTAATCTCTCTTCTTATCTAATGCTCTCCTCTTATTCATTTCACCATAGGTATGGCAACACTGTTGGAAATATTGCAGGGGTGGCGTCAAGATCAGGGCAAGCTAGGAGAGCTGCACATAGGTGGAGATTTCCTTTTTTTAATATTTTGGTTCTCAGTCTATATTTTGTTCAATTTATTTTGTAGATTTAGGTATTTGTTACAACATTCCATAGTAATGTGGAATGGATCTAAAGTAAAAAGAGAGAGAGGCGATGGCCAAGGTTTGGAATTCATTATTAATTATTTGCTTATTCATATTCTGCCAACAGATCTTCAAGTGGAGGCCAAACAAAATCTGTGTAATCTAAAATATCTCTATGCCATTTTTGTAGATAGAAATTTGCATTTCACGCATACATTTGTCACTTTCATTTTATCGCTAACGACCATCTTAATAAAATTGTGGTTTCATTTCCTTTTAATGCATAATATAAATTGCAGTTTCATTACCCTATTTGTTTTGAATCTTCCCATACTGTTGCACAGTTATTCTTCTGTTTAAAAAAAAATTAAAAAAATTAGAAATTCAAAGCTTTCTGCCCACCTAACTTGTTTCCTACAGGCCTGAGTCAAATTTATCAGAAGTTAAACCCCCACACGTCCCTGCTAGAGAGATCATGACTGTAGCCACAACAGGGCTCGTAGACCCTCTATTGGGTCTCTGCCCTCAGTAGAGCCCTGCACCATTTAATTAGTATTATTATTTTTAATTTAATTTCAACTTTAAATTTAAATCTTTAAATATATATAGTTCTTTGAAATATAATAAATGTATATTTAACATTTATATATATATATTCATCTAACAAAAATAAACTCATTTTCTCTTATGGATTATATATTTATCTTCTCTTTTTTTTGATTTAAAACAATAGAGGGTTCTGAAAGTAATAAATAAATGAAAATATAACTTTATATGGATTAGATAGCGATATACAAATGTAGTTTTATTTATCCATTTGTTTTAGTTTATACCAAAGTATTGCTCTAAAAATTATATTTTTTTTTCCCATTGTTGGGATTTTAAAGTACTTATCATACTTCTCAATAAAATATATGCTTTCACATGAAGTTCAAAATATGATTGACAAGCCTATTTTATAGATCCATTAAGTCTATTTTTAAGTATGAATATAACACACCATTTTCTTCTATTTAACATTTAGACTACCTTATGTATTTTCTTTTCTTTTTACCATAAAAGAGTCAAATTAAGCTTCATATACAAACTACAACATCATTGTAAGAGCCTATTTATTAATATGGGCTCATTACTCTTTTTCATCAATAGAAAAATACAATGCTTTCTTTTCAAATTAAACTATAAGATTCCACCATACTTTCCACTATAACCACAAATGTCAACTATTTCCCTTAAAGAAAAATCACAAAAACCAATTATTCTCTTTACAAATTAATACCAAACTTTCTTTTTTATTTTATCTTTAAGACCTCAAGTAGAAAAAATTAGAAATGAAATGATAACATGCTAACAAATAAGACTAACTTTCAACATTATCACAACAAACAATTTTACATGACAATAAACTCAAACTTCCTCTTTCATCCCTATTTTTATTTGCAATAAAATATTAATTTTCAACATTACAAACAATATTTAAGAATACAATGGATAACACAAACAAATGAACAAGGCTTGCTCTCCACCCTACCATAATAGCATCATGAAGCCTCATAGACTCTAGCTATACCCCTGAGCAAAAATAAAAGATTACCAATGATTTTGGTATGAGAATTGCATGGATTGACTTATCCACCATTTTCTATGTATCTATTTCACAAAACAAACTCTCCTTTCACACACTCACAAAACTTGAACTCTCTCATTTTCAGCAAAAAAAAAATACAATGATAAAATAAATCTCTTAACAAAGTGTCTAGATAGAAATAAGGAAAATAACTTATTTCCATATTTTTGCTCCTTGGGTACCCCCTTCACATGTGAGATTCTTACTTCTCTCCCAATTTTTGATGCTTCATTCCTCACTCGCTCAACACAAGAGTTCTCCAAGAGTAGAAGTGGGTAACACCCTTTCTCTCTTCACAAAGAAGATATAAAGAAATTCAACTTGAATCTCTTTGAATGAGGGAGTGACATTTGTCACTCTCCCATTCAATCTTCAAGCACAATCTCCCACAAGTTCTCACACATGTGTGAGAAAATTTGGGGAGATGAGAAAATAAAGAGTGTACTCCACTCCATCTCAAAAGTCTCCATTTTCATTAAGAGGGGGATGAAGTACTTGGTGACTTTTTTTCTCATGTCACATCTCAAAATTGGGTTTGGAAACCAAAACATTTTCTCTTTCTCCAAAATTCGTCACTTTTCAAAATGGTCAATAAATGAGGGTCATATCTTGGATATGATCCAATATATAGTCATAATTATGCCCCCAGCCAATATGTACCTATCTTAGTACTTTAAAAAACATGTGACCATTTAAAAATAGACTTTGTAACCCCTTTTAAAACTACCATAAGGAATGCATTCAAAATTCAACTTCAATTAAGGGTTTACAAACCCCTAAATTTTTACTCACACTCTTAACTACCTTCACAATATATCTTAACACATAACCCCAACCTTAAGCCTTAAAACACAATACTCCAACATTCAATACTAACACCTCTTGCCTTTTTGGTTACAAGGGTTCACAACGTTTGATTTACTTAGGTCTATATGGTCATCGCTTTATCCTTGACGTAATTCTTATACCTACACATTAGCTGACACCATTTATATCCAACTGAAAATCTGTCTTAAATTATTTAAATACTACAATTAGAAATGATCATTCATCTATCCAATTAATTTACTTTTATCTAATTTATTCATAATTTGTTGATTACAACTGAATTAAATATAGAATATTTTTTTTTACTCACCTCTACTACATGCTTTTGGTTTTACCATACTTGATTGATGTTTCATCCATGCATACCGGATTGTAGTCAACTATCCTTTGTGTTCCATCACACTCGAGCTATAACTCTTCTAGTCACACTCACTACCAACATCCACCTTAGGAGACATAAATCATTAGTATTTGTCAAGTAAGAGCCAACTCCAATATCCCTCCTAGCTTTGTATTAAATCAACTAGTTCATTGTAATGTGATATGTAAATCATAATCATCCCCACCATAACACATTAACCCTAGTTAGACTAGATGTTCACTTTTCAATTTACATATCGCTAAATAAATAGTCATAATTCTATAAGATGAAAATTTAAGAAGCTAGAGATTCAAAGTATAATCATTTAACTTAGATAGCTATCTTTACTTATAAAATACAATATGTGATACATGGGTTAATTATTTCCCTTCTTGAAACAATTCAAAATCCAACAATTCTATTTTATTATATAAACATGTTCTCATTTTGATGTATTAGGGAGTCCAAATAGGTTTGCTAATATAATACATTAATAATAATACACTTCATTCATTGTCTTCGATGTGATTCACAAGTAATCAATCTAATACACATAGTACATTAGGGTCATATTAGATGCGTACAAGGTGGGGCCTTACATTCCCCTCCCCTTATTTTAGACTTCCTCCTAGAATTCACTAAGGTTCAAGGTCATAACCTCAATATACCAAAGCACGTAAAGGGTGTGTGCAAGAAGTTGAGTCCACTTTTTGGCCAAAAAGTCGAAGTGTTTTTCCTGATTTTTAGAATTTGACACATTTGACCTTAAAATTTGAAGCACTTAGAGATGAAATCTTTGAAAATTTAACTAATCATAAAATGTAGTGCTTGGAGTCTAGTTTCCAAATATGTAATTTATTTCAATACCCAGATTTTACAAATTGAGTTTTAATAGGCATTTTTAAAAACCACTATTTAAAAGTCATTTTTTTTTACCATACCATGCACGTGTACGACATCCATATTTTGACTTAAATTATAGTATTTTTCTAAATCCTTTTGGGAAAAGTTTTATGACTCACTGAATCTTGTTCTTGATATTTTTTTGTAATTTTTTATTGAATATTTCTTTTTTGTTAAATTTTTATTAGGCAAATTTGTCATTTTGAAAAATCGTCGTGTACGACATGCATAAGATGACCTAAACTTATCATTTTTTGATTTTTTTTTAAATTGAAAAGAATTGTCTGAAGTTTGTTCTCGTGCAATCTGTTTGTCAAAATGTTATGTTGATCAAAAGTTATTAAAATAGTAAAAACCCTGATATTTAAAGTTTATGGACCAATTTTATTAGAAATTAATTGAAAAATATAAAAAATAATCCAATTGCAAAAAAATTACATATTTAGAATCTGCATTCTTTCATCTAAAATGGGTTTTAATTTCGTTAGAAAATTCTGCAAAAAAGGTCATCAGCCATATGTACAAAGTCGATATTTTTCTTTGACATTGTTAGGACCTTCAACTTGCAGGTCAAACCAGGTTGAAGGCCTAGGTTCGGACTTCCAATGCTTTTCCCGGACCAAAAAACTAGGCAAAAACCCGACCAGAATGCAAACAAAAATTCAAATTTTAAAAAATAGGATCCTGATTAATAAACGGGATCCCGTATTATAATCGGGATCACGTTCCTCATTCGGCAATATTTGGACCGTTGTAAAGTAAACATGATCCTATTTCATAAATGAGATCCCATTTCCTTTACAACGGCTTTGACATTCCATGCCGGTGAATGGGACCCCGATTATCGAGCGGGATCCCGCTTATTAATAAAGGGGATCCAGTTTTATAATCGGGATCTCATTTTATAGTAAGCAGGATCCCGTTTTATAAACGAGATCCCATTTATTTTATTTAAATACACTGTAGAAAATTATTGTGAAGTCTGCAACTTCACATGTACGGCCGAGAGCAGTAAAAGTGAATTATTTTTCATAAGTTATTGTATTTATGGGTGGTGAACTTGATTTTTAGTTGTTTTATCAAACGGAGCATGATCTACACCATTTTTGAAGTGAAATTGTGTTATTTTTGTGCTTGTTTGGAGGAACAAAATGTTTCAATTTGCAATATGGATTGAATTTTTCAAAGGAGGCATGAAGAAAACAAATTTTAAAGTGGAATTGTGGTAGTTTTCTACTTGTTTTGAGGAACACAAGAGGAAGAATTTTGTCCTAATAGGTATTCAACTTCTAATTTTGATTGAATATTTTGAAGTATTTCACTATTAGCATTCATTTGTGCTTGATAATTTTATAATTATGGGAGATAAAGCTCGTAATAAGAGAAGGAAGAAATTGACTCCTCAAGAAGTTGAAGCAAATAGAGAAAAAGAGAGACAAAGAAAAAGAGAAAGAATAATGAGAATGAAATCAATGAATAATGGTGGAGCAACCAATTCAACAACTATTGAAGATGAAAACATTGAGGATACCATGGTTGTAGATGAAGCTAATTTGCAAGGAGTCAATTTGGAGAAGAATATGATTATACAAACAAGTCCTACTATGTCTTCAAATCCTCTTTGAATGCTATGGAGAATGTTTCAATATGCACATATCGGTATGTCTTCAAATCCACATGTTAGTGAAATGGTAAATTTGTATGTAGTTTTACAAGATGCTGGACTTAATGATGTTGACATTGACTATATTCAGAGAGATGAAACTTTTATAGAATTTATTGAAAACAAAAAGAAAAATATTTTGTTGCAAATGAAAATCAAAATGATCATTTTCTTGAAAATGAAAACAAAACCTCAGATTTTTGATGAAAATGAAAATGAAAATGAAGATGAAGATGAAGATGAAAATCTAGAATGTGATGTTGAATTTAATGAAAATACTTTTTAAAATTGGAAGTGGTGTTTTTGATAATCTTCCTAGTCAAATTTCTTGGAGGCAAATAAGAACACATGCGAATAGAATATACACCAAATTCTTTTATCGTAAAAAAATTGCATTTCAATGTCAACTAATGATGTAATTGATGAGAATGCAAAAAATGAGGAAAGTAATGAAAATGTTAGGCTTTTATGTTAAACCAAAAAGAAAAGATCAATCATTAAAACATGTTATGTCTACTGTTTCTAGTGCCATTCAATCTATTGGGAAAAATAGTCGATCTAAAGATAAAAACATAGCAAGAAGAGCTATAACTACTGCTATAGTTAATAAAACAACTTTGAATAAAAGAATGGTAAGCAATATTAGTGAAGTTTTAAAAATGCATCCTAAAACATTACTAAGAGCGGCAAAAAGAAAAGAAAGTATAGAAAATGATCCTATCAATCAATGTTAGAGTTTCAGTGGATGACTATCGAGGTTTGATATAAAATTGAATGTTGAAATTAAATCTTTGATCGAAAAATATTGGCATGATAGTACTAGGGTTTCATCTAATGCTAGAGATGTTTTAAAATTAAGGGTGGGGTCCAAAGTTCGTGATCCTCACCCAAAACACCTATTAGATACAACACAAACTAAATTTTATAGAAATTTTTGTAGCGATTCAGTGTTACCTAGTAATATTAAAATAAGTCAAAGGTCTTTTGAAAAATGTAAACCCTGGTATGTAAAAATTAATAAGCAACGAATATCTTGTTGTTGTAATTTAATACATGTTCAATTTCGTTATTTTTATGATGTTTTTTGATATATACATTGTACCTTGCATACGAACATGAATATATAGGATTGTGGTATTGATATGCCACCTGAAGCAATAAGAGAGTTTATTTTAGGTTTGTTTTGTGAAAAATCTAATGATAAATTATTTTATTTAAGTTCTTGTATTTCTAGACAATGCATTAACTGTGTAAATCTTTCATTTTTAAGAATTTATTTGCATGAAAGTGTTGATCATGATTTTGGACAACAATTAGTAGATTTCAAAAGATTTAGGAATGTTCACTATTCTTTAAAATATGGAAAAATAGGAAAGCGTTGTGATTTAGTTATAGAAAAAGTTAGTGTGCATGCATTTGAGTGAATTTAATAATAAAATTGTACCAAAATATGTTATGCACTTTGAACATTCTCGATGGCTTGATGGCCAATTTCGCGCATGTAGAAAAACATTTCCAATTGGTACTATACTTTTAGTGGTTGATTTTGTGGAGAATTATACTCTCGCTACGCAAGAGGAAATTCAATCTCAATATTATAATTCAATGCAAGTAGCTATGTTTTTCCATTTTCTTTATAGACATGTAGATGATAGCATTGAGGATGATAAAAAAGTTTTGAGGGAGTATCATTTTTATTTGAGTGACAATCAGTTACACTCATCAGAGTTTGTTCAATATTGTTTTAGTATATTTTATAGAAATTTAAGAGAAAGAGGAATCCATATGAAAGAACACCTCATATGGTTAGATAATTGTATGGGGTAGTTAAAAAATACTAGAATGTTCTATTGGTTAAGTAGGGTTCACAAGGAACTTAATGCCCAACATATATGGAGTTTTTTTGAAGCTGGGCATAGTAAAGGAGAACATGATGGAGCTGGTGCATGTGTCAAAAGAATTCTTGCTAGAGAACAATTAAAATTTAAAAATACACATGAGATTGTGGATTGGTGTAATAGAAGATTATTTGCACCCGGTTCAAGTGATTACTCTACAGTTCATCGATTCTTTTGGTTGGTGGAAGAAGAGAACATTGTATCTAGAGTTGATTGTGAGACAATTAGTGGATCTACTAAATGGCATTCATTTAGGAGTGCGACAACAAGCACATGGACTATTTGGACAAGGGAGCTTGCATGTTTTTTCCATTTTTGTATCTCAGGAGATTGGGAAGCTTTGAAAAATACATAATGGGTTGAACAGTGGGAGCAAAGATTGTTGACACCTACAGAAGCACATAATCAATATGAAAGAACTATTGAAGAAAATGATCAATTGTTTACATCTGAAGATTATGACCGTGTTTCAAACCTTGTACAAGAAGGTAATTTTAATTCAATTTATTTCATTTTATTTCACTTTATTAAGTTATTTTGTAATACTAAATTATTTATATGGATATGCACAAGTTATTAAATCAATTTTTTTTGGTAGGACATGTGTATGTTGTTATTGCACCTGAGGGGAATGAAGAGAAAACCAAATATTGGTTGGCTCGTTGTGTGGAAACTAAACATAAGTTGATAACACCTCGAGAAGATGAAGATGGCTTTCATTATCCAATAGGTACGGTGATCCCCTTAAGACACCTCCTTAAGCAAATTTTGATAACAAGTTTTAGATCCCCTTAAGCAATTTTTTAGAACAAGTCTTTGATCCCCTTAAGAAAATTTTGAGAACTTATTTGATGATGCTTTTTGAACATGTTTTCCAATAGGATCGGTGGTGGTTGTTGGCACTTGGCTACACAAATACTTGAGAAGAAATAATGGTCTACCTGCATTCGAAGACTATGAAACACATAAAAAGATTATGCATTATTCACATTTGGTGGTGGCAAAAAATATAAAACTAGAGCAGTATCGTGGAAGACCTTCAAAAAAATTGCTCTGGTCAATTTCTATGGAAGAGCATAAGGCAATCATAGATGCATTGCAAAAAAGAGAGGATGCAGATGGTACAATGAAATAAGTAAATATAGGTAAATATAGTTTTAGTTTTATTTTGTCCTTTTCAATACATTAAATACATGTTTCGACATTGGTCAAGTGTGTTATTAGTTGAAATTGATTTAAATTGTTCTTTTATATATCCTTAAGGCATAATCACAAAAAAGATCTAGTCCATGCAAATTCAACCTAGACAACATGGAATATTTGGTAAAAACAGGTAATTATTAGTTAAATTATATTTAAATACATGTTTTGATTACATACAAAAATTTCTTGGACATTAATAGTTGAAATTGATTTATTGTCATTTTTTGTATCCTAAATCCATCATTGCATTGATCTCATACTTTGAAACAAAAAGGAGAGGATGCCTGGATTCAACCTACAAACATGTGTGGAATACTTTTAAATGCAGGTACTTGAGTTCTGTACATATAGATATTTTTCTATAAATTAAAATATGTATGTTTTGATGATTTCATTGATATTGCTTGTACCTTTTTGATATCAGGTAGTGTGAAGACCTACTACATTCTAGCCATGAGTTTGAGATGTTCTTGAGATGGCATATCCAAATTTTGTAAACATTGTTTTGAGATGACATATATGTACATACATACTTACAAAATTAAACATACTCTATGTACTATGTATCAAATCAATATTCTATATATTTTTTTCTTAAATGTGCATGTTTTCCTACTTTGAAACTTTATGTTTATGTGTATAATCACTAAATATCATGCATACATTATTGTTAAATCAATTATATCCTTAAGACATATTATGACCCCTTAATACATCCCCTTAAGACATCCCATTTAGGCGTATTATGACCCCTTAAGACATCCCCTTAAGACATTCTATTATGATCCTTTTAGACATCCCCTTAAGACATCTCCTTAATTAACACATTATATTATGACCCCTTTAGACATCCCCTTAAGACCCCTTAAGACATCCCCTTAATTAACACATTCTATTATGACCCCTTTAGACATCCCCTTAAGACCCCTTAAGACATCCCCTTAATTAACATGTTCTATTATGACCCTTTAGACATCTTTTTAAGACCCTTAAGACATCCCCTTAAGACCCCTTAAGACCCTTAAGACATCCCTTAATTAACCGTTCTATTATGACCCCTTTAGACATCCCTTTAAGACCCCTTAAGACATCCCCTTAATTACGTTCTATTATGACCCCTTTAGACATCCCTTAAGATGTTCTATTATGACCCCTTTAGACACCCCTTAAGATGTCATTATTTGTTTTGACAACTTATAAATTAGTGTTAGATGAACTATTATTTATAGTATTTATTAATGCTTTTATTCTCTAATCTTCTATGGTATTGTTTATTTCTTAAAATTTTATCCTTTCTGGTATATAAATAGATTGCTTTTGTTTGTAAATTATGATTTATTGACTGATTATTGATTGACGTGAATTGAATAAGTTCATTGAGTAATTATCGCTATTTATTTAATGTACATATCATGTATATCATGTATGAAATCACTAAATTTGCAAAGTATAAATATTAAAATGTCCTATAAATTTACATGTGTAAATTAAAATTTCAAACAATAATAAAGTCCATAATTTATGTAACATATTAAGTGCATGAAACCAATATATTAAGCATATGAAATAAAGTCCAACATAGTACATGAGAAAGTCCATGAAATAAACAAATATAACACATAAAATCACATGTTTCTAGGTCATGTACTGTCTCTATAATCAAGAGACCTCTTCACACCATGCAGACTATGTGGATGACCTAAAACACTCTGTATAAGAGAAAGATGAAATTAGATGTAAGACAATAAAAAATGATTTAATGACAATTTAATTTATAATCCATCATAAAATTAAATTACCATCATATCTACGTCTGGATGCTTTGGTGCACCTGAAGCAACCTCTAAATTCTCTAAATCAATCTACATAAACAAGACAAAGAAATTCAAAATTAGATGTACAACTCTACAATTTTTTATTTTTTTAATTCAATTTAATTTATAATTTATCATATTTTAGTTGTACCGTATTCTAAGGTTGTGCACTAGGCTCTTCTCTAGGACCTGTCTGTACATGCTCAACTACAAGATGTGTCTCATGCTATAAAAGAAAAAGAAGATGTAAAAATCTCATATTATGTATATATTGAATTTAAAATTTATATTTGACTTTAAATATAACAATTGACTTTAAATAGAATAAAAAAATTAAATTACCATTTGATCTAGAACCTGCTCTACATGTCCTCCTGGTAGTGTAACTATGTCTGGGTCAGGGCTAAAAGTTGCACTAACAAAGTCCTACAAGATCAAAATTAAAGCATGTACAATTGAATTAGGTTTATATATATATATATATATATATATATATTCAAGTTTGCACATTTTGTGTAGAAAGTTTTGTAAACAACCTAGAAATCAGTGGCCTCACGAGTAACGCAACATCAAATGTTTGCCCAATGCCCATTCTTATTGTGGTATCAACCTAGACATACATGTACATAGACATTTAATGCTTATAATATTTACAAGTGTACATGCATGCGTTTCATATATCTAGTGAATTCAAAACTCATAAAATTGTAACTATACTAATGTAAACTTTAAACAAATTTAAAATATGAATGTACCTACCCCTGATCTATGACACTTGATAGTGGAGGAGTGCTTGAAAATCCCTCAAGAGGAATTGACGTGGATGTCGATTAACTCACCTAAACCAACATAAATATTTGAAACATATATGTGATTCAATTATAAATTTAAAACTCAAGTTAAATAATTTATGATTTCATATATAATTTTAAAAATTGAAATCAAAATACCCCATAAGGGCTACCGAGTATGATCGGTGTTGATGTGCGTACTCGTGTAATAGATGATTGCCCTTGCATCGCTAGTGTCATCTGTACACCAAACAATTTGATTGTTAAAATGTATTGCAAACTTTTCTTTGATATATACAACCATCAAAATTCTTATAAAATGAACGTACATCTAGATGCATATTTATACTTGTGTCGTAGTGTCCTCAGGGTGATGTTCTGCTATGAGGAACTCTACAAATGAACTTATGTGACTAAATGAACCACCAGAATCTCCTCGTCCACCTGAACTAGGTGTGGCTTGATCAGGTCCATAACATACTTGATGAAAACTAGTACATATATGGGGGATGAGCCTTGACACTCTTGGAGTGGTACTCAGACCAGATCCATAAAAAATCCTCCATCATCATCATTGTCTCTATGCTCCCCACTCCCTATCGCAGAAGCGTGCTGATCAAGGTCTCCTACGAGTGTACTAAGGGAACCTAATGTTGAGACCAGAGCTTGATGATGTATAGGTGCAGGAATGGAAGGACTAGGAGTAACAACAAGGAGTTGCGCATGCATGGGGTGTCGAGGATCAACCCTTGCCCCTAATCTCTATTGTGGCATGCCACCACCAACACCCTGAAATGATCTAAAATCAAAATAATTGGGATTTTGCCCCAAAACAAACTCTACATACAATTTTCTTAAAAAATACAATGGGCACACCCAATTAGCATGTGGGGAACTATCAAAAACCATATACCATCGATCCCAAAAATGTGCACTCATCTGTGGATGTATGCACCACCTCATGGATATTATAGATTTGTTGGGTGGAATGGGTTGTCAAGTAACGAGGTCAAGAAAGTAGGGGGCTAGATGGGCTTTCGTTAATTTAAGGTCTAATATTTGTTTGTAAGAGAGACCATCAGAATAAAATTGTCTCATTTGTTCTTTGTCTCGTCGATGCCTATCAAGATTAGAATCGATCATCCTGATGGAATCAACAATGTTTTGCATTGCAGATGCAAAACGTCTCACATGTGGAGGAATCAATGCTTGACTTTGCATAGCATTGATTTGATTTTGTAAGGATGCAACTTGATCATTTATTCATGCTCTCAAGCGAGCCTCGTCAGATGTGATAGGTGTTGGATGTGGCATATTAAGTGGAGGTGGAGGGGGAGGTGGAGGGGGAGGGGGAGGGGGAGGGGGAGGTGGAGGTGGAGGTGGAGGGGGGAGGCGGATGTGGCTATGGCTGAGGTTGTAGATTGATGATATCATCAATGTTAAAATCATCCATGATATGCTCGATATAAATGTGCACCTGCATTAAGTCATACAAAATAGCCCATGTGCATACATATATTAAGACCATATATTTAATTGAAATAGGATTAGCAACATATATATTAAGATCATATGTTTAAGTGAAATGCACATATATATACATTGATTGTTCAACTCAAGAGCATGTCCATACAAAATTCAAAATTAAATGTATGTACATGTACATTTAAAATAAAAAATATGATGCATAATTTGCATGCGTACAAACCATTAAACTAAACTATGTACATACATACAAATTTCAAAATTTAAGAACTATATATGCAAATTTTTAATACATGCACATACATACTAAACAATAAACTTGAAACATTCACAAAAGCTCATTTTATGTCTAACACACACACACACACATATATATTATAATTTTTTAGCAAGAGAAATCATGATCTAGTAGATAGTCATAAAATATATACTATTCATTATAAGTTCATAAATTCCACCAAATTCATAAATCCATGTCACTAAAAATATCCATCTAGAACCAAAATCATAAATTCATGTCACTAAAAATATCCATTTGGAACCAAATTTATAAATTCATCACACAAAATATCCATCGTCACCCAACTATTTAAGATCATTGTTTTAATTTATAAACTATTATGGCTCTCTACTGCATAGATCTTCATTTCTTTGTGTTTTCCTTTTCAAAATCAGGAGTTCTCCTCTCCTCTAGCCATTGTCGATGCTCATCTACGATCCCATCCATAGCCCTAACAACATCAACAAGGGTTTGCATCCTAGATGCAAACATATATAGGAGGTGCGACACATTCTTCATTTTGAATAATATTGATTTGATTTGGATGGTTCTAGCAAAGCATTGATTTGTGCTTGCAAATGAGCATGTTCATTGATTTCAGGTGGTGGAGGTGGGGGGTTACGAGGTGGAGTGGGTGGAGGTGGAGGTGAAGGTGTTGGAGATGGATGGCGTGAGGTGGATTGCGAATATTATTGAATGGATCCATGTGATCTTTAAGATATGAGTGAACCTGCATTAGATTTGTAATTTCAAGATGTAAGATACATGTTTAGGAAATACCTTTAAACCATTCAATATAAATGGCCTTAAATAATTGAATACAAATGATAAAATTATATGTAAGCCTCATTTATATGTCTAAGGCACATGTTACTTGAATGAAAATAAAATTAACTATTGATATTGTATAATCTTGCAGGATCTTATTATTGTTAAATTTGGTTGAGCCTTGGGAAACTTTGATCACCAAATTTTAAGAACTTATTTGATCCCCTTAAGAAATGTCATATTGGAACCCCTTAAGAAATTGAATTACAATTTAGGGTGACAAGATGGCTTAAGGGGATTTACGTCTAGTGAGGTCCTAGGATAAAATGGCATGGCTCAAGTGAATAAAATTTGGTGAAGTTTCCCAAGGCAACCAAATTTCATTAAGAGCCTTTAAAGAAAAAATGATGGCTTTAGGGTTTATGGTTTAGGGTAATAGGATAGCTTAAGGGGATCTACATGTAGTAAAATCCTAGGAAAAATTACATGGATAAGGGAATGAATTTGGTGGAGTTGCCTAAGGCAACCAAATTTCATTAAGAGCCTAAGAAAAAATGATGGCTTTAGGGTTTACGGTTTAGACTTTAGAGTTTAGGGTTTAGGTAATAGGATAACTTAAGGGATATATGTAGTAAGATCCTAGGAAAAAATTACATGAATTTGGTGGAGTTGCCTAAGGCAACCAAATTTCATTAAGAGCCTAAGAAAAAATGATGGCTTTAGGGTTTACGGTTTAGACTTTAGAGTTTAGGGTTTAGGGTAATAGGATAACTTAAGGGGATATATGCAGTAAGATCCTAGGAAAAAATTACATGGCATAAGGGAATGAAATTTGGTGGAGTTGCCTAAGGCAACCAAATTTCATTAAGAGCCTAAGAAAAAATGATGGCTTTAGGGTTTACAGTTTAGACTTTAGAGTTTAGGGTTTAGGGTAATAGGATAACTTAAGGGGATATATGTAGTAAGATCCTAGGAAAAAAATACATGGCATAAGGGAATGAAATTTGGTGGAGTTGCCTAAGGAAACCAAATTTCATTTTAAGATCTTGGGTAGGACAAAATGAATGGTTTAGTGTTCAGGGTTTAGAATTTAGAGTTCAGGGTTTAGGACCTTTAGAATTTGGAATATTTAATGAACTTGCAAGTTAGTGAAGAATATTTTCTTGTGGAATAGTTGATTGTGATCTACTCTTGTTTCAACTGACCAACCTAGATCATGATGGCAACTTTGATCACCAAATATCAAGAACTTCTTTGATCGCCTTAAGAAATTGAATTACGATTTAGGGTGATAGGATGGCTTAAGGGGATTTACCTCTAGTGAGGTCCTAGGAGAAAATGACATGGATCAAGTGAATAAAATTTGGTGAAGTTGCCCAAGGCAACCAAATTTCATTAAGAGCCTTTAAAGAAAAAATGATGGCTTTAGGGTTTAGGGTTTAGACTTTAGAGTTTAGGGTTTAGGGTAATAGGATAACTTAATGGGATGTACATGTAGTAAGATCCTAGGACAAAGTTACATGGCATAAGGGAATAAAATATGGCAGATTTTCCTAAGACAACCAAATTTCACTTTAGAGTGCTGGGTAGGACAAAATGAATGGTTTACTGTTTAGGGTTTAGATTTTAGAGTTCAGGGTTTAGGGTTTACAAAACTTAGTGTAAAGTTTTGGTGCCTCTTGGAATATTTAATGAACTTGTAAGTTAGTGAAGAACATTTTCTTGTGGAATAGTTGATTGAGATCTACTCTTGTTTCAACTGACCAACCTAGATCATGAAATCTCATTCATATTATAATCTTGCACGATCTTATTATTGTTAAATTTGGTTGCCTTGGGCAACTTCACCAAATTTTAAGAACTTCTTTGATCCCCTTAAGAAATTTTTCATATTGGGACCCCTTAAGAAATCAATTTACAATTTAAGGTGATAGGATGGCTTAAGGGGATCTAGATGTCTAGTGAGGTCCAAATTTAGTCATACTATAGCCTCATTGGTTCCATCTAGCTCTGGGTCAAAAGCGTTTACCCCTCTAATAAAAAAAAGTATCATGTTAAAAATGAATCAATCTATACATATCACAAACATAACAATAATCTTAAATGTAACCCATACTCTAACCATAATAGAATGCTAAATGATCCCCACCCCTAACCATATCCTAATTGAATTGTAAACCTAATTGAAATTTAATTAAATTATAACCTTTACCTAATCTCAAATGTATTCCTATATTATATTATATTAAATTATATTACATTTAAATTAATTTATATTTGTATTATAATTATATTAATATTTATTATATATTCCTAATTGTAACCTAACTATTTACTACAAACCTAATTGAATCTTAAGCCTAATCCTCATTAAAACCCCAAGTAAATTGTAACATTACCTATCCTTAATTGTAATCTTTATATTATATTTATGATATTAAATATTTATATTATTTAATATATATATTAAATAATATAAATATTTAATTATATTTCTTTTATATGAATCATCCTCCTATCTCTAAATTGTAATAATAGCATGTAGTTCCTCCAACCTATCATCATGTACCTCCTCCCTTTCCCATGTAATAGGTGTACCTTGTAGGTGTTAAATGGTTCCATCTTGGTCTCCTTATTGATGCATTTCTATCCTTCCACATAAATCTATATAGTATCAAAATATAGGTAATTTTATGGTTATTGAATATCTCTTAATTGCTAAAGAATCCATTATGATTGAGGACATGGGTGGATTATTATCTAGGATCGCATCTTAAAAATCCTATAGCTCAGTCATGTGGTATGTTTTTCTTAATACATATATTCCCATAGAAACCTCTTTCCATGTATTATCAACTCTCCTATATAATAGACACCTTCCAAGATTTAAATTTCATATGATATATATGTACCCAAGTGTTTCCAATTGGAATTGCTATAATTATACTTTTATGGCATTCTAGATATTCAAAATTATTTTCATAAATCTACCAAATAGACCCATTCTTGATATTGAACCTACATAATTTTAGGTATGTCCAATGAAAGAAACTTTACCCATAGCACTCTCACTCATGCTCTCAGTTTTCTTCCAATGATTTAGAACCCTAATGATCATGTCTAATTGTCATAGAGAGTGATCATCCACTCTTCATAAACTTGTAGAAACCAAATTTTTTTATATATTATGTGTTCAAATAAGTGAAAACATTACAAAAAGCTCTACTAAATGGTGACAATCGAGGGTTTTTTAAGGCAACCAGATTTAATTTTAAGGCCTTAGGACAAAATTCAAATTCTTTAGTGTTGAGGGTTTAGATTTTAAAGTTTAGGGTCTAGGGTTTAGCAAACTTAGGGTGAAGTTTGGGTGGCCCTTGGCATAATTTAGACTTGCAAGTTAGTGTCAATTGGAACCGATTGTACGTGCTTAGATTTACAAATTTGCTAACTAAATTTGCAAACAAACATCAAGATAAACTTTATGAATTTTAACTATTCTTTAACATATTGTTTTCTAATCTAATTATAATTTAACATTGAAACTAAAGTTTAATATATATTATTTTTTCCATACAAAGCAAATAAAATTTAAAACATTTAAGCAATGCAAATGAATTTTTTTTAGCTCAAAATTACCTAGTTTTCAAAATCAAAATGATTTGTTCGATTTCAATTTAGGGCTTTAACAATTTTTTTTGTTCCAATTCAATTTAGGGTTTCAATTTTAAACAATTAGGGTTTTTAATGCAATTTTTTCATTTCAATTCAAACTAGGGTTTTCAAATTGATTTTTTTTTCGTTTGATTTCAATTCAGGGTTTCAAAAAGCTTGATCTGGATTTGTAAATGCAATGTTTTTATTTCATTTTGATTTCTAGGGTTTTGAAATGCAAATTTTTTGTTTTGTTTCAATTAGGGTTTTCAAATTCAATTTTTTTGGTTTAATCGAACAATTTAGGTTTCAAAAGTTAAATTTTGTTTGTAAAACACAATTCAAGGTTCATTTTTTCATTTTTATTAAAAAACCTTTAGGTTTCATTGCATTTTTTCATTTATTTTTACAATTATTCATTTATACTATAACAGTTAAAAAAATGCTTAAAATGTAAAATAAATTAAAAAAAACATGCTAAATTCACTTATTTTCTTCAAAATTTCAATTCAAAATAGAAAAATGCAAAAAAATGGCATGTAGGCGGGTACCTGTAGTTGATTGTGGGGGTCGCTGTAGCCAGTACTCGGGGTCCCGTCTGCTATTCAACGAAATCTATTTTTTTTAAAAATAAATAGTAGAATAAAACGGGATCCCGATTTCTACCAAACGGGATCACGATTTATAGAAATTGGGATCCCGTTTCGTGACAACCAGGATCCCGTGCCTTTTCCATTGTTTTGGGATCCTGATTTTTAAAAAGTGGGATCCCGTTCTGTGTTAGGCTCGGGATCCCAAACCTTAACGAGATCCCAATTTTTAAAAATTGAGATCCTGTTTCCTCAAAGCCGATTTCAATTTTTTCCTTAAGGCAAAAACTTCCACGTTTCGTAGACTCAACTTTGTGCACTTACCCTAAATCCATTAAACATACTAATTAATTTACTTTTTTTATTAAAAAAAATTAAAACATTACACTATAAGTACCCATTAGTGACATCTTTTCTATGGATTACTCATGCACTTTTTTTTTAAAGCAATTTTTTTTCACAATAAAACATTTATCCACTATACTCTTAATGCAACAATGTTAACAACTATCCATGTAGTTACAAATTATTGACATTGTAACCAACTCTCATTACACAAGAATATAACAATCAAGTTAAAATCCTTTGGTACAATGGGAATGTGCAGGATCATCATGGAAAAAAAGGCCCTTAAGTGGCAATAAAATTAGAAAAATCAGAGTTAGGCAACTTGACGTAAAAATTTGAATAAATTATCTATATTATTTCCAAAATACGTAACAATCAAATTTTTAGCTAATTGAATTTAGTTTCTAAACTACTAGGTTTGTTTAAAAAAAAAAAAATCTATTTGGTGAAAATTTGAAATTTCAATGCAAAGTACTTAAATTTCGTGGAAAAAATAAGAAGTAGGTGTTTGTCCGACCACCCTAACCACAATAAAATGATAATATATTTTTACAATATTTTAGATATAAGTAGAAGACTCATTTCCGATGTGATCCATATTTTTTGTAATTTTTTTCCAAGTGAATAATTAATTATGAGTTTTTTATTATAACTTTTAAAAAATATAAAAATCGTATGTTTGACCACCTTAACTTGGTCAAAACTTCATGAAATTCATTTTTTTTAATCCTATAGTATGTGAAACATAGAATATGACACATGTTTTGATTCAAAAAATGTGATATTTTGAAAGCTATAGATTTTTTTAATCATCATCAATGAGGACTTTAGTCATAATCTAAATAGAAAATGAATAATAATTAATTATTAAATTCAAAGTAAAGCATAATTTATATTGGTGGAAAGATGAGAATCTCCTTTAAAAACCCTTTTCATTTCATCAATTTTGGGTAAAAAAAAAGTCATCAGCCACATACCCATCATATTGCCACTTTTTGGCTCATCACGATCCTACACATACCCCAACACAAAATCTCCTTGTACCATAAATATAACTCATGATATTAGAAAATATTATTGTTTCAATGGCCAATCATGTCTTAAAATTACTAGCTTCACACTTTGTCTAAATATTTCCTTAAGAGAACATTTTACACATCACTCTTACCATGACCCAAGGTATATTATCTTGCATCAATTGTTACTTTCTTTATCACATAGTTCACAGGTATATCACATCACATTTATTTACAATTCCACACATACACACAATAATAGCAAGGATGCTCTTCCTAATTGGGTGCGCCTATCGTCATACAAAGGATGCTCTTCCCAATTTGGGTGAGAATCTCCTCATACAACCACATAATTTACAACACAAGGTTCACATAATGGAGTTTACAAGGATGGATATTCTTGGAGACCATAGCCATTAGGAAAGATGGTATTGAGGTCCTTCTCTAAGGACCCCTCCATACTTTTCCTAGTACCTTCCCTTTGTTTGTTTAAGGGGGTTAGCCTCCAAAAGGAAGGTACAACAAGATCAATCATGGAACTAGGGGGAGAATGGATTAATGACCGTCCCATACAGATCCCATTTGCAACCCCTTTTTAAAAAATAATTCATAATTCCCGAGTTCATCTACTCCCCTATACGACCTACCAGGAAACCCCCCAGAATATGGTATTTTTACAAATGTCACATACACCACACTTGCCAGCAATCTACAAATAATAAGAAAGCCTCAAACCAAGTAACTTAAAGTCATAACCCAATGTTCCAATAAAAAACAATTTATAAAATCAAGAGAAAAACAATATAAATATCAATTGTAGCTACATTCCAACATTCCAATCATAATTCAAAAATGAAATTAAATAATTACTTGAGGCAATTCAGACTATAACAACCTTCAAATGGCTAAATAGCCTAATAAAATAAATGTAGAATTCTACACTGCTGGCACATAATAAAATAAAACATCAGTCAAGAATCACCAATAATTCATATTTCAATAATAAAATTTACACATTATGAGCACCATGTGACTTTGATAAGCCACCTAAGGGGAGGAGGGGAATGGTGGTTCTCTAACTACATAAGTATAATAGCATGCAATGACTAGTGGTCCCTGACCACATAAATATGATAGCACACAATATCATGGTTGACTTTTCCACATAGTATCAATGTCCTGTATCACTGATGTATCTAAAATCTGTAATTATAAAATGGGATCAACATCCCCATCAATATGGTCCATGTAATTCCATCCTTTACCCATGGGTTATAAAAATCAAGGAAGAGGCTAGCACTATGAACCAACAAGTGTGGCTCTCATATGTGGGGGAGTAGGTCACGATCTACGTCCATGGGAGGATTACAACATCTCATCATAGATCCTTTATCAGGATTAGGGATAACACCCTAAGCTTGTAATTTCCCAATGGGTCAACATGTCCCTCTCAACCCCTATTTACACTAGTTGGAATCTCACTCTTGTAAGGGGGGAACCATACACTAGGGGTACACATTTAACATATAAAGAAGACTCACAAAGGAATACATCACATTTCACTTACACACTTAACACGTTTACATAAACTCACAATGAGATAGCTTATATAAAGGTCATCACAAAGGGTACATGTATAGGGGATTATACTAGACATCCACCACCCTTGTCCCAAGTCGGATACTCGATATCTCGTACTTGGGGCACAACACATTTATTGGTTTTACTTCACATTCCATAACACAATACACTTATGAAATTCACCATATTACATAACAAAATCAATGCACTTAAATGCATTCCATTTCCTTTAGGAAACATTCACTTTGCTACTTAATTTTGTAAATATCCACTCACTTTGTGGATACAAGAAGTCACTAGATGATGTACAACTGTAGCTTAGGTATATTACCCCATTTTTCCTAAAATTTAACAATACATGGTACACTACACTTCCATCTTATTAAGTTGGTGTTTGACATAACATATATGATCAAAATATTGGTTTTCCATTGGTTTTCTATATTTTCACAATGTGCTAAAGAAGGTTTCCTACTTGAAAAGGGAGATAATCAGCCATTTTTTTTTGAAACATTGCAATATGAGAAAAAAAATCACACTCAATGCATGAAACACATGATAATTCATGGAATAATAATTCTCACAATTCATTGGTATCTTTTTAAAAATATTGCATTTCGCTATCTAAGATTGAACAATTTAATCACATGTTACAATCATCATTTTTACAATCACAACTCCATCTAACCTCATAAAGATGCACAATGAGTAAAATTATTGAAAGTTCTATCCACTTTTAATTTTTATGCTTTGCATTTAGGTGTATATTATTTTACCTCAAAGAGTGGGTATAGTCAATGGTTTAGAATGTACAACATTAGTTTAAAATTTTACAATTATACTTAGTTCCTCTTATCTATATAGTTTAACTTTCTAATCACTTAATACACCATGAATCACACACAGTTCATTATTCAACTTTATAAATTCTATATTGATTATTCAATTTTATTTTTTTACATCCACAACTTTCAAGGTCAACACCAACTTGAATACATTATTACTTCATATATGACATTTATCCTTTCTAGTTTTGGCACCAACAAGTCTTTAGTTCTTATCTTATTTGTATAGAAAGTCATAATGGCATGTGCTCTAGATAACACTTTAAATTCAATTTCACATTTCGATATGGTATCTTCAAAAATATTTTATGTTTGATTATTATAAAGGAGTAATTTAAACACCACACCTATTGATCCTCAACAATAATATATTTATTGAATCCTTCTATGCATCCACCTTGGAACTGAATTCTATAAATTAGGTCATTTCAATAACTATTTAATCTTTAAACAATAGAGCACAAGGGTTTGATAGTTGTTATAGTTCTATTAAGTTTACTAGGTCACCATTTACTTACAAAAGTGCTTAATTACTTTAAATTTTCACCATTTAATTCAAGATGAAATATGGTTTTGACCACTTTTAAAATTGGATTTACTATGCATTGTAAGGCTTTGGTCCTTAGTTGATGTTATCATACGTGAAATTTCTCCTACCAACCATAAGGTGATTCTTTTGTTTCTTTTCAAGAACACAGATTATGTCCTTTTACACTAAGAGTAGATTAAGATATTGAGTAATAGGAAAGACCTAGATACACCATGGTTTAGGGTGTATAAAGTAGTAGTTCAAGAGTATCTTGAGTCTATTGCCAAACCATGAACAATTCCTTAGACTCGGGTCCAACAATCTACACCTTACAGTTTAATTTTAATCTTTTAAATTTTAAATCCAAAATGTATGGGGTGATCAAATTTGCACATAGTATAAAGTCAAGAGGTTTTATATTGTTTCACTCTTGTTGTTAATTTGATTAAATCAATTTAAGGGTTAAGAGGTTCAAACTCATTTAATACAACATTTAACACATTAATCTCTTTTGTGGTCCATATATATATTTTTCTTTTGGCTAGTTGCAAGTTTTCAATTATAGTTATTATGTTCCATCCATTATTTGTACTAAGGTTTCTATAAGGAAATATGTTGCTCCCAAAACACCCATAATTTTAAGATGTTAAATTATTATTGTATTTAAGAATTATGGTCTTAAGAGGTCAAAAAATAAAAATAATGTTTCTTTAATAATATACATCATTATGTCCTATTATACTATTCACATCTTTTATAAAAGGGCCATACTTAATAACTCTATTATACCCTTCCAAAGGTTTAAGAAAATTTAATATCAAAAGGCTAGATAAATGTCATAACTTCTTGTTAATTTGACTAATATGTGGCTCAAGTCATTCACCTTATTTACTTAAATCAAGGCACCATGTTTAGATTGAGTTTCTTCTAAAAGTTGAATGTTATTAATTAAATACTTGCCTAACCCATCTATAATAGTGAATTCTTGATAATTCAATACCTTTATTTGGCCCAGATAATTACAACTAAGTTCTCATTTGCTACACTATGTAAATCCCTAAAAAAAATTCTTTCAACATTTTATTCTAACATAAAGTGGTTTGCACATTTATCCACGCACATACAATACTTAATGCCCAATTTATTCCCAGAGTTCCATAGAGTTGTAACCTAGGGATCTGATACCAAGTGTCATGCCTATAATTTTTCGCTAAGAGGAAAAACACTTTTTTTTTATAATAATAATAAGATAATGCACCTAATTTGAAGCTCCATGCAAAATATTTATTTATTTATTTCCTACAAATTTGTTTAATGGAGTAGTTCTAAATTTTTATTTCACTTTTATCTATATAGGTATATTATTAAACCTATCATCATAGTATATAAGAAATAATGGAATAAAATATACATATGTATCTTTAAATATTACTTCAAATATTTAAATTCGTTAGATACTAATATCATTTTATTTATAATCATAATCTTAACCTCCATATGAGTGAAGTTAGCATTTACACAACCTTATTGTCAACATGATATTTGGAGGTTCGTTGTATCCTCATATAACAATATAATAGTCAAATTAGAAATTTATATAAACCTTCCATTTTATTTTGCTATTCCATCCAAACACTTTTATCATAAGGAATTTATTCATTTATTTATTCATTTATTAAAGGAATGTGTATCCTCATATAGCAATATAATAGCCAAATTAGAAATTTATATAAACCTTCCATTTTTATTTTTCTTTTCCAACCAAACACTTTTATCAAAAGGAATTTCTTTATTTATTTATTCATTTATTAAAGAAATATAGATTTATTAAGATACCATGTATCCTCATATAGCAATATAATAGTCAAATTAGAAATTTATATAAAGCTTCCATTTAATTTTGCTATCCAGCCAAACATTTAAAAAAAATATTATTCATTTATTAAAGAAATAATGATGACCTTCATTTATTTATTTAATTTATTTTGGTTATCCCAAATACAAACCTAATTTCATTATTTTTTATTTTGTTGCATTGACAACATTGTTGCTTAAATCAAAATACTATTGTGGTTGATCAAAGTATTATTATTATTATTAATCTTTAATTACCAATAATAAAATTATTATCCTTAGTCAAATAATGAGGCTTTCATTTTAATCAAAAACTTCATTCATTATTAATAGTAGGTAATGTTATCTTCTTTTAATCAACAAAATTATATTATTGACAATCCAATATCTACAGTATTATTTCCAATCTTGTTATTAACCAAACATTATTGATATTGATAAAAAAAATTTTGTTACAACAGGGTGTCCCCGCGGCCCCCCGCCCAGCGTCACCTAAAGGCGAGCGGGGGGGGCGAGACTAGTCCCTGCGAGTGTTTGCAGCGCCGGCCTCCACAACCACCAGGTAAGTACCGAGAGCGGAATTGAACCTGAGACCATGAGGAGCCATCCCACAGCCTCATATTGATAATATTAACATTAAGGTAAGATCTTAATAATAAATTTATGTTAGAACATTTACTAATGTTATTATGCCTTTAATTGCAGTGATTGACACAAATGATACTATGAACACTATTGGTGTGAAATAAATGATACTACTAGCACTTAATTTTAAACCTGAGGCTGATATAAATTATTAATTTAAAACTCAAGGCTAATATAAATAATTAATTTTAAACTCTTTTATTTCCAACTCAAGAGATAAAATAAATAAATAAATAAAACACATAGATAAATGAAACTCAATGGTAATTGATAAGGAGGCCATTTTCCCTATGTAACATCTCGCTACGCAACCCCAAAGGGTAAGAGCCAAAAGAGGACAAGATAATTTTTTTTTTAAAACATTAGGGATTACATACAAAAAAGAAGTTTCCAAATACATTAATATGACCATAAACAAGGCCAAGTATGGCCTAATGTAGCCGAAGGGAAAGGATTGATCTACTCTCCAAAGAAGAAATTGGATAAGAGCAAAAAGATAGCTCCAGGGAAAATGCTCTAGAACCTTAGCAGTGCTGCTCCGGAACTTGCAGTGCTACTCAGGAACCTTAACAACACTGCTCTGAAACTTGCAGTGTTGCTCTGAAACCTTAACAATGCTGCTCTAGAACTTGTAGTGGTGCTTCAGAACCTTAACAACGTTGATCCGAAACTTGCAGTGCTGCTCCAAAACCTTAACTGTGCTGCTTTAGAACTTGCAGCGCTGCTCCGAAACTTGCAGTGCTGCTTCAGAACCTTAACAACACTGCTCTGTAACTTGCAATGCTGCTTTGAAACCTTAGGAAGCAACTACATAGACTAAAATAACATGTTGTGATGCACTGGAAACTTAACCACATGATACAAAAAGAAAGAAAATTCATCTAGAGCTTAAATTTAACATTAATTAAGAATGAATCCATAAAAGAATTATCATAGAACATTTAATTCCGATACCAACAATGAAACTTGAAAGCCAAACATAATCATCACATATCTTCTCATTAATTTATGTTTTTTCTTTCACTCTCAAGTGAGTACAATGAGCATAAAGGAAGTGAGTTTGAATACAATAGTATATATATAAATAAATTACATCATCATAAAGGTAAATACGAAAGAGGGGATGACTCCAACAATGCTCCAATAACCTGTACACCGGTCCCCAATGGCGGTGGCAATGCCTCCCTACCATGTGGACTCAAAAGAGGCCACCCCACCATGCTCGAAGATAGTCACAAGGCCAAAACAAAGGTGGCAAGACAAAGAAAAGGTAAGGCCACATTCACATCAATTACGAAGCCAACAAGGAAGGAAAAACACACAATCAAAGTCACCACAAGAAATGCTCATCCAATATCATGACGGGTACTACTCACGTCTACCAAGGGCTAGATAATAGAGTGCATATCAGATGGAGTTTCATCATGTGTGCTTGAAGGGATGACACCACATGTGATTAGTACACCTCTCATAGGGATGAGGAGACTCAATCATCCCTGAATCCATGCCCTGCAGACCGATGACACAATGCCCTGTAGACGGATGGGCCTTCTCAAGTGCATCCTTAGCCTTTACAAGTGCTCAAGGCCATGCACAAGGAATCATTATCTTATTAGTGTTTTACCCCATTAATTTTATTTAGTTATCACTTGTTTACTCTAACTCTACTACTAGTTCCCCTGGCAGCCACTTGCGGGCCCTGGGCCCGTAGAGAGCCACTCCATATGACCACTCTATTACCTAGACCTATGCTCATCTCGTTTAACAATATGAGGAAACCAAACATTACATGAAATGAAGGAAAGACCACAAATTTTCTGTCAAAGAAACCAATTAAAGGGAGCCAACTAACACTGCTGTAAAACACACATTTAATGGTTGTAAATCAACAATAATTGAAGGCATAAAAAATATGTAAAATTTTAAAGTGCCCAGATCATGAATCTAATCCCGATCCAGTTTGGATTGGGGTGTTTCAAGTCAAAATGCACCTTTGATTTTCAATTTTAGAGCCATAAAGAAGTGATGTTCAAAAAAACGTCATTTTTGAAACTAGGCAAGCAAAAAACACAGAAAAATAAAAGTGCCCAGATTTCAAATCCGCCAACGACCCAGTTGAGATCTTAGTGTTCCAACATGAAATTCACTATCAATTTTCATTTTTAACAATAGGGTAATGAGCAGCAATAGAAAAACACAATTTTCATACAAAATTGGGCAAAAGACAAAAACATAAGAGAGAGCCCAAGAAATAGATTTTTCCCATAAACCCAATTCAAGTTTGTTGGAGATCTACAAAATCAGTCACACAAAAACCCCACCCAGCAGCAATAACCAATTAACACAATCCAACATTCAACTCCAAACAATACAAAACAAAGACATGAAGGAATTCCTCAATTTTCAAAGGACAACAATAACCCAGTTAAGAAAGAAAATTTACTAGCCAAGCATGAATGAAGAAAAATTAGAAAATTACCTTGAATTTCCCAAAACTGAAATGGTGAATTTGCTCAATGGAGAAGGCACGACCAATCCAAAATTTGACAATCAACAAGAACAGGGAGGCTTAATTCAATAATTTACTACCCACAATTTTCTTCTCCCAAAACTTTCACAATCTCACACTCCATCACCAAAGTCATAGGGTTTCTTTCCCATGCCAAAAAACAACAATTTCCTTCTTTTTTTTCCCAAAAAAAAAAATCCCCCTTTCAACAAAGCTCTCTTTTCATTTCTATCTTTTTTTTCCCTAAACCATCCAAAAGAGAATAAAACATTTTTATAAAATTATGCATTAAAGCTCCCCCAAAAGGAACAACTAATTAAAATCACAAAATAAACAATATTAAAATGCACATGGCTCCCCCAAAAGGATTAGTAAATATTTTAAATAAAATATTTAAAATCTCAAGAAAATAACAATTCAAATCCCCAACTCATTAACCACCATAAAATACCATGTTTGAAAAAATATGTGAAAATGCCAATGGAACCACATTAAAACACTGACAATCCAAATTAAATTCATATATAATCGCATAACAGATTCACAAAAATTAAGACAAAATACCTCAGCAAGACATTCAGCTACGGATCTACCAACTATAGAACTCCCAGCTACAGAACTTCCATCTACGAAAGTTCTAGCTACGAAACTTCCAGCTACAGAAGTTCTAGCTCTGGATGTTACCATTAGGTAACAAGACAATAATACATCAATAAGGAAAACACTGCCCTAACAGGATATAGTGGGCTAGGATAGGGAAAATTTGACTTGTGACTACCTCCAGTAACCACTGTCGGGGATATGAGTACGCTCAGGCTTGTGGATCTAGGAGGATTCAATACTCAATACTTGCATCACTTCCAATTACACGTCAAAGTGAATGTGCATATAACATATATCATATAGCCAAAGTAACATCATTCATCTAGAAGGGAGTCATGATATCGTAAGCCTCTCAAATATGAGTGTTACAACATCATCCCTTTCCTATCCATAATTGTACATAAGCAATGATAACAATATATAAACATTTAAGGATGTAGTCCAGAATAATAACTAATCATCAATGTCTAATCTCATTATAACAACATTTATAGTTAGAATACTAAATCAAAATCAAATGCTATCTTACCAAACTAAAGTTAGAGAGGTGTTACATCCTCCCTCCCTAAGATTTGACTTACTCCTAGAAGTCATGGAAACTCAATATGCAGCCATGTCACGTGCATTAGTACTCAAACTATAATAGTCAACATTAAAGTATTGCACTTCATCCCAAGGACATGAAATATAATATGCATCATTCATCATTAAATGAAATAAAGAGGACATCCATATATCATTCACTTTTCTAAGTGTCACTATCAATATGTTTACATATGGCTTACTCATAAGGTCTCAACATGAAACCAAAATAACATGGTTAATCTTACTAACATCACATATGCCACAATCCTCAAAGTAAGCATTTAATTTAACATCCACAAATAGGTTAAGATACACATTAACTCCACTAAGAATAGGGTAAAGAAGATGCATAAGCACTCAATTCTTTCCAAAACACCATAAATTGCAACAATATTTGCTTCCACACACTTCCAATCTCACGAATTCGAACATATTTGACATCATTTTCAACCGAAATATAACAATTTACACTTTCTACAGCCCAATAAACCAACTTTTGAACTTTTCTTATGAATCCATATCCAAGATGAAACATGCATTTATACATACATACATACTTACATCACTGGGAATCACATCACAAGGCTACACAAGGGTCCATATGGATATCGGTAAGCAGCATACTAATCCATGATACATAATCCATGAGCCAAGAGCCAATATTCATCTCACATAATCCATACCTCACACTTAGTGGTTTGATGGTGTTAGGCCACACTCACACAGTGAGACCATCCAAACAAGACCACAATGACCTATCTCTTGTTGAATAAGGTGGTTAGCCTCCAAGAGATAATCATCACACATAGGTGGGTAGTGGATCCTAGCTGTGAAACAACCTCGCATACCCCCATCCTCAAGGTTCCTTGTGTCTACTTCCTCGTATACACTCAATCGAGTCCGACTCTCGTTCTCGATGAGGAATCACATTACAATACAAGACCACCATTTGAAAACAACAAATAGAAAACTAGTTTAGCCACCAAAGATCATAAATAATTATCAAATAAAGATTCAATTGTAGCAATAAAACAAGAAATGCGTGCAATTTCAACATTAAATCAAATGTAACCACGAGGGATATGAGCAAAGAAATTTCACAATCTGTGGCTAAACCATCACAAACAAGATAAACCAAATTCTTCTAGTCCTTTCAATCAAGGTGAAAATCATCAATAACCAAAAGAAGATTCACAATCTTCGAAATGGCACAATACATAACTATGTGACTAAACTAGCCACCAAACGAGGAAGGGGGGAACAATGTTTGACTATCGCAATAGCCCCTCATGTGTGGCAGAGTGAACACACCAACCACATGGCATGAAGTGTACTCTTCGGCTACACCTCGCATCACATCGTCACGCGACATGGAATCGCCAAGTGGCCCATGCACTGCTTGGCTATCCGCATGGAATGTGCACCTCAGCCACATCTCGCATTGCATCTCAGTGCGACATGGTCATACACCAGCCAGAGAAGGCATGTACTGGTCGTACACCACATGGCAGTGTGTCTATGGCTTTGCAGAAGTAGGCACGAGTAGAACACACCCTGCATAGCGATACCTCGTGGAAAGGGCACATGCAAGTACTCGCTGTAGCTAGAGGTATACATGGCTAGGACATACCCATATTCCAACTGACCTAAACACCATTGAGAGCAAACATGAGTGTCCCTCTACAAGTGTACGAGGCCCCATCATGCTCATCACACAACTAGGCTACCATAACACAATCTCATAGTTCACCTTCACATGTCTAAGCACGTGGCATCATCACCAAAACTATGTCAAAACATCAATATGGTGTGGCTTCATATCTATGGCATCATGGTAGAACACGTGCATATATGGAGTAAATAGTGCACATATGAGTATATAAATATGGGGCTACTCAAGTCTCACCTCTCATGTGGATGAGGTCAACTCACTCATGCCAGCTCAACATCCCTATAGACGGCCAGGAAATACTAACAAACCAATGCTGCTGAACACAAAGATGTGGGGATTAGGCTAGCACATATGGATCAAGTACCTTGATCCATCATAAGGGGAAGTAGTGAGTACTTTCCTTAGGATTGGTTGAGCTATGAACACTCTACGCCACAACATGCATATGCTACACACTCTGCCCAAGAAACTTTGTGGCTGCTACTACCCCATCACGGATTGAGGGTCTAGAGAACCAAGACACAAGATTCTAAGAAAATAAAATTTTGTTACTCTTAATATATATGTAAATTTCAACCACACGTGGGTTGGCCCTCAATCAGGTAACAAACATACAAGCACACATAATGGTATGGTTAATCCCACACCCCATATACAACATATCCTCCATGGGTGGGTACACAGTCTCACCATCCCATGGGCACACAAAACAAGCATGGGGTATTCACAACACTCAACATGTGCACTAGCATAGGATGTTCACATAACATGGAGTACCCTTTTCCAATTTCCTCTTACCAAAATAAAACCATTATCCACCTCTAACTATGCAAGATCAATACAACTTTCCAAGAACATGCACTCCCAACATCCATACAATACATCATAGTGCTACATGGAGTAATTCAACAATTCCATGATAACTCTCACATTCACATTCACTTTTAGTAAGCGGTAAAATACCTTACTACACACATATGTTAACCACATTTATTCCCCACACATAGTGCAATATCATTACAATGTTTACTCAAGACAACATATGCAAAATTATCATTTCAGCATTCATTTAACATTTGCATTTTGAATCCAGGTACAATAATTTAGCATCTACATGATTTCTTAAGCCTTAACAATAAAGTTGGGGACTATAGGCCTCACCAACAAGATGCACCTATTATGCAATTATCATTAACAAGCACATGTTTTCACTATTCCCTTTTTCCTGTAAGTTTTACTTAATGTAGAACAATTCTCTATTCATATTATACATGTTCCATGATTATGAATGCAACTTGGGGACTTAGGTCCTTTACCCAATGTTGATCTAATAAAACAAATCTTCATGAATGCATAAAATTTACTCATAAGAGATAGGCATATAATGGATTTCAATACACCACACATTCCAAGATAGGCATCTTCATTAAAACAATGAGAAGAGAGAGAGGGAGAGAGAGGGATTTATAATTCTGACATAAGCACGAATGCAAACATGGTCCCGTCATCATATAAGCACTTCCAAAAAAAAACATCAATCATACGAGATCACACAATAATCTTTATGAACTAACAACATGATCATTCATTTTCTATTACCATATTTCAAAATTTTAGTACACTATAACATGCAAAAAAACAATCTCCAAAACCACATAAGGTCAACCAAACAATCACTCACACAAGGAGGTTAAGCAAAAGAAGACATGCACCAGAAACTTGCATGATAACGAAAACAAAAAACTTAAGAAGAGAATACACACAAAAGGAACTTCTTGGCACCCTCAAGTTCAAATAGACCTTCCAATTCATGAACAACAAAACCAAGCAAGGGTAATTTTAGGCAATACCTACCACCTACAACCCACCAACAAGATAAGGTCCAACATGGCCACCCGCAACATAGGATATAGGAAAGCAATCAATCTCAACATCAGGAGACTCTCAACCAAGGGAATCACTCCAATCCTGTAGTGTAAGGCAAGACCTAGGAGGCATCATTCCTCCACAACAAAAGCTAGGGTTGGAAAACTCAACCCTTTAAAATGCCATACTAAGGCACTCAAGGCAAGAGGTCCTATGACTATCTCACCACAACAAGTACTTAGAACACACACATCAAGTGCACTGCAACCACACAGGATACAACCACACTCAGGAACCACTCAAGGGTCACAATAGTTTAAACAATGAAAGAGCCACACAACAAAAGAAGAAAAATCAGAATACACTCCTTGGTAGGCTCAAGGGTCTAACCCTCACAAAACATCCCTCAATAGGGCATGCAAGGGGTGGAAACAACACCTGTTACCATCCACCACACCCAACAAGCCAAACAAGAATCAACCATAAGCAGGGATCCTAGTGCTACAACATGGGCTTCACCTCTAACTTTTCCTCTGGCTCTGCCCTTAGGGGCATCCTAAAGGAAACAAGGAACACATCAAAATAGATCATCACAAAGATGATCTATACACCATACTATGGCATAAACACTAATCAACAAGACTATGAAAACAATATAACAAGCTCATGCCACACATGCCAAACACAAAAAAACATAGAAGGCTCAAGTACGCCAGAGCTCTCAGTGTGTGAACATGGGATCTGATACCGGATGTGACATCTTGCTATGCAACCCCGAAGGGTAAGATCCAAAAGAGGACAAGATAATTTATTTTTAAAAACATAAGGGATTACATACACAAAAGAAGTTTCCAAATACATTAATATGACCATAAACAAGGCCAAGTATGGCCTAATGCATCCTAAGGGAGAGGCTTGATCTACCCTCCAAAGAAGAAACCGAACAAGAGCAATAAGATAGCTCCAAGGAAAATGCTTCGGAACCTTAGCAGCACTGCTCCAGAACTTGCAGTGTTGCTCCGAAACCTTAACAACACTGCTCTGGAACTTGCAATGCTACTCCGAAACCTTAACAACACTGCTCCAGAACTTGCAATGCTGCTCTGAAACTTGTAGTGTTGCTCTGGAACCTTAACAGTGCTGCTCTGGAACCTTAACAGCGCTGCTCCAGAACTTGCAGTGCTGCTCCAGAACCTTAACAGTGCTGCTCCGGAACTTGCAGTGCTGCTTTAGAACCTTATGCAGCAACTACATAGATTAAAATAACATGTTGTGATGCACTAGAAATGTAACCACATGATAAAAAAAGAAATAAAATACATCTAGAGCTTAAATTTAACATGAATTAAGAATGAATCCATAAAAGAATTATCATAGAACATGTGATTCTGATACCAACACCGGAACCCAAAATCCAAACATAATCATCACATATCTTCTCATTAATTTATGATTTCTTTCACTCTCAAGTGAGTACAATGAGCATAAAGGAAGTGAGTTTGAATACAATAGTATATATATGAATAAAATACATCATCAGAAAAGTAAATACGGAAGAGGGGATGACTCCAACGGTGCTCCAATAACCTGTATACCGGTCCCTAATGGGGGTGGCAACGCCTCCCTACCATGTGGACTCAAAAAAGGCCACCCCACCATGCTCGAAGATAGTCACAAGGCCCAAATAGAGGTGGAAAGACAAAGGAAAGGTAAGGCCACACTCACATCAATTATGAAGCCAACAAGGAAGGAAAAACACACAATCAATGTCACCACAAGAAATGCTCATCCAATATCATGACGAGTACTACTCACGTCTACCAAGGGCTAGATAATAGAGTGCATATCAGATGTAGTGTCATCATGTGTGCTCGAAGGGATGGCACCACATGGGATCAAGTACACCTCTCATAGGGATGAGGAGACTTAATCATCCCTGAATCCACGCCCCGCAGATGGATGGGCCTTCTCAAGTGCATCCTTAGCCAAGGTTTACAAGCGCTCAAGGCCATGCACAAGGACTGATTAGCTTATTAGTATTTTACCCCATTTATTTTATTTAGTTATCACTTGTTTACTCTAACTCTACTACTAGTTCCCTTGGTAGACACTTACGGGCCCCAGGCCCGTAGAGAGCCACTCCATATGACCACTCTATTACCTAGACCTATGCTCATCTCATTTAACAATACGAGGAAACCAAAAAATACAGGAAATGAATGAAAGGCCACAAATTTTATTTCAAAGAAACCAATTAAAGGCAGCCAAATAACATTGCTGTAAAACACACATTTAATGGTTGTAAATTAGCAAGAATTGAAGGCATATAAAACATGTAAAATTTCAAAGTGCCCGGATCACGAATATAATCCCGACCCAGTTCAGATTTGGGTGTTTCAAGTCAAAATACACCTTTGATTTTGGATTTTAGGGCTAGAAAGAACTGATAAAAAAAATGTCATTTTTCAAAATAGGCAAGCAAAAAGCAAAGAAAAATTAAATTGCTCAGATTTCAAATCCGCCAACAACCCAGTTGAGATATTGGCATTGCAAGATGAAAGTCACCCTCAATTTTTGTTTTTACCAATAGGGTAATGAGCAGCAATAGAAAAACACAGTTTTCATACAAAATTGGGCAAAAGACAAAAACATAAGAGAGAGCCCAAGAAATAGATTTTTCCCATAAACCCAATTCAAGTTTGCTGGAGATCTACAAAATCAGTCACACAAAAACCCCACCTAGCAGCAATAACCAATTAACACAATCCAAGATTCAACTCCAAACAATACAAAACAAAGATATGAAGGAATTCCTCAATTTTCAAGGGACAACAATAACCTAGTTAAGAAAGAAAATTTACCAGCCAAGCATGAATGAAGAACAATCACAAAATTACCTTGAATTTCCAAAAAATGAAATGGGGAATTTTCTCAATGGAGAAGGCACGAGCAAGCTCGAAAATCCGACAATCAACAAGAACAAGGACGCTGAATTCAATAATTTACTACCCACAATTTTCTTCTCCCAAAAAATTTCACAATCTCACACTCCATCACCAAAGTCATAGGGTTTCTTTCCCATGCCAAAAATAGCAATTTCCTTCTTTTTTTTCCCCAAAAAAAAAATCCCCCCCTTTCAACAAAGCTCTCTTTTCATTTCTATCTTTTTTTTTCTAAATCATCCAAAAGAGAATAAAGCATTTTTTATAAAATTATGCATTAAAGCTCCCCCAAAAGGAACAACTAATTAAAATCACAAAAATAAGCAATAATAAAATGCACATGGCTCCCCAAAAAGGATTAGTAAATATTTTAAATAAAATATTTAAAATCTCAAGAAAATAACAATTCAAATCCCCAACTCATTAACCACCATAAAATACCATATTTAAAAAAAAAAATGTGAAAATGCCAATGGAACCACATCAAAACATTGACAATCCAAATTAAATGCATATATAATCGCATAATATATTCACGAAAATCAAGACAAAATACATTAGCAAGACATACTAGTAAACCACATACAACTGAAAGATGTGCCGGAACATACGGCTGAAAGGTGCTCCAAAAATTTCAGCTACGGAAGTTCTAGTTTAGGATCTACCAACTACATAACTCCCAGCTACAGAACTTCCAGCTACGAAAGTTCTAGCTACGGAACTTCTAGCTAAGGAAGTTCCAACTTCGGACGTTACCATTAGGTAACAAGATAGTAAGGCATCAATAAGGAAAACACTGCCCTAACAGGGTACAGTGGGCTAGGATAGGGAAAAATTTTCCGGTGACTACCTCTAGTAACCACCATCGGGGATATGAGTACGCTCAGGCCTGTGGATCCAAGCGAAGTCGATACTCAATACCTACATCACTTCCAATTAGACGTCAAAGTGCATGTGCATATAACATATATCATATAGCCAAAGTAACATCATTCATCCGGAAGAGAGTCATGATATTGTAAGCCTCTCAAATATGAGTGTTACGACATCATCCCTTTCCTATCCATAATCGTACATAAGCAATGATAACAATATATAAACATTTAAGCATGTAGTCTAGAATAATAACTAATCATCAATGTCTAATCTCATTATAACAACATTTAACAGTTAGAATTACCAAATCAAAATCAAGTGCTATCTTACTAAGCTGAAGTTAGAGAGGTGTTACACCCTACAACAACCCTAATCCTAATCTCTCTTCTTATCTAATGCTCTCCTCTTATTCATTTCACCACAGGTATGGTGATGCTGTTGGAAATATTGCAGGGGTGGTGTCAAGATCAGGGCAAGCTAGGAGAGCTGCACACAGGTGGAGATTTCCTTTATGTTTATATTTTTGTTGTCATTCTATATTTTGTTCAATTTATTTTGCAGATTTAGTTATTTGATACAACATTCCATAGTAGTGTGGAATGGATCTAAAGTAAAAAGAGAGAGAGGCTAGGGCCAAGGTTCGACATTGATTAATAGTCATTTACTTATTTATATTCTGCCAACAGACCTTCAAGTGGAGGCCAAACAAAATCTATGTAATCTAAAATATCTCTATGCCATTTTTGTAGACAAAAATTTGTATTTCATGCATACATTTGTCACTTTCATTTTATCCCCAACGGCTCTCTTAATAAAATTGTGGCTTCTTTTTCTTTTAATGCATAATATAAATTACAAGTTCATTACCCTATTTGTTTTGAATCTTCCCATACTATTGCACAGTTATTCTTCTATTTTAATTTTTTTTTTACAGATTCAAAGCTTTCTGCCCACCTAACTTGTTTCCTACAGGCCTGAGTTAGATTTATCAAAAGTTAAACCCCCACACACCCCTGCTGGGGAGATCACGACTATAGCCATAGCAGGGGTCGTAGACCCTCTACTGGGTCTCTACCCTCAGCAGAGCCCTGCACCATTTAATTAGTATTATTATTTTTAATTTAATTTCAACTTTAAATTTAAATCTTTAAATATATATAGTTGTTTGAAATATAATATATATATATATATATATATATATATATATTTAACATTTTTTTTTTATATATATTCATCTAACAAAAATAAACTCATTTTATGTTATGGATTATATATTTATCTTCTCTTTTTTTTTTTATTTAAAACTATAGAGGGTTTTGAAAGTAATAAATAAATGAAAATATAACTTTATAAGGATTAGATAGCGATATACAAATGTAGTTTTCTTTATCCATTTGTTTTAGTTTATACCAAAGTATTGCTCTAAAAATTATATTTTATTTTCCCATTGTTGGGATTTTAAAGTACTTATCATACGTCTCAATAAAAATATATGCTTTCACATGAAGTTCAAAATATGATTGACAAGCCTATTTTATAGATCCATTAAGTCTATTTTTAAGTATGAATATAACACACCATTTTCTTTTATTTAACACTTAGACTACCTTATGTATTTTATTTTATTTTTACCATAAAAGAGTCAAATTAAGCTTCATATACAAACTACAACATCATTGTAAGAGCCTATTTATTAATATGGGCCCATTACTCTTTTTCATCAATAGAAAAATACAACACTTTCTTTTCAAATTAAACTATAAGATTCCACCATACTTTCCACTATAACCACAAATGTCAACTATTTCCCTTAAAGAAAAATCACAAAAACCCATTATTCTCTTTACAAATGAATACCAAAATTTCTTTTTTATTTTATCTTCAAAACCTCAAGTAGAAAAATTTAGAAATGAAATGGTAACATGCTAACAAATAAGACTAACTTTCAACATTATCACAACAAAGAATTTTACATGACAATAAACCTAAACTTCCACTTTCATCCCTATTTTCATTTACAGTAAAATATTAGTTTTCAACATTACAAATAATATTTAAGAATACAATGAATAACACAAAAAAATGAACAAGGCTTGCTCTCCACCCTACGATAATGGCATCATGAAGCCTCATAGACTCTAGCCATACCCCCGAGCAAGAATAAAAGATTACCAATGATTTTGGTATGAGAATTGCATAGAATGACTTACCCACCATTTTCTATGTATCTATTTCACCAAACAAACTCTCCTTTCACACAATCATAAAACTTGAGCTCTCTCATTTTCAACCAAAAAAAAAAAAAAACACAATGATAAAATAAAACTCTTAACAAAGTGATTAGATTGCAATAAAGAAAATAACTTATCTCCATATTTTTGCTCCTTGGACACCCCCTTTCACATCTTAGCTCCTTAATTCTCTCCCAAATTTTCATGCTTCATTCCTCACTTGCTCAACACAAGAGTTTTCCAAGAGGAGAAGTGGGTAACACCCTTTCTCTCTTCACAAAGAAGATATAAAGAAATTCAACTTGAATCTCTTTGAATGAGGGAGTGACATTTGTCACTCTCCCATTCAATCTTCAAGCACAATCTCCCACAATTGCTCACACATGTGTGAAAAAATTTGGGGAGATGGAAAAATAAAGAGTGTACTCCACTCCATCTCAAAAGTATCCATCTTCATTAAGAGGGGATGGAGTAGTTGGTGACTTTTTTTCTCATGTCACATCTCAAAATTGGGTTTGGAAAATAAGACATTTCCTTTTCTCCCAAATTCGTCACTTTTCTAAATGGGCAATAAATGAGGGTCACATTTTGGATATGGTCTAATATATGGTCATAATTATTCCCCCAACCCATATGTACCTATCTTAGGACTTTAAAAAATATGTGAACATTTAAAAATAGACTTTTTAACCCCTTTTAAAACTACCATAAGGAATGCATTCGAAATTCAATTTCAATTAAGGGCTTACAAACCTCAAAATTTTTACTCACACTCTTAACTACCTTCACAAAATATCTTAACACATAATCCCAATCTTAAGCCCTAAAACACAATACTCCAACATTAAATACTAACACCTCTTTCCTTTCTGGTTACAAGGGTTCACAATGTTTGATTTACTTAGGTCTATATGGTCATCCCTTTATCTTTGACGTAATTCTTATACCTGCACATTAGCTCACACCATTTATATCCAACTGAAAATCCATCTTAAATCAGTTATATACTACAATTAGAAATGATCATTCATCTATCCACTTAATTTACTTTTATCTAATTTATTCATAATTTGTTGATTACAACTAAATTAAATATAGAATATTTTTTTTTAACTCACCTCTACTACATGCTTGTGGTCTTACCATACTTGATTGATGTTTCATCCATGCATACCGGATTGTAGTCAACTAGCCTTCATGTTCCATCACACTCGAGCTATAACTCTTCTAGTCACACTCACTACCAGCATCCACCTTAGGAGACATATAAATAATTAGTATTTGTCAAGTAAGAGCCAACTCCAATATCCCTCCTAGCTTTGTATTAAATCAACTAGCTTGTTGTAATGTGATTTGTAATTCATAATCATCCCCACCATAACACATTAACTCTAGTTAGACTAGATGTTCACTTTTCAATTTACATATCGCTAAATAAATCGTCATAATTCTATAAGATGAAAATTTAAGAAGCTAGAGATTCAAAGTATAATCATTTAACATAGATAGCAATCTTTACTTATAAAACACAATTTATGATACAAGGGTTAATTATTTCCCTTCTTGAAACAATTCAAAATCCAAAAATTATATTTTGTTATATAAACATGTTCTCATTTTGATGTATTAGGGAGTCCAAATAGGTTTGCTAATATAATACATTAATAATAATACACTCCATTCATCATCTCCGATGTGATTCACAAGTAATCAATATAATACACATAGTACATTAGGGTCGTATTAGATGCATACAAGGTGGGGCCTTTCATGTTGATGTTGAAGAATGTAGTCAATATTTAATCTAGATTATAGGAAAGTAAATCATAATCTTGAAGGAAATTATTGTATTTTAAGTCTTTTATAAGGAAATTGTAGAAATTGGAAGGAGAGAGTTGTTGGTATAAAGGGAAGTAAATGCATCAATCTATATTAGCATATTCACCCAATATAAGTTGTAGGAGGGGTGCGTAAATTTTTTCCAAGGATATAATAGTCAAAGACTAGATAGAAATAAAGCCACTGATTTAGGGAGGCTACAATAACCATTAAATTCCGACTTGAAGGGTGTCATAAGTTTGAAGCTGAAAGATATTCTCTTGCAATTTGTCTAGTTTGATTTGGCAGGTTTGATAAAATATTTTAGTAGCATTTAAAGTTTTTTTAATCTACTCTATTTTTATTGCATCAATGGGGAAGATTACACTAGTTTATACAGTTAATTGTGCTCAATATTCATAGTGGATTTTAGTGTAGTATATGTAATTAAAGTTCAACAAGTAGTATTGCTATTGAAAGTTTATATAATTAAATCAAGGGGGGGCATTTACATTCTAAATTTCATTGATGATTATACTAGGAAGGCATGGGTTTATTTTTTGAAGTATAAATTTGAAGCATTTGGAAAGTTCAAATAATTGAAAGCATTAGTTGAAAAATAAAGTGACCTAGATTCATCAAGGTATTGAGATATGATAGAGAAGGTGAATACAAATCAAATGAGTTCTTATAATTTTGTAGGTATCATGGGATGAAGAAATAGTTCACTTCAAGTTATACACCTCAACATAATGGTATTGAAAAAAGGAAGAATAGAACAATAATGGAGATGAAAAGAAGCATGTTGAAAGGTAAGAATCTACCTAATGAATATTGAGCTAGAGTAGTAGCTTGTGCAATAAATATTTGTAATAGATGTCCAAAAAGAGTGTGAAAGATAATATTCTAGAACAAGCATGGAGTGGTAAGTATCATAGTGTATCCCACTTCAAAATTTTGGTTGTGTTTCATTTGCATTTGTGCCAAAGAAAACAAGGAGAAAGTTGGACGATAGAGGTGAGAAATGCATTTTCATTGGTTACTGCAAACATTTAAAACATTAATATAAGGTGTTTAATCTTATGAATAAGAAGGTTATTATAAGTAGAGATGTTATATTTAAGGAAGAAGAAGCTTGGGATGGTAGAATAGATAAATCAATTTCAGTTGGTGCACCAAAACCTCATAGTGAAGAAGACAATGAAGATTAAGAAAATCAACATGATCAATCTACTATGCAAGAAGGTACTCAATCAAGGACTCTAGAAAGAGAGTAAGGCAATTCATCAACCCATCCCTCTCCTAATTCACAAGTAATGATTCCAATCCTACATTTGCATCATTAAGATCAAGAATTAGAGGTAAGAATTTTAGAAGTTTGCAAGAAATTTATGGTCAAGGAGATGACATGTATTTACAATCACATTTTTCTTTATTTTTCTCAAGATCCTATCTATTATGAAGAGGAAATTAAGGAAAAACATTGGGTTAATGCAATGAATGAAAAGATAGAATCAATTGAAAAGAATGACACAAGGGAATTAATTGATTTTCCTAGAGGAAACTAATGTATAGGTGTGAAATGGATTTACAAAAATAAGTTTGATGCAAATGGGGATGTTGAAAAACATAAAGCAAGATTAATAGGTAAGGGGTTTGCACAATAATATGTAATTGAATATAATGAAATATTTGCACCCATAGCAAGACTTGACACAGTTAGAATGGTATTAGCAATTGCAACTCAACATGGTTGGAGAATTTACTAAATGGATGTCAAATCAACTTTCTTGAATGAATTAATAGAGGAAGAAGTTTGTGAACAACAACCAAAAGGATATGAGGTAAGTTGACATGAAGACAAAGTATACAGGTTGAAAATGACACTTTATGAACACAAGCAAACACCTAGAGCATGGTATAGCTGAATAGATGCATACATGATGGATAATGGATTCAAAAGGAGCAACAATGAGCCTACATTATACATGAAAATCAACAAGCAAGGTCATTTTTTTAATTTTTTGTTTATATGTTGATGATTTAATTTTTATTGAGATTAATGAGATATTTTCTAGGCATTGAAGTTGTAAAAAATAATAATGTTATTTTTATTTGTCAAACTAAGTATGCAAAGGATGTGTTGAAGAGGTTTAGAATGATGAATTGCAAACCAACATCTACTCCTATAGCCATAGGTACAAAACTTAGCAAAGGTTATAGTGGGTCTAATGTTAATCCAACTATATTCAAAAGACTTGGAAGTTTTATGTATCTAATAGAAACTAGGCCAAATATTATGTATGGAGTTAGTTTGATAAACTAGATTCATGGACTCAACTAAGGATTCACATTGGTAAGTTGGAAAAATAATATGAAGGTACATTGTAGAAACTATTGAATATGAAATATTGTACTTCAAAATAGATAAGTTTGAGTTGGTTGGATATACTGATAGTGATTTTTCAAGAAGCATTGATGATCATAAGAGCACTTCAAGATACGTATTTCACTTTGGAACAAGTATTGTTGCATTGGAATCAAAGAAACAATCCATAGTCATAATTTCATTCACATAAGTAGAATATGTGGTAGGTACAACAACAATATGTCAAGAAATATGGATGCAAAGAGTTTTGATGGATATAATGCATGATAAAAAGGAACCTACACCAATCTATTATGATAAGTCAATTATTGCACTATCGAATAATCACGTCTTTCATAAGAGGAGTAAGAAGATCAAGACATGAGGTATTATTTCCTTCAAGATGATGAACAATAGAGAGATCAATCTTGAGCATTGCAGATCCAAAGATCAATTGACATATATGTTCTCAAAGATCTTAACCAAGGAGCAATTTGAATTTTTGAAATAAAATTTGAGTATTGTAAATATTGATGTAATTAGTAGTAGAAATTAAGGAGGGAGTGTTACAACATTTTAGTAATATCTACATTTTAGTAATTTATACTAGATAGATGAGTAGGTACAAACATTAAAAATTGTATGTCAACCAAAGGAACTAAAATAAAAATATATATACTGTAAGTTGGACTATTCCTAAACTTTATAAAAGAGGTCATTGTAATTTGTTTTCAGCAAGCAACAACAATTTATCTGTACAGTAGCGTGAATTTCATATAGTCTTGTTTACCTCTACCCACCTATAGTAACCCCATACCCCATATACATATTTAGGGGAGATGTCCTAGTATTCGCTAGGGCTATGTTCGCGCAACCATAGAATTCAAACCGTATGTCGAATTGACAAATTTTTTTATAGGTTTTCTTCACTCATGAGTTAATAGCTTATAGCTATTGTTTTGGCTTGTTAGCAATTCGGTCGAATGCAGGAGTGTTCAATATGCACGCAAGGGCCAAATGTCACCTTTTAGAGGTGTCATTTGCTCATTGCCATCAAACATTCAGATTTCCACTTGCTATAACCACTAAATAATATTTAAAAAATGCCTAATTGTGTCACTATTAGGATGTAATTATAACAATTTTATCATTCAAATATAGTCAAAAGTGAATGGGTCTAATTCACGGGTTAACAATGGAGGTTTATGTTAGCACCCATAATAGTCCGCACCTACACATTAAATTCCAAACCTTAACACCAGACACCACCATGCATTTACCCCATTTAATAACCACGTCGGGTCCGATGATGGTTTATTTGCCATGGTTTTGTTTGGTAAAAATCTCATTTCATCATTTGACCGCATGCTCACGGATTGGAAGCTTCTTGACGGTGATGATGTTTGCTCTCCATGGGTTGAGGTAATGACGAACATCATTCTCCTTTCAAAATGCAAACAATGGCACTTGTGAATCATTTTATTTTGCATTTTTTGTGGATCCGTGAAGGTTTTCTTTGCTGATTGAATAAGTATTACTGATTGTTTTTACCTGGAAAATTAATCATTTTCAAGCCCTTTTCATCATGTGTTGTTTGACATTGTCGGGTCTGATGGTGGATTATTTCCCACAATTTTTTTTGGGTAAAATGATTATTTCCTACTCTCCATTTTACTGCATGCTCATGGTCTAGTAAACCCTCCACGATTTCATGATTTTGTTTTATAAAATGATGAGGAATCTCATAGGTTTGACCACATTTCTGCATAAAATAATGTATTTGTATGCTTCAACCTTTTTCTTAATAACCCAAGTGAATATGGGCATAAATCGACAAACCCATGAGGCTTTTGACATATGTATGCAAACCTATATGTTTTCTTCCATATATCTAAAAACCCTTGCTTGGTTTTTTTAAAATATGTGTGCTTAAGGAATTAATCTCATGAAACCCTTGCCTAGTTTTTTTGGCATATATCTAAAAACCCATTTCTGTATTTGTGTGACTAAGGAATTATTATCATGAAACCCTTGCTTACATTTTTGGGCATATTTATGAAAACCCAAGTCTATAATTATTTTAACTTTGTTGAATTTGTTATCGTATGACTGTTGAATACAACACAATTTCCTTCATTTATTGTAAAATGTGTTAGTAATTATTGTTAAATGTTTTACCTTTGTTGAAATCTCAATACTTTGTATCGTATATTCTTTACTTCACAACTTATGTTTTCATGAACTGTGCATTCTACATTCTACTCATAGTTATTTTCATGAATTGTGCATTTAGGAGTTATATTTATGCAACGTCTTTTTATTTACTGGTTAGTAGCTGAATCTTGAACATGCATAGGTGGTTCCAAGCCTGCTTTAGTATTATGAATAGTAGATTCAGAACCTGAATTTTCACTTGTCTCGTAGATGCATTTTTAGAAATAACATCTTCGTTGATGTTGATTATTGGCTCATCCTCAACAACATCTGAAACTTGAACCTCACTCCACAAGGTACTCTAATTAAGTGTCTCCCACTTGATCTTTTCATCTTTTTCCCTCATGCCATGATTATCACTGAACCTGTAAATTGTAAGCCAAAAAAAGTTAGATAAACAATGTTGAAACTGGTAAAAATAAGTAGTAGTCATTATTCAAATAGCCGACAAACCCTTGAAGGGTCCAAAAAATGATGAATAAAAGATTCAAGAGTACCATTATTTTCATTTTGAAAGGAGAATGGTGTTTTTTATTACCTCACACCATGGAGAGCAGAAAAAAGAAAACCATCAAGGGTTTACATATATATACGTACATATAGATGTATGTATATGTTTATGTATAAATATATGTATACATGTATCTATGTAATTATATGTATACATATAATTACATAGTTACATGTATACATATATCTATACATATACATATATATATCTATTGAAACATCGAGAAAAAGGATTTTCTACTTATGGTTTAGGAGATAGATCAAACACATTTCACCATAATTTCATTGAAGGGAAACCCTAGAGATCTCAATCTAAGATATGCAAAGGAGAAAGAGATCTTAAAATAGGGATGTCCTAGAGTCTAATTGTAAACTAATGAGGTGTTCACCACCAAGCTAGGGCTTGGAAAAATAAAAGAAACGCAAGTCCAAATGCTTAAACCTGATGTAATGCAATCTTTCACTAAATGACCTAGAAAAGCATGTAAAACATAATAAAGAACTGCAAGATGAAATGTGTGCACCTGGGAACCTAAAGAAGATTGAATGAAGCTCTAAAATGCTAAAAACACTAAAATTTTTGCACACTGGTACTCATACACCAATTTGGAGGTATCAGTCCTAGATTAGGGTTCCTTGTCTAGAACAGGTTTCTAGTAGTGTAGAGTGAGGATCGACAAAAATATGGGAAAAATGCCTATAGTGGGACTCATATGTCACTGCTAGTGTATCAATCGTGTTTCAATTTTTTGGGAATTCAAAGTTCAGATCTATGCTCCAATATCTGGTCTTCCCTTCAAAACTGATGTTTGGATCTAAACCTATAAAAAGACTTGCAAAATAAAATATAGACTTGATTTGCTTATGGGTGGAAACCCTAACCTTAATTGTGTCTACAATTAGCAAATGAGAAATGTAATGCAACCCTATTCTAATGTGTAAGAATGAGATGCATGAATGAAGCTTGAATGTAATGACTCACTTTGAGAGATGTTAAATCACTCTAATAAGTTATGATGATGTGTGTACCTTCATTAGGCTGAAATTAGAGTGATAATGGGGGATGGAATCACTTAGGAAACAAGTCATTAGAATTGGCTTGATGGCTAGTTGCATCTCCCCAACCTAGAATCCATCATGATTCACCATAGACAACCATAATCAACCCTTGAAAATGCTATATATTGAATGAAAGTGAGCTTGAAGACCTACAAAAACACTTTAATGCTGCTCCAAGACTTCAACTTCAGTTTCTCTTGAAACTTGAATGCTCTTGTGAAATAATTCTTGAAGACTTTTGAATGCTTGGATCTTGAAATTGCTCTAAAAATGCTTGCTTAGATGAAAAAATGACTTAGAAGCTTGCTTAACACCTAATTTACCTTTATTCAGATCTCAAAATATGTCATCAACCAAAAATTTAAATTAAAAAGTTGAATTTCCTATTGAAACCCTAAAAAATCCCCAAATGGGACTGATACGCCACCTCTAGCATATGGGTCCCACCCAGGGGGACTCATACGCCAAAGGTGACATATGAGTCCCACCCTAGATTTTTAGGGTGGGTTGTTAAATTTATTGATGCATTTGTGGATTTTATTAGGTTTCTAGTTGAAATAAGCTTCGAGATCCAAAATGAAGTGTCTTAGGGGCCTATTAATGATGAATTAATGGGTATTTAATGTAAGGGTACCAAAATAGGTCCAAATTAAGCAATGGATTGTACTATCTCCAAGAAGGGAGTATAATTTATGTTGCCACATTTAGCCCCCACTTTAGCACCTGTATAACTCTACGTGCATATGCAAGCTAAAGGACTCTGAACAATAAATAGATACTCATATGGATCTATTTGTAAGCATGGCAGAATGAAGCCCCTAGTGTAGCTATTTGTAAAACCACAATGTTAGGAACCACATTCTATAATAAAAATTCGTTAATCATTCAAAAATCCTCTTATCTTGCTTCTTCTAGAAATAAAATTCTAGGATAGATGTATGCCCCCTTGATTCCACTTACTTCATGGAGGTGGAATCAAGGTAGCAGTCTAACCACCTCAAGTTGGATAAGTCATATCAAAGGGTATGTCCAAGTAATATACCACATAATGATAGAAATTTTATGAGAATGAGAGTGAAATCATAGTTCCAACACAAAAAATGGTGTCAAAAATGGAGTTCTCTAGCCCCCGGTATGCTAGTTTGAATGAAAAGGAATTTTAACCCTAATATAGTAAAACCCTAATTTTAACATATATAAGAGTAAAAAGTGAAGTAATTTCTAATTATTTTGTCTTATACTTCACTTGCAGTTTGACTTTGTGGAAGAGTAGGTGAAAATTCCAAGTCAACGAGAGTATAGGCCCTTGAGACTCGATATGTTGAGAGAGGAGGTAGTGTGAGGTGACCTTCAACACCAAGTAAGTTATTTTTTTGTACCTTAGCTTGTTTTTATGCGTTTAATTTATATTTAACGCATTTATACATTGATTTAGGACCTTGGAAGAGAAGTTTGTAAAGTGTACCTTTTTTCATAAAGTGTCCCCTTTTTTTGCAAAGTGTCCCCTTTTATCGTGAAGTGTCCCCTTTTATCATGAAGTGTCCCACTTTTTCACAAAGTGTCCCATTTCTTTGCAAAGTGTCCCAAAAGGGAAATAAAGTGTCTAGGACCTTCAGAAAATTACACTAGAACAAATTTATCACATTTATTGATGATTGATGTAAAATTTTTATATTTTAAAATGCTTATAGGATATTTTTTCTCTTTTTTGTTAGATAACACCCCAGTCACCACGTCTTAGTGGCAGATAGTTCTATCACATGCGAGACTTGGTCTCAACACTGTCAGAGGTGGATGTTGAGACATTACAAATTATTGGATTATGCTGGGCATACCTCATGTGCCTACCATGAGGTATCATGATGCCATGCTGATGGCATTAGCTGAAAGGTGGAATGTTGACACCTACACCTTTCACCTTCCTACGAGTGAAATGAACATCACCTTGCAGGATGTTCATCGCATACTTTGGGTGCCTATTTGTGGTGAGATTGTACACTTTGTAGGTGATATGTCATATTTATAGATGTGAGCCAATATGGGATATTTTTTGAATGGACCAGTTTGAGAGGAGATCATGAGGCCATACATTGAGCTGTTGTGGCTAACCTATGTGCGATCTTCACTTTTGAGCCGCATTCCAATTTTTACAATAGAACTAGTACTCATCCCTGATGGCTAGGGAGCACACCTAGATAGTGGCCTATCCCACATGATTATACAAATGGAGCACCACAAGATAGTATACGCCTAGGGCTGCAACATCTTGGCACGTTTGTATTATGATTTTGAGAGGTTTTCATATCATGAGGTGGATAGTATGGTGCATTGTACACTGCTATAGGTATGGTGTCTCAAGCATATCACATGCACCAAAATGACGGGATTCCCTTTAGTATCTACCATTGGGTACCCCCGTGCCTTTAGTTATCCACTGTGACAGGCATGACAGGCTAGAGATATTTTATATTAGAGATTCAAATTTGACCACCTTGATCAAGAGGAGATTGTGTGGAGACCTTATTAGCTGATACCACAGTGGCTAGATGAGATGAGTGGAAGTTGAGGAGGATGTAGAGGAATAGATTTCTACTAGGAAGACATGGGTATGTAGTACGACCATTCTACTATTACCATGTCATGCGATAATTTGGTCAAATTTAGGTAGCGCCAGTAGCACAACCCTTCTACAAGTGATCAATGCAGAGTTCCCAAAGGCCAAGAGACACTAGATGATTCACCTCAGATGATGTCATATTCAGTGACTCAGATGATAGTGACCATGACATGCCCCCAATATTCAACACCAATGATGTTAAAACTATAGACACATATGAGGAGTGGTGGACAATAGCACGACCAACTCCAGTGTTCCCCATGGATGAGTCGATGGACTATGGACGACCACTCCAAGATCAAAGAGACAAGGAGGAGGATATAACTAAGGATACATGGATCAAGGCTACTGACCTATTTGTAGATGAGATAGATGAGGAGTATGATGCAATAGCAGAAATTGATTATGATGGAGAGGAGGAGGTCGAGGAGGAGGAGTTGATGAGCAAGAGTAGTGACACAAAATACAAGGGTCCAGTTTCCCATGAGCGGGATATCCATCTCCCATTCATGTTACCAAAGCACATGCAATAGCCATCGTACATGCCAACATCCATGCGCATGGAGAGGCTAACACATCATCCATGCCTCTTGCATAGGACAAGATTGTCTTTACATAGCCAACTAGAGACGTAGGTGATGATATTGTATTTATGATTATTCTTATAGTTTAATGATTATGCTTTTAATTTGCATATATATATCATGATGTGTACTGATTATATTTATAATTTCTATCTTGCAGGTCTTATGAGAGACCTACATGATCTCTATCATTAGGTTGTTTTAGAGATAGTGCCTCTGTGAGTCTATGAGGATGCTACTGATATAGATTATGTGCCCCCACCCATCGTGGAGCGGGATATAGAGCTATTCAAGTTGTATGTCAGACTGTGGGAAATATATGAGAGTTTTATGAGGTGCGCCCACTGAGCTGAGGTTGTCTATGAGGAGGTTTGGTCATCTTGAGCCCTAGTGGAGGTCATGAGACTCCATTCAGAGGTAGCCATACTACAAGTAGAGAGAGATTGTATAGTGGACGATCGCCAGGAGGCTATTGGATGGACTGATTAGCTCGCAATCATGATCACATACCATCATCTCTCAACATACTGCCTCTAGAAAGATGCGATCACTAGATCTCGAGGGATCTAGCAATCACAAACCACATTAGCATTGTATATATTGGTGACATGTACTGAATTTATATATATATACATGTATATGATTATTTGATGTTTAGTTATTTATGTGTTTAATGTTAAATGACAATGTGATTGATCAAATAATATATGTAAGAAAATTTAGTAAATGTATCCATGATTTAACATACTTTATTTGATCTAATTAAAACTATTCTAGTATCTTTTAGATGTGACATTGTGATTAAGTATGTTATGCTAAATTAAATGCACCTATGGTTTAATTAAAGAAAATTAAATGCATATAAGGATCTAATCTAACATAACACACAAGATGAAATTGAATAGTATAAAACCTAAATTAATCACCAAAAAGATAATTTAAATTATTACTTTAGTATTCAAAATACACAAATGACTGTTTTTCAAGAATGAAGACATGCGAGAGCACATCGATGGTCATCTACTAACTCTAACACCACTGCTTTATTATTCACACTATTCAAGGAGATTAGACATGGTACTAGTGCAAATTCGTGACATTAATAGGCTCTTTAAGAGGCGTGCCATCTATTTTTGTTGATTTATATGCTCCAAATCCATAATTTTTATCGATTATATAAGGGCCTAGCCAATTAGGGCTGAAATTTCCTTTTTTAGTTAGGTTAGCATTGATGTTACATTGATTCTCACATAACACCAAATCACCTTTATTTAATGACCGAGGAATAACATTGTCATTATAACTATTCCTAGAATAAGCTTGATGGTGCTCAAGAGCATGAATTCACTACTCATCAAGCATTTCAAGCTGATGTAATCACTATTCTTTATAAGTATTATCATCAATAAGTCCGTAAAGAGCAATCCTTAATGTAGGAATCTCTAACTCCAAGGGCATTATTGCCTCAGTGCCATAGATGAGGTTATAAGGTGTAGCCCCAATGGATAATCTAACATCTATGCGATAGTCCCATAACATGTATGTTATTTACATGTGTCAATCCTTATTATGTTTTCTAACGGATTTCATTAAGATTTTTTTGAGGGTTCTATTAGTTGATTCAGCTTGATCGTTAGATTGCAGATAGTAGGGTGTTGAAAAGAAATGTTATATGTTAAATGTTTCTAAGAACTTCTTCACGTCATTATTCTTAAATGGTGTCCCATTGTTGAAAACCAATGCGGAAGGAAGTACAAAGCAAGCAATAATGTGTTCTAATATGAAATGACATATCACATCAGGTGTTGTTGAATGAAGGGAAATTGCTTCTACCTACTTTGTGAAGTAGTCTATTGCAGTGATTATGAATGTATGTCCGACAGAGGAAGGTTGTGATATTTTTCCAATGAGATTTAGACCCCAAACCATGAAGGGCCAAATAGGAACTTGAGCTTGAAGTTCAAAGGCAGGATCATGAATTAAATAGCTATGTTCTTGACATTTATGACATCTTTTAACATATGCAAAGTAATCTTGTTCCATATGTCTCCAATAGTATCCTATGCAGGTTAGTTTTTTGACTAATGTTCTTCCTCTAATGTGACTGCCACAAGCACCTTCATAAGCTTGTTCAAGCACTATGGGAATTTTAGATTGTTTAAGGAATCTAAGTAAGATACCATCAAATGACCTTTGATACAACACATTAGTGAGAATTATAGTACTTAGAAGCAAGTTTTTGAAGGCGGGCTCGAATATTCTTAGCTGTTGGCTCAAGAAAGGTACCATCTTTAAATAATTAAATATCAGATCGTACCATTTACTCGAGTCTTCCATGGTTGTTGATAATACTTCTACTTTATCTTTGATTGATGGTTTCATAACTATATGCACGATAAATGTGAAGTATTTCTAAGGATATTTAGGAGATGTCAGAGAAGTTGTGCTTGCCATTGCATCCACATGCCGATTATCCTTTTGTGGGATTTTATCAATCATAAACGAATCAAACTTATCTAACAAAGTCATTGTTAGATCCTTATATTTTGACAATTTTCCATGCTTCACTTGATATGTCTCGTTTATTTGCTTAATAGCTAGTTGGGAATCATTGAATATCTTGATGTCTCGAGCTCCCATAATTAAAGTGGCATGTAACCCAGTGAGAAATGCTTCATACTTGGTAGTGTTGTTTGTAGATAGGAAGTTTAAGTGAAAAGACAAGGGAATATGCTCTCTCACAGGTGGTATTATTATAACCCCCACACTGAAGCCAGTTCTACACTTAGATCCATCAGAATATAACTCTGACGTATTAGTTTCAATTGTCAACACATTATCATCAGGGAATGAATCGTTATGGGGTAATGCCAAGGGAGAAGGAGCATCAGCTAGTTGGTTGGTCAAGGCTTGACCTTTAATTTCTTTTTTTGAAACAAATTTAAGGTCAACTCGGTTAACAACATTACCCACTTAGGTAAGCATCCTGATAAATTTGTTTTAGTGAAAAGATGTCTTAAAGGATCAAATTTTGTCATGACATGTATTTTGGCATTTAGTAAGTAATGTCTCAGTTTACTTGTAGCGAATACATGAGAAAAACATTGTTTATTTATTATTGTGTATCATTTCTCATAATCAATCAAAGTTCAGCTAATGTAATAAATTCAATGTTCTTTACCATTTTTGTCTTGTTGATCCAACAATGTTGCAAGAGCATGGGCTGATGCTAACATATAAAGGATAAATGGTTTTTTCTGCATAGTAGGTTGTAAGATAGGTGGAGTGATAAGATAATATTTCAAAATCTCAAAAGCCTATTTACAATCCTTGTTCCAATTAAATTGAACATCTTTCTTAAGGAGATGTGTGAATGGTAACATCCGATCCGCTAAGGATGCTACAAAACATCGAATAGCCTGAATTCTTCCTTGTAAAGTGTGTAATTGAGAAATGTTTCTAGGAGGTGGCATGTTAACCATAGCATCAATTTTATTCGTGTCCACTTCAATGCCTCTATGAGATATGATAAAACCTAGAAGTTTTCCACTATCTCTAGACCAAAGACACTTCTTCAAATTTAATGGCATGTTATATGTTTGCATTCACTCAAAGATCCTATGAAGGAAATTCACATTGTCTTGATGAGTCAAGGATTTGACTAAAATATCATCAACATAATCTTCCAAAATCTTATGTATGTAATCATGGAATATCAATGTCAGAGCTCATTGATATGTTGCACTAGTATTCTTCAATCCAAAAGGCATCATGACCCAAGAAAATGTTCCCTGAGCTATTGAAAATGTTGTTTTATATTGACCTTGAGGGTTAATAAATATTTGATTATATCCGTAAAATCCATCCATGAATGAAAAATGAACCAACAATTTTGTGGTTGGCTTCTATAGACTACTCTTGCACTCTTAGGATCTTCCACCTAAATAGAGAGAGATAGAATAACCTACAAAACTGAAGTGGTTCACTCAAATAGAGAATTGTATGATGTGATTAAGACTAAATGCAATGTTGTAAATGCAAATAAATGATGAAATTGATTGCTATTGATGCAAAACCTATGAAATATGCAATGTTTGAAAACACAATGTGATATGCACGAATGAACTAAAACATGAACAAATGCAAAACATAATTGAAAGAAGGTTGAATAGAGTGCACCTGGGAAATGAATGTTGAATCTAGAATGATCTAAATGCTAGTAGAAATAAGTCAAAATCACCAGTAGGACACATTCACCACTTATGGCAAATCAGTCCTGCTACTAGCAAAAACTCCTAAAAACTAGTTTTTGACTGTCAAGGATTGGAATCTGACAAAATCTACTTTTTCAGTCTTAAGGTGGGACTCATTCACCACTGAGGGAAAATCAGTCCTCTCCCAAAATTCTATGAAATCAAGGGTCAATTTTGTAGCTCTAGATTTGCATTGTCTTCTTGTCGGGTTGATAGAGTCAAATCTGCAGAAAAAGGACTATAGGTAGTCTCCAAGCTAGAAATAGGGTTTTGTTGACTTGAAACACTTTGTTTCAGACTTGTTGAACACCTTTCAAAACCTAATTTCTTGATAAATATGCATACAAAATTTTGCAAACACACATGCAAGAGGAGAAAAATGGTTTAAGGGTTAGGGTATAGGGATTTTCCTTGGTCAAATCCCACTTTGGTAATCAAACCCTTAATAAAATAATGAAATGAAATGAACAAGGAATGATGAATAAGCAACATGAAAATGTCCTAAACTCACCACAACCTTGTTGAAGAAATCTAAAGATATGTCAATGTCTGCTCCAAGATGCTTGATTGAATGATGCAAAGTGCTTGAATGATAATTGATGAATGCAAGTGAACTTGATAATTGGGAGATGTAAAATGAGGAGAAAAACATTTATTTATACTCTTGTGCCCTAATTACCCAATGATACCTCATCACAGGTCGACATAAGGTAATTTTGAATAAAAATCCAAAAGAAAATTTGAATTATTTTGAATTTGGAGCCAAGATGGACTCATTCGCCACCCATGGTGAATGGGTCCCACCTTGGGCTTGTAAGTGGGTGTCAGGAATTAAGTTACATTTAATGTTGTTTTTTGGTTTTACATTAAAAAATACACTTAATTAATCCTTATGAGTGCATAAAGGGGTCAAATAAAGCATAAGAAAGGTGTAAATAGTGAAGAAAAGCCTATAAAAGCATGAAATCTTGTTACAAGACATTACAACACTTTAAAATAGGACTTGACAAGTGATGAAAGGGTGATTTTTAGGTGAATTATAGTGAAAAGAGTCTAGAAAAGTGTAGAAATGTGTTATAACAATTCACAACACCTTCACAAGACATCATAATTTGAATATTTAGGACCTAATGTGAATGCATAAGTCACATTATAACATTAAATCAAAGCAAAATAGATCAAGCATCATGAGAGAAAGACCTAAATAACCATGAAAATGTCAATGATCCATTTTTATATGGTACAAAAACAAAGCATGTCCTACAGTCGAGTCTATTATCATGTGTCGATATTAGGAAGCGTAAAGTCATCTTTTAAGGATGCTTTATTCAAATCATGAAATTTTGTACACATCCTAATACAATTTTTAGGTTTCATGACTACGACAATGTTCGAGATCCAAGGAGAATAATCTATAGGTCATATAAAACCAACTTCAAGGAGCTTCTCAATCTTGGCCTTAACCAACAAGGCTATCTTAGGGTTCATCTTTCAAATCTTTTGTCTAATAGGTTTAACATTTTCAGAGAGGACTATATTGTGTGTCACAATCTTAGGGTCAATTCCTAGCATATCCAAATAATTCCAAGCAAAAAGTTTAGGAAAATCATGAAGTAAAGTTGCATGGTCCTCTTGTTCTTCATCATCAAGGCACATTCCTATCTTAATGAATTTTTCTCCATTGTTAATATCCATTGGTATATCCATGGTATCGCCCAAAGGAAGTGTATTTTGTTTCAGAAATTTAAGGTTGTATTCTTCTTTGTTGATGTCAATCTCATTACTTTCCTCTTCTTTGAATTTTTGCTCAGTACTAATCATACCACATGTAACCTATTTCTTTTTAGGATTAAATGGTTTGTCATAAACTCCTAGCATTTCTTTCAAGGCTTCGTCATCTTCAATTAACTCTAATGATGCTTCACAAGTTGTATCAATCAATTTCGGATGCTTCAAGGTGAGAGTTGTTTTAGGATTACACATGATGGTTTTGATGTTTAACGAGGGTCTTTTTGTTGCTTGTGTGATCTTAGAAGGGAAATATCCCAAACCACTTATTGTTTCTTGTGTATTAGGCTCTATACGAACACAAATACTTTGTTCTTTCTTTCCACATCCTTTTCCACTATAACCAAGTTGTTTCATGAATTCATAGACTTTCCATAAAGTCTCTCCATCTCTTTCAAGTTTGGTGGTTGTTGATAGTATATCTCATCAAAGTTTTTTATATAGCTTGTGTCTTCTTCTATAGTAGATGAGGTAGATGCTTGTGAGTTTTCTTCCAAATTATGCGTTGAAATTACCATTGGTTTTTTTTTCTTTTCAACTTCTTTACTTGTGATTATTGATTCTCCCATAAATGAGTGTGTGAACTCTAGGAACCCCAATCATCATCCAATAACTTTGATACCATTTCCATCTCTTCTATTTCTTCTTTCATAGGTTCTATGTTCAATGTTGGAATTAATGTGCTTAGAGGACTTGTCGTTCCTTTTTCAAATTGTAATCAACTTTCAAGCTCGAGGTCTATTTGAACTTGGTATACCTTATTGTTATAGAAATACTCCATGATACAATGAAGATTCGAAGGCATTGCATGCATCTCATGAATCCAAGGTCTTCCTAAAAGAATATTATATGAAATATCATGATGCATAACATGTGTGTCATCAAAAAATGTATAGTTGACATTTTTATTCTCAATTTTCTTTCTAATGGGCTTTGACTTGATTTTGCCTAGGCATAATGTTGTAATGTGGTCAAAACATTCACATTAGGGCTTAAACATTCAAATTATGATGTCTTGTGAAGGTGTTGTGAAGTGTTGTAAAATATTTCTACACTTTTCTAGAATCTCTTCATTACAATTCACCTAAAAATTACCTTTTTATCACTTATTAAGTTCTATTTTGAAGTGTTGTAAAGTCTTGTAACAAGATTTCACACTTTTCTAGGCTTAATTTCACCAATTGAACCCTTTCTCATGTCTGAATGACCCCTTAATACACTTTCTAGTTGTTTTCATGTGTTTTGTTAAGGATATTCCCATTGGACAAGTTTTAATGCCTCGAAATTCCTGACACCCACTTAATGTTCTTAAGTGGGACTAAGTCACGAATAGGGGTGACTTAGTCCTTTATGGCACAAAACTCAAAATAATTTCAAAATTCTAGTGGTATTTTGTCCTCTAACCCTTGAGGTTGGCCTATGATGTGTTAATTTTGGGAAGTTTGATAAAATTAGATATAAATAAGGGTTTTTCAACTCATTTTACATCTCCCATCTCCTATAATCATCTATCTCATACACTCTCCTAATTCACAAGCATTCATGAAAGCATTCAAGCAAATCAAGCATTATTGAGTCAAGCTATTGGAGGTCTTAATTACACATCTTCAGATCTTGAGCATTCATGGTGTGGTAAGTTTATGACATTTGCATTGGCATGTTATCTATTTATCACTCTCTCTTCATTTCATTTCATTGTTTAGGGTTTGATTACCAAAGTGGGGTTTGACAAAGGAAAACCTCTATTCTCTAACCCTCAACCTTTTTTCCCCTTTTGAATGTGCCTTTTGTATGCATATTTTTCAAGCAATAGGTGTTGAAAAGTGATAAAAAAGTGCACGAAGTCAACCTAGTCAAGACAACCCTAATTCAAGCTTGGAGAAGACTTTCTGCCCCATTTTCTACAAAATCAAGTACAACCACCTATTAGGAAAGAGAATATAGCTCAGAGACTTCTAGATTCTGTCCAAGATTCCCCAAGATTTGTAGGAGGACTAAGTTTCCACTAGTGACGAATTAGTCCCACTTTCAGGCCTAAAATCTGATTTTGACATTTTTGGATACCCATTTGGAAGATTCCTGTTTTGACAAAGTTTTCTAAAACTAGGACAAAGTCGCACCAATTGGCTGAAGTATCTTAGTCAACATTTTAGTCAAATTTCTAGAATTCCAGAATCTTCCATCATTAGATTTCTGATTCCAGGTGCACCTCTTCCTTTCTATTTTGTCATTTCATCATTCATTTGCATTTTTAGGTCATTTACTTCATTTCTGCATATCACATTGTGTTTTCTAGCACTTTGCTTTATCATAGTTTGGCATCATAACGTCATTCCATTTTCAGATTATTGCATTAGGAAATCTTAGTTAGACACATTTCATTACATATTACCTTTATCCTTGAGTGTTAAACAAAGATTTTTAACCCTATTCCTTCCCTTCTAGGTGAAACATCCTAGGAGGGCAATTGTCAAATAGAGATTGTTAAAATATTCGTTTACATTTTGGTGAACCCACATATTTCGAACATTGTTCCTTTTTTATTTTCAAGTACATCCTAGGTTTCATTTGCATTGCATCTTGCATTAGTTAAAGAGCATCCTAGGGTTTAAAATTGCATTAGTGAAAAAGTTCGTATTAGCTTGCATTATTGCATCCTTTTTGCATTGAAAAAACAAAAAAATCTGCATTTACATACTATAGTTGCATTTGTGCATCTGAAAGACATAGATTTGCATTTAGAAATTAAGAAAAAAACACAAAAAAATCATCACGGGGACTGAATCACCACCCTAGGTAACTTAGTCCTTTTGAATATTTAGCATTGCAATTTCTGGTAATTTCTGGGTAATTTTTGTATTTCTATTTTTTGGCACTGCATCTCTGTTTTAGTTTACAAAATTATTGCTTTTTGCATTTTATTCATCCTAGATTGCATTGCATCTACATCCATCCTATCTCTTGTGGTACTTGTATGACTGTTTGGTGCCCCATTGATAATACTCTAGTGAGACGAAGTTCTAGACTCATGGCTTCCCATGATAACACTTTCGTAGCGGACCTTGGGATCTCAAGAGCTCCTATTCCTAGTATGGAAAATGGTGCATTAGGCATGGATCATACCACTTATATGCCTTCACCTTCCCACCCTATGAATGTTGACACACAAAACAACTCTCTTCCGCATGACAAGGTAATTAGTATTCACGAAGATTTTGCACATTTACAACATGACTTGTCCCTTGAAAAAATTAATGCCACTACCATACCTACCATATAAAACCTTCATCATTTGATTGAAAGTGATGATGGCTTACAAGTTATGAAGAAATTTTCCAAAATATACAATAAACATGCTCCTTCCACATCCCACTCAACAAACATAGTTGCAAGCCAAGTAGGATTTTACATTCCTCCCACTTCAACCATAACATCGATATGAACTTATACCACTCCTGAAGTTACAACAACTATGCAATAGGTTAGTCATGTGGATTGTTCTTTCACAATTCCAACTAGCATTCCTAGTTCCTTTGTTGCATCACACATTCCCTCTTCCACCTTCACCCCTTTTACTGTCCCTTTCACTTCACCCAACATTACATACACCCTATCTCCATTTTCCCTTCCACCTCATACTCCTTACACTGATCCCATCATTACACAACTTCTTAACACTGTTTCATCCATGCAACAATAAATCTCTACCATTAGTGAAAGCCAAAATGCTCCACCTACATATCATTCCGTAGTAGTCCATTATCCCTTGAAATATTATGCACACAGATGCCACAAGGAATTGAAATTCCTAGGTTTGAGAAATATGGAGGTAAAGGAGACCCTACCAACCATGTCAATGCTTATACAACCTTGTGTAGGACTTTGTCCTCGATGAGAAGCTGTTAGCCAAAAATTTTCCTTGAACCTTAAAAGACACTACATTAGAGTGGTTTTCAAACTGACCCAATCATTCCATTCGACCATTCAATGAAATTGTAGATTCTTGCATAAGTCATTTTCAAGTCCACATGAATTCTGAGAAAATAATGACAGATTTAATGTGCTGTAAACAAAATACCGATGAAAAAGTCACTGACTTTATTTCTTGTTACCAGTCATTGTATTCTCAAATTGATGTTAAGATTCCTAATTCACATCTGCAAAATATGTTTATCGAGAACTTCCATACCCACCTTCAGGATAAGTTTTAAACTATGATGAAGTTTCCTTCGTTCCTGCACTTATGTACAACCCTTTGCTACTATTACAACTCAATTTATAGTCGTGATTCAAAGTCCACTTCTAATCCAGCTGAGAGGTCTAACCATTCCACCCACAAAAATGCATAAAACTTTAGAAAACCCAACCGAGTCTTTTTATAGTTTAATCAACCTTATCCACAACCATCCCAACCTGTTCCAAATCAAGTGGAAGCTATTAAAGCAGTAGTTCCCTTTTCCTATGGGGACTCGAAGAGAAAATTTACTCCCTTACCTGATACCCTTCATAACACAATAACCCAATTACTATAATAGCAAATGATAACTTTTCCTATAGTTAAACCACTTGATACCACCAAGCCTTTACCACCCAACTTCAAACAAAATTCTTATTGCCATTTTCATTGCCAAAATGGTGATGAAACTAAACAATGTAAGCATCTAAAACACTTAGTTCAAGACCTCATTGATTTGGTTCATTTGTCCATTGTGAGCGTAAATGATCAAGGTAATAAGTCTATTGCACCTGCTAACCAGAATTTACAAATCTTTACCAACCCTATGCCTAAACACAATATTTCATTTGTTAAGGCTAGTGAACCTTCAAATCCTCAAGTTATGAGCATTGGTACAAATATTGAACAACACGATATAACTCCAGATGATACCCAAGTTACTCCTATGGATGAACTTGTGGGTACGATAGATGTTATCCCTCGTAAGGGCCCAAGCAACAAAAAACTTGATATCACTTTTTCTTCCAAAGATATACTTAAAAAACTTCATGATGGTCCTCTTTACATAGCTGGTCAAATCTATACTAAACCCACTAATGGGATATTAATAGATCCTCCTTGTGGTGAGAATGTGATCATAGAATAATTTTTAGTATTACATGAGCTATATCAAGATGCTTATAATAAACCAATTGCATGGATCAAAACACACAATGGTTTCGTGTGCCCTATGATCAGATCGATCATACTCCCCTTACAAATGGGACCTAAAACTTTGGACGTAACATTTTATATCATTTCACAATCAGACCAATTTTGTCTATGACTAGGTCACCCTTGGCTTCGCTCAATGAAAGTGGTCCCCTCAGTTGTTCATAAATGTTTGAAGTTTCATCATGGCAATGAAATATTTACCATAAACCATAGTGGCTTTAACCCATTGTCCAACAAAGGTAATTTTTCTCTAGAATCCTTCTGGCTTGAACCTATGGATCCCATCACCCCTCGTAAGGACTTCTTCTTCATAGCCTATCAAAAGTTCAAAGCCAAGCATATAGCTGAATTATCTCTTCATAACTAGTCTCTATCCACTTCCACTCTTCCTATCCTAGATGAAACCATGCTTCAGCTTGAGTCTAATATTGAAAAAACCACATAATATCCTAAACAACCACCCATAAACACTTCCCCTTCCTCATTTAAATTTCCAAGAGAGAATGAACCCAATCCCGTCATGCCTCCCCACATTAAATAAGTGTATAAAGCTAACGAAAAAATGATTGACCCATCTTCTTCGGTTTCTTCTATTTTTCCCCCTTCAGAAGAAAAGGAACCTATGGTGGTTCAACCCATTCTTACACCTCAACAAGTTCAAAATAAAATTAAAATAAATTGCAGTGTGAGAGAGCGTAGGTGTCATTGTCGTCTCCTTGCTCATCAAATGCAAACTGAAAATAATCAGGACAATCAACCTCTACCTTTGACAGAGGCAATAGATGATCACCCTCCTCCTCTTGACCCTCCACAAGATAATGTGATCCAAAACTCACAACAAAATGAACCCATCCAATAGCCACAACTTTTGATGCATCCTTCCTTGGAAATCACCCTTCATCCTCCTATTGTAATCAACCTTGATGACAATGAGGATGAAGAGATCACAAAAATAGATGACAAAGTGCATAACACTCTAAACTCATTATTTTCATCTACCATGAGCTTAAGTGATAAAATTTCTCTACCAAGTGAAGAACTTGGTACATCTCCTAGTTTGGCCCTTGCAATTCTTCATTTGGACAGTCAACTGCCATTGCAATATACTGAACATTATTGGGAGGTGAATGATTTCTTAGATGGTTGACTTGCATTCACCTTACTAGCTTTTTACTGTTTCCTTTTTTCTAGTTTTCTTGTGTGTGCATATTTTGTTCCCCCGTAATGTGTGTTTGTTGTTTTCTCTTTGTACACTTCTTCTATTCGTACCTATATTCTCCTATATGTCATACTTTGTTATTTTTCTATTTTTTTTTGTGTTTTCTTTTTAGGTATGATGCAAAGTGTAGAAATTCTCTATGTCTCTTCCATGTTGACCCAAAAGGTCCATTTTGTTTTGTGTTTTCCTTTTGGGGATCTGACACAAAGCATTGAGACACCCTATGTCTCTTCCATGTTGACCCAAATGGTCCCTTTCTTTTTCACTTTTGTTTTGTGTTTTCCTTTTGAGGATGATGCAAAGCATAGAGACACCCTATGTCTCTTCCATGTTGACCCAAAAGGTCCTTTCCATTTTGTTTTTTCCTTTTGGGGATGATACAAAGTGTTGAGATGCCCTATGTCTCTTCCATGTTGACCCAAATGGTCCCTTTCTTTTTTGTTTTATGTTTTCCTTTTGGGGATGACGCAAAGTGTTGAGGTGCCCTATGTCTCTTCCATGTTGACCCAAAATATACTTTTCTTTTTCACTTTTCCGCTTGTGTTTTCCTTTTGGGGATGATGCAAGGCATTGAGACTGAAATGCCTCCTTCATGTTGACCCAAAAGCTTTTCCCTTTGCTTTTTCCTTTTCATTTTGTTTCCACTTGTGTTTTCCTTTTGGGGATGATGCAAAGTGTTGAGATTGAAATGTTTGTGTCACTTTGTGGATGACATTGGGTGTGATGTCTTTCATAAGTGTGACCCATCTTAGCATATTACATTCATCTTAGCAGTCTGATGTGACACACTGCATCCCCTAAGTTGTGGATCTTCTATTCTTTGATCGGTCCTTTCTTGGAAACATTAGACACAATGTTCGCTAAGTGATAAACCTTGCATGAACTTAACAAGAATCCTTTGAACACCTTTTACATTCTACATTTACTTTTACATTTTTTCATTCTACATTTTTTCCACCTTGCATAACATGCTTGCATGCCTGTGGTATATTTGCATTTGTTCATGAGTTCTAAGCATACAAAGTTTTTGTTTTCTCATGAAGCACGAACCGGCATTTTCTTTGTGGCACCTTGTTAAAGTTATCAGGAGGTATAACTTTGATATGGTTGAGTGGGAAGCCCATTCTAAGGCACGACTTTCCCCATAGCCACCAATGTGTTTGTGAGTGCATGCCAACTAGTGTATGTACTTCACCTTTTTGGGTTTTCTCACCCGACAGACCACCATGAGTTATGTCGCTCCATAGTGAGTATCCATTCTCTTTTTCAAACAATCAGCCTAGATCTAATCTACAAATAGTTGGACAGACAATCAAAGCTTTCATTTCTTTCATCATCATGCATGTTCCTTTTGTTCTTATGTTTGGTTTGCCATGAGATATTGATCTTGGGGGATTGATCACCCCTCTTGATTATTTTTTTTTCATCTTACCAACATGAGTGCATTAGGATCCCTCTCGATGTGCATGTTGGGATACTTTAGTGAGAGTTTGAAGCAAGTTCATCCTCTCACTAAAGTGGAGGCTTAATGTGTCACCAAAAAATGTATAGTTGAAATTTTTATGCTCACTTGAGTCTTTCTAATGGGCTTTTACTTGATTTTTCCTAGGAATAATGTTCTAATGTGGTCAAAACATTTGAATTAGGGCTTAAACATTCAAATTATGATGTCTTGTGAAGGTGTTGTGAAGTGTTGTAAAACATTTCTACACTTTTCTAGACTCTATTCATTACAATTCACATAAAAATCACATTTTTATAACTTATTAAGTCCTATTTTGAAGTGTTGTAAAGTCTTGTAACAAGATTTCATGCTTTTCTAGGCTTAATTTCACTGATTGAATGCTTTCTCATGTCTAAATGACCCCTTAATACACTTTTTGGCTGTTTTCAAGTGTGTTGTTAAGGATATTCCTGTTGGACAAGTTTTAATGCCCCAAAATTCCCAAGACCCACTTAATGTTCTTAACTAGGACTAAGTTGCCAATAGGGGCGACTTAGTCCTTTTTGGCACAAAACTCAAAATAATTTCAAAATTCTAGTGGGATTTTGTCCTCTAACCCTTGAGGTCAGCCTGTGATGTGTTACTTTCAGGAAATTTTGATAAAATAATATATAAATAAGGGATTTTCACCTCATTTTACATCTCCCATCTCCTATAATCATCCATCTCATACACTCTCCTAATTCACAAGCATTCATCAAAGCATTCAAGCAAATCAAGCATTATTGAGTCAAGCTATTGGATTTCTTCATTGCACATGTTCATATTTTGAGCATTCATGGTGTGGTAAGTTTATGACATCTGCATTAGCATGTTATCTATTTATTACTCTCTCTTCATTTAATTCCATTTTTAGGGTTTGATTACCAAAGTGGGGTTTGACCAAGGCAAACTCCTATTCTCTAACCCTCAACCATTTTCCCCCTTTTGCATGTGACTTTTGTATGCATATTTGTCAAGCAATAGGTGTTGAAAAGTGATCAAAAAGTGCATGAAGTCAACCTAGTCAAGACAACCCTAATTCAAGCTTGGAGAAGATTTTCTACCCCGATTTCTGTAGAATCAAGTACAACCACCTATCAAGAAAGAGAATACAAATAAGAGACTTCCAAATTCTGTTCAAGATTCTTCAAATTTTGTAGGAGGACTAAGTTTCCACTAGTGGTGAATTAGTCCTACTTTCGGGCCTAAAATTTGATTTTGACATTTCTAGATACCCATTTGGCAGATTCCTGTTCCGACAAAGTTTTCCAAAACTAGGACTAAGTCACCCCAACTAGCCTAAGTGTCTCGATCAACATTTCAGTCAAATTTCCAGAATTTTAGAATCTTCCAGCATCATACTTTTGATTCCATGTGCACCTCTTTCTTTTTGTTTTGTCATTTCATAATTCATTTGCATTTTTAGGTCATTTACTTCATTTCTGCATATCACATTGTGTTTTCTAGCACTTTGCTTTTTCATAGTTTGGCATCATAACATCATTCCATTTTCATATTGTTGCATTAGGAAATATTAATTAGACACATCTCATTACACAATACCTTTATCCTTGAGTGTTAAAAAAAAAGATTTTTAACCCTTTTCATTCTGTTCTAGGTGAAACATCCTAGGAGGGAAAATGTCAAATAGAGATTGTTAAAATATTTGTTTACAACATGAATAGGAGTTTGTAAGGTAGCCTTTCCAACTACAATAGGTAAAGTAATTAGACCAAGCAGTTGCTTTCCTACATTGTCAAATCCTCGAATCGATAAGGAATCGGGTTATTTTATTTATTTATCTACACCAAGTCTATCTAGAAGATTCACACTACACACATTAAGGGTAGAGCCATTATCAACAAGGGTTCTTTTTATTCCCTTTCTATTGAGCCTGGCTATTATCATGAAGGCATTGTGTTTTTTTCTCATCTCCAAGGGAGGTAGGTCATGTTGGTGAAAAGTAATGTCTACATTAATTGTATTCATTCGTTGAATTAGAGCTACCACATCACTTAGATTTGTATTAGAGGGGATCACAACTTGTTGTAAGGATTTTTTAAGAATAGTGTGATAATTAGGTGAGTTTTGAATCAAGTCCCACAGGGATATTTTTATAGGAGTATTCTTAAGTTGTTCAACAAGATCATACTCCTTCCCACTATGTGAAGGCAAGCGAGGAGCACTAGGAAAGATGAGATTAGGAAAAGGTAAAGGTGTTGTAGTTGGTTTTTTTGGTTGTAGATTATTTCTAGTGTTATATGTATGAGAAATGGTATTATGACTAGATTGTTGCAAAAAATTGTTCTTAGGTGGTTCAAGAGTGCAAACAGGTTTGTTTTGAGCTTGAGGTTTTCTTGAAGGTGGGTAAAGGATAAGTTGAGGTTGAATCACATTAACTTATCTTAGTTTTGGTTTGTCATGACAAGCCTTAGTGGATGAACCTTGCGAGATGAAATCCTCAAGGGCTTCATCTAACATGTCAAAGTCATCACTACTAAAAGTCTTGAAGGTTAGGTTAACTTGGAAAAAGAGATTTGATATAGTCAAATAGCTATACTTTCTCCAAGGAGTTCATCTATTTGTAGGTGTTTTTGCTTTTGTTTTCTAACAAATGCTAAATGTAATCCAATCTAATTGAACTATGAACTAATGCTAAAAATGAAAAGTGTAGGAATCTAATTCTATCCACAATTGCAATGAATGTAAACTATGCTAATTCTAATGATTTAAATATAACAAAACTATGCAAACTGAAACATAAAGTTATCAATAGCAAGCAGAAGCTTAGAAAAAGGGAATTTGATTTTGTAAAATATAGTTCAAAACATGCACTAGGACTAAATTTCCCAGAGGGGCATATGAGTCCTAGTGAGGGTTTTTTTTTCACAATTTTAAAAAAATTTCAAGTGGTTTTATGCTTTTTGGTTTGTATGATCTTTAGACTAAATGCAAATGGAAATTTCATATCCTTTTCAATGATGCAACATGTAAAAATGCAACCTATATGTACTTTCACTAATGCAAGAATTAGAAACCCTAGAATGCGAATTAACTAATGCAAACCCTAATGCAATGTTAATGCAAGAAAGATCTAGGATGATGATGCACACCAAATTATAATTAAGATGTACTAAATCTAGGTTCACCAAAATGAAACATCAGAAAAATGGATTTGCTACTTATGGTTTAGGACATAGAGAAAACACATTACACCATAATTTCATTAAAGGGAAACCCTAGAGATCTCAATTTAAGATATGCAAAGGAGAACGAGATCTTGCAATAGGGTTGTCCTAGACTCTGATTGTAAACAAATAAGGGGTTCACCCCTAAGTTAGGGCTTGGAAAAACAAATGAAATGTAATTCCAAATGCTTAAACCTAATGTAATGCAATCTTTCACTAAATGACCTAGAAAAGCATATAAAACAGAACAAAGAACTACAAGATGAAATGTATGCACCTAGAAACCCAAAGAAGAATGAATGAAGCTTTGAAATGCTGAAAACACTAAAAATTTGGTACACTGGGACTTATACACCAGTTTGGTCATATCAGTCCTAGATCAGGGTTTCTCTTCTACAAAAGGTTTATGACAGTGTAGAGTCGAGATCTGCAAAAATTTGGGAAAAATGCCTATAGTGGGACTCATACACCACTTCTAGCATATCAGTCTTGTTTTTCTTTTTCAAAAATTCAAAGTTTATATTTGTGCTCCAATCTCTTTTCTTCCCTTTCAAACTGATTTTCAGATCTAAACCTATAAAAAGACTTGCAAAACATAATATAGACTTGATTTTCTTATGGGGGGTTTTCCTCATTCAAACCCCTAGTTTGGTAGTTAAACCTTGATAGAAACAATGAAACTTGAATGCAAATGTGAATATAAACCCTAACCTTAAGTGTGTCTAAGATTAGAAAATCATAAATGTAATGCAACTCTATTCTAATGTGTAAGAATGAGATGCATGAATAAAGCTTGAATGTAATGACTCACTTTGAAAGATGTCAAATCACTCTAATAAGTCATGATGATGCATGTACCTTCCTTGGGCTGAAAATAGAGTGATAATGGGGGATGGAATCACTTAGGAAACATGTCATTAGGCTTGGCTTGATGGCTAGTTGCATCTCCCCAACCTAGAATCCATCATGATTCACCATAGACAACCATGATCAACCCTTGACAATGCTAGATCTTGCATGAAAGTGAGCTTGAAGACCTATAAAAACACTTAAACGCTGCTCCAAGAATTCAACTTTACTTGCTCTTGAAACTTGAATGATCTTGTGAAAGAATGCTTGGAGACTTTTGAATGCTTGGATCTTGAAATTTCTCTTAAAGTGATTTCTTAGATGAAAAAGTGACATAAAAGCTTGCTTATATAGGCATTAACACCTGATTTACCATCATTTAGATCTCAAAATCCAACATCAACCAAAATTTTGAATTAAAAAGTCAAATTTCTCACTCAAACCCTTAAAAATCCTCAAATAGGACTCATACGCCACCTTTGGCGTATGGGTCTCACCTACGGGAACTTGGTGTATGAGTCCCACCCTAGATTTTTGGGGTGGGTTAAAAAAAATTATGCTTTTGTGGATTTTGTCAGGTTTTTAGTTGAAATAAGCCTCCAGATCTGAAATGAAGGGTCTTAGGGGTCTATTATTGATGAATTAAAGGGCATTTAAAACAAGGGTACCAAAATAGGTCCAAATTAAGCAAGGGATTGTACTATCTCCAAGAAGGGAGTACAATTTCTATTGCCACATCTATATTTATGTACATATATGTATGTATACATATTAATATATGTGTACAATAATTTATATATGTATCCATTTATTTGTTTAATTATATGTATACATACATATGCATATATATTTGTATGTATATGTATGTATACATATACATATATATGTGTGTGTGTTTGTGTGTATTTATATGTATACATGTATGTATGTAAAGATATATATGTATGTACAAACATGTAAAAGTATAATGAAAATGTAAGTTGTAAAGTAAAGAATATATGATACAAAGTATTAAGATTTCAACATGGGTAAAAAATTTAACAATAATTAGTAACACATTTTACATTAAATGAATGCTACTATATTGTATTGGAAAACCAAAGGATACACACACATATTGATGAGGGCGCAATTTGAGACTTAGAAAATAACTCACAAACAAGAGAATAATTTTATTATTCAGAAAATGGAACTTCTTACATGCAGAGGATCTCAAATCCCCAAGTTCTACAATACATGCAAGTTAGAGAAAGCTACAGAATCACCCTTTCGCAATATGCAAGCTTGTCCCCAAAAAGTTGCCCAAAAATTACAAACCCGCCTGTAAATAGAGCTCCTCTTTAGTTTGGAGCCAAAACAACATTCAAATTTGAGTTTAGGCGATTTGGCACCGAAAATTTACAACATGAAGTTCAAATTTCAAAAGAACATTTGCAATTGTATCTTCTAGAAAGTGCGCCAACTTCCTGGGCCCATAACTTTTGATCCGGGACTTCAATTCGCGAACCATTTGAACCGTTGGAAAGGTCTCGAAGTCAAGAACGTGCTTGAAATCCGTTATGCCAATTTTGGCAAGTTTCAGGGCCGATCTAGGAACTCTAAGTGCCTCAAACCTAACTTAGAAGATTTTCAGGAGCAAATCTAGGAAACTAAAACTGTAATATCTTTCCACCCAAGAATAGAAAATAAAAACCGTAAGTTGGAAATTTCATTATGACGAAAAAGGGTATCCAAAAATATAAAAACATTAAAAATTGAGAAAATTGAAGTTTAACTATTTTTGGGTGATGCGAGATTGCCCTTACACCACTGGATGCTCCTACATCAGACACCCAGGGTAATTTAAAAAGTGGCCCATCACGTCTCAGATGGTGGAGGAAAACCCAAACGGTTGACTTCTGCGTTAGGCAACTAGGATGAATCTTCAACAGGCCTTCCTTTCTATTTCACCAGATATTCTTCATACTGCCTATTCCTGGTACTCCTCCCCACACGACTATCTAGGATTTCTTCAATCTCCTCCTTTTCTGAAGTAGGTGCTGGAATCCCACACTGTTCCATCATTGGTACTTCCTCTGCACCACCTTCATGATACTCTGTCAAATTTGAAATGTTGAACAAAGGGGAAATGTTGAATCCATCTGGCAACTCTACCTCATATGCATTCCCTAAATCATGCCTCTTCAAAATTTTACAGGGACCGAACTTCTTCATCTTCAATTTGTTATATGTTCCCACTGGAAACCTTTCTTTCCTTAAGTGGACCATCACTTCATCACCAATCTAAAACTCCTTATACCTCCTCTTCTGATCTTCCTTAGCCTTATACTGCATATTCATCTTGTTAATATGTTCTCTTACCTTCTCATGTATATCCTTGTTGTGTTCTACAAAATCTTTGGCTTTAGCACTTATTTTACTCTCTTGGTCCATCTTCCTCAATTCTGGAGCTATTCTAGGGCTACCTCCATACAAAATCTAAAATGGTAATCTACTAGTGCTTTTGTTGACATAATTGTTGTAAGAAAATTCTGCGTGGGGTAAGATCAAGTCCCATCCGTTAGGTTTATCTCCTACCAAACATCTCAGTAGGTTACCCAGACTCCTGTTAACAACCTTTGTCTGCCCATCTGTTTGTGGATGGAGTGTAGAACTGAACTTCAACTCTGTCTTCAGCTTCTTCCAAAAGGTCCTCCAAAATTACCCCACAAATTTGGTGTCACGATCTGAAACAATACTCTTTGGCAGACCATGTAGCCTCACCATCTCTTTGAAGTATAAGTCAGCAATGTAGACTGCATCATGGGTCTTTTGACATGGAATGAAATGTGCCATCTTCGAAAACCTATGAACCACCACAAAGACTGAATCATTCCCTCGTTGTGTCCTTGGAAAACAAAGAACAAAGTCCATACTTATATCATCCCATGGCCTCTCTGGTACAGGTAAGGGCTGATATATGCCTGTGTTCTAGCTCACTCCTTTAGCCATCTGACATACCCTACAACTTTGTACAAACTTCTTCACATCTTGTGATAACTGAGGCCAATAATAATGCTCACTGATAATGGCAATGGTCTTATCCCGACCAAAATGTCCTTCCATTCCTCCACTATGCTTCTCCTTTATCAGGTTCTCCCTCATGGAACTCCTTGGGATACATAATTGACTTCCCTTAAATAACATGCCATTCTGGATTATGAAATCCAGCCACCTTGTCCTGTCCACTGTAACAGGTTCCTTGCAAGCTTTCCAAGCCTCTGCGAAATCAGGATCTTCTGCGTACAGTGTCTTAAGTTCATTGAACCCAACCACTTCAATCTGCATCTTTGTCATCAATGTATGCCTCCTACTTAAGACATCTGCAACCCTATTTGACTTCCCACTCCTATGTTTCAAAACAAATTTATAACTCTACAAAAAATCTACCCATTTCATATGCCTCTGATTTAATTTTCCCTGACTACTTAGGTACTGCAAGGCCTGATGATCAGTATATAGAATAAATTCCTTCAGAAACAAATAATGTTTCCATTTCTTTAATGCTTGAACTATTGCATAAAATTTTTGATCATATACAAAATACTTTCTCTTGGCATCATTTAACTTTTCACTAAAATAGGCAATGGGCCTACCTTTTTGGCTCAACACTGCTCAAATGGCACAACCACTGACATCACAATCCACCTGAAACACCTTGTTGAAATCTGGGAGGGCTAGAATAGGTTGCTCTGTCACCTTCTGCTTCAACAGTTCAAAATTTTTTGCCACTCCACTGCTCCACTTGAATTCTTTTCTATCCCCTCTCATTGTTTCAGTTAAGGGTCCACAAATACTACTGAAGTTTCTAATGAACTTCCTATAAAAACTAGCCAAACCATGGAAAGATCTCACCACGGTAGTAGTTCTTGGGGTAGGCCATTCAAGAATAGCCTTCACCTTCTTTGGGTCCATCTTGAGACCTTCTACTGAGACAACAAACCCCAAGTATAATAACTCCCTCTTCACAAAACTGCACTTCATCAGATTAATCAACAGTTTATCTTCTCTTAACTTCTCAAAGGCTCTCTGAATATGCATCAGATGTTCATCAAATGTTTTACTAAAAATCAAAATATTATCTAAATACACAATAACAAAACTTTCCATAAATTCTTTTAGTACCTCGTTCATAAGCCGCATGAATGTGCTCGGTGCATTGGTTATCCCAAAAGGCATGACTAACCACTCGTACATGCCCTCTTTGGTCTTGAAGGCAGTCTTCCATTCATCTCCCTCTCGAATCTAGATCTGGTGATATCCACTCTTTAGATCAATCTTTGTGAAGTACTGAGCTCCACTCAAACAGTCCATCAGGTCATCCATCTTTGGGAGGGGAAATCTGTACTTGATTGTTATCTTGTTTATGGCTTGGGAATCTATACACATCCTCCACTCCCCATCCTTCTTTGGTGCTAGTACTGTAGGTACTACACATGGACTCAAAATCTCTCATATCAAACCCTTTCTCAACAACTCTTGAACTTGTCTGTTCAACTCCTCATTTTCTGCTGGAGTCATTTTATGAGCTGCCTTATTTGGCAAACTGGCTCTAGGAATCAAGTCAATCTGATGACTAATCTTCCTTATTGGTGGTAAACCTTCAGGTACATTATCAGAAAAAATATCTTGAAACTCATCCAACATCCCAGAAACTTCTTCTGAAACCTTCTCACTATCCTCCTTACTCACTCTAGGAATCAATGCATAACACACACGCTCATGCTTCATACCTTCTAAAAATTATTTTCCATCTATAGAACAAATTCTAGCACTACTGCATACCTTTTATTCGGTTTCCTTCAGGGGTTTTAAACTTGTGACAAACCCCATCCTTTGTCAAGGAATAAGTATTTGCATGGCCATCATGTATAGCTCACCTATCAAACTACCACGGCCTCCCCAACAACATGTGACATGCATCCATGGGGATGATATGACAAAATACCTCATCATGGTAGCTCCCAATCTTGAACTTTACTAGGCACTACTCATTGACCAAAACTTTGTGGTCTTTCTGCAACTAGGCAATCCGATAAGGATGTAGTTGCCTTTCCGTCTGCAACTTCAACTTTGTGACCATCTCTTCTAACACTAGATTATCGGTGCTCCCACTGTCAATAATAACATCACAACATTTTCCTTCACACTTGCACCTTGTGCAAAAGCAATTCTTCCTCTATTCTGGTTCCTTTTCCTCAGTCACAAGGGCTCTCTTAATCACTAGGGCTTCTACCCTTTCAACATCATCTGAATGTTTAGATTGGGCCTCTTCATCTGCATGCACAACCCTTCCATGACCTTCTGGCCTTTTGTCTGCCCTTCCTTGGTGTTGTGGACATTCATAGGCTTGATGCCCTTCTTCACCACATTGGAAACACATTCCTTTGAAACCAACTCTTCCAAATCCTTGTCCATATCTCCCTTGTCCTCTACCTCTTTGATCACCAATGTTTTGATCAGGAGGGTGGTAGAAGTTGTCATTCCTTTGGCTTTGACTGGTACCCACATCTTCACCTTTCTTTTCATTGTCATTTGAGCTTCCTGAAGGTCTTCCACTGGCCCCTCCGGTTTGACCTCCTCGTCCTTTTTGCTTGCCATCATATCTTTTATTCAGCTTCTCTTCCACCTTTAGAGAAAACTAATACACATCCTCAATGATGGTCATTCTGACTAGGCTTAACTCCTCTTGAATGCTTGGTCGTAACCCATTAAGATATCGGGCTACCTTCTCTTTATTGGCCTCTGTGTGACCCGTTCTTATGATTATCTTGTGAAAATCTTCAGTATATTCTTTCACAGATCTCCTTCCTTGCTTCAACCCTTGCAATTTCTTTAACAGATCTAACTCATAGTCCACTGGTATGAACTGCTTCTTCAATTTCTCTACCATGCGATCCCATCTGGTGATCTTTCCTTTTCTTCTTTGATTTCTTTCTAATTGTACCTCTTTCCACCAAATACTGGCATGGCCTTTCAGCTTCATTTTTTCAAACTTAACCTAATCTGGGTCCTCTATTTCCTCATACTCAAAATATTCTTCTAGCTCTTTGATCCAGTCAATCGACTCTTCTGGGTTCAGACTTCTGAAATAACTAGGGACTTCTGCTTTGGGTCTTTTCCCAATCTTCTAAATGGCCCTTATTAGCCGCATTTGGTCTTAATCAATTGCTTCTTCTTCCTCTTCTACATCTGAACCTTCTTCCTCTCATTCATCCTCACTTTCCTCCCTCGAGTTTAACCCTCTTCTCAACTGCTCTTGTAACACATCAATCTGTCTCTGGAGGGTTGTTAGTGCATCTCTTCAACCAGCATTTCTACCGCCTCGACCACCTCTGACACCACCACGCCTACCAGGAATAACTCTTGGAGGCATATTTCTTAACCTCGACGCACAACGAAGGTCCTGGTGTGAACTGCCTCACGATCGGCAATCTGTCCACACGCTCAAGAAAACTTTGCTCTGATACCACTTGATGAGGGCACAACCTGAGACTTAGAAAATAACTCACAAACAAGAGAATAATTTTATTATTCAGAAAATGGAACTTTTTACATGCAGAGGACCACAAATTCCCAAGTTCTACAATACATGCAAATTACAGAAAGCTACAGAATCACCCTTTCGCAATATGCAAGCTTGTCCCCAAAAAGTTTTCCAAAAATTATAAACCCACCCATAAATAGAGCTCCTCATTATTTTGGAGCCAAAACAACATTCAAATTTGATTTTAGGAAATTTGGCATTAAAAAGAATATTTGCAATTGTATCTTCTAGAAAGTGCGCCAACTTCCCGGGCCCATAACTTTTGATCTGGGACTTTGATTCGCAAACTGTTTGAACCATTGGAAATATCTTGAAGTCAACAATGCGCTTGAAATTCGCTACACCAATTTTGGAAAGTTTCAGAGCCGATCTGGGAACTCTAAGTGCCTCAAACCTAACTCGAAAGATTTTCAGGTGCAAATCTAGGAAACTAAAACTGCAATATCTTTCCACCCAGGAATAGAAAATAAAAACCATAAATTGGAAATTTCATTATGACAAAAAGGGTATCCAAAAATGTAAAAGCATCTAAAAACTGAGAAACTTGAAATTTAACTATTTTTGGGTGATGCAAGATTGCCCTAACACCAATGGATGCTCCTGCATCAGACACCCATGGTAATTTGAGAAGTGACCCTGTCACGTCTCAGATGGTGGAGGAAAACCCAAATGGTCAACCTCTGCCTTAGGCAACTAGGATGAAACTTCAACATGCCTTCCTTTCCATTTCACCAGATATTCTTCATACTGCCTGTTCCTGGTACTCCTCCCCACATGACTATCCAAGATTTCTTCAATCTCCTCCTTTTCTGAAGTAGGTGCTGGAATCCCACATTGTTCCATCATTGGTACTTCCTCTGCACCACCTTCATGATACTCTATCAAATCTGAAATGTTGAACAAAGGGGAAATGTTGAATCCATCTGGCAACTCTACCTCATATGCATTCCCTAAATCATGCCTCTTCAAAATTTTACAGGGACCGAACTTCTTCATCTTCAATTTGTTAAATATTCCCACTGGAAACCTTTCTTTTCTCAAGTGGACCATCGCTTCATCACCAATCTGAAACTCCTTATACCTCCTCTTCTGATCTTCCTTAGCCTTATAGTGCATATTCATCTTGTTAATATGTTCTCTTACCTTCTCATGTATATCCTTGATGTGTTCTTCAAAATCTTCAGCTTCAGCACTTATTTTATTCTCTTGGTCCATTTTCTTCAATTTTGGGGCTGTTCTGGGGCTACTTCCATACACAATCTGGAATGGTGATCTACTAGTGCTTCTATTGATAGAATTATTGTAAGAAAATTCTACCTAGGGTAAGATCAAGTCCCATCCCTTGAGTTTATCTCCTACCAAACATATCATTAGGTTACCTAGACTCCTGTTAACAACCTCTATCTTGCCATCTGTTTGTGGATGGTGTGCAAATCTGAACTTCAACTCCCTCTTCAGCTTCTTCCACAAGGTCCTCCAAAAGTACCCCACAAATTCGGTGTCACGATCTAAAACAATACTCTTTGTCAGACTATGTAGCCTCACCACCTCTTTGAAGAACAAGTCAACAATGTGGACTACATCATGGGTCTTTTGACATGGAATGAAATATGCCATCTTCGAAAACCTATCAACCACCACAAAGATTGAATCATTCCCTTGTTGTGTCCTTGGAAAAATAAGAACAAATTCCATACTTATATCCTCCCATGGCCTCTCTGGTACAGGTAAGGGCTGATATAAGCCTGTATTCTAGCTCACTCCTTTAGCCATGTGACATACCTTGCAACTTTGTACAAAATTCTTCACATCTTGTGATAACTAAGGCCAATAATAATGCTCACTGATAATGACAATGGTCTTATCCCAACCAAAATGTCCTGCCATTCCTCCACTATGCTTCTCCTTTATCAGGTTCTCCCTCATGGAACTCCTCGGGATACACAATTGACTTCCCTTAAATAACATGCCATCTTGGATTATGAAATCCAACCACCTTGTCTTGTGCACTGTACCAGGTTCTTTGCAAGTTTTCCAAGCCTCTACAAAATTAGGATCTTCTGCGTAGAGTGGCTTAAGTTCATTGAATCCAACCACTTCAATCTGCATCTTTTTCATCAATGTATGCCTCCTACTTAAGGCATCTTCAACCCTATTTGACTTCCCACTCCTATGTTTCAAAACAAAGGTATAACTCTGCAAAAACTCTACCCATTTCATATGCCTCTGATTTAATTTTCCCTGACTATTTAGGTATTGCAAGGCCTGATGATCAGTATATAGAACAAATTCCTTCGACAACAAATAATGTGTTCATTTCTTTAATGCTTGAACTATTGCATAAAATTCCTAATCATATATAGAATACTTTCTTTTTAGCATCATTAACTTTTCATTGAAATAGGCAATGGGCTTACCTTCTTGGCTCAATATCGCTCCAATGGCACAAACCACTCAGCACTCAACTAACCCAAACACCTTTGTTGAAATTTGGGAGGGCTAGAACAAAGTTGCTCTATCACCTTCGCTTCAAATGGGGCCAAAACTTTTTGTCACTCCACTGCCCATATAATTTGAATTCTATTCTCTCATTGTTTCAGTTAAGGGTCCACAAATACTACTGAAGTTTCTAATGAACTTCCTATAAAAAACTAGCCAAACCATGGAAAGATCTCACCTCGGTAGCAGTTCTTGGGGTAGGCCATTCCAGAATAGCCTTCACCTTCTCTGGGTCCATCTTGAGACCTTCTGCTGAGACAACAAACCCCAAGTATACTAAATCCCTCTTCACAAAACTACACTTTTTCAGATTAATCTACAGTTTCTCTTCTCTTAACTTCTCAAAGGCTCTCCGAATATGCATCAGATGCTCATCTGATGTTTTACTAAAAATAAAAATATCATCTAAATACACAATAACAAAACTTCCCAAAAATTCTTTTAGTATCTCGTTAATAAGCCACATGAATGTGCTCGGTGCATTGGTTAGCCCAAAAGGCATGAATAACCACTTGTACAGGCCCTCTTTGGTATTGAAAGTAGTATTCCATTCATCTCCCTCTCGAATCCGGATCTAGTGATATCCACTCTTCAGATCAATCTTTGTGAAGTACTAAGCTCCACTCAAACAGTCCATCAGGTCATCTATCCTTGGTAGGGGAAATTTGTACTTGATTGTTATCTTGTTTATGGATCAGGAATCTGTACACATCCTCCACTCCCCATCCTTCTTTCGTGCTAGTACTGTAGGTACTGCACATTGACTCAAACTCTCTCGTATCAAACCCTTTCTCAACAACTCTTGAACTTGTCTTTTCAAATCTTCATTTTCTGTTGGAGTCATTCTACGAGCTGCCTTATTTGGCAAACTAGCTCCAGGAATCAAGTCAATTTGATGATTGATCTTCCTTATTGGTGGTAAACCCTTAGGTACATTATCAGAAAAAATATCTTGAAACTCATCCAACATCCCAAAAACTTCTTCTGGAACCTTCTCTCACTATCCTCCTTACTCACTCTAGGAATCAATGCATAACACACACACTCATGCTTCATACCTTCTAAATTTTTTCTTCCATCTACATAACAAATTCTAGCACTACTGCATACCTTTTCTTCAGTCTCCTTCAGGGGTTTCAACTTGTGATAAACCCCATCCTTTGTCAAGGAATAAGTGTTTGCATGGCCATCATGTATAGCTCGCCTATCGAACTGCCACGGCCTCCCCAACAACATGTGACATGCATCCATGGGGATGATATCACAGAGTACCTCATCATGGTAGCTCCTAATCTTGAACTTTACTAGGCACTGCTCATTGACCAAAACTTTGTGGTCTTTCTGCAACCAGGCAATCCGATACGGATGCGGGTGCCTTTCCCTCTTCAGCTTCAACTTTGTGACCATCTCTTTTGACACCAGATTATCAGTGCTCCCACCATCAATAATGACATCACAACATTTTCCTTCACACTTGCACCTTGTACAAAATAGATTCTTCCTCTGTTCTGGTTCCTTTTCCTTAGTCACCAGGGCTCTCCTAATCACTAGGGCTTCTCCCTTTTCAGCATCGTCTGAATGTTCAGATTGGGCCTCCTCATCTGTATGTGCAACCCTTCCATGACCTTCTGGCCTTTTGTCTGCTCTTGGTGTTGTGGACATTCATAGGCTCGATGCCCTTCTTCACCACACTAGAAACACGTTCCTTTAAAACCACCTCTTCCAGATCCTTGTCCATATCTCCCTCGTCCTCTACCTCTTTGATCACCACTGTTTTGATCATGAGGGTGGTAGAAGTTGTCATTCCTTTGGCTTTGACTGGTACCCACATCTTCACTTTTTTTTTCATCGTCATTTCAGCTTCCTGAAGGTCTTCCACTACCCCTTCCGCTTTGACCTCCTTGTCCTTTTGCTTGCCATAATATCTTTTGTTCAGCTTCTCTTCCACCTTTAGAGCAAACTGATACACATCCTCAATGGTGGTCATTCTAACTAGGCTTAACTCCTCCTGAATGCTTAGTCGCAACCCATTAAGATATCGGGCTACTTTCTCTTTATTGGCCTCTGTGTGACCCGTTCTGATGATTATCTTGTGAAAATCTTCAATATATTCTTTCACATATCTGCTTCCTCACTTCAACCCTTGCAATTTCTTCAATAGATCTAACTCGTAGTCCACTGGTATGAACTGCTTCTTCAGTTTCTCTACCATGAGATCCCATCTGGTGATCTTTCCTTTTCCTCTTTGATTTCTTTCCAACTGGACCTCTTTCCACTAAATACTGGCATGGCCCTTCAGCTTCATTTTTGCAAACTTAACCAGATCTGGGTCCTCTATTTCCTCATACTCAAAATATTCTTCTAGCTCATTGATCCAGTCAATCAACTCTTCTGGGTTCAGACTTCTGGAATAACTAGGTACATCTACTCTAGGTCTTTTCCCGATATTTGAAATGACCCTTATTAGCCGCATTTGGTCTTGATCAATTGATTCTTCTTCCTCTTCTACATATGAACCTTCTTCCTCTCCTTCAACCTCACTTTCCTCCCTCACGTTTAACCCTCTTCTCAATTGCTCTTGTAACTCATCAAACTGTCTATGGAGGGTTGCCAGTGCATCTCTTCCACCAGCATTTCTGCCACCTCGACTAGCTTTGGCACCACCATGCCTACCAGGCATCACTCTTGGAGGCATCTTTCTTGACTGTGACCCACAACCATGGTCCTGGTGTGAACTGCCTCACGATCAACGATTTGTCCACACGCTCAAGAAAACCTTGCTCTGATACAACTTGATGAGGGCGTAGCCCAAGACTTAGAAAATAACTCACAAAAAAGAGAATAATTTTATTATTTAGAAAATGGAACTTCTTACATGCAGAGGATCTCAAATCCCCAAGTTCTACAATACATGCAAGTTACAGAAAGCTACATAATCACCCTTTCGCAATATGCAAGCTTGTCCCCAAAAATTTGTCCAAAAATTATAAACCCGCCCATAAATAGAGCTCCTCTTTAGTTTGGAGTCAAAACAACATTCAAATTTGAGTTTAGGCGGTTTGGCATAGAAAATTTGCAACATGAAGTTCAAATTTCAAAAGAACATTTGCAATAGTATCTTCTAGAAAGTGCGCCAACTTCCTGAGCCCATAACTTTTCATCCGGGACTCAGATTCACGAACCGTTTAAACTGTTGGAAAGGTCTCGAAGTGAAGAACACACTTGAAATACACTATACCAATGTCAGCAAGTTTTGGAGCCGATCCAGGAACTCTACGTGCCTCAAACCTAACTCAGAAGATTTTCAGGTGCAAATTTAGGAAACTAAAATTACAATATCTTTCCACCAAGGAATAGAAAATAAAAATTGTAAATCGGGAATTTCATTATGATGAAAATGGTATCCAAAAATGTAAAAACATCTAAAAACTAAGAAACTTGAAATTTAACTATTTTTGGGTGATGCAAGATTTCCCTTACACCACTAGATGCTCCTACATCAGACACCTAGGGTAATTTGAGAAATGACCCCGTCACGTCTCAGATGGTGGAGGAAAACCTAAACGGTAGACCTCTACCTTAGGCAACCAGGATGAATCTTCAACAGGCCTTCCTTTCCATTTCACTAGATATTCTTCATACTACATTTTCCTAGTACTCCTCCCCACACGACTATCCAGAATTTCTTCAATCTCCTCCTTTTCTGAAGTAGGTGCTGGAATCCCACACTGTTCCATCATTGGTACTTCCTCTGCACCACCTTCATGATACTCTATCAAATCTAAAATGTTGAACACAGGGGAAATGTTGAATCCATCTGACAACTCTACCTTATATGCATTCCCTGAATCATGCCTCTTGAAAATTTTACAGGGGCCGAACTTCTTCATCTTCAATTTGTTATATGTTCCCACTGGAAACCTTTCTTTCCTCAAGTGGACCATCACTTCATCACCAATCTAAAACTCCTTATACCTCCTTTTCTGATCTGCCTTAGCCTTATACTGCATATTCATCTTGTTAATATGTTCTCTTACCTTCTCATGTATATCCTTGATGTGTTCTGCAAAATCTTTGGCTTCAGACTTATTTTATTCTCTTGGTCCATCTTCCTCAATTCGGAGCTGTTCGGGGCTACTTCCATACACAATCTGGAATGGTGATCTACCAGGTTCTTATTGACACAGAATTGTTGTAAGAAAATTCTACTTGGGGTAAGATCAAGTCCCATCCCTTGGGTTTATCTCCTACCAAACATCTCAGTAGGTTACCCAGACTCCTATTAACAACCTCTGTCTGCCCATCTGTTTGTGGATGGTGTGCAGAACTGAACTTCAACTCTGTTTTCAGCTTCTTCCACAAGGTCCTCCAAAAGTACCCCACAAATTTGGTGTCAGGATCTGAAACAATACTCTTTGGCAGACCATGTAGCCTCACCACCTCTTTGAAGAACAAGTTAGTAATGTGGACTGCATCATGGGTCTTTTGACATGGAATGAAATGTGCCATCTTTGAAAACCTATCAACCACCACAAAGACTGAATCATTCCCTTGTTCTGTCCTTGGCAAACCAAGAACAAAGTCCATACTTATATCCGCCCATGGCCTCTCAGGTACAGGTAAGGGGTGATATAAGCCTGTATTCTGGCTCACTCCTTTAGCCATTTGACATACCCTACACCTTTGTACAAACTTCTTCACATCCTGTGATAACTGAGGCCAATAATAATGCTCACTTATAATGGCAATGGTCTTATCCCGACCAAAATGTCCTGCCATTCCTCCACTATACTTCTCCTTTATCAGGTTCTCCCTCATGGAGCTCCCCGGGATACACAATTGACTTTCTTTAAATAACATGTCATCCTAGATTATGAAATCCAGCCACCTTGTCCTGCCCACTATAACAGGTTCCTTGCAAGCTTTCCAAGCCTTTGTGAAATCAAGATCTTCTACGTACAGTGTCTTAAGTTCATTGAACCCAACCACTTCAATGTGCATCTTTGTCATCAATGTATCCCTTCTACTTAAGGCATTTGCAACCCTATTTGACTTCCCACTCCTATGTTTCAAAATAAAGGTATAACTCTGCAAAAACTCTACCCATTTCATATGCCCCTGATTTAATTTTTCCTGACTATTTAGGTACTGCAAGTCCTGATGATCAGTATATAGAACAAATTTCTTTGGCAACAAATAATGTATCCATTTCTTTAATGCTTGAACTATTGCATAAAATTCTTGATCATATACATAATACTTTCTCTTGGCATCATTTAAATTTTCATTGAAATAGGCAATGGGCTTACCTTCTTGGCTCAACACTGCTCCAATGGCACAACCACTAGCATCACAATCCACCTGAAACACCTTGTTGAAATTTGGGAGGGCTAAAACAGGTTGCTCTGTCACCTTTTGCTTCAATAGTTCAAAACTTTTTTCCGCTCCACTCCTCCACTTGAATTCTTTTCTATCCCCTCTCATTGTTTCAGTTAAGAGTCCACAAATACTACTCAAGTTTCTAATGAACTTCCTATAAAAACTAGCCAAACCATGGAAAGATCTCACCTCGATAGCAGTTCTTGGGGTAGGCCATTCCAGAATAGCTTTCACCTTCTCTGGGTCCATCTTGAGACCTTCTACTGAGACAACAAACCCCAAGTATACTAACTCCCTCTTCATAAAACTGCACTTCTTCAGATTAATCAATAGTTTCTCTTCTCTTAAATTCTCAAAGGCTCTCCGAATATGCATCAGATGCTCATCCAACGTTTTACTAAAATTCAAAATATCATCCAAATACACAATAACAAAACTTCCCAGAAATTCTTTTAGTACCTCATTCATAAGCCACAGGAATGTGCTTGGTGCATTGGTTAGCCCAAAAGGCATGACTAACCACTTATACATGCCCTTTTTGGTCTTGAAGGTAGTCTTCTATTTATCTCCCTCTCGAATCTGGATCTGTTGATATCCACTCTTCAGAACAATCTTTGTGAAGTACTGAGCTCCACTCAAACAGTCCATCAGGTCATCCATTCTTGGTAGGGAAAATTTGTACTTGATTATTATCTTGTTTATGGCTCAGGAATCTGTACACATCCCCCACTCCCCATCCTTCTTTGGTGCTAGTACTGGAGGTACTGCACACGAACTCAAACTCTCTCGTATCGAACCCTTTCTCAACAACTCTTGAACTTGTCTGTTCAACTCCTCATTTTCTGCTGGAGTCATTCTATGAGCTGCCTTATTTGGGAAACTCGCTCCAAGAATCAAGTCAATCTGATGACTGATCTTCTTTATTGTTGGTAAACCCTCAGGTACATTATTAGAAACAATATCTTGAAACTCATCCAACATCCCAGAATCTTCTTTTGGAACCTTCTCACTATCCTCCTTACTCACTCTAGGAATCAATGCATAACACACACACTCATGCTTCATACCTTCTAAAATTTTTCTTCCATCTACATAAAAAATTCTAGCACTACTGCGTACCTTTTCTTCGGCCTCTTTTAGGGGTTTCAACTTGTGACGAACCCCATCCTTTTTCAAGGAATAAGTGTTTGCATGGCCATCATGTATAGCTCGCCTATTGAACTGCCACGACCTCCCCAAGAACATGTGACATGCATCCATGGGGACGATATGAAAAAATACCTCATCATGGTAGCTCCCAATCTTGAACTTTAATAGGCACTGCTCATTGACCAAAACTTTGTGGTCTTTCTGTAACTAGGCAATCCGATACGGATGTGGGTGCCTTTCCCTCTTCAGCTTCAACTTTGTGACCATCTCTTATAACACCAGATTATCAGTGCTCCCACTGTCAATAATGACATCACAACATTTTCCTTCAAACTTGCACCTTGTGTGAAATAGATTCTTCCTTTGTTTTGGTTCCTTTTCCTCAATCACCAGGGTTCTCCTAATCACTAGGGCTTCTCCCCTTTCAGCATCATCTGAATGTTCAGATTGGGCCTCCTCATCTGCATGTGCAACCCTTCCACAACCTTATAGCCTTTTTTCTGCCCTTCCTTAGTGTTGTGGACATTCATAGGTTTGATGCCATTCTTCACCAAACTGGAAACACGTTCCTTTGAAACCACCTCTTCCAGATCCTTGTCCATATCTCCCTTGTCCTCTACCTCTTTGATCACCACTATTTTGATCACGAGGGCAGTAGAAGTTGTCATTCCTTTTGCTTCGATTGGTACCCACATCTTGACTTTTCTTTTCATCATCATTTCAGCTTCCTGAAGGTCTTCCACTGCCTCTTCTGCTTTGACCTCCTCATCCTTTTTTCTTGCCATCATATCTTTTGTTCAGCTTCTCTTCCACCTTTAGAGCAAACTGATACACATCCTCAATGGTGGTCATTTTGACTAGGCTTAATTCCTCCTGAATGCTCGGTCGTAACCCATTAATATATTGGGCTACCTTCTCTTTATTGGCCTCTGTGTGACCCGTTCTGATGATTATTTTGTGAAAATCATCAGTATATTCTTTCACAGATCTGCTTCCTTGCTTCAACCCTTGCAATTTCTTCAATAGATCTAACTCGTAGTCCACTGGCATGAACTGCTTCTTCAGTTTCTCTACCATGCAATCCCATCTTGTGATCTTTCCTTTTCCTCTTCAATTTCTTTCCAACTGGACCTTTTTCCACCAAATATTGGCATGGCCCTTCAGCTTCATTTTTGCAAACTTAACCTAATCTAGGTCCTCTATTTCCTCATACTCAAAATATTCTTCTATCTCGTTGATCCAGTCAATCAACTCTTCTAGGTTTAGACTTCCATAATAACTGGGGACTTCTGCTCTGGGTCTTTTCCTGATCTTTGAAATGACCCTTATTAGCCACATTTGGTCTTGATCAATTGCTTCTTCTTCCTCTTCTACATTTGAACCTTCTTCCTCTCCTTGATCCTCACTTTCCTCCCTTGGGTTTAACCCTCTTCTCAACTGCTCTTGTAACACATCAATCTATCTCTAGAGGGCTGCCAGTGAATCTCTTCCACCAATATTTCTGCCGCCTCGACCACCTCTGGCACCACCATGCCTACCAAGCATCACTCTTGGAGGCATCTTTATTGACCTCAACCCATAACCATGGTCCTGGTGTGAACTACCTCACGATCGGCGATCTGTCCACACGCTCAAGAAAACCTTGCTCTGATACCACTTGATGAGGGTGCAGCCCGAGACTTAGAAAATAACTCACAAACAAGAGAATAATTTTATTATTCAGAAAATGGAACTTCCTACATGCAAAGGATCTCAAATCCCCAAGTTTTACAATACATGCAAGTTACAGAAAGCTACAGAATCACCCTTTTGCAATATGCAAGCTTGTCCCCAAAAAGTTGCCCAAAAATTATAAACCCGCCCATAAATAGAGCTCCTCTTTAGTTTGGAGCCAAAACAACATTCAAATTTGAGTTTAGGCGGTTTGACACCGAAAATTTACAACATGAAGTTCAAATTTCAAAAGAACATTTGCAATTGTATCTTCTAGAAAGTGCGCCAACTTCCCGGGCCCATAACTTTTGATCTAGGACTCCGATTCTTGAACCGTTTGAACTGTTGGAAAGGTCTCAAAGTCAAGAACGTGTTTAAAACTTGTTACACCAATTTCAGCAAGTTTTGGGGCCAATTCAGGAACTCTAAGTGCCTCAAACCTAACTCAAAATATTTTCAGGTGCAAATTTAGGAAACTAAAACTGCAATATCTTTCCACCCAAGAATATAAAATAAAAACGGTGAATTGGGAATTTTATTATGACAGAAAGGGTATCTGAAAATGTACAAACATCTACAAACTAAAAAACTTGAAATTTAACTATTTTTGGGTGATGCAAGATTGCCTTTACACCACTGGATGCTCCTGCATCACATATATATCGATTTGTTGAATGAACAAGTGACACAGAATATAAAGGAGCCTTTTATGAAATAAATGACAAGTATATGTATAATGGCCTACTGTATGTGCAATGGAAAGTAGAAAATTAGTAACAAATTTTATAGTAAACAAATGTTAGTCTGTTGTATTGGACAACCAAATGATAGAAATTTAAACAAAGGTAAAACAAATATAGACTTGGGTTTTCAGATATATGCCCAATAAAGTAAGCAAGGGTTTAATGATAATAATTCTTTAGTCACACAAAAACAGACATGGGTTTTCATATATATGCCGAAAAAACCAAGCAAGGGTTTCATGAGAATAATTCCTTAATCACACCAAAGAAGACAGTGACATTCAGATGTATGTATGAATATATTGATATAGTTATATATGTGTGTGTGTATGTATATACGTATCATGTATATGTATGTATATATATGTGTATATGTTTTTAAGTACATAATATGTACATATACACATATATACACATATAATAATATAGATATATACAGATAAACACATACGTATATATACATGCATATACAAATACAAATATATATATACACATATATACATATATAATGAAAATGCCAGCTGATGTGTACAATTATATTGAATATAAAAGAGTCTAACAGATGATTGAACATGCTTATATCGATTTGTTAAATGAACAAGGACACATAATATAAAGGAGTTGTTTATAAAATAAATGACAAATATAAACCTTGAGAAATAAACAAAAATAGTAAATGAACAAATAGTTAATATACATAGATATATACATACATACATACGTATACATATATATATACAGACACACTCATATATACACGTATATACATATATAATAGAAATGCAAGTTGATGTGTACACTAATTTTGAATGTTTAGGAGAAAATTATGAAATAAATTACAAACATAAATTACAAATATAAACCTTGAGAAATAACCAAAAATAGTAAATGAGCACATAGATTATTGAATTTGTACATGGGATTTGTAAGGAAAAACCTGTTACCAAAAAAGACCCTCATTTATTTATAACATATAAAAACATAAACATAATTGTTGAATGCATAGTTCATGAAAATAACTATAAGTAGAAAGTAGACTATACCAACCTAAAAAATTGGGGATATTGGAGGAATGTGTAGAGGACGCCTGTCGATGCTCTGTAGTTTGCAGAGAATAATTCTTCACTTCAGCAATTGTGAATGTCGTTGGCTGCTTCCCCCCTCTTATTTAGGAATTCAAATCTGACAATTGAAAGCATTCAATTTGGATTTTGTGTTTCAAATTTGAATTTGTTTGATCATTTGAATTTGTAGTTGCCAGTTACATAGGTTTTTAAAGGTGAATTGGTTGAATTCTGCATTATATTTGGATTTTATGTTTATTTGGGGAGCCTTACACTAGTATTTAATTGTGTAGGTACCTAAAGGGAATTAAGTTAATATATGTAGTTGATAGGGAGAGTGTGGAAGAATGTGCATTTCAAATCCCATAGAGTTGATAGGAGATTGTGATTATGCCATGTAAAGAACCATTAAGTGTGCATGAGTATTTATTAATATAATATCTATTGAGGGTGACACCTTTTGCAAGTGGGGATATTTGTAACAATAAAAGTTTTAAATAAATCATAAATGAATTTTTTTGTGTGCAACTAGAATTGAATCATAAATACAAATACATGTGTAGTTGAATATCTACACTGGTCAGTTACAGATTGTGTTATGAGCAACCATTGGTGTTTTTTCAAAATTTTATTTGATAAAATAAAGTTTTTTAATGAATCAAAATGATTTTTTTTTGGGAGGTTAAGTGAACATGGAGTGAATGGTGATTGAATGGGGGGCAGTAACTAAGACATCTCCCCTAATTGGAAAAAATTAAATTAGGTAAAATTATTCCATACAAACATTATTTGCATGGCATATTTAAAAATAGAAAGTTAATAAAATGTTTTATCGATACACTTATGTGTTTATAGGGAAATCCATCCTCAATAGTGGCAAACAATCCCATCGAAAGCATTTGCAACTAGCTCAAACTAACGAAATGGCTTAATTTAGTGAATACCTGTACCAAACTCATATTATGATGATCTTCCCTCTTGGTTGATGTGGAATTTAACATTATAATAGACTGTGCAATTGTAGTCCATGTGTATGGCCTAAATTTAGGGCTTACTGCCATTCATTACACTGAATAGAATATTACTAAACTAACCCTCCATAGTACAACTTTAAGTGGTCGGATATTTCATATATAAATTTGTTATGTAAGTACTTATATGGCGATAGAACTCTTTGTCATCGCTTCCGAATAACAAGGGTACATTATCACTTCTGAACAAGTGTACAAATATTCTTGACACTACCACTTTAATCGCATACACATGATGTCTGTACGCGTTGCGGCTTCCTCATTCAACGTCGATAAACAACCACAAATATGTATGTATTTCTTTTATATAAGAATAAAGATTGTGAGTATGATTTTTATGTTCTGTGATCACGATTCTCTCAGTTTGAAAATGTTTAGTTTTATAGTAATAATTTATTAGTGCTCAAGCACATCAAGGTGGGCTGTTTTCAGAGGTGCGAAGGGAATGGGGATCTAGGACCGAGCCTAGGCAGTTGTTGTCTAGTAGTACGAGTGGAGGCCTCAACAAATTCCTATAGGATGCCCAATAATCAGAAGCGTGATGAAGAAAGAAAGTGTGGTCCAGAGGAAGAGGTCGAAGTGACTGCAAGAACCATGAGGATTCAATCCACTCACTTCCATCTTTCTCCGTTGCCATTCCAGGGCAGATATCATCAACATGCTAAGAACACACAACTACCATGAAGAACTCCACCACTCCTACAACATATATGCTGTAGAGGGCAACGGATCTTCAAGGAACGACAGCGTCAAGGTCCCGGTTTCAATCCTTGTAGAGGCAGAGAGTACAGTGTACCCAAGGGGGCACCTGTTTGACAAGTCTGTGATGCCCATCAATGCTGGGAAATCAAATTAGATGGTGATACCAAAGATCTAGGCTCAGAGATGCTTCCCTCTCGATGCTACCCATGTCGAAAAGGGCGTCATGCTAAATTTTGAAGATGCCACAGGAAAAACATGGAGATTTAAGTATGTATACTGGAAGAACAACCAGACTTATGTGCTAACCAAGGGGTGGAGTCGCTATGCCAAGGACAAGCACCTCCTCCAGAATAGAGATATCGTGACCTTCCAGCGTAGCACCCATGCTTCTTGGTAGCTGTACATCACCTTCCACTGCTGGCCATGCAATCTCCTTCCCTCAAACCAGTGGCTCTTGGTAGTTTTCCCCTTCCTGCGCAGGCAGGCAACTTTTCATCAGATTGTGACCAGTGGAATCACTTATTCCTCTCGCCTCCTTCCATTGAGAAAAGATCCATAATATTCAAGGTTTTCATACCATGGTTAGGCCAATCTGCCTCTGACTTCTTCAGTCCTTGGCCATTGATTAAATCTAAGTCAGATAAGAAGGATTCAGAGCAAACCATCTATCCAAATCTGCCAGTAAAAATTCTAATTCGTCCAGTTCTCTTTATCCTTAACGGTTTATGGTATTTGGTGTAAATTTATGTCCATTTGTTTCATCCACCGATGATGAGGAAAAAAGTATAATTATGTTAAAGCACTTGAGCAGTTGAAGCTGAAGTGAAAGGCAGGGGAAACTGTCAGGGTTTTAGGGGTGGACAAAGCTGCAGTGTTACAAAACTAAGTATGTTTCAGAAGACCCTTTTAGAAAATAGATAGAGGAATGTGACTGTATGAATCTATATTTGTGATTCATTTGATGTCTGGTACACGCAAATACATGTAGCAGTAGCTGAAATACTTGCTTTGAGTTTGGACGAATACCTTCTTTTTGGACTTGAAAATGTTGCTTTTTTTGCACCACAAAATCCTCTGAAAAGTTTTCTTCGATTGAGCTTGGTTACTTCTATCCAAATGTGTATTGTTTCTTTGGCTAGTTAAATACGACACTAACGGTACCCATTATACCCATCTTAGTTCTGTGTGTAACAGTGAATCTCCAGCGTGAGGATTTTTTGCATTTTGAAAAAAATGCGTAGTCGAACTGAACACTCTTCTTTCCCATTCTTTCAAAAGTGGGTCGAATACAAATTAGTTTTTTAAAATATCTGGCATTTACTAAGTGAAAGGTGACCACCCCTGTTGTTGTTTTTGGAAAGTCAAAAAGTATAAGATGGGTTTCTGTGGTGTAATTTTGTTGTCTGTTTGGTTCATACTTGTGTATGGTTTTTTAGTGTTTTGTTGTCTCTACTTTTATAGTTGGGATTCGATATTAATTTTATCTTAATAAAAATAATAAGATTTAAATGCACTCTTAGACTACATCTTCCTAGTGATGTTTTGGAAAATTATTGTATCTTCACCATTAATACATTGTTATGTTATAGAACATAATATTGTTTCATCATGTAATAAATCTATTACTTTGAAGAACTATTATAATTTTTTAAACATATCAAAATATTGACGAAGAGTTTCTTTTCTAGGTCTATTAAGGTTTATGCATAGTCAAATTTCTAATGTCAAATAAACTGATTTAATTTTGCATAAACTAAAATATTCAAATATATATTAATGTAAACAATTTCCAAATGATTTATAAAAATCAACTCCTTCAGTGAATGGGTAGAGATTTGTAAGGTACGGTTTGGAACTTATGTGAAAGATTACAGAGCAAATGGTAATTGGGTGGAATTGTGCAGTGTTAGTCAGGCTTTGGCTCCTATCCAATCTTCTCTGCTGGCAGTTAGACTTAGTTCTGAGCAGCTGGATGATCGTGTGGTTTGGATAGATGAACCCTCTGGCAATTTTTTAGTGTCTTCTGATTTTGCCAGGATTACTTCTTCTCTGGACTGTCATCCCTTCTAGTCTAAAGCTTGGTTCAAACATTTGACACCTAAAATTAATCTTCTTCTGGATCCTTCTCCAAAACAAGGTGCTCATGATTGATAACCTGTGTAAATGCAGATTTCAAATTCCTAATAGATGCTTTCTTTGTAAGATGGAGGTTGTTCAATCTGTGTCATTTATTCCTTCATTGCTCATTTGTTGCTTCTATCTGGGAAAAAATAATCAGGTTATGGCATCTTCCTTGGGTTTTCCCTTCATCCATTGAAGACTTCTTCACTCAATGGAAAGCCCCGACAAGAAATCCTATGCTCAAGCTTTTATGGGATTTATCTTTCCCTCATGTTACTTGGGGCCTCTGGAAAGAACACAACAATAGAATTTATAGGGATAAAGAAGCCTCTGTGGATATTGTCTTTAATAAAATTGTCAGACTCTTGAAGAAAAATTTCAATTCCTTGGTTTAGAAGGATAGCATGCCCATGAAAGTGGACCATTCGCTCTATGACCTAATTGTTGCTAAGGATTGGAACATAAGTTTAGAATTGTCAAGAACCTTAATGAAGGCCAAGAAGGACAAAGAGGGTGTTTGCTGGTCTTTTCTACCAAACGGTTGGATCAAAACTAACTTTGATGGTGTGGCTAAAGGTAATCTGGGGGCGGCGGGCTCTGGTGGAGTTATAAGGGATTCATTGGAGTGATGGCCTCTCCTCTTGATTCCCAAACAAATCATCTGGCGAAGGCTGCTAGAGATTTTCACATCATAAATTTAGCCCAAAGTCTTAACATTAAAAATCTGTGGCTTGAAGGAGATTCCAAAAACATAATCAACTGCCTCTATGGCAAGTCTCCTCCCTCGTGGACCATTAAATCGTGGGTTGAGGATGCAATATTGACTTTGGCTAAATTTGATAAAGTTAAAATATCACATGCTTATAGAGAAGCCAATGCTATTGCAGATTTTTTCGCTAATGAAAGAGTTAGGAGTAAAGATGTGCACACCTGGCTTAATATTAGCAATCTAAACTCTAATGTCTGTGCCCTATTAAATTATGATAAATCACATGGAAAAGTGACATGTTATCCCTTTAATGAGGACAGGTTGGATCTTTCACATCACAATCATTAGAGTGCATGGGATCGAGCCCAGTGGCTTAATTTGCAAGAAAGCTCTGCATGCTTTGTGGGTTCTTAGATTTGGCATGGCCAATTTTAGTAAAGCTTTCGATTGGGTCTACCCCACTGTGTCGGCTGAAATGGGAGGAGACAGAAAGCGAATTGAGCTAGATAGCTATGATACACACATGAAAATGCCAAGGCTTGGAGTAAGGTTAAAAGTGGAGGGTTGCTTCCTTTCATGGAGAAGCTCTATGGCTCTAACCAGGAGGTTATATACCTCTTTGTTAAAAATTGGAATAATGGAAACTTGACCTTGTTTGGTAGGAATGTGGAGCTCAGCGAAAATATTATCGCTGATGTTATGAGATTATCTACTGAAGGGAAGAAGTTCTTCAGGGACAGGGCTTTTTCTGATGAAGTTGTGATGAGGATGTAGCCCGAGACTTAGAAAAATAACCCACAAATAAGAGAATAATTTTATTATTCAGAAAATGGAACTTCTTACATGCAAAGGATCTCAAATTCCCAAGTTCTACAACACATGCAAGTTACAGAAAGCTACAGAATCACCATTTCGCAATATGCGAGCTTGTCCCCAAAAAGTTACCAAAAAATTAGAAACCCGCCCATAAATAGAGATCCTCTTTAGTTTGGAGCCAAAACAACATACAAATTTGAGTTTAGGTGGTTTGGCGCCAAAAAATTACAACTTGAAGTTCAAATTTCAAAAGAATATTTGCAATTGTATCTTCTAGAAAGTGCGCCAACTTCCTGGGGCCATAACTTTTGATCTGGGACTTCGATTTGCGAACCGTTTGAACCGTTGGAAAGGTCTTGAAGTCAATAACGCACATAAAATTTGCTACACCAATTTTGGCAAGTTTTGGGACCGATCCAGGAACTCTAAGTGCCTCAAATCTAACTCAGAAGATTTTCAGGTGCAAATCTGGGAAACTAAAACTGCAATATCTTTCAACCCATGAATATAAAATAAAAACCGTCAATTGAGAATTTCATTATGACGAAAAAGGTATCCAAAAATATAAAAATATTTAAAAACTGAGAAACTTGAAATTTAACTATTTTTAGGTTATCCAAGATTGCGCTTACACCACTGGATGCCCTTGCATCAGACACCCAGGGTAAATTGAGAAGTGACCCCATCACGTCTCAGATGGTGGAGGAAAACCCAAATGGTCGATCTCTACCTTAGGCAACAAGGATGAATCTTCAACAGGCCTTCCTTTCCATTTCACCAGATATTCTTCATACTGCCTGTTCCTGGTACTCCTTCCCACACAACTATCCAGGATTTCTTCAATCTCCTCCTTTTCTGAAGTAGGTGCTGGAATCTCACACTGTTCCATCGTTGGTACTTCCTCTACACCACCTTCATGATACTCTGTCAAATCTGAAATGTTGAACACAGGGGAAATGTTGAATCCATCTGACAACTCTACCTCATATTCATTCCCTGAATCATGCCTCTTCAAAATTTTATAGGGATTGAACTTCTTCATCTTCAATTTGTTATATGTTCCCACTGGAAACCTTTCTTTCCTCAAGTGGACCATCAGTTCATCACCAATTTGAAACTCCTTATACCTCCTCTTCTAATCTGCCTTAGCCTTATACTGCATATTCATCTTGTTAATATGTTCTCTTACCTTCTCATGTATATACTTGATGTGTTCTACAAAATCTTCGGCTTCAGCAATTATTTTCTTCTCCTGGTCCATCTTCCTCAATTTTGGAGCTGTTTTGGGGCTACCTCCATACACAATCTAGAATGGTGATCTACCAGTGGTTTTGTTGACAAAATTATTGTAAGAAATTTATGCCTGGGGTAAGAACAAGTCCCATACCTTGGGTTTATCTCCTACCAAACATCTCAGTAGGTTACCCAGACTCTTGTTAACTACCTCTGTCTACCCATCTATTTGTGAATGGTGTGCATAACTGAACATCAACTCTGTCTTTAGCTTCTTCCACAAGGTCCTCCAAAAGTACCCCACAAATTTGGTGTCACGATCTAAAACAATACTCTTTGGCAGACCATGTAGGCTCACCACCTCTTTGAAAAATAAGTCAACAATGTGGACTGGATCATGGATCTTCTGACATGGAACGAAATGTTCCATCTTCGAAAACCTATCAACCACCACAAAGACTGAATCATTCCCTCATTGTGTCCTTGGCAAACCAAGAACACAGTCCATACCTATATCCTCCCATGGCCTCTCTAGTATAGGTAAGGGCTGATATAAGCCTGTATTCTAGCTCACTCCTTTAGCCATGTGACATACCCTGCAGCTTTGTACAAACTTCTTCACATCCTGTGAAAACTGAGGCCAATAATAATGCTCACTAATAATGGCAATGGTCTTATCTCAACCAAAATGTCCTGCCATTCCTCCATTATGCTTCTCCTTTATTAGGTTCTCCCTCATGGAACTCCTCGGGATACACAATTGACTTCCCTTAAATAACATGCCATCCTGGATTATGAAATTCAACCACCTTGTCCTGTCCACTGTAACAGGTTCCTTGCAAGCTTTTCAAACCTCTGCGAAATTAGGATCTTCTGCATATAGTGTCTTAAGTTCATTGAACCCAACCACTTCAATCTACATCTTTGTCATCAATGTATGCCTCCTACTTAAAGAATTTGCAACCCTATTTAACTTCCCACTCCTATGTTTCAAAACAAAGGTATAACTATGCAAAAACTCTACCCATTTCATATGCCTATGATTTAATTTTCCCTGACTATTTAGGTACTGTGAGGCTTGATGATCAGTATATAGAACAAATTCCTTTGGCAACAAATAATGTCTCCATTTCTTTAATGCTTGACATATTGCATAAAATTCTTGATCATATATAGAATACTTTCTCTTGGAATCATTTAAATTTTCACTGAAATAGGCAATGGGCTTACCTTCTTGGCTCAACACTGCTCCAATGGCAGAACCACTGGCATCACAATCCACCTGAAACACCTTGTTGAAATTTGGGAGGACTAGAACAAGTTGCTCTGTCACCTTTTACTTCAACAGTTCAAAACTTTTTGCTGCTCCATTGCTCCACTTGAATTCTTTTCTATCCCCTCTCATTGTTTTAGTCAGGGGTCCACAAATACTACTGAAGTTGCTAATGAACTTTCTATAAAAACTAGCCAAACCATGGAAAGATATCACCTCGGTAGCAGTTCTTGGGGTAGGCCATTCCATAATAGCCTTCACCTTCTTTGGGTCCATCTTGAGACCTTCTATTGAGACAACAAACCCCAAGTACACTAACTCCCTCTTCACAAAACTGAACTTCTTCAAATTAATCAACAATTTCTCTTCTCTTAACTTCTCAAAGGCTCTCTGAATATGCATCAAATGCTCATCTAATGTCTTACTGAAAATCAAAATATCATCTAAATAAACAATAACAAAACTTCCCAAAAATTATTTTAGTACCTCGTTCATGAGCCGCATGAATGTGCTCGGTGCATTGGTTAGCCCAAAAGGCATGACTAACCACTCGTACAAGACCTCTTTGTTCTTGACGGCAGTCTTCTATTCATCTCCCTCTCGAATTTGGATCTGGTGATATCCACTCTTTAGATCAATCTTTGTGAAGTACTGAGCTCCACTCAAACAGTCCATCAGGTCATCCATCCTTGGCAGGGGAAATCTATACTTGATTGTTATAATGTTTATGGCTCAGGAATCTATACACATCCTCCACTCCCCATCCTTCTTTAGTGCTAGTATTGTAGGTACTGCACATGGACTCAAACTCTCTCGTATTAAACCATTTCTCAACAACTCTTGAACTTGTCTGTTCAACTCCTCATTTTCTATTGGAGTCATTCTATGAGCTGCCTTATTTGGCAAACTTGCTCCAGGAATCAAGTCAATCTGATGACTGATTTTCCTTGTTGGTGGTAAACCCTCAGGTACATTATTAGAAACAATATCCTAAAACTCATCCAACATCCTAGAAACTTCTTTTGGAACCTTCTCACTATCCTCCTTACTCACTCTAGGAATCAATGCTTAACACACACGCTCATGCTTCATACCTTCTAAGAATTTTCTTCCATCTACATAACAGATTCTAGCACTATTGCATACCTTTTCTTTAGTCTCCTTCAGGGGTTTCAACTTGTAATGAACCCCATCCTTTGTCAAGGAATAAGTGTTTGCGTGGCCATCATGTATAGCTCGGCTATCAAATTTCCACGACCTCCCCAACAACATGTGAAATGCATCCATGGGGATGATATCGGAGAGTACCTCATCATAGTAGCTTCTAATCTTGAACTTTACTAGGCACTGCTTATTGACCAAAACTTTGTAGTCTTTCTACAACTAGGCAATCTGATACAGATGCGGGTGCCTTTCCCTCTTCAGCTTCAACTTTGTGACCATCTCTTCTGACATTAGATTATCAATGCTCCCACCATCAGTAATGACATCATAACATTTTTCTTCACACTTGTACCTTGTGCGAAATAGATTCTTCCTCTGTTTTGGTTCCTTTTCCTCATTCACCAGGGCTCTCCTAATCACTAGGGCTTCTCCCCTTTTAGCATCATCTAAATGTTTAGATTGGGCCTCCTCATCTGCATGCGCAACCCTTCCATGACCTTTTGGCCTTTTGTATACCCTTCCTTGGTGTTGTGGACATTCATAAGCTTGATGCCCTTCTTCACCACACTGGAAACACATTCTTTTGAAACCACCTCTTCCAGATCCTTGTCCATATATCCCTCGTCCTCTACCACTTTGATCACCACTATTTTGATCACGAGGGTGGTAGAAGTTGTCATTCCCTTGGCTTCAACTGGTACCCACATCTTCACTTTTCTTTTCAACATCATTTCGGCTTCCTAAAGGTCTTCCACTGCCCCTTCCACTTTGACCTTCTCGTCCTTTTTGCTTGCCATCAAATCTTTTGTTCAACTTCTCTTCCACCTTCAGAGCGAACTGATACACATCCTCAATGGTGGTCATTCTGACTAGGCTTAACTCCTCCTAAATGCTCAGTCGGGACCCATTAAGATATCAGGCTACCTTCTCCTTATTCTTTCATAGATCTGCTTCCTTGCTTCAACCCTTGCAATTTCTTCAACAGATCTAACTCGTAGTCCACTGGTATGAATTGCTTCTTCAGTTTCTCTACCATGCGATCCCATCTAGTGATATTTACTTTTCCTCTTTGATTTCTTTCCAACTGGACCTCTTTCCACCAAATACCGGCATGGCCCTTTAGCTTCATTTTCACAAACTTAACCCGATATGGGTCCTCTATTTCCTCATACACAAAATATTCTTCTAGCTCATTGATCGAGTCGATCAACTCTTCTGGGTTCAGACTTCTGGAATAACTGGGGACTTCTACTCTAGGTCTTTTCTCAATCTTTGAAATGGCCCTTATTAGCCGCATTTGGTCTTGATCAATTGCTTCTTCTTCCTCTTCTACATCTGAACCTTCTTCCTCTCCTTCATCCTCACTTTCCTCCCTTGGGTTTAACCCTCTTCTCAACTACTCTTGTAACACATCAATCTGTCTCTGGAGGGCTTCCAGTGCATCTCTTCCACTAGCATTTCTGCTGCCTCGACCACCTTTGGCACCACCATGCCTACCAGACATCACTCTTGGAGGCATCTTTCTTGACCTCGACCCACAACCACTGTCTTGGTGCAAACTACCTCACGATCAGTGATCTATCCACACGCTCAAGAAAACCTTGCTTTGATACCACTTGATGAGGGTACAGCCCAAGACTTAGAAAAATAACCCACAAACAAGAGAATAATTTTATTATTCAGAAAATGGAACTTCTTACATGCAGAGGATCTCAAATCCCCAAGTTCTACAACACATGCAAGTTATAGAAAGCTATAGAATCACCCTTTCACAATATGCGAGCTTGTCTCCAAAAAGTTACCCAAAAATTAGAAACCCACCCATAAATAGAGCTCCTCTTTAGTTTGAAGCCAAAACAACATTCAAATTTGAGTTTAGGAAATTTGGCGCTGAAAAATTACAACATGAAGTTCAAATTTCAAAAGAACATTTGCAATTGTATCTTCTAGAAAGTGCACCAACTTCCCGAGGCCATAACTTTTGATCCGGGACTCCGATTTGCGAATTGTTTGAACCGTTGGAAAGGTCTCAAAGTCAATAATGCACTCAAAATATACTATGCCGATTTTAGCAAGTTTTGGGGCTGATATGGAAATCTAAGTGCCTCAAATCTAACTCAGAAGATTTTCAAGTGCAAATCTTGGAAACTAAAACTGTAATATCTTTCAACCTAGGAATAGAAAATAAAAACCTTAAATTGGGAATTTCATTATGACAAAAAGGGTATCAAAAAATGTAAAAACATCTAAAAACTAAGAAACTTGAAATTTAACTATTTTTGGGTGATGCAAGATTGCCCTTACACCACTGGATGCTCCTGCATCAAGTTGTGATTAGATTTCCTAAAAAGGACAAAGAAAGGCTAAGTCTGGTTAAAATTGCAAACAACTACTTTGATGCAGACACCATTAAGGTCATTTGGAGAAAGGTTTTGCAGGTCATCATGGAGTACATTACGACAGACGGGCACTTTACCAGAATCTATGGCTACCACTTTGCTCTTATCAACCACTTCCGATACAAGGTTAGGGTCTCTCTCCCCTACTATCTTTTATGTTCCTTGAAGAAAAGATTGGAGAATAATAAGAAAAACCTTAAAAGATTCCCCAGCCTGCACACTAGGTTAATAAGGTTGATTGTTGAAAACTTCCAAAAAATTCCTGCCCCTGCTATCCTAGAAACTATCCCTGATATTGAGAGTGACGACACTGAGCCCAGTGGCTCAGAGTATCTGCCTAACTCTTGTCCGGCTAGAAAAGCCCTTAGCATGCACGCTGTCCCTTCTGGGAACAAAAACCCTACTCCCCTCTCTGGTAAAACTCATGCTGAGCTTGAGCCTGATAGCCCCTCCCTTAAGAATAGTTCTATTGATAAGAAACCCCAGGCCAAAAGCCTTATTTCCTACTCTGAAGAATCCTCTGAGTCAGAGGAGTTTGATGCCAACAAAACTGAGCTTTGCACTGAACCTCTGCTGGATAAACATGCTAATGATGACTCCCCTGTTATTCCTAACCCTGAGAAAACTTGTCCTATTACTGGAAAAGAGCCCTCTCTGGATATTCTGAACCTTTCCAAAACCAATTTTGGGTCTCACTTCAAAATATTGGAATAGACTTTTATTGAAATTAATGAGTTGAAAAAAAAAATTGGGCCCTTCAAAGCAAGATTGAAGAGCTGGGTGCTAAGATTGCAAAGATTGAAAAGAAAGATGTGGATCACAGTAACAAAAATATAGACTCCAAGGTTGAGAACATAAGGAATACCATCAAAACTATTGCTAAGCAAAACAACTGAATGGCAAGACACAATGCCATTATCATTAACACGATGACTGAAAAGCTAGATAAAGCCCAACAGGGATCTCTGGTGGTGGATCTAGAGGAAACAAAGGAAAAATGCCAGGATACGGATGTGGGCATTTCCAAAAGAACCAGAGCCAATCTGAAGCACAAGGTCCCCCCTACTTAGAAGATGATTCAAATTTTTAGAAAGGGAGTCAATGATATGCAAAATCTGGAGGTGGAGACGGAGTTTGTCCTCAAGACTCTGAATTAACGACTGGGGTTTTTGGTGCTTATTTTGTTGTTCCTTTTGGTTTGACCTTTTTGGTCTTTTTTGTTTGGTTGCTGCTGATCTTTTCTCAGGCTGCTAGTCTTTTTGGTTGGACTTTTGTGTCCTCTTTTTTATTTTGTAAATGTTGTGGTTTCGGGTCCCTGTAAAACTCATTTTACCCCTTTTATCAAAAACAATTTCCAAATAATTATGTTTAATTATGAGCTCTAAGTATGAAAAAATTATTCCTACCCTTAATCATTTAGTGGCTTATGACCTAAATTTACAAATTGTTATACCTAAACAATAATGCATTAATCCTAAATCCTTTCATTTAACATTGTTGCATCTAGTATAACAAAATGATTATATATAAATTATTTCATCTAAGGTATATTAACAAGATTAAGAGCACTTCAAAGCATTATGAGCATTGGGAAAAATGTTGAGGAGATTAATGACAACTGCCAGGAGGAGATGCAGGGAAATATGGATGCAACAATATTTATTTTGGGTAGCAAAGTTTCTCACTTTGAGGACTCTTTGGTCAGATTTCTTTTTATCACTAAAGACCTAATGGAAATTTCTATGACGTCTATTGATTATCTATAGGATCACAATAAGAACTTTAGGTTCGAAGAGAAGAGGCACAAAGCAAAAAAAATATAAAAAAATCATGAGGAAAAAAAGCGAGGGAATTACTATGGACTGTAAGTGGAATGGAAGATTGAACTTGGTCATGAATGAGTGGAACACTCTTATGAACCTCAACAAGATGATGCCAAATTAATCTATTGCGCCCCTTTTGTCATTTGTTCTAGCTATGCTCTGTTGTTTTCATCGTTTTGGGGCTGCGTTGGTGCAACAACTTGTAATGTTATTGAAATTCTTAGTTTTGTTGTTATAACTTGGATTTTGGACACTTTTCCCACCTTATCTAGTAAAAAAAATTATATATAAAATAATTTATCTATATACTTATTACAAGTTTTGACTTAGAGAGTGGAATTTTTATTTCCATTGAAATTATGTTTTTGAAGGCACTTATATTCTTCCTCTTAAAATATTTGCAGAGATTGATTAAGTAGATTCAAATTGTAAGAATTATAATTTTATTTTACATTTTTTGCTCATTGCTTGTGTGCAAATACTTTTTTAGTAATTATTATTCATTTAGAACCTATCCATCTTTCCCTTTGTGATATTATAGATATAGTTATGTATCTTCACCATTGGAACATCCTACTATGGTATAAAAAATAACGTTGTTTCATCATGTTTGAAATCTATTATCCTAGGAAGAATTATTATAATTTTTAAAACATTTTGAAAATTTTAATTAGGAGTGTTTGAATTCTAGGTTTGTTATGCTTTATGCATAATCGTATTCCTAGCCTACAATAAACCCAAGTTAATTTTGAATTACATGAATTGAAATATTCAAACATACATTCATGCAAATAACTATGAAATAACTATATTTAGTTATATATTCTAAGTGTGAAAAGATTAATCTTTCCCTTAATCATTAATTATATTTGACTTAAAAACTTGTAAACATTTATACCTAAGAAATATTTCATTAATGCCAATTTTTTTCACTTAACATTGAGGCTGTTAAATTATCTAGTATATTAACAAGATTATACATAATTCAACTTATTTTTCTAGAGGGTACATATATTCTTCTTTTTAGTACACCTTTAGGTATATATTGTGTACATTCTCATTTTCATTTAAATTGTAAACATTGTGTTTCTAATATTTTATCTATTAATGATTTAAAATTTTAAAAGTTTCTTATTTAACATTTATTTATTAAATGTTAAATAACCCAAGTCAAGCAGGTGGGGGTGGGTTCATCCATGATCATAATGGGAAAATGATTCTAGCATATGTGGTAAATATTGGCATCCAATCTTTTAGCTTTGCTAAGGTGGTGGCGATGTTCTACGGTATTCGGATTGCCACAAATGCTAGCTTTTCCAACTTGGACATTGAGGGTGACTCTAAAAACACCATTATTTTCTTGACAGGGAAGGTTAAACCCTATTGGTCCCTCTAATACCCCATCCTATTAGCTTTCAATCTCATGATTTCTCTTAGGAATAGCATATCTTCTCATGTGTTTAGAAACAGACACAAAGTATCAAATACGCTAGCTAACCTTGGTGCTTTTACTCCAAATTTAGTTATCTAGAATAATATCTCTCATATCCTTGGGAATGTTTGAAAATTAATTTAAATTGATGTCAAAATACTACAGGAAAGAGATTGAGTTGGATCTACCATCAACCCCCTTTGTTATTTTCCCTGATTTATAATTATGGAAAATTAATCTCTCTAAGCATTATTTTTACAAGCCTTTTTATCCTTGGCTCTGTTATTCTTCTTAACATTTCTATATAACTATTTCTCTTGTTTGTATGTATGCACATTTTTCCATGAAGGGTGAGTTGATCTAGGATGAACTTGCTAATTATGAGATGTGGAACTAGGATAAGAAGGTTTGGCCTATTATTCAATAAGGCAAGCTGGCCTCATTCATGGATGGCATGAAGGGGCATGACTCTAAATTGTCTATTGAGTTTGCTAAATCTTGGAAGGATGACACTATCACCATTGGCAGGTGCTCCTTCATTGCAAATGCTATGTTGATTGCAGAGGTGATAGACTTTCATTGGACAATGCTTGCATCCCTCAAAAGCCTAAAGGGCACTACTAGAAAGATATGGAGAGGTTTCTAAAAGATGGGGAAAAGGTTAACAAACTTCAAAATAGATACAACAGGGTTGAGGTTCTTGGAGTGTGGAGGAAAATTACTGAGGTGTTGTAGACACTCAAATAATTCTTATATTATGCATATAAATCTGATTAATTATCACCAAATTCTTCTATTAATCAAATAAAGAAATTTATTAGATTAATTCACAAATGTTCATCATATTGATTTAAATAAATCAATTTATTTAATCAAAACTCTAAAGTCCTCTCATCTTATTTAATAAATCAAATTGTTTAAATCAAATGTCAAATACCCTAATTCCTTCAAGTTAATTAAGTTTTGATTAATTAACTCCTAATCCTAATTACCCATTCTCTAAATTTTGACTCAACGTTGGTCAAACCCAACCCCTGATTAACTAACCCACTTGCACATGAAAACAATTCTTTTAATTAACTAATTACCTTATTTTTCCTCACAAAAGCACATGCTTTGGGAATATTCCTTCAATAACTACATTTATTTGACTTTCTTATGACATACATTAACTTCTCTTACATCTCAACCACACACATTAATCTCTCTTCCATCCTCACCCACATTTTCTTACATCTCCAACCACATGCATTTTTTTATTCTTACATCCTTTAAAATCCTCAACCATATGCATTTATTCCTCTTACATCCTCTTTACTTGCACATTCCCCAAAATATGCTCTACCTTCATCCAATAGACTTGTGACAAGTGTCACAATCTCATTGGCTCTCCTTTAGTCCCACATTCCTTCAATCTCTCCAACCTTCAACTCTTCAACCCTATAAATAGAAGCATTCTATTCACAATATAGATCCACAATCATATGCACAATCTTAGCATTCTCACTATAAGCATATTCATCTTTGCATCTTCATCACATTGGAATTTTATCAAGGGGGTATGAAAGGGAATCCTTTCCACATCAAAGGAGCACCACTCCCACTATGGGATAGAGTTTGGTCTTGCTTTCATATGCTTTCATTTAACTATTTTTTTTTCTTATTTTCTTGTTGCATATCTAGCATGATTAAATATCTCATAGGGATGATCTATTTGCTTTGCTTAGTTTGAATAACAATGCTAATGATTGTTTTTTTGAGAAAGTGTAGAAATCCATCCACATTTTGGTGCCCACCATTCCATTTGAAAGCTTGTGGTGTTTAATTTTTATTAGAAACCTGCTAATAGAAAATTTGTGTTGTAAGGCAAGGCCATTTTCCACCATCTGCACTATCGTACTTCGTTCATTGCATGAAAAAATAGAAATGATTGTTGAACCTTCCCGACAAAATTTCAGAGAATCCTTGGCATGAATATTTGGTTGGATTCATTCATATTTTTTGCTCAATTTCATGGGTGGTTTTTTTATGGTTATTAATCTCTATCACTCTCTATCTAATATTATGATCATATTGGTTTAACTGTGGGTACCTAGATTTTTTTTCTATTGATACCAACAACATATATTTGGCCTTCTCTGCTAAAATAAATATTTATGTTATAAACTTGATGTTTTGGTTTCTTTGCACCACTGCATACACTTATTGTAGTAGTAGCCCGACAGGACATGCATCAATCAGATCTATACTAGAGGTATCTATCATCATTGTGAATGAGTTTTTGTGATTGGAAATTGAGTTTCCCACCCCTTTTGATAGGTTTGTTTGGTAAGCTTTTTTAAATGGATTGAACATGGATTAGAGATCTCCCTTATAAAGACTAGCACATGATAGTGTATGACCTTGCATTGTTTTATTTTTCTGATCTTTGAAAACCCATCCATATGCTGACAATGACATAATGAAATGCCTCCAAAGTTGTGTAAGTAGGGGAAAAATAAAGCATATAAGATCACTTATATTTGATTTTATTGACTAAAACTGATAGCATAGAAGATCATATGTATAAGTGATTTGTTATTTTTTTTACAAGTTTGGCATGTGTGGTGATCACATGCTTGAGTCTCCTAGCATTTTTCTCTCAAATTTTGTGTATGGATTGAGATAGGGAAAGCTCTTAAATTGAATATTTCTTCTTTAACTACGTGAAATTGAGAGTTGTTGGTTTGTTTACTTTTATGGGGTCATATTTCATGGCATCTTTACCTAGACATCTTTCTATGGCATGCATTAGATCAATATTTCTTTCGCACATTGAATTATCCTTTTCTTTAGATGTCATGTCAAATAGTTTAGTGCCTTGTTGAGGCATCATGTCAAATAGTAATGTTCCTTTTCTATGCTTCTAAAATTTGAATGCATCTCTAACTGAGATTTGGAAAATATGTTGAATACATTTAAATCTATCTTGTTGTCATGCATCTTGTTTGAGGCGTCATGTCAAACAGTTTTGCACCACCTATTTTCTTGTTGAGGCATCTTTTTTATATTAAGGTGGCTTTCCAGTGCTTGATCAACATCATTTTCACACTCTTTCATCGATTCCAAGATTAATTTCCTATACAATAAAGAGATAGTGCCTATTTGATCGTCAGCTCCCAAATCCTTGTCCTATACTCCACAATGGCTCCTTTGCTAGTTCTAGTATGATATAGTGTCTCTTTTTCTATAGTTGTGACTCCCTCAAATAGTTGTGATTAGGTATTAAATATGTAATAAATATTTTTTTAAAGCTTTCAAGTGATAGGAAATGATAAAACTACATTATGGAAAAATTTGGATGTACATGACTAGAATTATTATAAAAGCTGAAATATATAACTAGAGGGTGCTTACTCTGTGAAGTTTTATCATATGTTTAACGCATACAGATGACTTATCTTTCCTCTAAACAAGTGAATAATGGTTGCTAGTTTTTTTTTCTAGAGTCAAGGAGAACTATGCGTTTGAGCTCTTTAATGCATGAACCAACACTTTTTTGCACAAGTATTCCATGATAAAGAAAGCAAATGGCCCAATTCTATTTTTTTTTGTATTGTATTTCAGTATTAATAAATACATAGACAATATCATTCTTATTGTGTTCATCGACACTAATCATGCTATCCCATGCATCATCTATATAACAAACCACCATGTCTAAAAAAGACTAGTCCTACTAGTACTCGTAGCTTGACATCACAAGGGACACCTACCTTTCTTGTTTGTGATTTTGTTAAAAAGAATAGGAGGTTAAAGAAAGGACGAGAAGATGGATGTATGAAATCAGATGGCATTACTATGTTAGTTTTCAAGAGGTGTTGGGGAGAGATCATACAACTTCTTGGGGGTTTTCATAAAAAATCTAATTTTTTTAGTACTCTAACCATTGTTTGTTTTTTACAGAGACATTGCATGACAAGGGTAACTTTTTTTAATGCATTTATTCATTGATTCCTTGAAATAAATCTTATTTTTGATAGCTTTGTAATGTTTGTAGGTTTACATCAATTTGGGTTTAAAATCAATCATTTTCTTGATTTTTCAGAGTTGGACTAAAATTGAACATTAGGAACTTACTAGACTTTACTTTTGGGCTAAAATTGAACAAGACAAACTCACATTTATCTTGGTGCTTTAAAACGAATCCATCTTTACTTTGAGATTAAAAAGAACATGTGTTTTTCTTATTTTATGATTTTTTTCAATCCTTGTCACTTGAATGTATATGCACTTCTCTCGCACCACTCGACGATCTTGAGAATCAAAAGCATTCCATTGAAATTGGTTGCCTAAAATCACCCACATATTTTGATTTGGATTTAAAATTAAACCCTCATGCTAGTGTGAATGAAAGGCATTGTGTGTGTTCCCTCCTAGCACTTTACACAATCTGGGCGATCGAACTACAAATTTACTTCTTCACTTTTATTTATCTTTAGAGGGCCTGGCTCCCCACTTCAAAATGAGGGAATGACCCAAGTGGTAATGATCTAAATCCAAGCTCTTATGAGCTGCTATATAAATATGTGGTTTCTATGAAAGTTGTGATCAATGGGAAGTGATACATGACAGCTCTCCCCTAGTATCTTTATGATGAAAATTTCCCTTTTCTAAGGGTTGGGAGACCTCTTAAGGGAGTTTATCATAGTATCTCCTAAACTGGATTTCCTTACTACTACCCTTTATTTAAAGACCAAAATCCTTGATACTTGTTGGTGCAAGAATGGTCGTTCTGAAGCTGCCCCACATTTGTACTATTCAAAGTAGAAATAGAAAAATCCTTAAGGTCTCTAGATCTTCAAGATTTTGAGATTTGGTGGTCCCAAGAAGTGTGTGCCAAGTAAGGGGGAGCTAGTGTTGCTAAATCTCTAGCTTTTTGCTTTGTCTTAGTGTTTGGAGAAATCTGAGTTGGGACTCAACAAGTATATCCATTTCTAACCTAGGGTTGTGCAATTTGTGAGTCAGTAAAATACATTTCTTGGATCCTAAACTTTGAAACAAACATTAAACAAATCATCAAAATTTTAGACCCTTTGGAAAGAGTGAATATCTTTGAAGGGTCGAATTATTACTGCTTGTCCTAGGGATTTTATCCTTAGAGGCTTCTAAATATTTGGCCTCATATTTTAATTTATTCTCTCCAAAGTCAACCTAGGAAAACTATAGCCTTGATTCTTTGATTTTCCAATAATGGACCATGTGGAATGAAAAAGGGTTAAGACATAGACATTTAGTTTGAAATTTAAACAAGAGGTGTTGATGTGGTAAAAATAATCCACTTAATTAAGATAAAAGACAATTGAACCCCACATATGTGGTTGTACCCATGATTTCCCACAAATTCAAAGTTCCAAAATCAAGGTCCACTAATCGTCATAAGAATCTTAGTCCAAATGCTCTCAAGAAACACCTTTTATCACTTCACGAAACTAGAGATAGGTTGGTATACAAATCTTACAAATGTGCTTCAAGGAATAGCCCAAACTTTTATTTCTTCTATTACTATCAAAATCCTAGTCTTTTCCAACATTTTGAATTTCTCACATGATCATTAAGTCTTTAGGACTTGAAGGCTTTTGAGGTGTAGCATGTTCTTCAACACCTTGGTCTTGTAAACAAAGTCTTTCTAGGTCCATCTAGGATCAAACCACCACCTTCATTTGTCACATCATTTGTCAAATACCATCTCACAAAAAACTTTTAGAACCTTGGAAAAATAATTTGTGCTATACTTTTGGTATATCCTTCAATCAAAATCAAAATCACTTTGCTTGGCTAAGTGTGTGGGGATGAATCCTTTCTCACCCATTTAATTAAATTATCATCCCATTTGGACAACTTTACCCCAAGATAACATCTAACATCTTGGGATCTACAAGTCCATTATCCAAATCAAACCAAATAAAAATTGAAATTCAAAAATCCTAAAGTCTAGTATTCCTCCAAATTTCTCAAAAGTTTAAACATCCATATCATCCACCCTTCGCTTATCACATCATCATCATTTGATCCTTAAACATCCTAGACTTGCTTTTTATATCTAAAGTTTATATCAACCAAAGGAGTTAGAGGTTTACCTCCCATATTCCTAAAATTTGATCCTAATTTTATGGTGCAAAAAAGATAACAACAAAAGAAGATCATGGAGAAAAACAAAAAAACGTCAACCTCAAGTGATTTAAGTCAAACAGAAATAGAATTCAATCCTAGGATATCCATTGACCTTCCACTCAATCCTCCTCAAATACATCAAGATCCTCAACAAGGAGGTTTCCAAGTGGATGATGTCACCAAAAACTTCCAAGGAATGTCCCAAGATGAAATAATTGAACTAGTACTAAAACATAGATTTTTGGGACCCTATGGACTACTCTTGCACTTCTAGGGTTTTTCACCTAAAAGGAGAGAGATAGGGCCAAAAATGCTTATGTATCACTCAAATTAGGATGTGTGTGATGTGATGTGATGTAAAAAAAAGTTAAATAAATGCAATAGATTAATCTAGGTGACTGAAAATGAATGCAAAAGTGTAATTACAATAATGTTTGAAAACACATTGTGATATGCAAACAACTATGTAAATGAAGAAATTATGCAAAACATAAAGTACAGGTATGAATTTGAGTGCACCTGGGTGAAATGTGAGATTTGTGGAATGTTTTGGATGCTGATGAAATTTACTAATTTTTCACAGTGGGACTCATTCGCCCAGGGTGGAAAATCAGTCCACCTACTGGTGAAAAACTACTAGGAGCTAAGTTATGTCTATTGGGATTTGAAATATGACAAAACTCAAGTGTCCAATCCTAAGGTGGGACTCATTCACCATAGGTGGTGAATCAATCCCCTTCCAATTTTTTGAAAAATCAGGAGACAACTTTGCAATACCAGATCTGAGAATGTTTGCTTGTTGGGTTGCCGAAGTCAAATCTATAGAAAATAGACAAATAACTCTCTCCAAGCTTGATTTTGACTTAAGTTGACTTGAAGCACCTAGTTGACTTGGAAATCACTCTTCAACACCTAATAACCTGTCAAATCTGCAAACAAAATGGCCGCAAACAAACAAGCAAAAGGGGAAACATTATTAGGGGTTAGTGAATAGGGGTTTTCCTTGGTCAAACCCCACTTTTGGTAATTAAACCCTTGAAAAGACAATATAATGAAATAGAAAAATAAACTAATAACATGCAAGTGCTATCAACTCACCTAACTCTTGATGATGCAAGTCTAAAGTAATGTCAATGGCAACTTTAAAGTGCTTGAAAACTGCTTGAATTATTAATGTAAAATGCTTGAATTATTGAAATGTAGAATTGAATGCTTGAATGAGTGAGGAGATTGTAGGAGATGTAAAATGAACACTTATTTATACAATTCTTGTGCCTTAGTATCCGTTCATACCTCATCACATGCCGACATCAAGTGATTTTGAATAAAATCCCGAAAGGAAATTTGAAATATTTTGAATTTGGGGCCAAAGGGGACTCATTTGCCACCCATGGTGAATAGGTCCCACCTAGGACCTAAAAACATGTGTTGGGAAATATGTTGTGTTTAATGTTTTTTGTCAGGATAACATTTAAAAATACACTTAATTAAGTCATATGAGGGCATAAAGGGACAAAATAAAGCATGAGAAGGGTGTAAATAGTGAAAATATGCCTAGAAGAGCATGAAAGCTTGTTACAAGACTTTACAAGATTTCAAAATAGGGCTTGTTGATGCGTGAAAAGGTGATTTTTAGGTGAATTGCATTAAATAGAGTCTAGAAGAATGTAGAATTGTCTTACAACACTTCACAACACCTTCACAACACGTCATTATTTGAGTGTTAATACCTAAATAATCATTTTCAAGCCATGATACAACAAAAAATCAAAGCATCATAGTTCCAACACCATGAAACAAGACCTAAAAGGCTATGAAAATGACAAGGGACAATTTTTCTACAACACATTTAGCCCCCACTTTAGTGAGAGTATGAACTTGCTTCAAACTCACACTAAAGTAGCCATGAACATTGAGGGGAGGGTTCAAATGCACTTACGTTAGCAAGATGGAATAACAATGATCAAGAGGGATGATCAAGCCCCCAGGATGAAGATCCCATGGAAAACTAGACGTAAGAACAAAGGAACACACAAGTGTTGAGATGAATTGGATGAAGAAGAGAATGTGCACTCACTTTGGGGCCATGAAACTTTAGGCTGTTTGCAGGGTGAGAAGGTCCAACTGTATACTCACTTTGGGGCCACGAAACTAGTTTTTTGTGGGGTGATAAAGCCAAAAAAAAAGAAGTAAGATACATATGCTAGTTGGTATGCACTCATAAAACACAAAGGTGGCTATGGGGAACATTTATGTCACTAGGTGGGCTTCCCACTCAACCATGCCAAAGTTATACCAATTTGATAACTTTAAAAAGGCACCACAAAGTAAAAGGAATTTTTATGAATAAAAAAGCAAAGGGTACCATAGGCATGCAAGTTGTGTTATGCAAGGTGGAAAAAAGAAATGCAAAATGTAAAAATGCAAAACATAAAATGTAAAATGTGAAAAGATGTTCAAATGAGTCTTGTTCAGTTTATGTAAGTCAGTCACTTAGGGAACATTGTATCTAATGTCTCCAAGAAAGGACCAATCAAAGAATAGTATATTCACAACTTAGGGGATACAGTGCGTCGCATCAGGCCACCAAGAGGAATGTAATATGTTGAGATAGATCACTTTTATGAAGGACATCACACCCACCCAATGGCATCCACAAAGTGACGAACACATCATGCAAATGAATTATGGTAATTTATGCCCCCCACTTTAAAGGAATCGCCACACATTGGTCTGTGAGCAATTACTTTAAAGTAGAGAAGAAAAGAAAATACAAAAAGAAAACAAGACATGAGAGCCAACCTGGAAAGCCCTATGCCAAGTCATATGTTTCGAAGTTAGGCTTCGTCATGTCAAGGAAAATAAAATAAAATTAAAACAAAGAAAGGGAGTTTCCCCCTAGAAAGGAAAATACGCCAAACAGATAAGGGATCTATGGATTTGGGGTTAGTATGTTTGTTGCTGCAATGTTTTTATATGAAAGAGCTTAGAACTGTCATCATTCCCTGAATACATAGAACGAGAAGAATGACACAAAAAGAGCGAAAACAAAGGAAAACAAAAGAATGTTTTGGGTCAACATGGAAGAGACATTGCGGTCTCGATGCTTTGCATCATCCCCAAAAGGAAAACACAAGTGAAAAGAACGAAAAGGAAAAAGGTGAAAGAAAATGAAAAAGATTTTGGGTCAAAATGAAGGAGACATTTTAGTCTCAATGCCTTGCCTCATCCCTAAAAGGAAAACACAAAACAAAAAGGAAAAAAATACAAGGACCTTGTGGGTCAACATGGAAGAGACATAGGGTGTCTCTATGCTTTGCGTCATCCCCAAAAGGAAAACACAAAACAAAAAGAGAAAAAGACAAGGACCTTTTGGGTCAATATGGAAGAGACATAGGGCATCTCTATGGTTTGTCATCCCCAAAAGGAGAACACAAAACAAAAGCAAGACAAGGACCTTTTGGGTCAACATGGAAGAGACATAGGGCATCTCTATGCTTTGCGTCATCCCCAAAAGGAGAACACAAAAAAAAAGGAAAAAAAGACAAGGACCTTGTGGGTCAACATGGAAGAGACATAGGGCATCTCTATGCTTTGCGTCATCCCCAAAAGGAGTCTAACACAAAAAAAAAAAGAGAAAAAGACAAGGACCTTTTGGGTCAACATGGAAGAGACATAGGGTGTCTCTATGCTTTGCGTCATCCCAAAAAGAACACAACACAAAAGTGAAAAAGATAAGGACCTTTTGGGTCAACATCGAAGAGACATAGGGGATCTCTATGCTTTGCATCATCCCCAAAAGGAGAACACAAAACAAAAGTGAAAAATATAATGCACGACATATAGAAGAATAGAGGTACAAATAGAAGAATTGTACAAAGAGAGAGAACATCAAATGCATGATACAGGGGAACACAATACACATAAAAGGAAAATAAAAAAGAGAAAAGTAAAAAAGTTGGCTAGAGGTATGTGTAGGATCATGATGGGCCAAAAAGTGGCAATATGATGGGTATGTGTAGGGTATGTGGTTGACGAATTTTTTTTAATCCAAAATTGATGAAACAAAAAGGATTTTTAAAGTAGATTCTCAGCTTTCCACCAATATTAATTATACTTTACTTTGAATTTAATAAATAATTATTATTCATTTTCTATTTGAATTACGACTAAATTCTTGATTGATAGGTTGATTGAAAACATCTATAACTTTCAAACGATATCACATTTTTTTGAATTTGAAACATGTGTCACATTCTATGCTTCGCATGTACTATAGGATTAAAAAAAAAAAAATAATTTCATCAAGTTTTGACCAAGTTAAGGTGGTTAGACATATGAGTTTTTTATATTTTTTAAAAGTTGTAATAATAAATTCATAATTAATTATTTACTTGGAAAAAAATTACAAAAAATATGCATCACATCCAAACATGAGTCCTCTACTTACATATAAAATATTCTAAAAATATTATCATTTTATTGTGGTTAGGGGGTCGGATAGACACCTACTTCTTATTTTCCCGAATTTAAGTAATACTTGCATTGAAATTTCAAATTTTCACCAAATAGATTTTCTTTAAAAAACCTAGTAGTTTAGAAACTACATTCAATTTGCTATAGATTCTATTCTTACATATTTTTCAAATAATATAGATAACTTATTCAAATTTTTATGTCAAGTTTCCTAGCTCTGATTTTTCTGAATTTTTTGCCACTTAACGGACTGATTTTTCCATGATGATCCTGCACATACCCTTAGGCGAATGCAAGTCAACCATCTAATAGGTCATCGGCCTCCCAATCATGTTCATTTTAATGCGAGGGCAATTAACTGTCCAAAGGAATAATTACAAGCACTGAAGCAGGAGTTGCACCAGGTTCTTCACTTGGTGGAGAGGATGTATCATTTAAGCTCATTGTGGATGAAAATTAATAATTTAAATCGTTATGTGCTTCTTCATCGATTTTGGAAATTTTCATAGCGTCATCACCATCACCTTCATTATCAAGATCAATGACAATAGGAGGACGAAGGGTGATTTCTAAGGATGGATGGATCAAAAGTGAAGGTTGATGGATTGGTTTAATTTTCTACGATTGTTGTACTGCACTATTTTTTGGTGGGTTAGGAGAAGGAGGGTGGTCATATATTACTTCTATCAAAGTTAAAGGTTCATTGGCATTATTGTCTACTATGTGAGATTGACAAGCATGGAGATGACAACGATGCCTTCATTCCCTGGCACCGTGGTTCCATTTAATTCTATTTTGGAGTTGTTGAGGTGTAAGAGCGGATTGAGTCATCATAGGCTCTTGTACTTCCAAAGAGGGAAGAACAAAAGAAACTGAAGAGGAGGGATCAACCACTTTCTCTTTTTCTTTGTAAACTTGTTTAAGGCGAGGAGGCTGAGTAGGGATTGTTTCATATTCCCTTGGTTGTTTAAACGATGGTGGGAAAATCTAAAGTTGTGATTGTTTAGGAGGTTGTATGGTTTGCTCAATGTCAGACTCAGGTTGAAGCATGGTTTCATCTATGATAGGAGGTGCAAAGGTTGTCGGGGATAAGTTCCTAAGGGACAATTCGACTATCTTTTTGGCTTTAAACTTTTCATAGGCTATGAGAAAGAAGTCTTTTGTAACACCCCTCCATTTTGGCTCTTTGATCGGAAGTGTTTTCCTTGTAATGGTTGTGTTTGATTATGCTTTGACTTTGGAACTTGGTTGCTTTTGACCACTATCTGTTAAACAATGTGAATGATATATTTCGATGTGATGTTATCCTAATGTTACCCCTATGGCATGTTTTGGATTAACTTAGAAGATATCTGATTTAACGATGTTCTATGATGTTGATCATGTTAATGATGTTAGATGCGTCAGTTAGTGAGATTGTATTGGTGAAGGGGACGGGATTGTATCACTCGCTTGCGAGCGCCCTACGATTCTGATATTTCCTCTTCACGATGTGATTGATCATATTATGTATATATGCATGTTCGACATGCTCTTTGTTGCAGGTTGGCAGGTATATGACATCGACTCCACCTGGTTTCCAGGTTTGAGCGTGTTCATTGACCAATGGAAATTAATTGGGAGATAGTAGCTAGGTTTTCCGAACCAAGTCGTCACCCTAGTCATAGCGTGTTGTTGGGTTGTCGTCGGGGTCAGTTGTTTTAACTTGGTTAGTCCCCCTTGAGTGTTTATTTAATTTCAAGTTTAATGTTTATTAAATGACTTGTGTAGTCTAATTAATGATTAAATGTGTTTACTTGCAAGCTAAAAGTGATTAAATAGCTTTTGGAGATTATAAATGATGAATGTTTTGTTTTATTGAGATGTTGGAAAATTAGTGATTAATTAATTAATTTAATTGACTTAATAAAATAATCTAATTTTGAATTAGATTTATTTTATTGATAATTTGAATTAATTGTGTGAATTAATTAAATTATCTCTATGAATTAAAAGTGTAAAAGATTTAATTCTTTTGTTGAATATAAAATGCTAAAATATTTTGAATTCAAATTGGAATTAGAAAATGGTTTAAAGTTATTAAAAATTCAAATGTTTCCTTATGCAAAGACTTTGGGGTAGAAAATATATTTTCTGAAATAGTTGACTAATTTGGGGAAAAGATATTTGTAAAAAAGTTGAATTTGAAATTGAATTTGCATTTGTATTTGAGTTTAATTAGAATTAGAATTTGAAATGGGAATTGGTATTTGAATTTGAATTAGAAGTTGTATTTGAATTTGAATTTGGGAAGTTTGGAAAAAGGATATATTTTATTTAGGGTTTTCTTTTCAATCTCCCTATGGATTCTTGGTTTTGGATTTTGGGTGGAGAGGCTTGGAGGAGGCTAAGATGGTGGAGTTGAAAGGGTGCTTGGAAATCTCCATGGTTAAAGCTTGCAATTTTGGAGGAAACACAAGGTTCCATTATTTCTCCCTTCATCTTCTTGCTAACTTTGAATGATTGAAAATATAGTGTTAGATTCAATGGAAATTCATGGCAAATCTCTTAAATTTGGTAATGGTAGATAGATTTAAAATGGAAACCAAACAAGAATTTGTTCCAAGTTATGGAAAGAAAATCCAAGGAAACCTAATGTTAAATCTAGATTTTGGAAAACCATTTTGTTGTTTTGAAATAAATTTTATTTTCTTGAATTGGGTTTGGATTATTTTTACAATTTGGGTATGGAATCCAAATTTGAGTATGTAGATTTGTGTATACAACCTTTTATTTCAAAATAGGGTGATACCCACAAATATATATTCTAATATATATTTTTTATTTTAGGAAATTTTAAATTTGGGTAAAACCCAGAAATCTCTGTTTTTTTTTTTTCAAAATGGAAAGGAACAGTGTGTTTTTGGTATTCACATTTTTTTTATTTAAACGAAATAAAATATTAAATCTTTTTTTTTGGTTTTGGGGAGGGCGGTGGCCATGGCTGCCGTGGCCACCCCCGGGGAGGTGCTGCCTGTGGCAGCGCCGCCTCCCACAGGGGAGGCCAGGCGTGGCCACGACCATGTCCCCTCCTCTGTGGGAGCCGCGACCACAGCTAGGGCACGGTCCTTGTTTTACTTTTTTTTATTTAATTTCATTTTATTTATATTATATTAATATAATTTGTATATTATAATATATATAATATTTATATTATATATATGTATAATATATAAATATATAATATGATATTTGGTTAATGTTTTTTTATATATTTTGAATAATTTGGGGTTATTTGAAAAGATGGTTTTGAGAATTTATCAAATGAATTAATGGATAGATTATAAAGGTATAAATATATTTAATAAATAAATATATGTATATTTTCAACATATATATATTTATAATTAAATATGCAATTTTCAATATGATTATTTTATTACATTGACGTGAAAATGAGTGTTAGAATGAAATGATTACTTAAAAGACTGCGTTGGTCGTCATGATTAAATGGATATTTTATGTTCTTTGAATGAGTGCAATGGATTTTAGAAATTAAATTGATTAATTAAAGTTTGCTTGATCATTATAAATAAATTGAGAAAACATAATTAACTTGTTAGTTTTAATATCCCTTAAGTTGCCAATAAAAATTTGATTGACCCTTGATTATGCACCATTAATGTTAAATGCTTAATTGATTACTTGTACTATGCATTTGTTTTAATTGGATTTAGAATATCCTGAATATAGGTTATCAAATTACCTGAAATGCTTCCGAGGAGTTCATTCTGCGTTGTGTTAATTAATATCGTTGTTTTTAAATTGGTCAATTTAGGTGTAATTTGTATTTCATTTGAAAGTTAAAACGTTTATACAAATGTAACTATCAGGAATCGAAAGTCCTTGAATAATATTTATTCTTATCAAGTCGAATAGATAATAATATGTTAGTATAATAATTAACTTAATTGTGGTTGAGTTGGAAGGTGTATGCAAGCTTTGATTTTTTTTCTGAAGTAGGGTTATTGTACTTTAAAAATTTAGGGTTAGAGCAATGATTAAATATTTGTTAAGAGGCAGAGTTGTAATTGAAATAAATATGGGTAATGTGTTTATGACTTCTTTTTGATTTGATGAAATCTTGAGGTTCTTGTAAATGATTTGTTGAATGTCAGGATTATGTTCATAGTTAACATTTACGGATTGACATTAGAGCAAAATTTGATTATACTAAATTTATGTAAGGAAAAAGGGGTTAACTTCTTACGATGGTTTAGAATGGGTAGAATGTTATTCAAAAGATCTTTTATTCTATTGCCTTATATGGTGAATAGGGAATGATGTTTTTTTTAGATTACAAGGAATAGATAAGGGTTATGGCAGTTATACTGTTTGGAACTTCTATGTATCGTTAATAGATTAAATTCATGATGTACATATGTACTTTAATTTATGTTTGATGAGAAAAGATTTTTTGTCGAAATTGATCTCGAGTATTTAAAGAACGTGTGTGACTATGATTGTTGATTTAAGTGATTTCTTGTGGGTATGATTTGGGCAATTATTGTTATGTTCGTGTTAGTGCTTTGGCTAAACAAGAATTTAGTCCTTGAGGCTAGGGACTCCTTGTTTTCATCGTTAATTCGTGTTGGTCTTGTTGATCATGTAAGTCTTCCAGTTGTGTTTTCTTGAGATGATGTTATGTCTCTGGTGATTTGCTTTGTCTATCTTGGATTGTGTGTAAGTTGATCTTCAATGGAAACCTGTTTCTTTGTACGGGTTGTGTGACCTCGTGATTAAAGGTCAAGTTGTGTATCAGTTCGTTATGTGGGTTACCATTATGTTAGTCAACCTTGTGTTAGCCTTGGGTAGTACACATTTGACTTCAGTTTTGGGCATTTGTAATGATGTGTTTCATGTCGAGGTGTGTTGATTATGTGTGTTAAGTGTTAGTTCTTTGGCTACCCTTGGCATGTGGTTGAGTTTATGTTGTTGATAGGGGAGTGGCTTTCAAACGAGCACCGGGCCCAAAGTGGTTCCAGGATAACTCGTGTGAGAGTCAGTTAATTAAGTGAAAATTAAAATAACTTACTAGGGAGAGAGTAGCTTTGATCATTAATAAGATAATTTAGCCTCGCTCATTGGCTCAAGGGCTTGTACGAGACTTGAGATGAGTCGAGAAGGCCTGGAATGGCAAGATTGTTATCTTGTCTATACGAGAGATAATCGATTCCGCTCTGGTGTGTATGTGGGGTTGGGAGTCGGTTGAGGTTTCCAGGATATCCCTAGAGGGGGGCCGGGATCTAGGAAGACTTACCAGGAGATCCCATGCAACCTTTGCGATGACACTCCTCCTATGACAGCAGTCGGTATGGTGTTGTACCGTTGGTTATTTTGTACAGTGATTGTACTCGATTTTGTACCCTGGAAGCATTGTAACCATTATGTTAAGTGATGTGGGTTTTGTCCTTGATTCAGTTCCGTTTATGTGTTAGCTTGTGTCTAGTGGTAGATGGTCTTGCCTAGGAAATCCTTGTTACTATCTCCTAGCACGGAGGGAGTGGGGCCTTTGGGTTCCACGTGGTTGGGTGGCATGCATCTTTATCCGTTGGTTCTTCTTCATGTTCGTGTGGTCGTGATTTCCAGTTGGAGAGATCATTGGATGCGGTTGCTTTTTTGGCTTCGTTCTTTTTAGTTGATCTTTATTTTATTACCCCTTAGTTGTTATCGAGGTGGAATTTGTAATATGTAATCTTTTAGATGTAATTTCCTCATTCGGGGAATGAGTGATGTAATCTTGTTGTTTAAATTTTAATTGGATTCTTGAGGTATTTTATACCCTTGTTGTAATTTATCTTGTATGGAATGTATGTTGTCTCTTTTCCTTAAGTGGTTAATGTTTCAGTTTATGTTAATGTTATTTGTTGTTTGGTTTTTTTTAAGTAATCTTTGTCTCGTGGACTTAGAGGTTGTTGGAAATATGTATTCATCTTACATGTTATTTGTACTCAAACAAAAAAAAAAAAATTGGTACGTTTAAGTGATGAATTGTAACTTCCTCTAGGGTTGCGTGGCATGGCATTACATCTTTGCGAGGGGTAATAGGTTCCATGGGTTTAGGCCAGAAGGCTTCTAATGAGAAGTTACCTTTGGAAGATAAAGGATTAAAGCCACTACGGTGTATGGTGACTATCTCTTTATCATGTAGAAAGTTCAAGCACCTATGAACAACTAATGGGACTGCTCTCATTGAGCGAAGCCAAGGGAGGCCTAGCCACAAATGAAATTGGTTAGATTGTGGAATAACTGAAAATGTTACTTCCAAAGTTTTAGGTCCTATTTGTAAGGGTACCACAATCAATCCAATCATAGGGCATGCAAAACCATTATGTATTTTAATCCATGCAGTGGGTTTATTGTAATCATCTTGATATAGATTGTGTAATACCAAAAAATATTTTGTGATCGCGTTCACACCACAAGCGAGATCTATTAATATCCCATTAGTGGGCTTATCTTAGATTTGGCTAGCTATGTAGAGAGGACCATCAGGAAGCTTTTGGAGTATGTATTTAGTAGAAAAAGTAATATCAAGTAATTTTTTGGTTTGGCCCTTACGAGGGATAACGTTTACCATAGCCACAAGGTTATCCATAGGACTAGCTTGGGAAACAATAGGAGCTATATTGTGTTGTTCATTATTTGTATCAACAATCACTGCATTAGGCTTGGAAGGTTCACTAGCCTTGACAAATGAGGTACTATGTTTTGGCATAGGATTGGTGAAAATTTGTAAATTCTGGATAGGAGGTGCAACAGACTTATTGCCTTGATCATTAACACCTGCAATGGTCAATTCACCTGAATCAATGAGGTATTGAACTAAATGTTTAAGACAATTACAATGTTCGGTGTCATGTCCATTTTGATGATGAAAGTGACAATAAGCATTAGGTTTGAATGTAGGTGGTAATGGCTGATTTAGATCAAGTGGTCGAATGGGTGGAAAAGTGAGCATGCATTTTTGGATTAATTGGTTCATTGTGTGATGGAGGGTATCGGGTAAAGGAGTGAAATGTCTGTTTGGATCTCCATAATGATAAGGCACGGCTGCCCTAATAGCAGCCACTTGATTCAAAATGGATTGGGTTGGTTGTGGTTGAGGTTGAGGAGGTGGATTAAATTGTAAAAATCCTCTATTAGGTTTGTGGAAGTTTTGTGTGTTGTTTTGGTTTTGATTGGTGTTTTTTGGTTTGTCAACTTGGTTGGAAGTGGATTTTGAATCACAACTTGAAACTAAATTTTGGTAGTCACATAAGGTTGTACATAAATACATGAATGAAGGGAATTTCATCACGGTGAGTTTATCCTAAAGGTTGGTCTGCAAATTTTCAATAAGCATCTTCTACAAATGTGCATCTAGAGTTTTGACATCAATTTGAGCATATAAGGATTGGTAACGTGAGATGAAATCCATCACTTTTTCATCTGTGTTTTGTCTACATCTCATAAGGTTGGCCATTGTATTTTTAGGTGTCATGTGAAATTGAAAGTTACTAATGAAAGCATCCACCAATTCATTAAATGAATGGATGGAATGATTGGGAAAGTTGGAAAACCATTCTAAGGTAGTGTCTTTCAAGGTCCATGGAAAAAGTTGTGATAAGAGTTTATCATCAAGGAGAAAGTCACTACACAAAGCTATATAAGCATTAATATGGTTGATAGGATCTCCTTTTCCTACATATTTCTTAAACCAAGGCATTTCTATCCCTTTTGGCATTGGGGTACGCAATATTTCTAAGGATAAGGGACTACTACGGACATGATAGGTGGTTGGAGCAGATTGACCTTGACTGATGTTGGAAACTTGATGTTGCATAGATGAAATGGTAGTAAGAAGTTGTGTAAGAAGGGGATCGGGATATGTGGGTTGAGGTGGAAGGGAAAATGGTGATGGAGTGTAAGTGATGTTGGGGGAAGTGAAAGGAATGCTAAGTTGTGTGAAAGTTGTAGAAGGGACTTGTGATGCCACAAAAGAAGTAGGAATGCTAGTGGAAATAGGGAAAGAAGTAGTGGAAATGGGGAAATAAGGAGCCTGATGCATAGTTGTATGGACTTGTGGATTTGTATAAGTGTGGATGGAAGCAATGGTTGAAGGGGAAGGAACTTGAGGTGCTCCTTGACTTACAAGAATGGTTGTGGATTGGATGTTTGAAGAGGCATGTTTATTGTAAATCTCAACAATTTTCTTCATCACTTGCAAGCCATCATCACTTTCAATCAAATGATGAAGATTCTCAATGGTAGGTATGGTAGTTGTGGAAATGTTTTCAAGTGAAAAATATTGTTGTAAATGTGCAAAATCCTCATGAATATTAATGACCTTTTTGTTGCGAGAGTGAATTGGTTTGGTTGTCAACAGTCATTGGATGGAAAGATGAAGGGATAGAAGTGGTATTGTCAGGGCCTAATGCACCATTGTCCATACTAGGAGTAGGAGCTCATGAGATCCCAAGGTCCACAATGAAAGTGCTATCACAGGATGCCATGAGTCTAGAACTTCATCACACTAAACTATTATCGAGGCACCAAACACTCATTCAAGTACCACAAAGAAGGGGTGAAGGCCAATGTAAGCTAATATAAGAGCTTGAAATGCAAATAACAAAAATGTTGCTAACTATAATGGAGATCTAACTACAAAAAATAGAAATGCAGACAAATGGCTTAAAAATGCTAAAAATATTGTTTAACAATTACAAAGGGATTGATTCGTCCTGGGTGGCGAATGAGTCCCAGTGTGAGTTTTTATTAGTTTTCAAAAAATTTAAGATGATTTAAATGCTCTACTAGATGCAATTTTTAGATGCAGAATGCAGAGTTTGACTTTTTTCAATTAGATGTAATGCAAAAATGAAATCTAGATGAAGTTTTCACTAATGAAAAATGAAAAGTCCTAGAATGCAATAAAAAATAAATATCTTAATTGAATGCTAATGCAAATGGAAATTAAGATGCAATTTGTGAATGCAATCGTAAATTGAAAGTTTATTATAGTGTTTTTGATAAGATAAGAAAAATTTATAGGGTGGTGTACCCTTTACACATAAAGTCCAAAGGGCCAAAAAAGAAGCTAGTTCAACCCAAAAATGAACTAGGAAAAGAGGATAGACCAAATAGAAACAACCAATAGGCAGTTGTCAAAACACAAACAAGGACTAGACAACCCCAGAATCTGAGGGGACTAAGCTGACTCCCTTAACCCTAGGCCGCGAAGATGCAATAGATCAAGAGAGTCCCTTCTTCTTTCTGAGCACAACAAACTAGGAAGACTCAGAATCCAAGTCCACCAAGCAAGGTGAGAGAAGTGGATCAACCAAAGCCACCAAGGGAAAAGAGCCACCACATTGCGAGGAGATGACAATAGCATAGGAGAGGAAACATGATCATAAGAAGGACCATCAGAGGAAAGCAACGAAATTTGGCTAGGCTCGGTCAAAATAGTGTCAGTAGATCAAGCCAGTAGAGGTTCAGAAAAAATGTCAGCAGATCAAGCAAGAAGAGGCTCCATAGGAAGGTTAGCCGGAAGAGGAGTAGAATGAGGTTCCTGAGAAGAAGTAATAGGGTTGACCTCTGCAGAAGAAGCATCCAAAGGAGGAGAACCCATCGTGAGGTGATCCAAGAGAGAATCCTTCCACCAAGTAGCAACACCTTTGCGACAGGCTTGTGGGAAACTAGACACCAAATGACCCACAAAGAAGCATCTCCTACACCGAAAAGGGAGACCCTCATAGTCCAAGAGCTTCTTCCAAGGTCTGTCCTCCACCAATAAGACCACATCACCATGGAGAGGTTTGGAAATGTCCAAATCAACTAATAACTGAGGTACCATTGTATGCCTCATCTCCTGAGTCATAGAGTCCACCATCAAAAGGTGACCAATAGTGTTTCCAATAGCCTCATAACATGAACATTTGCTCCCAAAACTAAAGAGGGAGATTAGGTAGTTGGACCCAAACAGGTCTGGTATTCAACGAATCCATAAGGGGATTGAAAGAACAAGACCAAGGCCTAATAGACAGTGAATGAATACCCCACATCCACCCCCTATCCAACACATGGTCTCGCTCCGCAGAGGAGGCAAAGGTTGCTAAAAAGAAACCCCTTGCACCAAGATAGAGCTCAATCTCACCAGAGACCAATGACATCTAGGAGGTAATTACCTAATCATGGAGATTGGGAAGGGAGGGCCACAAGCCATTACACCTACAAACCACGCTCTACTTTGAGTAGAAATCCTCATTCTTAGTAACCTTAGGTCCAAAAACCACAACAAGGGAAATACGAGCATAGGGAAGAGGCCAAACTTGAGACTAGGAAGGAGTTTGTGTACCTGCCTTAGCATAAATTTATTTTCTTTAGAGTTATTTCAAATTTTGATGTTTTCAGATTTAAAAAATAACTTTTAGTTTTATATAATTTTTTTTAACACACTCATGTCACTGTTAGTGTATACATTTCATACACATACGCTTTAAGCTTAGTTAGGCATCCATGACACTTGCATATGTGATGTGTGAAGGTTTGTTAGGAGTATTTAGAGGTGTTTTATACTTTTGTGGTAGGCAACTTGCCACCACTCCATGATTGAAGATTCTTATCGTCATTTCATGGAGATTGGGTGCCTCCTTCATTACTATTTACATATGCCTAGTTGATCTAATTCATTGATCAACTTCATATATATTTTTTTGTTCATTATTGATCTTCATATTTCCTGGTATCAGAGCTAGACGAGGATATTTACAGGTGATAAGGTGAATCAATTGATTATATTTTTTGTTTGAATCTTCTCTACATATTTAACATCCAGAGGAAAGGCATGTTGTATTTTCGAGGCATGATTTGTTACTGCTACCCTTGCAATTTTTGTATATCTTTGACCTTTCCTTTTGAGGCATGATTTAAAGTGGAGGCATGTTTCAAATTTGAAGGTGTGAGGTGGTGAATTTTAGAGAGGCAATGTGAATTGGTAGGAGACCACACACATTGCAAAGAGATCTGTAGATTGTTAACACCCGCAAATTGTTCACAACAGTTGCGACCCACACCTATGGACTCTTCATAGCAGCTTTGATGTACAAGTTGGGGACCATATGCTTCTCAAAGGGTAGGTTTCCTTGGATCTATGACCCGCAAGGGTTTTCCCATTTAGCTACAACTAATGATGACTATCAATTTTAGCGTTAGATATAGCACCACTATTCACCACATAATTGTTTAGTTTTCCTGATCTCAACTTCACTCCTAGGGCATATGCCAACTATGGGAAGGGGGGAAAGATTTCTCAAATTTAAGCCCTTGTATGGTAGTTAATCCCTTGGTTTTTTCCAGTCCAAGGGGGCTTAAATACTCTTTATTTTTTCCTCTCTTTTTTGGCTAAAGGAAATTTTTTGCACAAGGTAGAAAACTTCAAAGCGTAATATCTTTGCTCAGTAGCTTGAATTTAGGTTCCAATATTTACAAAAGTTCTTAATTTTTTGCCATGAATCCAACGGGCATAATATCACACTCATTCTATAAAGTGCTAGTTTATGCCTCTTTTGAGTTAGTTACAAATCATTCCTTCTATGAAGTGCCAAATTAGGGGGGAATGCATAATCAAGTGGGGTGTTCTGTGTGGTCTATTTTCACACTTCCTCAAGAAGTGCTTTTGTGTGTTGTGTTTTTTATTTCATTTTTGCATGCATTTCCAAGTTCTTCATTTTTGCATTTCTATAATGCAATTATCTAAGTCTAGCACCATGGAGTCTAATGTTACTATACAACCCCTATCATATTTAAACTACCATGTTTGGAAGTTGAAAGTAATTCTTGTACTTAAGAACAAAGGATTATTTAGGATAACAATGAGATTGGAAAAAGAACCCACTACAACTATAGACAAAGAAAAGTTTTTCAATAAGTGTGACCAGGCATTTGCATTTTTATGTTTAAATTTATCTCTTGATTTGTTGTTCGATGTTGAGAACTTGAAAACATTGAATGAATTTTGGGAAGCTCAAAACAAATTATTTGGGAAAATTGATGAACTTAGAAGTCACGAGTTAGAAAATCAATTCTTAGGTCTTAGTCCTAGAAGATTTTCAAGTTTACAAGACTTCTTCACTAAATTTAAATATTTGAAGTTGAAATTAAAATATTATGGAATTGACATGAGAGTTTATCAATTAATAATTTATGTACTTTTCAACCTAGGTCTAGAATTTTTTTGTGTTTGTATCAAATTTCTACTCAACTAAATCGGCTCCTAGAGCCTTATGGTCAATGCCCACACTTGATAAATTTATTGTTGATCTCACAAGAGAGCATGAAAAGTTGATTCAAATGGGAAATTTGAAGTCTACTAAGCCTCAAGCCCTACTTGGAGGGAATGCAACACAAAAATATTCAAAAGGAAAGGAGAACACTAAAAAGGACAAGGAAGTTAAGAAAGAAGGAAAAATTGACAACTGCAAAATGGATAAGTTTTCTCAACACTGTATTAAACTAATTATTGAGAAAGTTAAATGTTCCTTTTGTAAAAAATGTGGACATGATGAACATCAATTCATGAGGAAAAAAATTGAGTCTCTTACACATATTTTCAAAAAGAAAAATATAATACTACATAATTCTATCAAGGCATCTTCATCAACTCAAGAAAATACTAAGGACAAAGAGAAATCAAAGGGAAAAGCCTTAGTTTCTACAACATCTTCATCTCCATCATGGATTATAGACTTCACTATTTCACACCATATGGGTTCTTTACAGGTTGTCTTTTCATCCTTGGAGAAATCCAGTATCTCCACAATCACCTTAGGTGATGATACTCCAACATTGCTCAAAGGAAGAGGGTTTGTTGAAGTTGAAGGAGGAACATTTTCAAGTATTCCAAGGGTTCCTTCACTATCAACAAATCTCCTTTCAGTTTATCAAATAACTCATCTATGGAAGGGCACAAGAGTACATTTCTCTCCAAATTCAGTTGAGATAAGAGAATTGCATAGCAACAAGTTGATTGCAATAAAGGAGGAAAATCACAAATCCAAATTATATACCTTCTCCAATTTTTACATAGATATTTCTCCAAAATCATTACTAACTCATTTAGATGAAGTTAGCAAATTATGACAAGTAATTTGGCCATCTTAACTACCACTATCTTGAACAACTATGTCAACATAATATGGTCAAGGGATTACCTAAGGTTAAATTTTCTAAGGTACTTTGCGAAGCTTGTGCACTTGGAAAACTTTTCCCCATCCATATTTTTCAAAAGCTAAATATGTTCTCACCTTTATCGATGATTTCTCAAGATATACATGCATTTACTTCCTTAGGAAAAATTTAGAACTATTTGAATCTTTTCAAGATTTCAAAGATCTTGCTGAAAAACAATCAGGGAAAGTCATCAAAGTTCTTTGAACAGATAATGGGGGTGACTATGTCAACAACTATTTTGAGTAGTTTTGCATAGCAGAGGGGATAGATTTGAAACACACAATTCCTTATAGCCCCCAACAAAATGGTGTTGTTTCAAACAAAAAAATAGATCTTTAGAAGAGATGGCTAATTATATGATTCACTCTAAGGGCCTAACACCATCGTACAGGGAAAAAGTAGTCAACTATGCATGCTATATTGAAAATAAAATTTCTTCAAAATAAAATTTCTTCATAAAGCCTTGAATGGTATCACTCCATTTAAAGCTTGGAAAGGATAGAAACTAGCAGTTGATCATTTCATAGTTTTTGGCTCTCTAGCGATGGAACACATTCTGAAAGAGCATCACAAGGAAATGGATCCACAATCCAAACCTTGCATCTTTGTAGCTTATCTATATGGTGTAAAAGGCTAATGCCTACTCCACCCTACCACACATGAGTTGTTTTTTTAGAGAAGTGTTAAGTTTCAAGAAACATCTCTTGAAACTATACTTAACATTTCTCAAAATATTGTGGACTTACCAGATCTTGATTATAGTACTAATGATTCAGATCATTCTCAGTAGATTCTTAATGCAATATCTTCTTCTTCTTCTAGTTCTGATAGTGACTACTATCATGAGGGTTCATCTTCATCCAGTTTAGGTATTGCATAAGAATTTCATATTTTCACACCAAACTCATCCACATCTCAAACTCTACGATCACTTCATAAGGAAAATTCATGGGTACAAGTTTTAGTAGATGACAAGTAGATTCAGACATATGATCAAGGGGGGCCACATGCCTTCTTTGCTTTTGTTTTTTATTTGCAGACATTTAGAAAGGCATTATGCATACCTAAGTGAGATATTTTGATGGATGAGGAATATGTTTCCTTTATTAGAAATCACACTTGGGATTTGACATCACTTCCTAAGGGAAGGAAGACAGTTTGATGTAGATAGATATATCAAACTAAATTTGTAGTGGATGGGTTAGTTGATAAATACAAAGCACAATTGGTTTCCAAAGTTTTTTCACAAGTTGTAGGCATTGACTATGTAGAAACCTTTGCACCAGTTGCTAGGATGACTTTGATTCGACTCACACTAGCTAGATAGCCGCAACACATGGATGGGTTGCACATCAGATGGATGTGAAGAGTGCATTTTTTCATGGAGACCTTGAGGAGGAAATCTACATGGAACAACCACTAGGGTTTGTTCAAGATTCATCTTTAGTTTGTAGACTTAGGAAATCTGTCTATGGCCTTAAACAAGCCCCTAGGCCCTAGTATGCCAAGATGGATTCCCACCTCCTATCTTCATGCCATTCAAATCCTAGTGTTTATCTATTACATCAAGATGATTTACTTTTGATACTAGTTCTATATTTTGATGATCTTTTAATTACTGGGAGTACTTCCTCTGCCATCAGAGCATTGAAGGCATCACTTTAGGATATATTTGACATGACAAACCTGGGTTTATTGCACTACTTCCTTGATATTAAGATTTCATAGTTCGCTTCAGAGATCAATCTTTCACAACCTAAGTATGCTCTTGATCTACTTGCACGGATTCACATGACTACTTGCAAACCATCTCTGACTCCCTTTCTATCTAGAGTCAAGCTTGAGACTTCCTATACTTCATCATTGGTTGATGCTACTTTATATCAACAACTTGTTGGTAGTCTTATATACTTGACTCATAACAAACCTGACATTGCATATGTAGTTGGCATGGTTTCTAGATTTATGCAAGAATCTCATGAGTTGCATTGGAAAGCAACTAAGAGGATCCTTCGTTACTTTCATGGTACTCTTGGGTTTGGGATTCACTATAGAGTTGGTTCATCACTTGACTTGGTTGGTTTTACAAATTTAGATTGGGCTAGTGATGTTGAGCATCACATGTCTACTCCAGGTTAAAAAATTTCACTTGGTTAAGGTCTTATCACTTAATCTAGCAAGAAGCATAATTCTATTGCTATATCATCCACAAAGGTAGAGTTTAGGTGGGCTGTTAAGTCAACTACCAAGGCTATATGGCTTTAAAGGCATCCTTTCTAAGTTTCGTATTCCTTTCAAGTAGCCCACAATCATTTATTATGAGAACTAGAGCACCATTTAGATATGCTAGAATCTGGTTCAACATCAATGAACCAAGCACATAGAGATTTGTATGCATTATATTTGAGAGATTATTCATGGTTAGATCATCATCTTATTATTTTTGCCAGTCTTCAAAGAAAGTTATTGACATTCTCACCAAACCCTTTACTAAGAGAAAATTCATTCATCTATGAACTCTTCTTGGTGTGCGGTCTATATCAGTAGCATCATCATCTTTGGGGGGCTTTCTATCCTTCTTTTCTTTTATCTCTCTTTTAGAGGATAGTTTTTCCCCACTGGGTTTTCTATCTTACTCTGTTTATGAGACATTGCATTGTACATGGGTACCCCATCAAGTGTCATAGCCAAGAACCATTTATTTTGCATTGTACATGGGTACCTCACAAGGCCTCGTAGCCAAGACCCATTTTTTTGTGCCCACCTAAGCTATGCTTAAGGGGGGTGTTAGTGTATACATTTCATACACATAGGCTTTAAGACTAGTTAGGCATCCATGACACTTGCATATGTGATGTGTTAAGGTTTTTTAGGAGTCTTTAGAGGTGTCGACTCAATTTCGACACCTCTTGCTGTTTTGTGGTAGGCAACTCACCACCAATCCATGATTGAGGAGTCCTATCCTCATTTCATGGAGATTGGGTGCCTCCTTCATGCCTATTCGTGTACGCTTTGTTGTTCTAATTCATTGGTTGAATTCATACAATTTTGTGTTCATTGTGCTTGTTATTAATCTTCGTATTTGCAGGTTCTTTCAGCCACTACACTCCATCTCTTATTGTCACTTAGATAACACCTTGTTGTTAACTCAAACATGCCATTAATCATTATCATTTACTTCTACTTAGATTATCTTAATAAAAGAAAGATCCTCTTTGTGAGGTTCTAAATAATATAAACTAAGACCCCATCTAGGACCCAATCCTTCTTAACTCATTCTTAGAGCATACTTTCAAGGAGATTTATCCCCACAAAATATCCTATTAAAATGAAATGTTTTAACCATTTACAAGCACTATCAAACTTAAGGATGGGCAGAACTACATTCGGGATTCAAAATGTGTACTTCATGATATACTTTTGGAGCAAATTTTAAAGACACTTGTTCAAAGGAGCAATACAGAGCCAGCAAACTATAACACCAACATGAACTGCTAAATTGAAGCTGTTTGAGACCATATAAAGAACAAACAAAAAAACTACAATGAATGTAGAAAAATAGAGAGTTTCTTGTGCCAATAATGCATATTGGCATAAAGAGAGCCAACGACAGCATAAATGATACAAACCCTAATAAAGGGCAACAGAGCCAAACTCGACAGCCGCGCTTTTTTTTCTTTCTAAACAAGGTATGTTGAACCAAATTGTAGGGTGTTGCTAGCAGTTATGAGCATACGCTGATGTGTTTATAGTCTCGAGCGAAAAAGGGGAAATCCATCTTGATAATGGCAAACGATCCCATCGAAAGCGCTTGCAACTTGCTCGAACTAAATAAATGGCTTAATTTAGTGGACAGCTATACCGAACTTATATTATGATCTTCTTCCCACTTGGTTGACGTGGACTTTGATGGGGACGTTATAATGGACTTTGATGGGGAAATTATAATAAACTGTGCAATTGTGGTTAATGTGTATGTCTTAAATTTACGGCTGACTGGCATTCATTCCAAACGATTACAAAATAACTAAACTAACCATCCGTAGTGCAGCAACTCTAAATGGTCGGAATTTTTGTACATAAATTTGTAATGGAACTGTTCCTCGTCGTTTCCGAATAATAGGCATTTTATATAAGAGAATCTGGAAGTAAAGTTTTTGGGAACACAAATTCTTGTTATCCCTATCACTTTAATCGCGTACAAATGATGTCTGCACCCGTTGAGGCTTCCTCATTCATGGTCGCTAAATGGCCACAAATATATATCTATTTCTTTTATATTTCAGTACGGGTTGTGAGTGTGATTTTTATGTTCTGTGATCACCATTCTCTCGGCTTGTTTACTTTACAGTAATAATTTTTTAGTGCTCAAGCAAAGCAAGGTGGGTTGATTATGGATGTTTTCAGGGTTGCGAAGGAAATGGGGATTTGGGACTGATATTAGGCAGTTGTTGTACAATTGGAGGCCTCAACGAATTCTTGCAGCAAGCCCAATAGTCAGGAGGGTGTGAAAAAATAAAGTGTGGTCTAGAGGAAGAGGCTGGAACAGACTACATGAATCAGGAGGATTCAATCCCCTCGCTTCCTTCTGCAAATGGTAGGCAGAGTACTCCTCCTGGATGTAAACGAAGTTGCAGTGGATTCAGCCAGATCTCCACTGACCCAATGAAGGGTAAGGGTGTTGCAGAGGAGGTGTGGAAGAGCAAGTGGTCGTCATCGCAGTATAAGGGCGTTGTTCCGCAGCCCAACGGTCGGTGGGGTGCCCAGATTTACGAGAAACACAGGCGGATATGGCTCGGCACATTCAACACTGCAAAAGACGCGGCACGGTCTTACGACACTGCGGCAATCAAGATCCGTGGTCGCGAAGCCGTTACTAACTTCGTCCTTATGGACGACACACACCCGGAGGCCATCTTTCTCCGCCGCCATTCCAGGGAAGAGATCGTCGACATGCTGAGAACACACACCTACCACGAAGAACTCCACTACTCCTATAATATGTATGCTGCAGAGAGCAACGGATCTTCAAGGAACGACGGTCTTAAGGTAGCGGGTTCGATCCCTGTAGAGGGAGAGAGTGCAGTGTACCCAAGGGAGCACCTGTTCGACAAGTCCATGACCCCCAGCGATGTGGGGAGGACGAGTCGGATGGTGATACCGAAGCACCAGGCTCAGAGATGTTTCCTTCTCGACGCTGCCTACGTCGAAAAGGGCGTCATGCTAAAATTTGAAGACGCCACAGGCAAAACATGGAGATTTAAGTATACTTATTGGAAGAGCAGCCAGAGTTACGTTCTAACTAAGGGCTGGAGTCGCTACGCCAAGGACACGCAGCTCCAGACTGGGGATATCGTGACCTTCCAACGCAGCACCGGTGCCTCCCGGCAGTTGTACGTCACCTTCCGCCGCCGGCCGTCCGATCTCCTTCCCTACAAACCAGTGGCTCTTGGTGGTTTTCCCCTTCCTACGCAGGCAGGCAACCTGTCACCAATCTACAGCCAGTGGGACAACCTATTCAACTCGCCTCCTTCCGTTGAGCAAAGGTCCATAATATTCAAGGGTTTGATCCCATTGATAGGCCAATCTGCTTGTGACTTCAGTCCCTGGTCGTCGATTGAGTCGGAGTCAAATAAGAAGAATTCGAAGCAGCCTGTCCATCCAAACCTGCCAGTAAAAATTCCAACTTCGCCCGCTTCTCGTTATCCTTCACGGGTCACAATATTTGGCGTAAAATTATGTCCATCTGTTTCATACACCCACGACGAGGAAAGAGTATAATTATGTTGAAGCGCTTGAGAAGTTGAAGTTGAAGCGAAAGGCGAGGCAAGTTGTCAGGGTTTTATGGGTGGACAAAGCAGCAGTGTCACAAAAGTCTGTAAGTATGTTTTGGGAAACCCTTTCATAAAACAGTTAGGGGATTGTGAGTGAATGAATCGATATTAGTGATTTGTTTGATGTCTGGTTAGCGCAAATACATTTAGCAGTAACATGGGTTTCTGTAGTGTGATTTTTGTTGTTTGTGTCCGGTTGTGTTGTGTTTTAAGGTTCTTGTCTATTTAAAATTTGTTCTTTTTTGTTTTTGTGATCATGTTTGTAAAGGGTCGAAGTCTTGATAACCTCTTTTTATCTTAGTAACAGGATAATGAAATTTAAATGTACTTTCAGAGTATGATGTCTAGTGTGATTTTGTTGTTTGTGTCCGGTTGTGTTGTGTTTTGAGGTTCTTGTCCATTTAAAACTTGTCCTTTTCCGTCTTTGTGATCATGTTTGTAAAGGGTTGGGTCTTGATAACCTCTTTTTATCTTAATAACAAGACAATAAGATTTGAATGTACTTTCAAAGTGTGATGTCTTATTAAATCACTTCAAACATATTGTTGAGCTTTTCATGGATCAGTTAGGATAACAAAGCCAAGCTATACTATGAGCTCCAATCATTCTATAGAGTAGCTTAATGGGGGTGTTGGAAATAAGTCACACCTAGACTGGAGATGAACTGATTCTAAAGGGGGTAGTAGCTTAGTGGTAGAGCATTTTGGCAACAAATGGAAGGTCCTAGATTCGAGTCTTATCTGATACATGAAAATATCAACACATCTTACAGGTGTAGTTTTGTATCTTAACCATTGGGTTTTCTTATTATGATGTAGAACACAATGTTGTTTCATGATCTGTGAAAGCTACTACCCTAAAGAATTACCATAGTTTTCAAGACATTTGAAAATATTGATGAAGAATGTTTGAATTCCAGACCTATTATGGTTTATGAATAATTAGATTCCTAATCTAAAGTAGATTATAATTTTAAATTATATAAACTAAACTATTCAAACATAAATTTGTATAAGCAACTATAAAATAATTATTTTTAATTATAAATTGATGAAAACATATTTCTCCTCTTTGATTATGTATTGATCTAAATTAACAAAGCTTTATACATAAATAATGCAACAAGTCCAAATCCTTTCATTACATATAAAATAAATCATTTACATACTTATTACTAGTTTGGACTTAGAGAGAGGGCTTATTTTCACTTCTTTTAAATTATTTTTCTAAAAGTATCTATAAGCTTCTTCTTAACAAACCCTTAGAGATTGATTGAATACATTCAAATTTGTCTTTCAATTGTGGATATTGTGTTTCTAACACTCAATCTATAAAAATTTCATTATAATTTATAATTAGTAATTGTGAATAGTTTTTTGTCACTAATTTTATATTTTAAATATGTATTTTAGTTAAATTATTTTTTTTGTATTTTGTTTTGTAAATTTATTTGATATTGTTGATGCAGGAGATTAATCAGATCCTAAGTCATATTCTTTATAGAAATTTCTTCATTCATTATACTATATTATATTGTATTTTTATTATATTTTTAGAATGAATTGATTCAACTTGACCTTAAGAAAATAAGGAAAAGTAATCTTTTTGTTTGTTTCCTCATAAATATTTTAAGAAAATTATTTGTTACTATGTGAGAAATTATTAGGATTTGAAAGAAGATTAGTGATTTTAACTTAAGATGAAACTATTTCTACCATATTCATTTTTTCCATGATTGACATTTTCTTATCATTGCCACATTCCTTTTTGATTAAATATTTTATTACATGACTAATAATCAAATTTATACTTATATCATATTTTTAGATTATGGATGAGCATTTCTTATTGAAATTATGAATCAGATAGATAAGAGTTTTTAAAAGGGCTTAAAAAGTATTCTTCCAGCACCCAATTGCTCCATAGTTTTTAAAAGGGCTTAAAAAATATTCTTCCAGCACTCAATTGCTCCATAGTTTTTAAAAGGGCTTAAACAACATTCTTCCAACACTCAATTGCTCCATTTATTACCACATCCTTGTGAATCAAGAGCATTATATTATATTGTTTATAACCCTTTATCATTATATTATAGCCTATAATATTGTACATTCATTTTATTCATTGAATTTTATCTCATTTCCTCAAGAATATGAAGATATGATATTAAAAACACCATAAAATGAGTTATATTAAAATTTTATACACTCATTTTCTCTAATGGTTCCATTTCTCTTATATATATGTATATATATCTATATGTATATGTATATACGTATATATATATATATACATAAATATATGCATCCATATATATGTATATATGTACACACACACATAAGAACAAATAAAGTAAAGTTTTTGAAAGAGGAAAAAATGGGTTTTACAGGGACCTAAAACTACAAAGTTTACAAATAAAAGAGATAAAACATCAAAGAACCCTGAGATAGAGAGGTTGTAGAAAGGACATTAAAATTACAAAGCAACAACCACCAAAAAAAGGCCAGCAAAGGCCACAAAAAAGACCCCAAAAAGACCAGATAAAACACTAGCAACAACTAAGCTTTGGAATTTAAAATTTCCATTGTCTCAGCTTCCATGTCGTTCATCTCCTAAACCCCCCTCTTTAAGATCTGGACCATCTGAGAAGCAGGAGAAACTTTCCTCATGAGGTTGGCACGGGTCCTCTTCGATATTCCTTGGTCCTCATTCTTGTTTTTATCCTTGTCCTCTTCTAGGTCAACAACCAGCGAGCCTTGTTGTGACTTTTCCAACTTTTCATACATTGCATTAATGATAATGGCATTGTGCCTCACCATTCTATGGTTTTGTTTGACAAAAAAATTCATATTATTTTTTATTATAACAATTTCAGCGTCCAGAGTCTTATACTTGTCCTCAATGTCATCATCTCCCATCCCAGTATTGTTCTTTTTCCAATACTGCAACTTCATCTTAAAATAGATTTATTAAAATCTTTAATTTCATCATAAAAGTAAAGTTACTACAACTTCATCTTAAAATAGATTTATTAAAATCTTTAATTTCATCATATTTCTCACAATCTCTATGACTGTACTATTAAATTCTACAACCACATTTTGTTGCCAAATATCTTTTCAACCCATTGTCCTTGTAAAATATTAAGAATTCGTGACTAATGAATAATTTTCTCTCTTTCTTATACAACACATTAAAAAAATATTCATTATGTTTTCAACAAATGACTTGAAGAAGTTAAAAATATTTTAGTTTTTATTTAAAGAAAAAAATTATTTTTTCTAAAATATTTTAGCAATATAATAAAATATTTTCTTTTATCAATAGGAATTTTTTTGTTTCTCTAAAATATATTAAACATTCACTGTGTAAATCGATACATTAATTCTCACTGAATGTCATAAAAAAGACTTTTTGTATTGTTTTATTAGGATATGGAATTTACATAATTTAATTTTAAGATTCATTGTAAAAAAAATTACATTAAAGTGAAGCCTTAAAAATTTACATGACAAATCTCATATCGTATAAAGATTTCTCACTGATTTTTTTTTTAAATTGAAATATTTTTGTTAATAAATTTTAATACAACCATCGAATAACATGTTTAATTCCACTTTAAATATATTACTTCAATATTTAAATATAATTATATTTTTAATTCTTAAATATAATTGGATAACCTTGTTAAATGAAGTTCTTAACATTAAAGAATCATTTCTGAACTTGTGCATAATAAATATCATATTAATTGCTTCTTGCCATTATTTTACTTGATGGATATGATGTTTATTTTCTTGACATTGATAAAGTTATCTTTTCTTCAATATTTATTAAGTTGAGATTAAATGGATAAAACTAATAAAAATAATTATTATAAAAGATTTATACGATAGGTATAGATATTATCTACAATTTAAATCTTAAAAAAACATGAATATTACAATAGCTATGGGTTTTTTAATTTTTTTCATGAGATTATGTCTTGATTTATTTATATCAAATATTTTATTGTTATAATCGTATTAATAATATTCCTACTTTAAACATTAATAACATTGACTATGAGATTTATCAAAATATCAATTTCCTTCTTGATTTATCAATCTTCTTTCTTCGTTGCTTTTCATTTCTGTTTTTTATACCTCTTCAATTTTTTCTAATTTTGTTTTCCCTTAGGTTTTATATAATAATAAAAATACTAGAAAGTTGTTTCTTTTCTTCGTTCTCTATAAATGGATGCATAGATCATGAATATAATGATACAATGCAATAAAGATATGCATGTGCGATGATTTATTAAGAGATTAAATAGATAGAACATGGACTACTTATATTGTAATGCCCCTCCATGATTGGCCCTTTCATGATGTTTGATAATATTTGATTTGGATTCTTTGATTTAAATTTGTTTTAATATTGTTGCTTTGATTAATTGAGGTATTAATTAGATTATTAATTAACAAGCATTTTGGTAATTATATATATATATATATATATGGTTAGTAATAAATTAAATTGTGTAATATATATTAAATGAAATAAAATAAAATAAAAGTGTGAGAAACATGATAAGATAAAATAGAATATTAAAATGGAATGTTGTAATTATTTGAAAGTTTAAATATTAAAAGATAGAAGGTTTTGCATGCAAGTTCATGCATAGTTTTGAACTAATTGTCGAAAGAGAAACTGAAAGCTTATTGGAGATTTTTTTTTTTGAGAATATAATAGTCTTTCCTTTTTCTAAATAGGTATCATTTTGGGTAGATTTTGGGTTTTTCATCTTGGATTTTTAGTTTGGAACAAGAACTGGGTTGAAAAGAAGTTTTTCTATAGAATAGATGCATTTTTTTATGATTGTTTAGAAGGAAAAATGGTTTTGGTCTGCAAGTAAATTTCTGTAAATTTTGTTCTTTTGGGAGATTTTGGATGTAGTTTGGGTGGAAAGAGTAAATGGGTTTGCAAAATTTTGAATTGGGTATAACTGATTTGGGAGAAAGTGCTCAAAATTTTGACGGGAGCTTGAAGGGAAGAAAAGACAAAGGAAGAGCTCATATAGGTACACTAGTTTTTCCTCATAATAATTATGCATATTGCTTAGAATGAGGAATGATATATGTTTTTACTTATTGAGATCTATCTGATGTTCTTGCTAATAGCATATTCAATCTAGGCGAGTCATTACTTTTACTCTAGTGCTAGATATTCATATTTATGAATACAGAGTTGGCACTTGAGGTTTTAGTGTAAACCCTTGCTTCAGACTGATGATAATATCGTCATTTTATAAGAATCTATCCATATGTCTTAGTTATAGTGCCCCTCTAGTTGTTGCACTTTATTTTAGATTGTTTATGTTCTGTTGGTAGTTGTTTTAGTGTGTTTTTGATATATGCTCATCTATAGTTAATTAATGTTTATGTTTCGTCATTTTTGATGTGACACTGTATTGGTGAAGGGAACAAAATTGCATCACTCGCTTGCGAGTGCCCTACGATTTTGTGATTTTCTCTTCACAGTGTGTTTGATTTATGATTTATATATATGTATGACATATGTTTTTATTACAGGATTGTAGGTATAGGACATCGACTCCACCTAGATTCACAAGTTTGAGTGTGTCCATTGCCAAATGGTATAGTTTATTGGGAGATAGTAAAGGGGTTTCCTGATGCAAGAGCATCCAGTGGTGTAAGGGCAATCTTGCATCACCCAAAAATAGTTAAATTTCAAGTTTCTTGGTTTTTAGATGTTTTTTACATTTTTGGATACCCTTTTCATCATAATAAAATTCCCAATTTATGGTTTTTATTTTTTGTTCATGGGTTGAAAGATATTGTAGTTTTAGTTTCCCAGATTTGCACCTGAAAATCTTTCGAGTTAGATTTGAGGCACTTAGAGTTCCCGGAACGGCCTTGAAACTTGCCAAAATTGGAGTAGCAAATTTTGAGCGCGTTATTGACTTCAAGACCTTTCCAACGGCTCAAACAGTTCGCGAATCAGAGTCCTGGATCAAAAGTTATGGCCCCAGGAAGTTGGTGCACTTTCTAGAAGATACAATTGTAAATGCTCTTTTAAAATTTGAACTTCATGTTGTAAATTTTCAGCGCCAAACCGCCTAAACTCAAATTTGAATGTTGTTTTTGCTCCAAACTAATGAGAAGCTCTATTTATGGGCGGGTTTCTAATTTTTGGGTAACTTTTTGGGGGACAAGCTTGCATATTGCGAAAGGGTGATTCTGTAGCTTTCTATAACTTGCATGTGTTGTAGAACTTGGGGATTTGAGATCCTCTGCATGTAAGAAGTTCCATTTTCTGAATAATAAAATTATTCTCTTGTTTGTGGGTTATTTTCTAAGTCTCGGGTTGCACCCTCATCATTTCCTTGTCAAGCCACAACCCTAGTCATAGTGTGTCATCAGTCCTTGTTTTGGTATGCTTTGTTGCTATGTTGTCAACATTTTCCTTGTCGTTTATTTATTTTGCAAGGTATGTTCTATGGGAAATTAATGTTAATTAATGCTTATAATGGTTTTTAATAGTGATTATTTAATTAATTTTGATTAATGTTGTTAGAAGCTTTATATTTGATTTAATTAATTAAATTTAATTTATTTTGTAAAGTGATTTAATCTTTGTGATTAAATTTATTTTATAAAGTGATTAAATTAATTAGATTAAATTTAATTAGAAATTAATATGTGAATTATGAATTATTAAATGCATAAATATCTTGCAATTATCTTAGAGGAAATATCTATGATTTGGTTGAAATGATATTTTATTTGTGACATGTGTTAGAAAAATTAAACACTGTTGTTGGGAATTAATTCTCACTGAGAATATTTGCATTAATTGAAAGAGGAAAGAGGCTACTTCACGACAATGAGAAAAAATATTTTAAAAAAGAGGTTAAAAATTGGAAGAGGTTGTTAATATTGGTTGAAAATTGGGGAAGAAGTTCTCAGGAAATTTTGGCTCTGGTTTTATTTTTCTTCTTTTTGGAAAAGTGGATAATTTGGAAGAAGCTTTGGTAAATTGGAATCTAAAGGCGAAGCTCTACTTCAAACATCATTTCCTCAAGCATTTGAAAATAAGTTCTTTAAATTGCTTTTATTGTTATGGAAATTGGGAAGATTGCTTGTACAAGAAGAATATGTTATTTGTGTAGAAGCTTTAATATATTTTGTAAATTTGAAAGACTGTCGTGTTTGGAAAATTGCAATGAAAGCTTAAAGCTTCTGTAGAAATTGTTTTTAAGCTTTGATTTGTTTTGAAATTAGAAAATTGTTGTAAAAGCTTTAGAGCCTCTATAGGAAATTATTTTTAAACAATAGAAATCTCAGAGGGAATGGATTTAAAATCTTCCTGTCAATTTGCAGAAAATATTTTCATCATTCTATCATACACAAGGGATTCAGTATTGTATGCTAGACAAGAGTGTTTGAAATCTCTGTTGTAGCTTTTTTCGTTTCTTTTCTTTGTGTGAATGGTTTAAGATCATCTTCGTTCTTCCCTTTCAAAGTTTTGTTGAGTTGGCACTCTAAACTCTATTTTAAAAATTTTGTATGCTCTGATTTGTGTGCTTTGTAGTTTGTAATCAGAGTTCACCTTGATAAATTGAAGTGTGATATGTTATCTATTTATACCCCTCTATCTGTAGGTTATTTGTACCTCGGCTAGAAAGAAGTTTCAGTTGTATTCTTTTAAAATTTATTTTTCCTCCATGTCATTTGATGGACCATGGTTAGGGTTAATATTCTATAATGGAGATCTATGGGAGTCAAAGTACTTATCCACCCTCATACATTCTTACTGAAGTTATATCTGGTGAGCAATCAAACTCGATTCAATAAGAATTCCACACCCTCTGTTCATACTGACCCTTTTGACTAGCGCACCTCTTTCATATAGTCACCCTGCTGTATTGGAATGGTATGGGGTTCATGCATATTTAATTGGTGCCATAAGAACCATTCAATATAGAATGTGAGTTGGTGATGTTCGTTCACAAACTAAAAATTTAATACCCAGAAAATTTACATTTATCTTGCTATAATATGTATACCTATATATGTTTTGAATGGCGCCCACCTCTTGCATGTTTTTCTGTTGATGTTATACTTTTATGCCTTATCCCATGCAGTGTTTGTTGTGCATTCATGAGTCTATAGTTTTCTATTAGTTATGCTATGTCATTTAATGAATGTGGGGTTGAATTAAGTTTCCTCTTTGCAAAGAAATTGATCTCTAGTTAGCATGATATTGATGAACTCTTATCATTTGAAGGTAATTGTTCTAAAGTGGATGTTAATCTTCTGGAGATATATGTATTCTTTCCTATGGTATTCGCCGAGTTAAGGTGTACTTGAACTACAATCTGCAGATGTAACCTGTTAAGTTGTCGCCCCTTATTTATCTAACAACTTAATGCTAACTAAATTAAAGTATGCGTAGATGTAATACCTGTGATTGGAATAGCATATATGTAGGTAAAATATTTAGTAGGAATTGGAAAAAAATTTCATCATAGCCCCGCTCAATACTATTGTTTCCTCTTTAGGATTCTGGTAGTTTTCTCCCCTTATCATGCATTAACTTCTTAGGTACTGTCATAATTGTGGTTTACAATTCCTGAGAGGAACGAATTTTAGCTGAAATCACATATTTTTAGAAAATATAATGATTTAAGCCTTAAAAAGTTCCATTTTAAGGATTCCAATTGAAGAGGGTTTGATCAAATCACCTTAGATCAAACCCCCTTGGATAGAACCTCGCTAGTTTTAAACCATACCTATAAATATGTCTCCTTTACACCTATCAAAATGCTGATAAAAATCACTTTTGATTTAGATTTTGGGGGATCAAATGAATTCATTTAAAATTTATTTCAAATGATTATGGTATTCCTCAGAACAAGCTATCCAATGAATATAATTTTGGTTTTGTTATATATTTGTTTTGTAAGTTTTATTAAACATAGGTTTTTCATTGAAAATGAATTTCTTTGTTCTTCACATGTGAAAAAAATAGAAGATTATCAAAAAAAAGAAAAATATGAGTGCACCAGATATTGAAGTCCTTGATCCAACAAAAAAAATTAAATTAAATTTTGACATATACAAAAAAAGTTGTGCATTATACAGCCGCGCTGTGTCTGAATTGTAATTCGTTTGACTTTGAAACTTGATTAAGGAAAAAATATTGAATAAAAAACTATCTAACCAAGTGGAAGCACTAGATATTAGTGTTACAAATCTAAATTTGAAAGAATTAGAATTCTATCCTTCATGGAAAAAATTTATGCGTTATACGGTGTGCGTCACTTTTTAAAAATGTTGTTTTCTGAAAAAAAATCTATTTTCGTGGGAGATGGAAAAAGAAGTGCAATTTGATTCCAAAAATTTGAAAAAAATATTTTTAGAATCTACAGACAAAATTTGATGAGACTCTAGTTTGCACCATCTTCAAATTCCTCACAGTTTAACCGCTATAGGTGCTCGAATGTGAAGATTTAGTTAAAAATAATAATTTCAGTGTCCAGTTTGGCCAAAAATTGTAAACCACTATTATGGGATCACCTGATTGTGTCATATCACCTTAATACAATGATTCGAGATTGTAGATGATGTTGTTGTTTTAGTATCTTTAGTATCTAAGGTTTTTTATTCTGAAGAGACTTATATATGTTGTCTGATGATCACATAAATTCTTATCCTAGTAATCTCATTGCATAGATGCCCATAGTGAGCAGCGGCCAGGTTGTAGACTCTATGCTTTTCTTAAGTGAGCATTAGATGTAACGACCTAATCCTTGAGTAGATTAAAATTTTCCAAATCTCACTTTATACATGTAAAGGTAACAAGTAACTAAGACAATACAATAAATTTTTTCCTTTCTTTATTGATAAATACATACAAGTTACAATATGTTTCCACATGAATTTCATTTCCATTACAAATATAAATCAGAGCTCAAAAGTAATACAGTTACATACATAGCTCATAAGCTTTTGCACAAATAGAGGTAAAAAGGTACAGGAGTCCGTCCTTTCAAGTCTTGGTACACCGGCCGCTTGCTATGGAGGAGAAACATCACTCAGGTGCTTTTCCACCAACCACGAACTTATAATGCGGTCCCCCACACACCTATCGTTAGATAGATGGCCCTCTGTTCGAAGAAGAGATTGGTAGGGTATCCTTTAATGATTAATCATGTCTATGTGGCAGTCGTACATTTCACTACTTTGGCCAAAGTGTTCTCATTCAGTACTTCGAATGAAGGTCATCTATCATAAACACTACTTAGGGCTGACTTGACTTGAGGCTTCCTTACTCTATGCATAGGTTTTGTCCTTCAATTGGTGAATCCATCACCCCAGACATCCTACAACCATACTATCCTACTAGGAATGAATAGCATAACATGTAACTTTAAAATCCTTCTCCTATACTGGAAATCAAATCCTAGGAGTCACACTAGCTCCACTAAGTTATTCTATTAACTTAGGTTGTGGATTGTACTTGACTTGATTCTATCATCCTTGTCCTAGTATTTAGTACCTACTTCAAACATATACTCCTCATATGGAGTTCATACATAATTCACACATAAATGCATCTCTAACCTTAATGCAATTCACACACTAATGCAAACAGGTATACACTTTAGAAAACATGCATAACCATTCCTTAAGGTAATTTACTTACATGGTGCAACATAGAACTACTTCTTTGTTTATATTAATTGAAGTATTGAACTCAATGCAATTCCCTAACTATGCACATTCAGTAATTACACTTTTAGATTTATATCAAGAAATACATTCTAGAACATGAAAGAAGAAACAACATGCCTGGTATATGCCTTTCCCTTTAGAGGATGAACTTGATTGTGTTTGCAGCCCTTCAGGCCTCCAACAAAAGAGCTCCAACAACACTTAGATTAGTCTCTAACTCTTCCTTAGAAATTGATCACTTGCAAAAGATATACAGCTAAAAAGTAATCTCAACTTCTTGCTGTGAACTCAGAAATTGTGAAGATAATATATAGAGGATGTCTCTCAGAAAATGGTGGAATATGCTCTTAGAAAACATGAAAAGATTCTCTCATCAATAATAAAACTCACTCACAGCTAAAGAGAATCCCTCAGAAAATATTTTGAAACTCTTAAAATGAGAGCAAACTCGAATTATAAACTGTGTGTTTTAGAATGTACAGGGACGACTCATATATAGTGCTCCTGCTCAACCATTTCCCTCTTTTAATGGCGTTTAAACTGCCAGTAGGGTTTTGAATGCTTCAAAAATGAAATGTGGTGGATTCTAGAAGTGAGTCGACCTTCTTTTGTGACAACAAATGAAGAATGATTCATATTGCACATGATAAAATCCAGAAACATGACACCTATAGATTTTGGCGCAGATATTCAACAATTTGTTTTGATGATTCAACAAAGGAGAAATGTTCAAGGCCGCCTGCAATCCAAGTTGCCATTAAATGGGATTTGAGTGCCAAATAACCAACTTCGGCCAAGTTCGCTTGACCTGGTCATGGCATGAGAAACTAGTCGCACATTTGCTCTTCACGGGAATTTCTTTCATTTTATTTTATTTTCTTCCATTTCAGCATTTCAAATGTTTCACTTAAGTCATTTATGAAATATTTAAACATTGTGTTTCATATTTCCAAAGATGTAATTTTAAAATCTTTAATATTTCCTTTTTAAAGTCTTCAAATGTAATATTTTCCATCCAAAATGTGTTCACGAGTTTGATGCATTTCAATAAAAACATCAAATATTTGATACTTCATATTTGACTTATTCAAATATTTTCAAAGTAATAATATTAAGTTTTTAGTAATAAAGACTTTATTTTGCAAAGAAAAAATATCGTTTTATAATTTTACCAAGGTATTTAAAATTCAATTTCCAAAATTACCCATGGTACTATAAAATTGATTTCCTAAATCACTTTAGGTAATAATATTAAATTCAAATATTCTTATATATTTAATATATATATTTATATATTTTTATTATAGATTTATTTACTCCGATATATATGTATATATATATATATTTAAATATTACTATTTAAATATATTTACATATATACATATAAGTAAGACTATAATATAAATATATACATATATATTATTAAATATATAAACATTTACATATTTAAATATTTACACTTATATGTATTAATTGTTACATATGTATATTGTGAGCCAGTCAACATACTTTCAATATACATGCATACATATTCGTGTAAATATGATTATATGTAAATTCTAGTCAATTATTATTATAAACATCATTATTCACAGGCAATAGGTAACGTGGGTATGCATATATATGTATATCATTGTACGCAGTGTACACATAGATGTATGTATACCATGTCAACACGTACATATGGGCATATCCATCTGCCGAGCATACGTATGTATTGACATGTATATACATATGTATACGCGTACATTATATACATGTATACACATACTCACTTGACCTATTAACATATACCCATTCACGTTTTCCACATTAAGGTCAAAGCACAGTAAGCCAGACAAATGAGTAATCATCACTTTCAAAGCATAAAGAAGTAAACATAACTCTTAAAGCCTAAGGATGACTTATCTAGACCAACATAACCGACTTGGTTTCTTAGAGCCTATACTGACGCGTGTGTATGCTCAATTTGTAATTGTTACTGTTTACCCGACCAAGTTCCTCCCCGAATGATGTCTCTCCTCTGTCCGGAGGAACATTCTTCATACCTGCACACCATGACATGACATCGACAGTCATATGCTCATAACAAGGTAAAAACATCTCACAAGTTAGAATAACATTTTTCCATAATTGTATGCAACATTTAATCAAGAATTAAATCAATAGAAGTAACAATCAAATGAAACCATCATTTAAACAGAACACCATTATTGATAACAAGAACATCATTGTTTTATTCATCATATTGATTCATCTGTTACAATCAATTTGCCCTATGAAATAATAGCTATAGAATTCAGGATGTAACATACTTCCCCCCTTAGGAGTCATCATCCCCGATGACTTAAGTTATTATTCATAAGCATAAAAAACATGACTCTACATTTATTCTACACTCTTGAAAGTTTCAAGAATGTTTGATCGGTGTAATTTGGAAATCAACTTGTCCATCACTCATGGTAGTGTGTTTCCTCTTCTGAAACATGGCCTTTTGAGTAGGCAGTGAGTTGCCATGCTGGGTACTAGAAGTTTTGTTAGGGCATTCATTTGCATAATGATTACCTCTACAAATAAAGCATCCTACTCTTGGTCCTCTTTTCTCTATAATTTTCCCAGTCTTGTTATTGCCTTCACTAGCCTTACTAGTGCCATTATACCTGGAGTTGTCTCTTTTCTAGTCTCTTCTGAATTTCTTTTCATTGAAGCGAGATCTCTTCCCCTTTTTCCTTGCTGCATCTTGCACAAATTCTTCCTTCTTGGGGGAAATCTTGTCGGGGACTTCAGTTTCCTTCTTTTGTTCTTCTCCTTCACACTGATTGAAGTCTGCCTTAAGCTTCTATTCCCGCTTAATGTATTTTTCATACACAAGGTCCATTGTGGTCGGACCATGTATATCGGCTTCACCTCCAATATTTTTGTTTAGTCCCAAGATGAATTTCCTGATAGGAAATCATTCATCTTTATGATAGATAGGAACATATCGAAGAAGCCGAGTAAACTTCTCCCAGTACTCATTGAATGACATGGTCCCTTGCCTCAATTCTTGGAAGTTAGAGAGTTTTTGGTCATAATAAAGTTGTGGCAACCATCGCTTGTGGAAGATTTCAATGAACTCTTCCCAAGTCAGCTTCCAGGAATTTATATCCAATTCTAGTTTCTTGTTCATCCACCAGTTTGAGGCTTCACCCGCTAACTGATAAGCACCCCAATCTACCTTAGTAACTTCATCATAATTTCTTATTTCAAAGTACTTTTCCATTTGTACTGACCAAGTTTCAGCTTCATCACCTCCGACACTTCCATCAAATTTTGGAGGGTATATCTTCTTCACATCCTTTGTTAACTCAATGGACACTTGTTTCTTCTTCTTCTCAATAGATAGAGTTGGATATTTCTCCTTCTCATGGTTATGATTAATGTCTTCTCCATGTGAAGAAATTTCCTCTTCATTATTGGTGATAGGTATCTCAATTTCTTTTTCCTTTTCAAGATTGGACAATCTCACCAGAATCTGGTCCAACTTTGCTTCCATTCCTATTGGTTCTTGTTCCTCTTCATGACTTGTTCTAGGAATATTTCTCATCCTCTCATACACTTTCACCATGATTTAAAAGTTCACTTAAACTTGAATGTTTATACAAGTTAGCCTAATTAAACTTTTAACTATCTTTTGGAAAACATATAAGCATACACTCACAAGATTTTCATGCAAGTTTTGGTTTGCCACTTTCGCTTATTAACTATAATATTTTGCACATTCACTCAACTGAATGTTTCAAGTTTGATCATGGTTTATGCAACCCTATCATTATTTGCTAAACTGAAATACCCTTTCAAGATTCTAAGCAACTACTTGTCCACTATATATTATTTAAAATAAAAAAATCCGGTAAGTCAAGTTTTCCAAAAACGTTGTTTTTACTTTGATGAGTTTATCCACTTAGAACATTATGTTAGTTCCACAAACATAATCAGATTGATCTATCTTGTGTTCTACCATTTTCCTCTGGAATCTAAAGAGAGTATGTATGTGCTACCAATGATGGCATCTGATCTTCATTTCTTAGTATATTGGACATTACCTTGCCACATTCTGTGCAACCTCTTACTCTATCTTTTCCTAGGTTATAGTGGTTTCTCATCTGACAATTTTCGTTGTCATTCTTATGTTCTAACTCTAACATTAATTCCCTTGTTTCATTCTCAAATTCTCATAGTCTCGTGATTGTTTTAATCAAATCCAAAAGTTCCCAACTCTTTATAACTATAGTTTGCAACTATAAAAGGTTATCTCATTCCTTGGAGTTATAAAACTATTTCATTGGATAAAGGTATAACTTGGTTATTCATCCTAACCTTTCTACCTAGCTTGATTGCATATACTTCTGTAATTCTAGGTGATATTTGTTGGTTTAGGAGTTCCTTTTCTAGGGATAACTTTTAACTCCTTCCAATTTACATAAGTTACTAAGGATCTCCTTTTTCCTTTTCACTTCTCTAAGTTCTTTTCTTTTTCTATTGTAGCACAAGAACTTTTCAACCATTATCTTTTGATAAGGTTTACACATTGTTGCGTAATGAGCTCATAGGTTTCAGTGCAAAAACTAGTAACTCTGATACCACATGTAACGACCTAATCCTTGAGTAAATTAAAATTTTCCAAATCTCACTTTATACATGTAAAGGTAACAAGTAACTAAGAAAATACAATAAAATTTTTCCTTTCTTTATTGATAAATACGTACAAGTTATAATATGTTTCCACATGAATTTCATTTCCATTGCCAATATAAATTAGAGTTCAAAAGTAATACAGTTACATACATAGCTCGTAAGCTTTTGCACAAATAGAAGTAAGAAGGTCTAGGACTCTGTCCTTTCAAGTCTTGGTACATCGGTCGCTTGCTGTGGAGGAGAAACATCACTCGGGCGCTTTTCCGCCAACTACAGACTTATAATGCGGTCCCCCGCAAACCTATTGTTAGATAGATGGCCCTCCCTTCAAAGAAGAGATTGGTAGGGTATCCTTTAATGATTACCAACTGAGCATAGTTTTGTGTCCTACACAACTAGAACCTTGCTATTTCACAATCTTGATCTAGTACACAACTAGAACCTGGTCATGGCGTGAGAAACCAGTCGCGCATTTGCTCTTCATGGGAATTTCTTTAATTTTATTTTATTTTCTTCCATTTCAGCATTTCAAATGTTTCACTTAAGTCATTTATGAAATATTTAAACATTGTGTTTCATATTTCCAAAGATGTGATTTTAAAATCTTTAATATTTCCTTTTTAAAGTCTTCAAATATAATATTTTCCATCCAAAATGTGTTCACAAGTTTGATGTGTTTCAATAAAAACATCAAATATTTGATACTTCATATTTGACTTATTCAAATATTTTCAAAGTAATAATATTAAGTTTTTAATAATAAAGACTTTATTTTGCAAAGAAAAAATATCGTTTTATAATTTTACCAAGGTATTTAAACTTCAATTTCCAAAATTACCCATGGTAATATAAAATTGATTTCCTAAATCACTTTAGGTAATAATATTAAATTCAAATATTCTTATATATTTATATGTTTTTATCATAGATTTATTTACTCTGATATATATGTATATATATATATTTAAATATTACTATTTAAATATACTTACATATATACCTATAAGTAAAACTATAATATAAATATATACATATATATTATTAAATATATAAACATTTACATATTTAAATATTTACACTTATACGTATTAATTGTTACATATGTATATTGTGAGCCAGTCAGCATACTTTTAATATACATGCATATGTATTCGTGTAAATATGATTATATGTAAATTCCAGTCAATTATTATTATAAACATCATTATTCACAGGCAATAGGTAACGTGGGTATGCATATATGTGTATATCACTGTACGCAGTGTACACGTAAATGTATGTATACCATGTCGACAGGTATGTATGGGCATATCCATCTGCCGAGCATACGTATGTATTGACATGTATATACATATGGATATGTATACATTATATACATGTATGTACACATACTCACTTGACCTATTAACATATACCCATTCATGTTTTCCACATTAAGGTCAAAGCACAGTGAGTCAAACAAATGAGTAATCATCACTTTCAAAGCATAAAGAAGTAAACATAACTCTTAAAGCCCAAGGATGACTTATCTAGACCAACATAACTGACTTGGTTTCTTAGAGCCTATACTGACATGTGTGTATGCTCAATTTGTAATCGTTACTGTTTACCCAACCAAGTTCCTCCCCGAATGATGTCTCTCCTCTATCCGGAGGAACAATCTTCATACCTGCACACCATGACATGACAACGACAGTCATATGCTCATAACAAGGTAAAAACATCTCACAAGTTAGAATAACATTTTTCCATAACTGTATGCAACATTTAATCAAGAATTAAATCAATAGAAGTAACAATCAAATGAAACCATCATTTAAATAGAACACCATTATTTATAACAAGAACATCATTGTTTTATTCATCATATTGATTCATCTATTACAATTAATTTTCCCTATGAAATAATAGCTATAGAATTCAGGATGTAACATTAGATTTAATAAAATTAATAATATTCTATATAAAATAGTGAGACTTTGATTTGACAACCGTTTGTAAATTGGATGTTCTTCCTTTCTTAACATGTCAATCTGTTTACATGAGAACTTAAGTGTTCACTTCAATACTGGTAGATAACAACCCCCATTCTATAGAATGCGTTATATTCGTTTCCATGTTTAAAGATCTATAGGTGTTGCCAATGCTGTGTTGTTTTTGTCATGATCTAATTTCCAGATTGAAAAGTTTCCTGGGACGCCTTATTCTCATTTGTGTACCTTGCTAATAGTTGCATGCGATGTGCATGCTAATTCTAGAGCTTGAAGTCTTTTATCATTTTTGTTGTGTATCACATGCCTTAACCATGAAGTCTAGAATCATACATTTGAAATTATGAGATGTATTGTGTTGTGCAGTTTTTGCACACACGCCCCACTTGGAGTAGGGACCCTCTTTTTGGTGTCTTTGACCTTTGGTTCTATTGGATTTATCATCTTAGGGTCTTGACATGTTAGTCATGCTGGCTTTGACCTTGTCTTGAGGTTTAAATTGATGAGAATGAGTTTTTGGCCAAGTCCGGGTTTTCACCTGGATCCAGGATTTTCCAGCTCTGGCGGATTTTCCCGGGCCCTGGTTCCTTGTCCGTTTTTGGCAGGATTCTCCAATTCTGGGTTTCTGCCTTACTTCGGGATTTTCCAGTCTGGGCGGATTTTCCCGGAGTCTGCCAAAATCCCGACCTTCCTCATTTCCCCGGTTTCTGCATTTCTGCGAAATCTGTGTTTCCGCACATTCTTAGATTTTTTGAAATTCCACTTGGGGCTCGGGTTTCCGGACTTGTCAGAAATGTCTTGTTGCACATTAATGGTTGAAGTACCTTTGCTCAGGCGGGTATAAGGTCAGATTTAGGGCATTTTCAGTGCTATTCTAACTTCATTGTTGCCTTGTTGATTGCTCTGGTGATTGAGTTTTTTCTATTTGAAGCTTTGAGAATTGATCCTGGTTTGTTTGCACGAGGATTTCTTGAGTGTTGGTGCTAGTATTTCTATTGCTTAGACGTGTTTGCCGCGTGGTCAATTTTCTGAGCTCAAATTCCGTTCGAATTGATCCATGGTATGTATTCATTGCCCTTCTGTTTGCTTATGGTGATTAGGGGTTTTTTCGCACTGGGTATTGTTAGGTTTGGGTTGGCCCTTGATTTGATTTTGATTTCGCATTTATAGAGTCGGGGTCTGATCCGTTTTATTATGGAACCCTATTTTTCGTGCCTTGTGAACTCCATTTGTCTATGAGATGGCATATTCATCCTTTAGACGGGATTCTAGGTTGGGTTGATTGCTTGTTTTGGGCACAAATGTGTTATTGTGCGAAATTAGGGTTTCCTTTGGTGTTCGGCCCAGAATGAAGGTTTTATTGTGCTTGAGTGGCTTTTTCCCCGTATCATGTTGGCTTCCCCCGTCTTATTCAGATTAGAGGGCTTTAGGTAAATCCCTAACCGATATTTTAAAACCTTAAAGCTTGTTCTGGTTTTAATGGTGGGTGGTTTGGTCATTCGGATTAGGGCATCTTTATTTTGATGTGGAGATTCATCCTTTGAGTGCTTTCGAGGGGTCTAAATCCTTTGTGCCTTGAGTCTTGTTGCTTATCGTCGGTTTTGAGATCATTCGAGCTCAGGAGGAGTAGATCCCGTGGTCGTTTGAGTTCTGGTTCGCATCTTATCATTTTTCGGGTTTCGAGGTCGTCGCAAAATTTCCTCGCTCCCGGATTTTCCCGGTTTGGGTTTATTCCGCGGGCTGGGGTTATTTCCGGTGCATTTTGAGCTATCCGCGAAAATCCGTTCCATCCGAATTTTTCTGGATTTCCTATCTGGTTGTGTTCTTTGTGATATTTTGATGATAGGATTGGTGGAACGATTGTCTAATGATTATTTCTTCTTGCTAATGAGTGAATTTAACAATTATCCTTTGATTTTCCAACTGCACTAATGATCTATATGATTAACGATGCTTTGGCAGTAGCAATTCGTCTAGGTCGGATTTCTCCGAAATTCTGCCCCGATGGTATTTTCCTGGATTGCGTGATTTTCCCGGACTATCTGATTTCTCCGGATCTCGATGGATTAGTAGTTAGCAATGGATTTTGATGGATTTACATGATTTGTGCTAACCCTTTGAACTGGAATATGAATAATAATTGGATTCTAATGACGATTTTTGGATGTGTAGGCCGAACCAAGCAGACCTGCTGCTGGGAAGTCCAAGGGTGGTGCAGGGGCATCATCTATTTCTGAAACAGAGCGGTTGAGACTAGACATGAAGAATCAGCTCCCAGAAAGCAGGGTGTCCTCCGTGTGGGCTGAGGTATCTGGCACGAATGTTGGTGCCTGGCGCTATGAGGAGTTCAAGCAGAGAGCGGCTAAGAAGGAACAGTCAGCTTTGAGACAAGGAATGATGAACTCTGGATTAGTGCATGTGGCAGGGTTCCCTCCGGCAGTTCAGTGCTATGAGTTGATTTTGGAATGTGCAAGACAGTATGCATTTGATACCCAGATGGTGGTCAGCACTGAGGGATGAGTCTTGGCAAACTTCAGTCCAGCTTCCATTGCACGAACCTTCAGCATGCCTGATCTTCCTTCGGTCTGTGCTTTGAACATTGACACTGCCAGGACCTATTACGAGAATGAGCCAGTCAAAGCTTAGCAGATCATCAATTCATGGCTGGAGAAGCCAAAATCTCACCACTCCAAGTTGCCCAAACTGCTGCATAGGGTGAAATTCAGGTCGGATGTGTATGATGCCATCACACTGTTGAGCAGGGTGGCTCGACTGAGAACTACAGGGGTATTGGAGAATTGGATGGTCCATGTGATCACCAAGATGAGCCAGGGGACAAACTATCACTGGGTAGGACTCATTAGTGCAGAGATTGACAAACAACTGAGAAATGTCCTGGAAGCAAAGAAGTTCAATATGTCTTCTTACATTATGTATGTGCTAGCCATTTCCTATCCCTACAAAGGTTTGAATCCGAGGGGAACCATTGGGCAGAACATAATCTATGAGGTTTATCCGGAGCTGCATTTGGGACATAAGGATTACAGGAGGATAAATGATGCATTCACAATGCACATTACCCGGACACTTCAAAATGCAGAACATATCAGATTATCCGATGGAGCTAGGGGACTAATCAAGAACTACGGAGCATGGTTTATCCAGTTCCCTACATTCACCCACCTCCAGATTGATGGATGTCCAATTGCCCCTTACAGGTTGCCTCGGTATCCCACTGACCATATTGTGCTATTGGAGGTTGTGCGACAAATCTGTGAGTTTGATGCAGTTGTGAAGAGAGAAAAGCATAAGACAGGATTCAGAGGAGACTTCCCTCTTGGGATTGGTGTGGGAGAAGTGTGCCCATCTATTCAATTAGCTCACACTGCAGGTGAGGAATTGGCAGCTTATGGATTTTCTTTCCATTCGAAGAGAGTGAACTTTGACATAACAGGAGAGGCCCAAAAGAAGGCTACCTAGGAGTACAGGCATAAAGAGGACTTAGAAGACTACTGGGTCAATATCAAGGATGACCTCGATGCAAGGAAGAAAAGGTATTCCAGGCTGCCTGTGGAGGCCATTAGACAATACAATGTTAAGTTGATTCTGGATCAACTTGATGATGATGGAAAATTGGTTCAGGACCATGTTTACGAGCCCATAAAGGACAGGTCAGTTGTGGACATTGATTGGAGTGAACCCGAAGTGACAGAGTTGGAGGACCTGATGGCTCCTGTGTTGAGGTTTACCCTTTCTTGGGTTAAGCACAAAGTCTGGGAATTGGAGAACGCCAATGTGCCCTGCACCTTTGAACTGATGGGGAATCTTAACCCCATGTCAACTTCTAAAGAATTTGGGGAGGAGGACCCCAAAGGGAAATCAGCTAAAACCTCACCCTTCAAGATTAAAGTCAGAGGTCCTAAGGGGGCTAAGCCTGCAATGAAGAGGAAACCAATTGGCAAGCGCAGGTGGAAGACCCTGACAATTAGCAAGTCCTCAGATGAGGAAGAAACAGAGAAGGCTGAAAAGGAGGATGCTCCTCCACCACCCAAGAAGACAAGAACTACAAGGATAGCCAAGAAGAAAGACCAGACCACTTCAGAGGATGAATCTCCAATTGTAGATGTAGAGAGCTCCGGAGGGGAGAAAACCAAAGTATATACCAGAAAATAAAGAACTCCTTCTCCCAAGGATGCTGCACAGCCGAGGGACTCTCCTCCAACACAACCAGTTGAAGAGTAGGATAAGCCTGTTTCTCCTCCGCCAAGTGCACCAGAACCGGAGAATCCGGATGAGCAGGGAATTAGCGGGGAGGCCGAGCAGTTCAAGGAGGGGACACTGTACAGTGATGCGGCCGAGCTTGAGGTAGAAACTGAGGAAAGACACACTTCTCCGCTAGTGCAATACGAGGATTCTCCAGAGAGTGATAAAGGCCGCGGATCATCAGAGCCGGAGGAAAGCATCCCCGCTAGGACTCCATTGCCGGTGCTTCCAGAATTAGGACTTGAGGGGGTCGACCAAGCCAAGCAAAGTCTGGAGAAAGAAGATGACAAAGTAACAACTAAGGAGTAGGTTGAGGTAACAGCTGCAGAAGAGGAAGAGAAAGTGACAGAAGATCTGGGAGAAACAAGAACAGGAGGAATCCGAACTACCCCTGTAGCCCCAGACTAGTTAGAGAAGGAGCTGGCCAGGAAGAAACAGGTGATTGTTGAGGACACTCCATTAGATTGGGATGAAATGCTGTCCCAAATCGACAAAGGAAGGAAGAAGAGGGTCGCCAAGGTGATTTCCTGGGTGGAAAGAGATGAAGCTCACAACAGGGTAGTTCACATCACCACCCCTGCAGCGGATAAGACAAGAGATGATGTTACAGGCCAGGACTACAATGTCCAAACTATTAATCTCGGCCCGGCCTCCCTAGAGCAAGACATTGAGGAGTTTGAAGGGTCGAGTGCCATAATTGTTGACAGGCTGAAGAAGGAGACCCAATCCAAATGGGAGCTGAAGAAAGAAAATGAGAGATTGAGGAAATGTTTAGAAAAAGGTAATGAAGCCTCTACAATCTCTCCATCCATCCCCTTCTACTACTCTGGGTTTTTTGCCTAAGGAGACAATCTCCGAAATTGAAAAGATGAAGGCCTCCGCCCAAGCTGCCACTGATTGGCTAATGGATGTCCAGATGAAAGGAGATAATGCTATTAAGGCGATCTTGTCTGTGGGCAAGGATGCAGTCCGGGAAAAAGAACTGTTGGAGCACATCTTGTCTCAGGATAAGGGTGACATAGATCTCCTGTTGCAGAAATCAAGGACTATCCTGGGACATGGTAAGGATCAATTGGCTAAGGATGGAATCCTTCCTTCCTCCAAGCTGGATGAATCGTGGGAGTGGTTTGAGGCATTGCTGGTCACACAAGGGGGTCTGAAGAAGATACAAAAATGAAGGAAGTCCATTGATGGCGACCTTACAACAGTTTATGACGGATGCATTGCCTTCTTTGAGGTGATGACAGGGAGGAAGAAGATAGCTCCCAAATATTTGAGCTTAGATCAACTGAAGGAATGGTGGCATGAGGTTTATGCCCCAGATTCTAATGGAGCTGTCACTAGCCATTTACTTGATGATGCAGCTGCATACTTGGCGGTGATAGACAGGTACATGGCCAACAGGGAGGACTGGAACAAAATTGTTGAGCGGGCCAAGGAAGGGATAGATTCTATTAAATGTCGACTCAGGGTCTTACCATCGCCACCTATTGCTGAGTTGGATAGAATATTCTCGAGTGTCCAAAGGACGTCAGTGTAGGAGAAGGGCAAAGGGAGTGGCAGTTAATGCTCAAGTTCGAGATTTGTGCTTCCCTATTATCATAGGGCATGCATTGGACCAGACTTCCTTGGGGATTGTGCCTTGGCCGACTTGGATGATGGCATTAAATGTGTGCCTTAGTTTGTTTTCCTGGGCCGACTTGTTTTGGCGGTTTTTTTTATTTTGTAAAATGTTTGGCTGGGCCGACATGTTTTGAGGGGAATTTGATATAAATAGGCATTCTTGCCTCATTGTAGGGGTTAGACATTGGTTAGCTAAGCAGTAATAGAGATAAGCAAGAGCAATAGTTAGATTTTCTTAGTCTTTTCTTGAAGCAAACATTATATCAGAACGGTTGAATTGTTGCAGCATTTGGTGATTAATACAATTGAAGACATTGTGGTTTTCCTGGTGAAATCCTTTGTGTTATTTCATCTTGCATGGTTCCTTTGTTCTATCTTTTAAATTGCTTGAAGATTTAGGGTTTAGTACTCAGAAGTAAATTAGTTTTGGTTGGATAAATGATGTTTGTGATTTCATATTTGGAATGTTTGTAGCTATCTCTGGTCTATACTCCTAGTAACTATTTGATTGTAGTAGGCTGGTAAAGTCAACCTGGACCGTATATTCAGTGTGCTTAAGTTCGATTGTAGATGCAAGTCTATGATTTGAAAATCTATATTCCTCAGAAAATGGCACCATTCTTGTAAGATTGCTTTGTGGGTCAAATAAGAATTGGTTATTTGAGATAGGTCCATTCCACATATATGTCATTTACATTGCTTGTCCTTGCAGTAGTTTAAATTTTATTACTTCCTTGCATCCCTATCTTTTGCTGTTTCTTTATTATTCAGTTAGATTTAGGATTCAAGATCACCATATTGTCAGATCTGATAAATTGAAAGGATACAGTTTGCTTGTAGTAAGGTCCGATTGTGATTACCAGCATTTCACATTTTATCTGAGTTGTTTTATGCATTGTTATAACCTAATACCCGAGAGACCTTGGGGTGATTTTTAGTGATTTATTATTGAAGATAACCTTTCAAGAGAGATAGGATATTATATTCTGTCTGAGTTGTTGCTATGCAGAAAACACCATCAACATATTACCTTTGTGTTAGGTGAGTGAGCTAAACTTTAGTCAACTCTGGTTACTATTTGTAGATATCTTTAGAGATGCTAGTTCTCCTTTAATATGTTAGTCTTGGATTGTTACCTTCCCCCAAAACTCTTGCATGCTTAGTTGAAGTTTAAATCTGCATGATGCGTACATTACCATTTAAGATAATTGCATATTGTGAGACCTTCATTATTTAGGTAAAGAAATGCATGTGTCTAAGAGTCAAATTGTACATATTGGTTCCAATGTAATTGTGGATACATAAATATATATATATATATATATATATATATATATATATATATATGTATATATATATATATATATATATATATATATATATATATATATATATATATATATATATATATATATATATATATATATATATATAGATTTATGTATATATGTATATGTGTTAGAATTTGATTGGTTCTATATGGTGGTTAAGCGAATGTAATACTTTGTTATTCTTAATCAAGAATGTTTATTGAAAATAATTTTGTTAATTTAAAAAGAGAATATATTTTAAAAAAATTATTTCAAGCAATGTATTATTGTTTTCTTGAGATGGAAATTGGATTTAGGAAATCCTAATGGTAGTTTTATTTCCTGCTTGAATTTCCTATTAAATTATGATTTCTTTTGTTCTCATAAGTTGGGGAAATTGGTTAGTTGTGTATGTAAGTCTTCCAAATGATGTTATTTTATGAGGGGGTTGTTGTGTGTTATGGTTTAGCCTTTTGTTTTCCTTGGGTAGTGCACTTGGTTGTGATTCAATTTAATGGGGGCCGACACACAAAGTTGAATACTTGTGTATACATACTACTCCTCATTTGTATTCGAGGATGATTCTTGTACCATTGTTATTGTAAGATTATTGTATGATCTTCCTTATTTTGAAAATGATTCTTGTAACTGCTTTATGGAATGAATGCAATCTATGAATGATTCATTAATGTACCTTGTATCTTATGTGATGAGTTAAATTCTTTTTGGTCTATGTTCCTTATATCATGAGTTTAATATTATATGCTATGGTTAGTTTACTTTTATAAGTTATGGGAATTCGAATGTAAGTTTTGTCGCGTACCTTAGAGGATGTATGCGTTAAGTGTAGTTCACTTTACTTGTTATTAATTACACTTTAAAAAAAGAATTTTGTTACACCTCCATTGTATTTGTGTCATCCTCTAGGGTTGCGTGGTGGGGCATTACATTAGCTGCAATCATTTCCATTCATTATATTCAATTACTTTGACCTTTAGTTTAATATCTACATGACCACTTGCTTGTGTAGCAAGCTTCTCTCATATCATTATCTTGCTTTATGAATCTTGAGAAATCTATGAAATATTAAACTTATAGTAATTACATATATTCCTGTTATTTAAGGTTTGCCACTAATGGAAAATGAATTTAACTTGCAAGTATTCTTCAACGTTGATTGCCTTGCATATTTTGATCTTGTAATCTATTTATTCTTCTCACTATGTTGTTTAATGCTTGAACATCATCCACATAGCACAACATTTTCTTGGTCTCTGCGATGTTCTCAAAGTGCTTACACCCCTCAGTAATGCACACCTAATGATCAACTATATTTGAAATACAATAAAGGGAAACCATGTGCTCCTTTTGGCTAGCTATATATGCAATGCAATAAGGGTTACTGATGTGTGAAGTATGCACAACCCCAACCTGCATGACTACATGCACCTAGGTTACAAGCAAAGCTTACAAGGTTAGGGTGCTTTATTAGATCGAAGATTTTGAGAGTTTCCTTGCAAATCTATTTGGCGCCCATCCTACAATTATCACATGGCTTGAGATGACATCTATTTGTGGCATTCTGTCAATCAATTCACATGCTTGGTTCATGCTTTCACATTTTGCGTCCACGTCATCCATCGCAGTCCTACGTTGGAATTCAGCTTGGCACCTACTATTTGCATTTGTTTGAAAGTTTCCTAAGCCTTTAAGAAAGCGATTCTAGTGAACCTCTCTCCCATCAAATCACTGTTATGTAGCATCTTCACTGCTATTACATAGATTTGATTCTTCAAATTGACTATATACATGGCATTTAGTTGCTATCTATATGCTACTTACCCTTATTTTGCTTGAAGTTTGATGCATTTTTGCGGTGTAAAATGATATAATTGGTATTTGTTTTAACATTTAGTTGGATTCAATGGAATCATTTATGATTGATATTTGATTATATGCATATACATAATATGGTTCATTATATTTGTCGATATTAAATGGATAATATATTTGTATTTATATATATATAAAGGTATTTATATATGTTTAAATGTCTATGTTAGTGTTTTTTATAAAAAAATATTACAACTATTAATATGACATTCAATTTGAACCATAAATATATATATATCTGTGTGTGTGTGTGTGTTTAGATCTGTATTTAATTGATTTACATAATTGTTGTTAGATTGAAGTCTTTGGATAATATATGTTTATATTTGTATATATAAATTAGTGGATTGTAGAATGAAAATGTTATTTGATTAAAGAATTAAAATTGGGAATTTTAATTAGATGGGTATTACTATAAAGAATGTTTAAATTTTTAATAGTGAATGGTTGGGGTAATCTATTAAAGAAGAAATGTTTTAGGAAAGATAACTTTTCCTTGAGATTAACTAATTTTTCTTTCGATAGGTGAATTAATAATAAATAGAAAAGAAAAGGTTGAGGTGTTATTTTATAAAATAGCTTTATTTGTTAGCCTTGGGTGAGTGGTCAATAGGTAGTTTATTTGATTAAGGGAATTAGCTATTTCTTAAATAGGTAATTTAGAGAGAATGGGAAAATTAGTTATAATCGGTTGAAAGATTCTTTAGGCATTTTATATAAGTAATATATTTGTAAGTTTGTATATATGAGTGTATGAATCTATCTATGCAAATAGTATTTTGGGTAGTAGTGAAGCATGGGGAAAAGTGTGGAATAGATATGTTATTGAGTTAAATAAATATAAATGGGAAGTGCATGTGAGAACAAGTATCTTATTGACTCTAGATAAAACTAAGGGTGCAAATTTGGGAATTTATTGTTTAAATGATTGAGGTTATAATGGTGATATTTTGAAATAGTCCATTTGCTATTTTCTGTAATATTAGACAAGTGATTGTTAAGGAAGTAGAAAGAATGCTTGATTGTAGTAGATATTGTGTCTTGTTAAGTTAAATGGGGCTATATAAAATTTGGAAGTGATGTTTATATATATATGGAGTCATTCATGGTTGTAATGTTTATTTTTTTGTCTTGTGTGGAAATAAGGTGTCTGTGGTGGTAGTACTTGATTGTTATATGCATTAAGTATGGTGCTTGAGTAGTGAAATTAATGAGATTATGAGTTATTATTCATTATGGGAGTTAGTTGTGGGAAGTTTGGTGGTAGGCTTCAAGAGGTTAGAGGGGAGTTTGGTTTTACTTGCATGAATTTCTATGGGGGTTGAGGATCAGTTGAGGCTTCCAAAAAAATCTAGGATGGGGGTCGGGGCCTAGGAAGATCTGCCAAGACAACCCATATCAAGCCATGAGTATTTGCATGAGTTTTATGTTGTTTCACATGGAAGTGGTTGGTATTTTGAGTTCTTGAATTGTGTACAAGAGGGTATTTATCCTTGCATTGTTTACTTGTTATTATGGATGGGAATTGTGTGTGAGATGGTTCATGCCATGCTCTGGATATGTGATTCTTGTGGCTTCATTTTGGTGTGAAAGATGGTTTGACCTTGTTTGATGTGTTGGATCTCTAGTTTCTAGTAGGGGGTGTGGTTTTCAATGGGGGCCGAATCCCAAAGTGGTGACCTAGACAACCCATTGGGAATTTCTTAATTCAATGATAACTTAAAAATGAATTGTGGGCGAAAGGGTAATTTTCACATAAATAACATGATTAGAGTCCTCTCCTATGGGGTGAGAAGTCTTGGTTGGCATGGTCAAATTCCTTTTCCTCACGAAAGGACTGTTGGCTCCCTTGTGTCACCCTATGGGGCTGGGTCCTAGAGAGAGGAATGTTGAAAAACCATAGATAGGGGTAAGGTCATAGTGAGAGGAATGCCAGAAAACCCATGCTAGTACCATGCAATGACACTCTTTCCTACTACATTCTAGCATTCCCGAGTCTTGTATTCCCCTTGTTGTTTGCGTGCCTTTGGAAGCAATGTTACTGTTATTGATGTTTTGTCGTACTTTGTATGTTGAAGTCATGTTATCACATTGTGTTGTGCTATTGTTCTCTAGACTTTTTTAGTGCTGGGACCTTATTGTTATCTCCTAGCACAGGGGGTGGACCTTAGGGTTCCACATGGTTTTGTGGAAGGTGCTATGCACTCCATTGGGTTCCTAGTTGATGTTCATGAGCATGGATGTTGTACCTTATGCAGAGATTCCAGATATTGTACTAGACTTGAGATAGTGTTGATGTATGTAATGTAAACATTTCAGTTGTATCTTATCATGTATCTGATGTATCCTCTTTGTTGTATGTTGGGAAGTATTGATGTAATTATGTAATCATGAAATGATGCACCTTTATATAAATAAAGCGATGTATGTACTCCTTGGATTCAACATTTGATCATCTATGGTTATTTATTTAATATGATGTATGGATGTATGATGTTCATTTTCTTAATGCAATGGATTTATAATTAGCTTTTGTGGGTTGACTAATCTTAGATTTTGGATTAGAACATGTTAGGAAAGTATGCACATAATGTAGTCATGATACCCTAAAGGACATAATTAGAGTTTAGGTACGTGTAGTTTACATTTTGTGTTAGTTGATAGTATGATCTATATGTTGATTCACTTAAAAAAAATAGTTGTGTCATAATTGTTAGTTAGATGTGTTGTCCTTTGGGGTTTCGTGGTGGGGCATTACACTTGGTATCAGAGTTAGGTTCATACACTGGGCACTCTGGGTTCATATGATCCCATTATGTTGTCCTAATGCTTATACTCTTGAGTTTATGTTTTCACCCTTTTGTTGTCCTCACTTAGTAATCAGAGACTTGTCCTTTGGTGGTGTTGTCCAATGGTGCAAAAAATCAATGGAAAGGATAGGACCCTCGGTGTAGTGCACAATGCATCGATATATCTCTATCGAGGATGCATTATGGACCCTTGTGTAGCCTTGTAATGTGAATTTGTGTGTATGTGAAGAATTCATGTTAAACCTGGAATTTTGTGCTTATGAAGTGATTAATTGTGTTTTCTATTTTTGAAAAGGCGTAAAATTATGATCTTGTGTCGCATATGTTATGAGATTTAGCGTTGTTAAATGAAGAAAGTGGGAAGTATTCTTTGTAAATAATGAATATTTAATGGAAAATGTGTGCCTTGTGTGCATAATTTTGTTGCATTTTGTGGAAGTATAGCATTTTGATATAACGAATCAGCTTTGATGATAGATATGTAGCAGATGGTTTACAATGTAATTATTGTTATTCGTTGATATGGATTATTGAATGAAGTGTTTTGGTGAGAGGCACAATGTAGCATTACTCGTTCACGAGTACCCGACTATACTATGATTTCCTCTCACAATGTGCTTGATTTGTTTGATATATATATATTGTTTAATAGTTTGTCTGATGCAGATTGTAGGTACCAGGCGTGTTGACTCCACCTGAACTATCAGGTCTGAGCATGCCTTAAAACCAAATGGAAATGTTGTTGAAAATAGAGATGACAAAGGGTCCCTTGCCCTAGCCATCATCCTCAAGGAGGATGAGTATCTAGTCCATTACCTCGTCAACATTGTTTGATGTCTGTGGTCAGTTGGTCCTGCTTCTCAACCTTGGTTAAAGTTTAGCTAATTGTTTGACATTTGGTTTGCTTGATTTTTTGATGTTGCTTGTATTTACGTTAAGGAAAGGTGAATGTGGTATTACTTAGCAAATTTTGAACTTATGTGTGTATGTTTTATTCCGACCTTGCCACTTACGAGAGCAAGTCAAAATCAAGGGGGGGAGGATGTAGTGCTCCTCTATGATTGGCCCTTTCATGATGTTTGATAATTTTTGATTTGGGTTGTTTGATTTAATTTTTTTTTAATAATGTCGCTTTGATTAATCAAGGTATTAATTAAATTATTAATTAAAAATCATTTTGGTTATTAAATATAAATGTAAATACATACATACATACATACATACATACATATATATATATATTGATGATTATGGTTAGTAATAAATTAAATTGTGCAATATAATATTAAATGAAATAAATAAACTAAAAGTGTGAGAAACATGATGAGATAAAATAGAATATTAAAATGGAATGTTGTAATTATTTGATGGTTAAAATATTAAAAGATAGAAGGTTTTGCATGCAAGTTAATGCATAGTTTTGAACTAATTGTTGAAAGAGAAAGTGAAAGCTTATTAGAGATTTTTATTAGATTTTTGTTTTCGAGAATCTAATAGTCTTTCCTTATTGTAAATAGGTATCATTTTGGGGAGATTTTGGGTTCTTCAACTTGGATTTTTAGTTTGGATCGAGAATTGGGTCAAAAATAAATTTTTCTATAGAATAGATGCATTTAGTTTTGGTCTGCAAGTAAATTTCTGTAAATTTTGTTCTTTTGGGAGATTTTGGATGCGGTTTGGGCGAAGAGAGTAAATGGGTCTGCAAAATTTCAAATTGGGTATAACTGGTTTGGGAGAAAGTGCTCAAAATTCTGATGGGAGCTTGAAGGGAAGAAAAGACAAATGAAGAGCTCATATAGGTATACTAGTTTCGCCTCAGAATACTTATACATATTGCTTAGAATGAAGAATGATATATGTCTGTACTTATTGAGATCTATCCATTGTTCTTGCTAATAGCATATTCGATCTAGGCGGGTCATTAATTTTACTCTACTGCTAGATATTCATATTTATGAATACAGAGTTGGCACTTGAGGTTTTAGTGTAAACCCTTGCTTTAGACCGATGATAATATGGTCATTTTATAAGAATCTATCTGTATGTCTTAGCCACAATCATTTCCATTAATCATATTCAATTGCTTTGACCTCTAGTTTAAGATCTGCATGACCACTTACCTATGTAGCAAGCTTCTCTCATATCATTATCTCACTTTATGAATCTTGAGAAATCTATGAAATCTTAAACTTATAGTAATTACATATATGCCTGTTCTTTAAGGTCTGCCACTAATGGCGAATGACTTTAACTTGCAAGTATTCTTCAACGTTGATTGACTTGCATATTCTGATCTTGTAATCTGCGTATTCTACTCACTGTGTTGTTTAATGCTTGAACATCATCCGCATAGAACAATATTTGCTTGGTCTCTGCGATGTTCTCAAAGTGCTGACACCCCTCAGTAATGCACACCTAATGATCAACTATATTTGAAATGCAATAAAGGGCAACCATGCACACCTTTTGGCCAACTATATATGCAATGCAATAAGGGTTACCGATGTGTGAAGTATTCATAGCCCCAACCTGCATGATTGCATTCGCCTAGGTTACAAGCAAAGCTTACAAGGTTAGGGTGCTTTATTAGATCAAAGATTTTGAGAGTTTCCTTGCAAATTCTTTTTGCGCCCATCTTCCAATTATCACATATCTTGAGATGACATCTCTTTGTGGCATTCTGTTAATCAATTCGCATGCTTCGTTCATGCTTTCACATTTTGCATCCACGTCAACTAGCGCAGCCCTACGTTGGAATTCAGCTTGGCACCTTTTATTTGCATTTGTTTGAAAGTTTCCTAAGCCTTTAAGAAAGCGATTCCAACATGCCTCTCTTCCATCAAATTGTTGTTATGCAACATCTTCACTGCTATTATATAGATTTGATTCTTCAAACTGACTATACATGGAATTTGGTTGCTAGCTATATGCTACTTACCCTTATTTTGCCTGAAGTTCAATGCATTTTTGCTGTGTAAAATGATATAATTGGTATATGTTTTAACCTTCAGTTGGATTCGATGGAATCATTTATGATTGATATTTGATTATGTAGATATACATAATATGGTGTATTATATTTGTTGATATTAAATGGATATATATATATATATATATATATATATATATATATATATATATATATATATATATATATATATATATATATATATATATAAAGGTATTTACATATGTTTAAACATCAATGTTACTATTTTTTGTAAAAACTGATTGCAGCTATTAATATAACATTCCATTCAAACCATAAATATATATATGTGTGTTCAGATCTATATTTAATTGATTTACATAATTGTTATTAGATTGAAGTCTTTGGATAATATATGTGTATATTTGTATATATAAATTAGTGGATTGTAGAAAGAAAATGTTATTTGATTAAAGAATTAAAATTGGTAATTTTAATTAGATGGGTATTACTATAAAGAATGTTTAAATTGTTAATAGTGAATGGTTGGGGTAATCTATTAAAGAAGAAATGTTTTAGGAAAGATATTTTTTTCTTGAGATTAATTGATTTTTCTTTCGATGGGTGAATTAAAAATAAATAGAAAAGAAAAGGCTAAGGTGTTATTTTATAAAATAGCTTTAATTTGTTAGCCTTGGGTGAGTGGTCAATAGGTAGTGTATTTGATTAAGAGAATTAGCTATTTCTTAAATAGGAAAGTCAAAGAGAATGGGAAAATTAGTTATAATCGGTTGAAAGATTCTTTAGGCCTTTTATATTAGTAATATATTTGTAAGTTTGTATATATGAGTGTATGAATCTATCTATGAAAATAGTATTTTTGGTATTAGTGAAACATGGGGAAAAGTGTGGAATGGATATTTTATTGAGTTAAATAAATCTAAATGGGAAGTGCATGTGAGAACAAGTATCTTATTGACTCTAGATAAAACTAAGGGTGCAAATTTGGGAATTGATTGTTTAAATGATTGAGGTTGTAATGGTGATATTTTGAAATAGTCCATTTTCTATTTTGTGTAATGTTAGACAAGTGATTGTTAAGGAAGTAGAAAGAATGCTTGACTATAGTAGATATTGTGTCTTGTTAAGTGAAATGGGTCTACATAAAATGTGGAAATGATGTTTATATATATGAAGTCATTCATGGTTGTAATGTTTATTTGTTGGCTTGTGTGGAAATAATGTGTTAGTGGTGGTAGTGCTTGATTGTTATATGCATTAAGTATGGTGCTTGAGTAGTGAAATAAATGAGATTTTGAGTTATTGTTCATTATGGGGGTCATTTGTGTGAAGTTTGGTGGTAGGCTTCCAGAGGTTAGAGGGGAGTTTGGTTTTACTTGCATGAGTTTTTATGGGGCCTAGGGATCAAGTGAGGCTACTAGGACAATCCAGGATGGGGGTGAGGGACTAGGAAGATCCACTAGGACAACCCATATCAAGCCATGGGTGTTTGCATTAGTTTTATGTTGTTTCACATGGAAGTGGTCGGTATTTTGAGATATTGAATTGTGTACAAGAGGGTATTTATCCTTGCAATGTTTACTTGTTATTATGGTTGGGAATTGTGAGCGAGATGGTTCATGCCATGCTCTAGATATGTGATTCTTGTGGCTTCGTTTTAGAGTGCAAGATGGCTTCACCCTATTTGATGTGTTGGGTCTCTAGTTCTTAATATGGGGAGTGGCTTTCAGTGGGGGTCAAATCCCAAAGTGGTGACTTGGACAACCAATTGGGAGTTTCTTAATCCATTGATAACCTAAAAATGAATTGGGGGGCGAAGGGTAATTTTCACATAAATAAGATAATTAGAGTCCTCACCCATGATTTTAGTGCTTGTTTAGGCTAAGGATGGGGTGAGAAGGCCTGGTTGGCAAGGTCAACTTCCTTATCCTCACAAAAGGATTGTTGGCTTTGCATGTGTCATGCTATGGGGCTGGGCCCTAGAGAGAGTAATACCAAAAAACCATAGATGGGGGTTGGGTCCTAGTGAGAGGAATGCCAGACAACCCATGCCAGTACCATGTGATGACACTCTTCCCTACTGCAGTCTAGCATTCTCGAGTCTTCTGTTCCCCTTGTTTTTTGTGTGCCTCTAGAAGCGGTGTTACTATTATTGATGTTTTGTTGTACTTTTTATGTTGGAGTCATGTTATCCCATTGTGTCATGCTATTGTTCTCTAGAATGTTTTAAAGGTGGGACCTTATTGTTATCTCCTAGCATGGGGGTGGACCTTAGGGTTCGAAATGGTCAGGTGGAATGTGCTATGCACTCTATTGGGTTCCCAGTTGATGTTCGTGAGAATTAATGTTGTACTTTATGTAGAGATTCTTGATCTTGTACCAGACTTGAGATAGTGTTGATGTATGTAATGTAAACATTTCAGTTGTATCTTATCATGTATCTGATGTATCCTCCCCATTGTATGTTGGGAAGTATTGATGTAATTATGTAATCATGAAACGATACACCTTTATGTAAATAAAGTGATGTATATACTCCTTGGGTTCAACATTTGATTATTGATGGTTATTTATTTAATATGATGTATGGACATATGATGTTCATTTTCTTAATGCAATGGATTTATAATTAGCTTTTGTGGGATGGCTAATCTTAGATGTTAGATTATAATGTATGTTAGAAATGTATGCATGTAATGCAGTCATGATACCCAAAAGGACATAATTAGAGCTTGAGTATGTGTAGTTTACATTATGTGCTAGTTGATAGTATGATCTATATGTTGATTCACTTTTTAAGAAAATTGCATCATAATTGTTAGCTAAATGTGTTGTCCTTGGGGGTTTCATGGTGGGGCATTACATATATAATTTCTAAATGTAACACTCTAATATTTTCATAGAAATTGATTTTATTCTATATGTAGGAGTACTATATGTTTTTAATTAAAAAAGTGGGGAAGGGCCTTGACCCCATAAAAGAACAAAAATAACACAACAAAAGTAAAGACGAGAGAAAAAAATCAAGCAATAGTGCTTGAACCCAAAATTTTTTTGTTGGAATTGTTGCCTCAAACTCACAGGCTGGAACTTCTGGAAGTGCAAAGTCAGTGTGATATTTCTTTGGTCTGGCTAACTGGTAGTTTGGGAACCTTGTGAAATATTCTGATCGATGTGACCCTGCAGAAGTCTTGCCGAATGCTTTAAACTCTATCGCTGTGACTTAAAGCAGTCGTTATAACTTCTCATCATGTGGAGATCTCTGGCCGATAGGCCATTCAATCAGGCGTCGAGGAGACTCATAGCGTCTGGGGGCTTCGGAGTGACTTTCAACACTCAGGAAGAAGTCCCAGCGACATTGGAAGGTCTTGCCGACAGGGATACGTATTGAAGTCATCGGGTTAACCTATGGTGGCTCGGTGAGAAGTCTTACCGAAAGTAACATGTCTCAGCGATAGTGTTGGAGCTTTTAGGGAAACCCTTGGGTGATTGGTAAGAACTCTTACCGATAGTGATATGTCTCACCGACTCAGAGTAACTTAAGGATCTCAGTGAGAAGTATCAGCGATGAAGGATTGTCTTGGTGATAATGTAACTCTCGAAGACATGCGGGAGACCCTTGGCCGAAAGACTTGTTTCGATATGATGTCTCATCGAATATCAGAAGTCTCACCGACAACACGTGGGGTCATCGGTTTGGTGTGACTCTTGGTGAACAGTGGTTTCGGGATAACATGAAAGATTTAGTAAGAAGTTTTGCCGAAGGTTGATTCTCTCACCGATAGTGGAACACATCGGTATGACTTGAAGGCTTCAGTATGAAGTCTTGGTGAAAGCAGTAAGTCTAGCCAATAAGATTGAATCGGGGTGACTTGGAACTTGCGGGGTGATGTCTTGGCAAAGGGTATTTGTCTTGCTGATAGGAATGCGATGGACGTCAGAAGTTTCGGTATGACCTTTGCCTAAGTCTTGTCGACAGTGTCATTGGTATAACATAAAGGGCTTGACATGATCTCTCAGTGAATGACTAAAGTCTTGGCGACTAAGGACCACTTTGGAATGACTTATGAGCTCGATGTGATGTCTCATCGAATGGCGATTGTCTCACTAATGAGAATGTTGAGTTCAGTATAACATGAAGCTCGTTGTGACATCTTGGAAAAAGACAATAGTCTTGCCGAAGAGAACACTCACGTCTATATGACTTGGAGATTTCGGTATAACCTCTTGACGACAGTTGGATGTCTTAGCGATAGCATTGGCGGATGAGTTCAACTGGAGGTCGGTGAGAGGTCCCACCGATCATGCTGATAGATGGATGCCGATTGGATTTCTGCATGACTTGGAGGCTCGATGTGATCTCCTGGCAATAGCAATAGTCTCACCGATGTGCTTGCTGAGTCAATGTAACTTGTAAGCTCGGTGGAACCTCTTACCAATGGAGAGGACTCTTGGCGACAACGTGTAAATGGGTCTTGTGGCATCAGGGAGACACTTCTTGTGTCTCACCGACATGCGACACAAGTTGATCACTTTTGACCGAGTGAATATTGTTTGACGTGGTGCGATGCCGATAAATCCAAGAAAGCAAAAGTGAACCGTTGTGACCGTTTCTATGTGGAAAAGGAAAGCTCTACACAAGGAAGTGGAAACAGCTTCAATAGGATGATGATGCTAAGGTGGAGTTTACTTTCTGACATTTGAGAATGAATGTATACATGAATGCATTGGACGTTCTATAAAAAGAGGGAGCCGAGCATATGATAGGAGTCTGAGAGCTGAGAGGCTGGCTGAAAGGCCAAGGTCATGAGGCCGAAAGGAAGGTTGATCTATTGCTACCAGTTGTATCTAGATAAACAAGATGTAATCTCTGAAAAGGCTAAGAGCCTTAAGTTGTATTGTAACCGTTTTGTTGCTGCATAATACAATGGCTCGATCTTTGGAGTGTGGGGTTTTTTATCTGAAAGGATTTTCCCCATGTATATCTTTGTGTTTTGGTTTTCTTTTTCATCTTTCATGTCTGTTGGTTCATATAATAGAATTTGTTAATGCTTTCTATTGAATTTACATGTGTTTCTCTCATATGGATCAATGTGGGAAATGAACTATGTCTATTCCACATTTGGACATAGTTGTATGTGTCTTTGAGGCATCCTAATTGAAATGAAAGTTACCGAAGGCACTACTGTTTGGAGTTTTCACTAGATGCGCTCCTAGATTTCGTTACAAGTGGTATTAGAGCCTTCTTCTGGTCGTTGGTTCTTGGTATTTCTACTGTGAAGATTTCCTAGCTTGATAGGCTAGAAGAAATCTAGAGAAATGGAATGATGTATTGATCCTTTGGTGAGTGGAAGCCTTGTGGTATTCTGTGACAACATGCAGCTTGAAGGATGGTCAAGATGGAAAAGGGAGTTGATCATGTTGTGATTTGTGTCTCCTGGCGGGTAGAGGTATAACCTTGGAGTATGAGGTGGATTTTCCTACTCTGTGGCCGTGTAGCAGTAAAGCTTTTATATTGGTGTCTTTTTGACAGGCTCCTGGGTGATATGGAGAAGCCTAGATTGTTTCTCAGTCATGGAAGAGAGTGCTTATGCTAGGTGGTGGTTCTTGGTGTTGGAAAGCACTGTTTCCTGTTAACCTTGAATGCTTGAAGGCTATGGAGTTAATCATTAGATGATTTGCAAGCTTTTGAAATAGCCTTTCTCTCTTTCTCAGATGCATGTATATGGTGGTGGTTTAAAGTTGGCCTGAAAGGGGCCTGGATTCTCTTGAACTGCTGTTTTCTTTCTAAGGATAATTTGTACTTGCATGGCTTTGTGGTTTTGCAGGTTTTACACGGTTAAGCAAAACTTGTGTTCTTGTGGAGTTGTTGTTAAGCTATTGTCTAGACACTAGCCTTTTGGGGTGTTGCTGGATGAGATAGTTGCAGGTCTGCATGCATGCTTGGTGCATGGTTTTGAGGAGGTATGACTCTTTCTTTGCATGGGAGTGTTGTTAAGTATTTTGTCACTCAACATTCTTGTGGTAATGCTTATGGGTTCCTTGATTATGGTGCTTGTTGTGGACATGATTGGAAAATCAGATCTGGCATGATTTGGTGTTTGAGTCATGTTGTCTAAGTGGTTATTCTCTTTGATATCTCAGTGTTGCAGTTTTCAATGTGATAACGGGTTTGCATGTTTGATATTTGTGATCTACGAGTTATGCAGTTGGTGGATTAGCTACCCATTGGCTGTAGTGAGATAACTTGGATGTGGACTGTCTTTATCCACGAGGTTGATTCATTGGTGGTGTAGATTTGTTAGCTGGCCTTATCTATGGTCACTTGTGCATTGGTGTGATTGCTTTGAGATGAGAGGATGGATATTATTGAGTACCTGAATAGTCAATTATGGGAACCTGAAACAATTGGTCATGATGCTTGGAGAGCTTGGGTGTCATGTTTCAGTGGGAGCTCTAGCAGTGACTGTGGATTCATCACATGGTGGTGAATGGTCTTCTTTAATGTTGCAGAAGGGTTCTTACACTTTTTCTTTTGCATGGACACTACTTGAAGATGTGCAACATCTTGGAACCATGGAGGACGCTTGGAGTCTTTGGCTAAGGTGTTGGTGGTGCTTGATAGGTGATGTTCTTAAGTCTATTTTCTTTATGTCATGGTATACTCTTGTTTGTGTACTAGAGTTTTGGTAGTGTGCATTGTACTTGAGACAATGGTGGAGTCACTTGAAGCATGGTATCTCCTATGGGGATGTGTAGGTCATGGTGTCATGATAAGTTCCTGATTTAGATGATTGGAGCTTTGACAGTGATTTGGTAATTCTTTGTGTATTGAGTGCCTTGATTACTTGCTTGATACTTTATGATAGTGCAGTAATGCAGTTGAAGTTTAGCATGAGATGATCGATTGCTAGTACTCATGGATACATGAAGAATAAGGTGAGGTTGTTCTTCTCTTATGAGAGATGTGCTGATGCTTGTTACTCTTGTTAAGTTTATTAGCAGAAAGTCCGAGAAGCCTACACCTAGGTTGAACGTGAGTTAAATAAGAGACCTATGAGGAGATTGCTCTTGGATTAGTCATGATGGCTTATATATGTTGAAGTAGTATTCTTGTTCCCACTCTTGGTCTACTCGACAGTTTATCTGAAAGGTATTTGGCCCATTATATTTTTCAGATGTGTTTTATTAAGTTCACTTTCATGATATGGATCTTGAACTACTGTTTAACATTGGTTTTGGAGGATTCATAGTGGAAGGTGTATAGTTTGTTTTATCTCCTTGAGCTTTTGTGTTATGTCATTTACTGATGAGAATTGGTAGGAGATGATGTATGGGATGATTTCCTAAAATGGGAAATGTTCTAGCTTGATCTTCTTTGAGATGCTTACATCCATGTTGGTTTTGAAGTTGGTTTGATCTTGGTGATTAAACTGATGGATGCTGTTAAGGATTTCTTTTGGGATGTAAAGAAGATCATTCTTGACACAACTGGCTATTAGAAGTGTATGTAGGAGGATGTTCTACAAGAAGATGATGGGCAGAGTTTCTCTTTGTGGCCGTGAAGGTTTGTGATGAGAGAAATGCTTCTTGTAGCAGTTTGTTGCAGGTTGTGCATGTCATTGTGGATATTTCCTTGGTACTACATGGTTACATTTTCTATGTGCTATTATTGGTAGACTTGTGATGTCTTTGGATTACTTGGATAGTGGGAGTTCCTGTTGTGTTTTGTCTTCTTCGACTGGTTGGCACTTGGAGCTTGCATTCGTTGTTGATGGGTTGTTTTTGGAGTAGTATGAGTTTACTAATGCTTATACCTTTTAGGTATGTAAGATTGGATGGTATAACACGAGCTGTGGGTGCTATTTTTAGTTGTGTGGGTTTATCAGTTGGATGGAAGCAGTCAATTTGATTTTTTTTCTAACTGGTGTTGTTTATTTTGTTTCTGGATAATGACTTCACTATTGTGTTCTGATTGAAGCTTTGAAGTTGATATTGCTTCTATATAGCGTTTGAGCACAATGAAGTGGTAGCAGTATCTTGTTGTAGATATCATTGGGGTCTTTTGCTTGTGTTCGTTGGAATGGTGCTTATTCACCTTGGCGATGTATCTTTCTTCCACATGTGGAAGATGATAGGATTGTTGTTTGAATGGGGGACATCTTGGATGTTGGAGCATAATTCTTGATGGAACACGAGAGCATGTTGAAATCTATGTGGTTTCCTGGAGGGATGTGATTGATTGTTTTGTTGGACAGTGAGCTGTAGTTGGATGCCTATCTTTGTTGCAGATTGTCTAATGGACTATTATTTGTGGAATCATGTTGATTGGGTGTCTTGAGTATTACAGAGTTTGAACTGATTGAGCTAGTTTGTTCTTAGTTCCTGGTTGCTTTGGAGGTTCTTGTGTGATCTTCATCAAGTGGGAGATTCTTGGAATTGTTGCCTCAATCTCATAGGCTGGAACTTCTGGAAGAGAAAAGTCAGTGTGACATTTCTTTGGTTTGGCCAAATGGCAGTTTGGGAACCTTGTCAAATATTCTAGTCCCTGTGACCCTGCAGAAGTCTTGTCGAATGCTTTAAAGTCTAGCAGTCATTGTAACTTCTCACCATGTGGAGATCTCTAGCCGACAGGCCATTCAATCGGGTGTCAGGGAGACTCATAGCGTCTGGGGGTTCAAAGTGACTTTCAACACTTGGGAAGAAGTCCCAGTGACATTGGAAGGTCTTGTCGATAGGGATACGTATTGAAGTCATCAGGTTAACCAATGGCAGCTCGGTGAGAAGTCTTACTGAAAGTAACATGTCTCGGCGATAGTGTTGGAGCTTTTGGGGAAACCCTTGGGTGATCGGTAAGAAGTCTTACCGATAGTGATATGTCTCACCGACTCAGAGTAACTTAAGGATCTCAGTGAGAAGTCTTAGCGATGAAGGATTATCTTGGCGACAATGTAACTCTCGAAGACATCGGGGAGACACTTGGCCGAAAGACTTGTCTCGATATGATGTCTCATCAAATATCGGAAGTCTCGCCAACAACACGTGGGGTCATCGGTTCGATGTGACTCTTGGCGAATAGTGGTTTCGGGATAACATGAAAGCCTTGGAAGAAGTCTTGCCAAAGGTTGATTCTCTCACCGATAGTGGAACACATCGGTATGACTTGAAGGCTTCGGTATGAAGTCTTGGTGAAAGCAGTAAGTTTGGCTGACAAGATTGAATCGGGGTGACTTGGAACTTGCGAGGTGATGTCTTGGTGAAGGGTATTTGTCTTGCCGATAGGAATGCAATGGACGTCAGAAGTTTCGGTATGACCTTTGCTTAAGTCTTGTCGATAGTGTCATCGGTATAACATAAAGGGCTCGACATGATCTCTCAGCGAATGACTAAAGTCTTGGCGACTAAGGAACACTTCAAAATGACTTATGAGCTCAGTGTGATGTCTCATCGAATGGCGATTGTCTCGCCGATGAGAATGTTGAGTTCGGTATAACATGAAGCTCATTGTGATGTCTTGGCGAAAGACGATAGTCTTGCCAAAGAGAACACTCACATCTATATGACTTGGATACTTCGGTATAACCTCTTGGCGACAGTTGGATGTCTTAGTGATAGTGTTGGCGGATGAGTTCAACTGGAGGTTGGTGAGAGGTCTCAGCGATCATGCCGATAAGGAGACTCTTGTTGATAGATGGATGCCGATTGGATTTCGGTATGACTTGGAGGCTCGATGTGATCTCTTGGTGATAGCGATAGTCTCACTGATGTGCTTGCTGAGGTCAATGTAACTTGTAAGCTAGGTGGAACCTCTTGCCGATGGAGAGGACTCTTGGTGACAATGTGGAAACGGGTCTTGTGGCATTGGGGATACACTTCTTGTGTCTCACCGACACGTGACACAATTTGATCACTTTTGATCGAGTGAAGATTGTTCGATGTGGTGTGATGACAATAAATCCAAGAAAGCAGAAGTGAACTGTTTGCTGTGAAACTGTTCTGACCGTTTCTATGTGGAAAAGGAAAACTTTGCAAGAGGAAGTGGAAACAGCTTTGGTAGGATGATGATGCTAAGCTGGAGTTTTCTTTCTGACAGTTGAGAATGAATGTATACATGAATGCATTGGACGTTCTATAAAAAGAGGGAGTCGAGCATATGATAGGAGTCTGAGAGCTGAGAGGCTGGCTAAAAGGCCGAGGTCATGAGGCCGAAAGGAAGGTTGATCTATTGCTACCAGTTGTATCCAGATAAACAAGATGTAATCTCTGAAAAGGCTAAGAGCCTAAAGTTGTATTGTAACCGTTTTGTTGCTGCATAATACTATGGCTCGATCTTTGGAGTGTGGGGTTTTTTATTCGAAATGATTTTCCCTATGTATATCTTTGTGTTCTAGTTTTCTGTTTCATCTTTCATGTCTGTTGGTTCGTATAGTAGAATCTGTTAATTCTTGTTGTTGAATTTACATGTGTTTCTCTCGGATGGATCAATGTGGGAAATGAACTGTGTTTTTTCTGCATTTGGACATAGTTATATGTGTCTTTAAGGCAACCTAATCAAAGTGAAAGTTACCGAAGGCACTAGTGTTTGGAGTTCTCACTAGACGCACTCCTGGATTTCCTTACAATTTTTCCCGAAGGGATTATCATACAAAATAGAGTCCTTCAGAGGAAATTTCATCCTACGTGTACAATTGTCCAAGAAGAGTCATTAATCATATTTGTAACATTTAGAGAAGAAGGGAGAGAGGCCCCCTAGAGTTCCTAACTAATGGAATGAATATAACCAACAAAAGAAAAAGGTAGTGAAAAAATAGCCTTGTCCAAAATTGGAGTATCAAGAACCTTAGGAGAAACATAATATTCGACAGTAGGATTTTTAGTCATCTAAGCAGGAGGAGGAGGAGGCACATAAGGTGATTGAATATCAAAATATTCACTATCAATAGTAGAATCATTAGGGTACATGGTAATATGGCTAGGAAGAACATTCTTCCACCAACTATGTTATAGAAATTTATGTTACTATATGTTACAACTATGTTATAATTTTTTTTTTGAGATGTGTGTGAAAATTACAAAGAGTATTTATATTTGTGAATTATGAATTTTTAAAGAACATGAATTTAAAAATATAAAATAAAAATTGATCATACAATAAAGATTCCATTATCAAACTTCAAAAAATATTTTCTCTAATTTTTTTTTTTAAATGTGAACATTTTTATGTTCACATTTTTTTTATTAGGAGTAAAATAATATTTTTTGAAATGGTCTAAGCCACTTTACACAACACAAAGAAAATAAAAAAAAGAAGTCTAATAGTACAATCCTCATAGCAAAAGAAACAAAAAAGACCAAGGCTATAACCAATAAGAAACCAAACAACACACAAGATGATTCAAAATCATTTAGCATTAGGAAAACAACGCACAAGACAAATATTGGGGACTTGCCTACTCAAGGTAGCTTGAAGTCAAATTATTTAAAAGTGATTTGGACCCCTAGAACATCACACTTGCTGAGACACAATTTTTTTTTGCATGGAGAGTCACTCTTCGAATCCAAATTAAAATAAGGTGGATACAAGATGCATATAATTTTCATTATATTAAATATTTGTAACACATATTCTCTTTATAAAAGTTAATTAAACTTTAAAAAAACTACAATAATTTAAAAAAAATGATAACATAACATTAAAATAAAATATATAATCATAGATCTTACAAATCTTGTATAAATCAATGGCTTTAACATATAAGACTGGGCCCTAAGGTTTCATACTATTTGAACTACTCCTCAGATCCACCCCTCCAGAAGATTGATCCTAACTGGTATGACCCTTCACTTCACTTGGCTGCCATAAAACTTCTCAAAATGGTTGGTAACCTAAGAATTTTCAATTCTAGTTTACTTGATTCTTTGGTGTGGGTAGACTCTAAGGATAGTAACTATTTAGTTTGGATAGAACATTTTGTCCTTCTTTGGGTTCCTCAATTCAATTGGATGAATATTTAGAGGAACAACTCTTTTCCTAAGGAGCAATTATTTTGGTGGAAAAATTTCCATGATAGAATTATCACATTGGATAATCTACAAAAGAGGGGGAGGAATATAAGAAACAAGTGGTTTATGTATGAGAAAGAAGAAGAAATGAATTATCTTCTTTTATGTTGCTACTCCTACTCTTGGCAAGTTTGGAAAAAAATTTAGTCCTTGTTCAAGATTAGTTGGATCCAGTAGAAAGATATAAAAAATGTACCGAAGAGGTGGTCCTCGCTAGTGTTTCATTCTTTTCTAACAGAGTTATGGTGGTAGGCCCTGATTTTCATAGGTTGGGTTCCCTAGAGAGAGTGTAAGAAAAGGACTTTTAGGGATAAAAAATTCCCTTGGAAGGTTTTTGCAAATAAGGTTATAAAGTAGATTATCGAAAAATATGAAAATGACCTCTTATAAGCTAAAAAAAATACTTCTAATTTGGAGTTCACTATTTCCTTGTTCTAGAATTTATCTAAGGTGGACTTAATTCCCCAAGCTCAAGAATCCCTTTGGATAGGAATAATAATCCTTGGTCCCCCCAATCCTAGTTTGATTAAGCTTAAATTTGATGGCTTAGCCAAAGAAAACTTGGGTCAGGCAAGTGGGGGTGGAATAATTCATGACCATTAAGGAAAGATTATTTTTTCTTATGTCATCAATTTAGGTACACAAACTTATAATTATGCGAAATTGGTGGTGACCTATCAAGGTACCCTCATTGCTAAGAAGAAAAGTGTGTCAAATTTGGCAATTGAAGGTGATTCAAGAAACAAAATCATGTTGCTAAGTGGGAACGTGATCCATTGTTGGACCTTATGAGACCCTATCCTTTTAGCTTGTGATATCATAATGAACCTTGGGAATTATAGATTTCCTCACGTGTTCCAAGTTGGTAACAAAGTGGTAGACACTTTGGAAAATCTTGGAGCCTATATAGAGAAGATTACAATTTGGGGCATGATCTTTCAATTATCCTAGAGCATGTGCATGATCTCTTAATTAATGATGAAAAGGACTTTAATTTTATGTTTGAGTTGAGCTCCTCATGATTTCACATTAACAACTAGCATGGTTTATGTATTAAGAAAAAATTTCACCTCGTCCCACCTTTCCATAAGCTTGCTCTATCTCTATTTGAGCTTTGTAACTGGTGCTTCTACATAATTCTCAATTTTCCTCTAGATGAAGTGTTTGCTGAGATGGGTGGTAATCTTGTCCATGAAGAGCTCGCTTCCTATAAGTTTTGGAAGAAATATAAGGATATTTGGACTATGTTTTAATGGGGAGAGCTTGTGAATTATGGAGAGGGTATGGTAGGGCATGACCCTAACATCTCCATGGAAATTTCCAACTTGTTGAAGGATGAAAATGTGGTTGTGTGGGACTACACTTTCTCCGTTAACATGGAGCTTATCTCCAAGGTAATTGGTCCTTCCTTAGAAGGGAACTATCTCCCTATGAAGCCCAAAGGTCACTATCAAAAGGAGATGGAAATTTTTTTGAAGAAAGGGGAGAAAAATAATTGATTACAGAATGAATTCAACAAAGATGACCTCATGCATGTCTAGAGATAAGAATGGTGGAAGTTTTAATGTGGTATGTTACTTTGGAAGGTAGGTTTAAGTGATTCCATTCTCACCTTTTTCCCATGCTTAATCACTTACATTATAATGTAAAAATGAACATTACATTCTAGATAATGTCCTCTCTCAAACAATATATCAAGGCTGTTTGAGATAAGGGGAAGAATTTACCCATTCACCACAGGTTGGTTTTTAGATTATATCATTTCAAGGTAGCCCTTTCCCCCTCTTTGGGCTTTGCTAGGAAAAGCTCCCTCGTGGTTAGGGATTATATCAAATATTTGAAGGGCACCCCTATGACTGATGGATTAGTATGGGTTAACCACACTTGATCCATGAAGAATCGAAGTGCAATTTAGCCACTAAACCTCAGTCCCAATAAAATCATTCAATGTAAATCGAAGTGGAAGCCCTTAAAACTTAACATGTTAAACTACCAAAACTTTTAAAATAACTACTCTAATGCATTGAAACTTATTCTCTTGGGGGATTGGTGTCATGTTGATGTGAAACGATGACCCTTTCCTAATTCCATGATTAGTGAGCTTATTTCAGTTGATTCTATGGAAGAGAATCAATGAAACCATTGTGATTGATGATGTGTGGAAACATAGTTTATGCTAAAAATGAACATGATGCATGCTAAGTTACCATCATTTTATGCTAAATGATGAAGATATACAAATACCAAGCTAATCTAAGCTAAAATTATGCTAAAAGATGAAAAACCCTAATTTAGAAACAAGCTAAGATGGATGCATGGAAGCCATTAATGGATGCTCTAAGTTATTATGCAATGAAAATGAACTAAAATAAGTTAACAAGTGAGTAAAAGTTAGTATGGATGCAAGTAAATTCAACAACATAAGTTTACAATTGAAAGATGGATCTATTTGTCTCCAAATAGTGAACTATTTATAGGAGAGAAAATGAGGAATGAAAGGTTGAGATAAAAAATCTTAATCAACAGTTCAAAATGAAGGGGATGAGAGGCATGGATCATGGATTCTCATCAACGGATGAGAATGCATCATGAAAGTTAATGAAGGGCCCAGGTAAAAGCACAAAGTTGTGTCACACTTTTAGCCAACTTATCAGCACAATTGAATTTAAGTATTTCTAACTAAAAATCAATTTTGGTCAAACATATGATCTAGTAAGATTCATTCTAGCTAAGTTAGATGCTTCCACAACTTTTTCAACTAAAATTGTTGGCTAAAAATGTATGGAGCATCACTTTGAGTCCAATTTACCAAAAAAAATAAATTATTTGAAAAACTTGAAGTTTCAATAACTCTTGCTAATTTATACAACATTTTTAAAAAAATATAAAAATACCCTTTTGTAGATCCATAAGTGTAGTTTTCAAAAAAATATTTATTTTAATAGTTTAATTATTTTTTATATTTTATCTTTTATTTTTACTAAAATTAGGTTTTCAACACAAAATATAAGGTTGATTACTATGCCAAGGAAAAATACTAAAACTTATTAAAAAAAATTGAAAAAAATATGATGCACTAGATAAAAGAATCTATTTTAAGATGGTATAATTTTGTTTCCATTTTAGATAAATATTTAATATGAAAGTTGACGTCTGATGAAAATAGTTATTTTTTGATTCACACACATTTTAATATTTATTTAAAATATACATTTATCAAAATTGGAAAAAATATATCCATGCACTAAAATTTCAAGTTATAAATACACAAAAAATTTGAAAGAAAAAAAAAATTACTATAAAAAGTTTGATGTCCCATGCAACTTCATTTTTCAGCATTTTATTAGCAACTAAATTATAGTTTTAATTTATTAAAAACTAGTTTAAAATAAATTTTTATATTTTTAAAAAAATACAAACATAAAATATACTAAAAAATACATATTTTACTAGTTTACATCATTTCAAAATTCAAAACATATATGCCACTTTTTAGTGATTCAAGTTTAAAAATTGGATCAACATTGGCCATTTCCTTTATAAAGTGTGACACAGCTGGCCCACACTTGCCTCAAACAAATACACTTTTGACCTGCTCACATAGGTCAAAGGTAACTTGCTAAAAAGGTTAAAGGTTAATTTGCATTTGAAGTTAAGTGAGTTGATTGGAAGAGAGAGAATATTCCTTAGAATATTCCTTTGGATGAGGAAAAAGATAATTTGCAAATTAAAACAAAGTTTTAATTGTGCAAAAAAGAGGGATAAGGAATATTCTATGGGAATATTCTTTTTACTTAGAGGAAAATTAGTTTAATTGCTAATTAAACAAGGTTTAATTTATGCAATTAAGGAATTAGAAGAATTAAAGAGATATTTATTAAATTAGATGATTTAATAAATAGGGGAGGGGTGAAATGATATTTAATTAAATAACTTAGGGCTATTTAATTAAACAAGATGACTTAGGAGATTAAATTAAATATTTTGATTTATTTAATTTAATTAGATGAAGTATTAGCACAAAAATAGATGAATTAACCCGATTTAATAAATTAGGCCAAATAGATGAAAATGATGCAATTAATTAATTAGCTAGGCTAATTAAATCAATTAATCAAAAAGAGGACGAATTAAAGAGTAAATGATGTTAGTAAATCTAATTTAAATGTACGATATCAATTAGGACATTTTTCAGTGTTTACATTTTGCCCCTCTTTGAAGCGATGTACCTACTACTTTGGTTCAAAGAATAACATTTTTCAAATCAAAACTGATGGTTTAATAAAAATAAAAAATTTGATTTTTAGATGCCCCAATGGAAGGAAAAAAATTGACTCCCTGCCCCCTCGAGAAATTAGGCATAAATTTTGAATTTTGGGTTAATTTCTTGATAAATATCAAAAGCTGCCCCGAGGGTCTAGAAAGGTTCCGGGATACAAGAATAATGCCAATAACACAAAAAATGATGCAAAATTAGGTTTAGATTCATGAAATTGGTGAGAATGATAATAAACCCCACTTTTAAGATTAAATTAGGTCAAAAGTCCCTAATTTTCTCGCTTAAATAGGCCAAGAAGGGTCATTTTCAATTCATTTGTGCATTCACACCTTAAGGAATTCTTGCGATTTGAGCTCTGACCCTTCGATGAAATGGTGCGCCAAGAGCTTCCCCAACACATGTCCAATCGAGTTTGAGAGTTCTAGTGCCTTCCTAGCACAGTACCATCGGTATGTTAATTGAAACCTAATTTGAAATTTGAAATTTTGATGTATTTATGATGCTTTAGAATTTAGATTTTGGTGGCATCGCTATATAGTGATGCCTAAACTAAAATTGATGATGCCCAAATCATTTATAGCAACATATATTTATATGGTGATGCATTTCCTGATTTAAAATTAGGGTTCCTAATTTTAAATGGCGATGTGGGCTTATTTGGTGACGCACTTGTTGATTTAAAAGTTAGGGTTAGGTTAGGCCAGAGGTTAAATCGTGATGCTAGCTTGTCTGGCGACACATTTTTGGATTTGAAATTTGAAATGCATTGGGCGTCACTATTTGAAATTTGACTATAGTGACACTTTTGTGGTTTCGAAGCTGGAAATTTCAAACAACTTCAAATTATAATGATTTCTTGATGACATGCGCTTCATGGATGTAGGAGGTCTTCCCACCATTGATGTTGAGGGAGCACAAGCCCATAGTATTGGATATATTAGGTGATCTTTTAGATTTGTGCTAGGAGCACTTGGAAGAGACTGGTCTGTGGTACGTTGCATACGCACCCGTGATTAGGACTCATTTGGCGATGATGACAACTCTGTGTGGGAGATGGCATAGTGAGACCTCATCCTTCCACCTTCCAATGGGGGAGGTGATAGGTACCTTGGAGGACATATGGAAAATATTACATTTTCCCATTCACGGTGATCGCATGATTTATGACACTGATGCTGGATTCCATGCATTCCTAGAGGTGATGGAGATGGACTAGATTGCCTTAGTCACATCTCAGATTGATTTTGATACATGTAGCTCAGGTCACATGTTGACCTTTAGATTGATTTTGATGCTACACACTTGAGGAATTTTTTTGCTTTGGGGCCCTTGATGCTAGCCTCCTTGTACCATGATTTACACAATTTTGTTTATTGCGATGGGAGAGCCATTGGTGCAGGGGTTACTCTACTACATATTTGGGCATGGGAGCACATTGTCATGATTTGGTTGATATTTTAGATGGGAGACATGGAGCTGAATGATCCTGTCAATTGGAGATATCAAGGTGCCATCACACTTAGGCACACCAAATAGATTGGGCCCTGTACTACAGATTGGCTATAGATGATATGATAGTTTTCCACTAGCACCCATGGCTTCAGATCCCACCATGGTTCGATGATATTCAACAGCTATATTTTTCTAGACAAATCCATTACATGCAGGGTCGAGAGCACACTATGATCGAGAGATATCTCCCTAAAACAATGGCTAGATAGTTCAGGGATGTACATGATAGACCCAATGACACCTATAGGGAAATTTTTGTGAGATCGGCCAGGGAGGTTCCCACATGGGGACTAACTATTCCAGCTCCAAAGGCCATTGAGAGCTTTCGATAGTTGGTGGTCTAGCCTTGGGCATATGATTAGGGTTATCCTGTAGCTTAGACCACTCTATCATATGATGCATGGTTTTCTCCACAGAGATGATTGACAGATCCGACAAGTGCTCCTCCTAGAGGGAGATCGTGAGGTAGGAGAGCTAGAGGCAGGGGACAGGGAGGCCTAGATGGGCATGATGGAAAAATTCCAAGGGCTCCTCCAGTTGGACAACCACCTTAGGTTCAACCACAGGTACAACTGCAACCAGGACCACCACCACCACTAGATGCACAAGATGCTTTGATACAATAGCTACAACAATAGGTGAAAAAATTGACTGGTGAGTAGGACCAGGCCTGCCAGTAGATTTTGGTTATTACTGCTAAGTGAGACTAGGCTCAGCAATAGGTGATTGCAGCAACAACAAAGAGAGATCAGGCACTGCAGAGGGTACATGCTATCACAAGAGAGAGAGATCAAGAGGTGGCCAGGCGACAACAAATTGAGGTGATGGTGGAAGCGGCACATATTGAGACTGTGTCTGCATGGTTATAAAGAGAGGTTGTTACGAAGGCTATGTATTACAGGCATCATTACCATCGAGATGTTCCAACAACTCTTTGATAGCCATATTTTTCACAACGCAACGATGCATGACCCCGAGCAGAGGATTAGCCTAAGAAGCAGAATGGAGAGGGTAGGAGCCACCAGGGCTAGCTTTTTTTATGTATAAACACTTTTTTTATTTTTCCCCATTCTTTATCACTAATATACATTCATGGACTCCTTTTTGATAGCCTCATGGATATTGTATTTATGATCAATATACATACACTAATCTAGATTTTGTACCATGACACATTTATATATATATATATATATGATACTTATATGGATGATTTGTGTTATGACGTGTTCACTTTATTTCATGTATGGATGATATGATATGGATGCACTTTATTTTATGCCTATGTGATATGAGATGATCATGACATGGATGCAATGTTATGTTCTTTTTCATTATCTTTTCATGATATGACATGGATGGATGATGATGATATGTAAATGTTATGGGTGCAAATGATATGGATGTATTTCTTTTTGTATATTTTCTATGCATGTTTTATGATGATGTATACATATATGGATGTATGGATGAAAATACTTATGATATGCAATGATTTAAGATGCTTAGAATAAAAAATCTATATTATTCATCATAACTCAAATGATAATGTTGAATGTATGATGTGAAATGCAATGATTATGCTGATGGATGCTATGATTATGAGATGTATGTATGTTGATGGTTTGTGGATGTAGGGTGAATGCATTTATGATGTTTGTGGTTAACTGTCATGATACCAGGTTAGTGCAAAGAGAACATAGAAGAATAAAGAATGAATAACCATTGATGATGATGATTTCCTCAAAAAATCCAACAAGTCCTTGATCCATTGAGACTTTATTATAGATGGTGACGTGACAATGCAAAATGAAGGATGAAATGCAGGATGGGTGCTCATACTTCGGGATTGGGATTTTCCGTCATTCCTTATTGTTTTATATAACACATAGACACGATGCATCAAGGTATATAGATAACCACAATGATGTTGTATCTATTGTAATGGACTTTGACTCGACAAGCATATAGGATAGTTCTTTTTCACATATTGACATAGGAAAATGATGTTGGAATGCAAGTTAGAATCTTAGAATATATTGGACCAAAACATACGCAATAATCAATAACATACTCAAAAAAACCTTCCTACACACAACTAAGTAAGTATGCGTCGAGATTATTTTACAAGAGTATCCACAAGCACAAAAAATGAAAGATAATTATTGATGCCATATTCCTTTCTCTCTAAATCATTTTGTTAGACATCATTGAGAGGTCCTCGGAATGGGTCATTAAGATAAATCATAAGAAAAGATCAAAGACAAACAATTACTTTTATTTATAGCTCTTGCCTAGTTTAAGTTTAGCTAAAGTGATATTGATATTGATTTCCATCGCAGGAAGGATACATTCTATGACATGTTGATTAGAGGGTTGTTTGATGTTGAGATTATGATGCTAAGACGAGTTGTTGCCATAAACTTCACCGACGCATTTACCTGTGATTTAGACTCTAGATTTTTACTTTTGGGTTCACACTTTATGACTTGCTATACTTGTTTTCTATTTTTTTTGCCAAAGGTTGAAGGTGACAATCATTTATTATGCGTGAAAGCTTATTTCAGGTGAAAGTGAGATGGAATGGATGGATTTTTTTTATTTTTCTGGAATATTTGATGGTTTTGGTATTTTTGAAAATGTTTTAAGGTTGTTTCTAGTCTTTTTCAAAGTTTATATGGATGTTTTGAATTTTTGGATTTTTTGAGGTTGTTTAGGGTTTTCTAAATGTTTTGAGGCTTTTTAGGTCTTTAAAATGTTTTCTATTATTTTTTGGATTTTTGATTTTCAACTTTTTTTGGGTTTTTTGGGAATATTTGGATGTTTTGGGGTTTTCTAAATATTTGTTTTTTTTTGGATTTTTGCGAGAGTTTAAAGTTATCTGGATGTTTAGGGTTTTCAGAGAATTTATGAGTTATCTAAATGTTTAGGGTTTTCTAAGTTTCAAACAAGAACCTAACCTAAAGACCTATCCTAGGGGCCTCGGGGGTTGATCATAGATTAGCCTTGCCTATGTTATACATGCAGAGACCACGTAGTTCGACTGACTCAACCCATTTACAAGATGAAGATATGAACAGATGAAAGATGATAGTTTATTATGACAGACTGCTCAAGGACTAACCTAGGGTGTCTTAGGGGCACATCAATGATGGCCTTTCCTATGTTCAAGCTCAAAGATGATGTATTTTGACAAGGATACTGCTTTTTGGATTTCAATGTTTTTGACCTATTTAGGGTTTTGATGTTCTTTGGATGTTTTGGATTTTTCCTTTACAATTTTCTAAATGTTTTTGAATTTTAGCTATACAGGATTTTGCAAATTTTTTTAGGTTTTCTAGATAATATTTTATGAATTTGTTTGGTGTTTTCTGAATAATATTTTAAGGAAAATGATACCTAGATCATGATGTCAATGTCATGTTGTGAGATATAAGACATGGATCAAGAGTTGTTTGAAAAAAAGAGTGGAATAGCCTGCCCCTAGTGTTTAGAAATTCTTCATAATGCAATGAAATCCAAGATAGGTAATGTATAAGTGAAGAGTTTTATATAGTTTTATCATGCTAGATGTGGGTTATGGGACTTTATGAGATAAAATGGTAAAGATCCTACCAAAAGTTTGCCATGAGTAAAGTTGAAATATACGCCGAATCTTTGTCAAGATCAAGATAAAGTGGAATATCTAGATAAAGATGGATTGGATGGATGGAGGGAACATTGGATTTATCATGACAAGGATGAGATGCTTCTATCTGAGAAGGATAATAAAGATGCTTAATTCTACTCATGACACCTATTTGCTAGGCTTTCATCATAATACTTGCCCAAAGCGCCATCGTAGCGGTTTTCACTAGAGGATGATTTTTATCTTTACAGTTTTTAATCCTTTTCTTTTCTTTTCTTTTTTCTTTTTATCATTTTTATCATTTTTTTTATTTTTTGAGATTTTCTAGAAATGTTAGCCTCATGTTGAACCACCTAGTGGTACTGATGTGGAGGCCACTGTCATAACATTCCAATGATACCTTGCTTGAAGAAGCTTCTTTGCTAAGATATGAGCACTTCAATGCAACCTTGAAGAATTTTGATCTACCTTGTGCATACCAGAATTAACCTTGTCTATGTGTGCACATAATGATAGAGTGCCTTTAGAATCCTTATGATGAAGAGTAGCTGCAAACACACGATCAATGCAAGAATTTGATATTGTGAATGGAATATATGATGCCATGTATAAAGGAATATGATATGGATTGGTTGATAGTTTGGAAGCTTTAACTCTCCAAAATTGGGAAGATGGGTGATGATGGATGGGGATGGAGGTTTTCATGGAATTAGGAGCAACCACTGGATATACTTTGTTCCTTGCTTGAGAAGATTTCTTTTGTATTTGAGGACTCTTTTGATGGATACATTTCCATTTTTTATTTTTCCCCATAGTTCCTTTGACTAGTGGAGTTTTTGAGGGATGATTTTCTTTATTTTTCTTTGGTATCCATTTGTATTTGTTTTGTCTTTTTTGCTTTACTACTTCATTTTCTTTGATGATCTTCACCTTGATTTGATAGGAATTCTTCTTTTTATGTTGTTCCCAATTTTTGTACAAGATGATGGGTGAATGCCAACTCATGATATGGCTAGTTGTAGCATTGACAATATTTTTATCATAAGGATTCTTCATGCCCCATATGTTGGTGTTTGTTGTAGACAAGGTTTCCCCCGACATTGTGAAGGTACTATCAGTACCTAATCCTTTTCCCTGATAATGTATCCTATGATCCATAGCCACTGGATAGGACTTTTCATGAAGACATGATATTGCTATGGATTCCTGCTATTCATGAATATGAATTTTTTTCTCTGGTTCTATGACATTGTTCTCTGTTGATACTGTTGCTTTCTCTTGAACTATTTTATTTGATTCTATGACATCATTATTTGTTGATACTGCTTCAAAAGATGTTGGTACTGATTCAAAAGATGTCGATGATGCATAATCATTGTAAGAATCAAGAATCTTGATTATTGCTTGCACTTGTGTAGGAATATCAAGAGTGGGAGACTCATGTTTTGGATGAAGAACATCTATATGCTCATCAGAAAGAAACATCTCAGGAGTGATATCGGGGACATATTTGGAGTTTAAAATGGTGTGGAGGATGTCCCTTAGCTCTTGGTGAAACTATAGGTATAGGGGTTCTTGATCCTTACTTGATTCGAAATAACTTTTGTTATCCTCAAGAGCCTCCTCTTGAAATGATCCTTGGGTGGATGATATATCATTAGTAAAAGACTCTTCATAACATTTTGTGGGAATGGGTACAATAACGGATATTTTTGGCTCATTTGGAACTTCTTCAACATGCCCAATCATTGAGTCATATGTGGGAGAGATATCACAATTTTATATCCACTTGATGTCATTATGGTATAAAATAGTGCCAAACATTGCTGATGGGTTTTGAATTTGTTTTAAAATAGTATCTTGATACATGTTTGATTCCTCATAAACAACATAAACATGTCCCAATGTGGTATCCTGGGTATTGTTTGAAGTTGATGCCTTTTCCAAATTTGTTGTTTTTCCATGATTAGGCATAGGGTTCGTGTAAATTTTCAGATTTTTTATTCTCAAATTTTTGATCAACCTCAATATCTCTTTGTTCAATAACATCCTCTATTAGATGTTTGAGCCTAAAACATTTTTTTGTGCTATGACCTTTGTACTGGTGAAATTCACAAAAGTGATCTTCTTTATAGCTACAAGGTTTGATTTGTGGCTCTTGATAGTTTGAGAAATCTGGGAGCATGATAAGGTTAGACTGTATCAACCTCTTCAACATGTATTCCATAGGTTCCCCTAAGGGAGTGAATTGCCGCTTAGGAGCATTGTTTTTTCTCTATTGTCCATGTTGAGTGTTTACAACGTTGATTGTTGTTTGATTGTTTGACGATTACACATATAGTTGTTGTGTGTTCATGGGTTGGGTGTTTTCTTGTCTAGGACTAGTTAAGAATACCTTTGTATCAACAACACCATCACTAGTAACATTTTTGTTCTTCACCCAATAGTGGGGCTTGCCGTTAAAACTAGGGGATGGGCAATTGTATTTATACACTTGTGTGTTTCCTTGTGATATTAGGGCTCTCTTGATGTTAAGGGCTCTAGGGACAAGCTTGTCATAAGATGTAATGCACTACATTTTCAAGTGGAATGATAGATATGAATCTAGATTTGCTATGATAATGCCCACTTGTTGTTTGTTGGGAAGTGGCCACTTGCTTTTACTAGATCTTTGCATCCATTGTTGCAAGAAATTGGAAAAAGATTCTCCCTTGTTATATCTAAGAGTGTACAACTCTTCTAGGCTTACTTCCATGTCAAGATTAAACAAGTGATCGATGAATTTATCAGTGATTTCTTGGAAATTTTTAATACCTCGAGGCAATTTAGAAAACCAGTCCATGGCTGGACTTGTTAAACTTCGTGGGAAGAGGCACATTAAGTAAGAGTCATTATAGGCTACCTCCATGCACATGATATTAAATTCTTTGATGTAGTCTACAATATTTCCCCTCCCTTTGTATTTGTCGAATTTGAGTATTTCAAAGCTAGGAGGGAATGGTACCATTGCGATGTTTTGATCAAATGGATAAGGACACAAGTTCTATGTATGAGGTTTCTTTGTCTTTCCCATGCGAAGGTCCTGCATTTCTTATGAGAGTGATTTCAATTGTGATGCTAGATCATCTTGCAGGTTAGGTGGAGGAACATATGGTGGGATGACAAATGAATTATATGGGGTGTATGATGGTGTGAGATTTTGTGAAAGTGGTGGATATGTTCCTGATGCGTTTGGATTGAAAATGTTCAAATGAGGATAATAGGACCCTTGTTGTTGTTGTTGGGTATACTATTTAGCTAGTAAGGCTTGTTGTTGAGCTTGTTGTTGTTGTTGTGCTACTAAGGCTGCTTGTTGTTATTGTTGATGTTGGATGTCTTGTTGATAAGCCTATTTTTGTTGTGCTATTAGGGCTTCTTGATAAGCTTGTTGTTGTTGTTGAACTGCTAAGGCTTCTTTTTATTGTTGTTGTGCTACTAAGGTTGCTTGTTGTTATTGTTGTACAACTTGCTAATAAGCCTATTGTGCTTGTTGTAAAGCCAAATCATGTGCTTGCAATGTAGGAACATTTGATTGTTGAGACATCTGTGATGGGTTTTGGGTGTTTATGTTTTGAGCAGGTAGCGGATTGTTGATGAGATGTTGGGGATTCCCTTGGTTTAACATTCCTTTCAAGATGGTGGATTGAGATGGAGGAATGTAAGTTTGAGGTCCCATTTGATTTTGCATGGTGAGAGGGACTGTGGGGAAAGATAATGATGCTATTGGATATTTTGATCATAATGGCACATTCAAACCTTGTAACTAATTGAAATGGTTTCAATGACTGATGGGTAGGGGGTTCCCTTGTTGTATTTGAGGTGTGATCAAGGTATTATGTTGTTTGATGGGATTTGTAACCAAGGTGTTGTTTTGATTTGGATCAATGATGGATGGGTTTGATGTGGATGGTGGATTGATTTGAGTATCTTGGGTAATAACTTCTTTTTTTGTGTCAATAGGGTTGTTAGAAGCAATTTTCAAGGGTTGACCTTGTGTGATGGTGTAGGGGCACCTTTGAACAAAATTTGTCAATCAAGGTTGATCATGTGTATGCTCTATGTGTGGAGTCATTTTTGAATTAATTAAGTTCTTTAAGACCATTTATTATTATAATAAGTCATATTAGATGGTTATTAGGTGTCTAGGGGGTCTAGATTGCAAAAAATGCAAAATAATGCAAGCTTGTAATGTAAAATTGCCAATTGTTGTTAAATGGCACATGAAGAGTCAATTGTCAAATTTGTATAGGGATCAAGGGATTTATATGTTGTAGGATCCATTGAGATTATCTAATAGCATTTGAATTGATTAGAGGGTCTTTTGAGTCAAAAATGCAAAAAATGCATGTTTTGTAAAAGTTGTCATATTGAAAGTGCAAAAAGTAGGTTTTTAGGAAGGCCATCAGTAAGAAAAATCAAAAGGTAGTTTTGTAAATTGGAGTTAGTTATATTTGGAGGTAAAATGATATATATGGTTTAATCATCGATTTAAAATCGCTCTTGATGATTTTGAAGGAGAAATAAATTGCAACATCTCTATTTTATGGTAATTTTTGTGTTTTATCACTGTTATTAGACTTGTATAGTACCGTACATAAGTGAGTTTGATCTAAACCTTTTTCATTACTTTAGGGGCATGAATTAGAAGTGATTTTCTTTAGGTTTGAAGGTTTCATATTAGTTATGATGGAAGTTTGAACAATTTCTTCTAAAACTGCTTTGTATACCCTGTTCAGGGTTTAAAGGTTACTAAAATGCATTAAATGATCCATCCACCAACTATGATCACTATGAATGGGTGGGATGGGTCAAATTAAGTAGGATTAGAAGAATTTAGGGTTATTTTGTGTAGGGGAGATGATTTGGTGTAAATGTGAAGTCTTCCCTAAGTGAGATTTTGTGATTTTTGGCTTAGAAATGAAGGTTTTGAGTGACTAATTTAGGGTATTGTGTTGAGAGTGGTTGGAAAGTGGACTATGAAGCATGCACAGGGGTATTGGATCATGTTTCAAGCATTTTATATGGTGTTGAAGTACTGGAATAGGGTTATTCAATAAACCCTCTTGAAAAGCATAAAATCAAGGGTTTCAAGGTTAGGCATGTTGGAGGTCATACCTCAAAGGAGAGATTGTGAAATTGGGGATTTGGTTATCTATTGATTGCTTCCCAAGTGTTTTTATTGGTTTAGGAGATGTTTGGAGACAAGTTTCTTTGTAAATTTGGCCTAATTCAAGGTCTAGGTCAACATAGAAGTCAAGAATTGGAACTGATGTTCCAAAAGAGTTGCATGAGATTTTGAGTTCTATTTTAGGATGCTTTGATGGTTGTCTAAAACCATAAGTATTTGGTTGGTTGAGTGGGTTTGGGGTGAGTTTGGTTCAAGTTTTTAGGTTTGTAGAACTAGTAGAGGAGAGTGCTTGTGTGAAGAAGTGTCGTGGTGAGGGTTTGAAGTTTCAAATACTTGTTGAATAGTGTTGGTTATGTTGGAAGCCACATTGGTTGCCATCAAATGGTATCAGAGCATAGCTAGTAGATATTTGAATGTGGTAGGTTGAAGTTTACAAAGAAGAAGGTTGAAATATTAAGTATCAAAAACAACGAAAATTGAAGAAATGAAAATGCCTCCCATGGGAAGCACTACTGTTAGGAAGATTGATCAATAGGCTAGAGAATTAGAATCCTTGAAAGGGGAGATGGCTACATTGAAGTCTTAATCTGGGGTTGACATGGATGAAAGTTATTTTGAAGAGGAAGAAACTTCTAGTGAAGAGGAAAAGTTGGATCCAGAGGATGTGAGGATGCTAAAGCTTTTGAAGGCTGTGAAAAGTTGACATAGCAAAATGGATTTTCCTATGTATGGAGGTAAACTAGATGGTGAAGATCTCTTGGATTAGATAGAAGCCATGGAGAATTACTTTGAAAGTGAAGAGGTAGATGAAGAACACAAGGTGAATAAGGCTAAGAACATGTTAAAAGGGCATGCTTTTCTGTGGTGGAAATTTGTGCAAGATGAAAGGTAGAAAAAGGGGAAGACCAAGATCACTTCTTGGGAGAGATTAAAGAAAAAAACTCAAAGGTAGTTTCCTCCCTAATAATTACAATGTTCAATTGCTTAAAAATATTCAAAATATTAGGAAAAAGGATCTAGATGTGCAAGCATATATCGAGGAGTTCTATAGGTTAAGTATAAGAAAAAAGCATGAGGAAGATGAGGAAGAAAGAGTGGCAAGATATCTTAATGGACTGAGGTAGAATATTCAAGATGAAATAAGTTTGATGACACCAAAAACAAAAGAAGAATGTTTTCAAATGACACTAAAGGCCAAGGAAAAGGTAAAAAGAAGACAAGAAATGATAGTTAGAGGAAGAGGAATTAGTATAAGAGGAAGATGATCTTTCTCCACTCTAAGACAAACAAGTGAGAACCAAGAGGATCTGCACAAAAAGGAAGAACAAGTTGCAGATTTCAGAGGTGGTTATAGAGGCACAAGGGGTAGATTTGATGGTGGAAGAAATTCAAACATTTTTGTTGGTAGGTGTTACAATTGCAATGAGTTTTTTCATCCTTTTTTATAAATTCCATGAGAAATTTGGTTCAAAATTTAGTGGTGGAGAAAGGAAAAGTGAAAGGAGAGCTCAAATTGTTCAAGAGGATGAGGCTGAAAGTTCAAATTCCAATAGTTGTCCTCCTAAAGTTGGTGAAAGTTTGAGGATGAAGAGAACTCCTAAAGACATCCAAAGAGAAAGAGATGATTCAAAGAAGAGCCTTATTTAGGACAACTTGTGGATGCAAAAATAAGGTATGTAAGGTGATAGTAGATTCATGATGTACTAACAATATGGTATCTAGTGAAATGGTAGATAAATTAAGATTGGAAAGAGTACCTAGAGAAAAGCCTTATAAAGTGTCTTGGGTAACTGATAATCAATCCATTGTGGTAAGTGAACAAGATTTTGTTGAGTTCCAAATTGGTAGTTACAGAGATAAGGTTATTTGTGATATTTTTCCTATGAGTTGTTTCCATGTGTTACTTGGAAGGCCCTGGCAGTTTGATAGGTCAACAATGTATGATGGGAGACAAAACACTTATACAATTGAAAAGGATGGGAGAACATTCACTTTAACTCCATTAATTGAAGAAGCAAAAGAAAAAGGTGAGATTATAATGATTGGAAGGAAAGAGTTTGTAAGCATTGGGGAAGGTAAGAGCATGAGGTTTACAACTATGTCAAGGTTTGATCCTATTGGGATAGTAGATATGAAGAATAAAGGAAATGTGCAATTAGTTGTTAAGAAGGATGTTTCCATGTGTAAGAGAAAAGATGGAATTGTGTCTAGCTTTGATACAGTGCAATGTAAGAATGGAATGCTTGAGGAAAGGAAACAAAAGAGTGAAGGAATACTAGTTGGGATAGTTATGCACCCTATGATAGTGAAGTAAGTGAAGAGGCAGTCAAATGGTGATAAAACAAAGGTTTGTGGTATTGAAGAGATAGTGAAAGAGATGTTTGTAGGTCTAACAGAGACTCTTAGGTTTGATGATGAAAATTTTTATAGGTATAGTAGAGAAAAGGATGAAACCAAGGGTAGTGTTGAGTAGAGGTTTAAACATGAAATTGTTGATGGTGTTTTCTGCACGACAACAACTTAAATAGAATATGATAACCTATCTCTCTTGAAAGGTAAACCTCTATTAGCAAGCCTCAATAGATAACCCCAAGGTCTCCAACGTTAGGGATTGACAATACAAAAACAACTCAGATAATATGTGAAAATGTTGGTAATCACAAGGGGACTTACGTAGCAATGGCTGGAAGTTTCAAACTCATCAAATTTTATAATATTTCGATGCCTTTAATCCTAAAACCAACCCATATTTTGAAAGAAATGGGAAAAGGTAAAAAGGTTCAAAGAGATTTGCTAGAAAGTAAACCAATCCTAAGATTAATAATGTAGATGATTCAATACTTGAAATGGACCAATCCTTTAAAACTAAATTCTGCTAAACCTAGCTTAAACTTGTAGTATCACAGAAATAGTGCAATCTTTTAAGGAATGAAAATATTTTCAAATAATGAGCATCCACTCAAACCAATCTTGATGATGGAAAATGAATAAACCCTCACAACCAAACTTAGCATATGATATTCAGGCCCAAGCTAACTTTACACAACAACTTACAATCAACAAACTGCTAAAAGTATGGACCTTGCATCACTCAAACACCTCAAATATTAAATCGCAAACACTCTTGCATCACATTTAACTCTACAATATAACATGAAAATGATAACTTTGTAGCAATTTGAAAGATATGGCATAACTAGAACAATACAAAATGAGACAACACAAGAAAGATCACCAAAAGACAAAGTCTTTATGTATATTGCATCACTTAGATTTGCAACAATTCAGTATTCTCAATGTTTCAGTACTTTCCCCTAAAGAAATTCTAACTTCTAGCTCAACTACTACTATTACAATGATGCTCAGCTTTCCTAACAATGTCTAACCCTCTAGAATGAAGCATGAGCTTCAATTTATAGGCAATAATCCCCCTTGGGCGTCCCAGAATAGGAATCAAAATTATGGGGTAGCCATGCATTCAAATTTGGCAGGTCAAGGTTGGCCATGCAAGGTTGACCAATTATAAATATAGGAAAAGAAAAAAATAGCAGCCAAAACCCGCTAGTGGGGCCCACAGGGACTTTCAAACTTTTGAACATGCTCTATTTTGGGATTGTAACTAAAAAATGCCACTTCCAGCCCGCTTGACATGAATCCTATGTCATAGTAACTTGTCCAGCTCCCTCTGCCTTGTCTGCATCCAACCTTTTAATCAAATCTTTAGCTGTTTCTAGGATCTTTTTTGCTTCCACTGTGTCTAAAACTGGAATGAATCTAACTTTGGGCTTATACCCCTTAAACTCATCCAAGTACTATGGAATTTCCCTATTCCACTCAATTTACAACTCATGGTACTTATCTAACAATGAAATATATATTGCAACATCCTTTAGATGTTATTTCACAGCTGGAGCACTCTCAGAAGGGGCGTAGAATTCATGCCACCATGCCTACAATGTGGTTAAATTCATATTTTTTTGTCCAAAATTCTTCCTTCCTATCACTATTTCTAGAAAATAAATGCAGCCATCATGTATTTCTTTTATCTTTCCTTGTATTTTTGCAATCTTCTTTAGGACCTTCGACAAGAGTTCCTTTCTATAATTCTAGGTTTCCAGCCATCCCTTCACTTTGTCAAACACATCTCAAGGGGAGATGTCCAGCTGTGCCAAGTCATCCTTTGGTATTTGCAAAACCTTCCTCAACTCATCCACAATTGACTCATCAAAATTCTTGTAGTATGTAGTAAACTGTGAAATATGCAGAAGGAAATCAAAAGCATCTGTATGAACTTAGAGAATTTTTTCAATTTCCCCATCCCCTCTCTTACTGATGTCCTCGAGCCACTCGTGGGTATGATGAACGAAACTCTTTAGCCTCTCAATTTTAGAAACTGTCTCCTTGGGCAACAACCCTTTGGGAATTGCACTTTCACTGCCTACGGCCTGTATTGGTTTCATTAGATGTTGGACATACCTATAGACGTCATTCAACTGCTTCTTGAACTTCTTCTTTGCAGTTTCATTGTCCAACCTTCTAAGAATTGCCTGTGAAGATTCCTGGAATTCTTCCCTCTCCTGCACGTTAGTAGTTGGTCCTAGGTTAATATTTTGTATTCTGTAATCTGATGGTTGAACCTCATCTTTGAACTTGTCGATTGGAGGAACTCCCACATGTACAATTTTGTTGTTAAAATCATCACGTGCAATCTTTGACACTATCTGTGCCCTTTTTCTCTACTTGGGCTATCCCCACTGTTTCAATAGTGTGTCCCAACTCAGAGTTTCCTCCTACATGATTATAGGCTTCTTACTTGTTCACTTCTCTAGCCATTCCCAGACATTGGATTGTTCAACATTCTCCCCTATCAAGGAAACTTCTTGTCAACCTTTATCTTTCTGTGGACTGTCCACAATTTCTTCCACATCCTTTTTAATTGAAGGCTGATCCTCCTTCTCATTACCTGCATTCTTTGTTGGGAATCTGGACTACTCCTCCTGAAGTACCCTAGGTTCCACATTCCTGATGTGTGCATCAAATCTCGATGATCTCATCTCTCACATAATTTGTTTACATTCCTCATTAGTAGGGGTAGAGACTTCCTCATCCTTTGACTCATGTTGCTGGGGATTGTTGGATATTTTTCCTTCTTCATGAATTTCCTCCTCAGATGTTTGAATATTTTTTAGGGGAGTTATTTCTTGTATTCATCTCTTCCTCCTGATCATCAATAACAAGCACTTCTTCACTCAACACTCCTTCCTCTACTCCCTTAATGGTAGATGAATTTTGATTAGGAGGGCTCTTTCTTACATATACTTGGGGCTTTTCCCCAGAAGTGTCTATCTCCATGACCCTAGCTGAAGAAGGGGGCATCGGTGTCGACACATCCTTTCTTAGCCTTTTCCACCTTTTCCCTTTTTGTAAAAAGTTGTCTTTTCTTCACAAGATGAGGTGCTTCATCCTCCATGTTTCCAGTGTCATCTTCAGGAGCTTTCCTATCTATGGGAGATGGCTTCTCACTTTGTTTTATCTGTGTTTGGCTTCTAGTTTTCCTCTTTATAATCACCGGTTTTCCTCCTCGTTGCTCTTCACCACCTTGGGACTCAGAAGCATCATCCTTTCCACCATCAATTCCCCCTTTTGAATGAGACTCCATGTCTCCCATCAATTCATATGTGAACTTGACATCATCAGCTTCCAATTCTTGCACCTTTGCTTTTACCCATTGCCTTGAATATTCCCTAACTAGCTCAGTTATTCAATCAAGATCTATTGCTTCCTCCTTAGACTAGTTTATCTGTGGCAAAGGATTTTTTGTATAAGGTTCATAATCATGTTGTTGAATCATGCTCGCGTCCTCATCCTGCACATGATCAAGAACTTCCACTATCATGTACATCCTCATCATCTTGAGAGGCATCCGAGAGAACCTTCTTCTAAGAACATCGAAGTCATCTAGACAGTTCACCTAGTAATCCTCAATATGGCCTACATGTAAGAAGGTCCTATTATTCAAATTCATGTCTTTACCATATGGGTCAAAATGATTCCTATTTTTGTGGGAGTAGAGCTCAAACTATGCCATTTCCTTTTCCAAATGTTGGGCACTTTGAATGGAGGGACATGATTGTAGATTCCCAATTGTTAGTGGAAATTTAGATCCTAAACCTTTCTTTTTCACATCAAACTATAGAATTTCCTCAAAGGGCACCATCTGCCTTGTGAAATCTGGCATTAGGAGCTTTTTGGTTGGGTATCTAGGTAATTTGAGCAGGACGACAAGGGATCCATGCACTCGTATGTATGAAAACTTGGGGAACTGTATGAACCATTTTCCATGCTGCTTGATCAAATCCATAGCATCTGCGGTTATCCTAACATGAAGTGCATTTTGCAATAACCTTGGAATGAACATGAAGAAGGCATCATTTTCCCTCTTGATATTGGAAGTCTTATACTATAACTAAGGGTATACATCCTAGATTTTGTCTTTTCCCAATACTCCCTTGTAGCTTAAACCCTTCTACTTGTTCTTATGTGCCAACATGTACACCAAGTATGATTTCAATGAATTTTTTGGTTTCCTACACACTTCTCAATTGAGAATCCAAATTGTTTCAGATTATGATCCTCACCCAGTGATAATTCTTATTGGCCACAATTCGTGTGATGGGGAAGAACATCCAGGACTAGAAGATGTGAGTTTGTTCTTTTCCCATTACCCTGCCTAGAAGGGTTATCATATTGTGGTACTCCATTTTATAGTCACTTCTGTGCAGTTTCTTGGGCAGCTTGGAATAATGAGGCTTCAACTTGAGTATCTAGGAGTTGTTCATGATCTCCAATGCTCTTTTTGGTTTTTCATCATAAAACTTAGTTGCTTCACCAATGTTTATCTCCTCAATCAAGTGGTGGTGTGAAGCAATATTCAAGACCTAGATGCAATGGACTCTTCCATGAGATTTTCCATGATCCTTCCTTGTGGGCCAATGATGATTCTCTTGTTGGAATCATAATGCTTTATGCATTCCAAGATCAACTATAGGCCAGTGTGGGTGAGAACTTGAGCTAACTGAGTAGGTGATTCACCATACATCCTTTTGTGAAAATATTCATAATCAACATGCCCCATGTTCATGTCTCCAATACATGACCAAGCTGATGCAATCCTAGATTCTCACCAAATGCCTTTAAAATCATACTTCATTCTTTCCTACCTTTTCCTGACCTCCTCTTGTACTAGAGTAGCCTTCATCTTCTTATCGGGGCTCACTTCGTCTTGAATCTATTAGAGGAAAAAACCAATTACCAAGATGCAACTAATGACATATTCCATCAATACTAGCCTTCCCACCCATGATATTTTATAAATGAAAACAAGATGATACTGTCAAGTGTATATTAAGGATGCCATTGTGAAATCACGGGAAGAACAGTCAAGCTCGTCAATGAAACATACATGAAATACTAACATATGAGTAATCAATGAATGAAAGATCTAAAGCAATTGATCCATTCCACACTTAAAATACTATTAACCATGAATACACAACCAATGAATTCACTCCAAATATTAATTCACACCAATTCGAACATTAAATCATCGAAGAATCCCATCCAAATCCAAGTGGGGGGAACCCTAGGCAAGATATGATAGAGGTCGGTTAAGTCGAGCTAGCTCAGATTATCTAGACAGATTGTGGTTTGGTTAATCCGACCTAGCTCAGATTAGCTGAACTTGGCTTATTTGTTTCATTTTGAATTGGAATTTTGGTGAATGATGTTTGAGATGCAAAAATCACTTTTCCTTGATGATTTATGGAGTTGGAGTTGCATTGAAAGTTTTTTGAAAGTCCATGAGATAAAAATTTGAGAGGTGTATTTAGATTCAAGGCATGAACAAGACAAAAATTGTCTAATCCAAGATAGCTCAGATTAGTCGGTTGGATTAAGGCTCGGTTAATCTGAGATACCTCTGATTAGCTGAGATTTCTTACAAATCAGAAATTTGCTAAGTCATGAAACTCGATCCTCAAGTTAATCCTCAAGTTAATCCTCAAGTTATCAATATAATCCTCAAGTTATCAAGATCCGCTAGCTAGGGCTAGGGTTTTTAAAACATGATAGGAAAAAGGCTGACCCTCGGATGAGCATGAGACCCCTTTTTTTTCCCCAAATGACACTGGTATTACAATCAACAAGGTTTCCCAAGCAATACCCCAATTTTGGCTTAATCAAATGTGCCCTATAAATCCATCAGGAAGTGATGACTTCAAAAACAACTCACAAACTCGACACGAGTTTGATATCCCCATTCGCAAAGCCAGATATGGAAATGAAGCCAAATCAAAAACCAAAGTCCAAGATGGAGGAGGAAAACTAAAATGTAACCCGTGCCTAAAGAGCCATTCAATATCCAAAGTGATCCTGAAGGTAGGAAAGAAAGAAAACAAACAAAATCAAGCCACTTACCTTCACACGCCCAAGGCCCAAAAGACTATCTGTTGATCCACACAAAGGAGGCCAAATGAAACTAGAAGGAGAACCGACCACCACTGAAATCCTGTGAAAATCACCTGAACCCGAAATTGAAGATTGTTAATGATGAAAGCATGCACGCGACAAGATGAAATGGTGGTGAAAAATCTCAAATGGGGGCAACAAAATTATAAATTTGAAGCATAAAAGAGGCAAGTCTCACTCAATTCACCAAAATAGAAGTAATTGAAAAAATGATTGACCAAACGACTTTATATTTCCCAAAACATCCCACATTAAATTCCATAGAGTACATATTCAAAAAAAGGGCCCAAGCTTGGAATTTTGGCTAACCCAAGGTACCTTGGATTACCTGACCAAATTAAGGTTTAGCTAATCCAAGCTAGCTTCGATTAACCAAACTTTCCTCTTGTACTTAGACAATTCCTTGAAAAGTGAAATTTTAAGTATTGATCATTCAAGGGGGCCCCAATAAAAGTTTAAAGTCCATCAAGAGTATCAAGATAGGTTAGAATGTCAAGCATGAGGGCGAAGCAAGAACGGAGACCAAAATGACCAAAATGACCTATCCCTTAAGGAGACTAAGTCAAGACCCTATGATGAGAAAATGGAAAAAGCAAAGTATGAGAAGAGGGTCCCTGCCTCAGCGGGGCATGTGTGCAAAAAAAATGCACAACAAATGGTGACTCCACTGGGGAAATGCTTCAGAGCATTTCAGTAGCAAACTAGAATTAGGAACCTAGAACTCTGGTTTCGATCCCCACATCAAGTCACTTAATATACAAAGTTTCAAAGCCAATTAGACAAGTAGACCCTTCCTCTATCGAAATTATAGTGTGTGCATATGTATTCATTCCTTCCATTAACAGTTGCGAATAATTGAGGTCAGCAAGGCGAAGCTACGTAAGAATTCTAACTTCAAAAGCAACCTAGATGGATCCTCGCTTCTAGTTAGCCATCCATAGCCCCGATGAGGTCATCATTGTAGTTCTCTCCAAACATAGCTCTACTGCCAGCCAGGTGTCCATAACCCTGATAGAGATATTTGGATACACCTAGTAAGTTGAGTCTAATTATTTTGATGTTCAGTATTTTCTTTCCTTTTCTTCCCTTTTGATACTCTTTTCTTTTCTTTTCAACTCGTGACCAATGAAGTTCATGCTCAGGGTAGAGAATGACAATGGAACTAAAGTAGAAATAAGATTTTTCACTTGGCCAAGCCTTCTAGAGAACTTGCATTAGCCTCAAGACTTTTAAGATGTGTTTATATATGTAAGATTCAAGAATTTTCTGGGACTACTTAATCCAAGGGAAAATTCACTTTAGCACTCAGGTCCTTGAATAAAATATTTCTACCAGATCAAAGTAGAAAGGTGATTAAATTTTTTAGAAGAAATACTTGAAACAATCCCAGGTAGCCAAGAAATCGAAGCGCAAGTTGAACACACCCAGAAGAGGATGGGGAGACCCAAAACCCAAAATTGACAAACCAAAACCGAGGCCAAACAAGACCCAAAACTAGAATAGAAAGGATGCAAAGAAAACCAAAAGAAACAAAACCCTACACTAACTATTTATAGGGGAAAGAGCTTCAAAACAACTCAAGATTGGAATTAATGCTCTAGATATTTCCCATTGATAGGCAACGAGACATCCTCTCAAGTGGGAGTTTTCAGGCGAAAAGCATTGTCTCCCAATATTTCTAAGATATGAAAAGGGCCAATCCAAAGTTTATCAATTTTTTTGTGTTCTCCCTTTTTATCATGTGCTTTATCTTGGTACAAGACCAAATCAAATATTCTAAAGGCTTTAACACTAGCCCCTCGATCAAACAACCTTTTAATGATACCCTAATGCTTGGCAAAGTTCTACAGTGATTCATCTCTCTTTTCTTCAAGGTGTAGAAGCTTAGCCAAATGAGCCTCAGGTTGATCCCCTTCATCATAATAATTGTTAATGAATTGCAAAGTGGGGATCCTAAGTTGGAAAAGAAATACAGGTTCAAAACCATATACAAGGTGGTACAGGGAGGTCCCTATGGAAGCCTTTTATCTCATCTGATCTGCCCAAAGAGAAAATTTGAGTTGGGTGTGCCAATCTTTGGGGTTTCTTGCTAACAGTTTGTAGATGACCATTAGAAGGTTTTTATTAGTTGATTCAAAGAAACCATTTCCTTGTGGATAGTAATTGGAGGAAAAATTTATGATTATTCCATGATCAAATTCCCACCTAGAAAATTTTAAGGAAGCAAATGCAAGACCATTATCACAAACAAAAGCAATAGGACAACCAAAACAATTAATGATACCTGATTCAAGGAAGTCAATTACCAATTCAGAAGTACACTACTTGCAAGCAAGAGCTTCAGTCCACCTAGTAAAATAATCAGTGATAGTAAGAATATACTTGTGGCTTGTAGAGGATGGTGGGTTGATTGGACCAATGAAGTCCATTCCCCAATGCGCATATGGTTTTACCTCTATGACCGGCTAAAGTGGAAGGGTTGCATACTTCTCTCTGCTTGCTGTAGTTTGCAACACATGATGGGTTCTTATGTGGTTGTGTTCATCCTTGAATAATTTTGGCTATTAGTATCACACTCTTAGGATTTGATTTGCAATAGATGGTGCAGAGCCATGACCCATGTCGTACCTATCATGGAATTCAGGCATTACTCTCACGGCTTCCTCCTTCCTGAGGCAGTGAAGGTAAACACCCTCATGATTTTTCTTGTATAAGACAACCCCTTTTATCTTGAAACTATCACTTTTCAGACGTAAAGCTCTTCATTGCACTGTGTTGAGGTGATCTAGACATTGCTGATTTAAAAGATAGTAGATAATCCAATCATACCAATCACCTAGTGAAACATCTTGAAGGTGATAATGTTGTGCTGTGAGATCAAGACCCATCTCCACCATGGTCTTAGTTAATCCCTATCCCCTTACCAATTTCATAGGTTGAATTTTGATGTCATACTCTTGTAACATCATCACCCACTTAGCTCTCTGTTCTCCCAATTCATTATGCATCAACAAAAGCTTTACTACAAGGTTAGGTACTATTGTGAAGACCTTATTTCTCAATAAATAGTGCTTGAATTTTTTCACAACTCTGACCAAAGCATAGGCCTATTTTTCCACATTGGGGTATCTTAGGACCCATCTCCACCATGGTCTTAGTTAATCCCTATCCCCTTACCAATTTCATAGGTTGAATTTTGATGTCATATTCCTGTAACATCGTCACCCAATTATCTCTTCGTTCTCCCAATTCATTTTGCATCAACAAAATCTTTACTACAGGGTCAAGTACTATTGCAAAGACCTTATTTCTCAATAAATAGTGCCTGATAATGTTGTGCTATGAGATCAAGACCCATCTCCACCATGTTCTTAGTTAATCCCTATCCCCTTACCAATTTCATAGGCTGGATTTCGATGTCATACTCCTGTAACATCGTCACCCACTTAGCTCTCCATTCTCCTAATTCATTCTACATCAACAAAAGCTTTGCTACAGGGTTAGGTACTATTGCAAATACCTTATTTCTCAATAAATAGTCCCTGAATTTTTTCATAGCTCTAACCAAAGGATAGGCTTGTTTTTCGATATTGGGGTATCTCAGCTCCACATCTTTTAAAGGAGCACTCATGAAGGCTATGGGATGCTCATCTCCTTGGTCAGATTTTTGGGTTAACATACTGGCACAAGAGTGATTGTAAGTGAAGGAATATATATAAAAAGGTCTGGAGTAATCAGGACTTACCAAAACTGGGGTGTCAGCTATTGCCCTTTTAATTTCTACAAACACTTCTTTTGCTTATGCGCTCCATTCAACCTTCACATCCCGCTTCAATGTGGCATTTAATTATTTTACTATTTATGTGAAGCCAATAATGAACTTTGTAACAAAATTAATCTTTTTGAAGAAATATTTCATCTCTTTCTTGCTGGCGGAAGGTTGAAATTTTAGTATGGGTTCAATTTGCTCTAGATCAATGGATATACCCCTCTCTGAAATAACATGATTGAGAAACTTTCCCTCAATTACTCCAAAGATACATTTCTTGGGGTTAAGTGAAATACCAAATTCCTTGCACCTTCGAAATACTTTGCATAAGTTTGCAATGTGGTCACCACGTTCTTTCGAGAAGAAGGTTAATTCGTCCACATAGATAATGATGCATTTACCAATGATGTCTTTAAAGCCGATGTCCATGGCCCTTTGAAAAGTTTCTCCAGCATTGATTAACCCGAATGGCATCCTCCTATAAGAAAAAGTCCCCCACTTTGTGGTGAAAGAAGTTTTATGCATGTCTTCATATTGCACCATGATAGGAGCTGATTGTACCTGGAATACCCATCCAGAAAAGACATCATTTGGGATCCGTTGACAATTTGTAACATGTCATCTAGTGATGGGACTGGGTAATTGTATTTCTCTGATGCATGATTGAGATTCCTAAAATCAACACACAGCCTGATTTCCTCGTTCTTTTTCCTCACTAGAACTAGGTTAGCAACCCAAGTTGAGTGCCTAACTAGAAATATAATACGAGCAGATAACAACTTTTGTACCTCCTTTTGAATGATGGGTTCTACTAAAGTGTTGATTGGTCTTTTCCTTTGTCTGAATGGTTTGGAGTTAGGCTTGAGGGGAATGGTGTGTGTAATAATTGAGGTATCATACGTTTTCAGGTCCTCATAACTCCAGACTATAACATCTAGGTAAGTGTGGAGTGCATCTATTATTCCTCTTCTTTCTTCTGGCGTACACACTTTCCCAATGAAGACGTTCTTATCATTGTCAATAGTACCCATATTATAGGTTTCACATGGACCCTTGATTGAATCTTTCTTACTCTGCTGCTCTGAGTCTCTGATCTTGTCCAGATCAAATATCCTTTCTAGCTAAACCATTCCTTGTGGGATTGTGTTTGTGTTCAGATTGATGACTCCTTTGAGGTTCATTTTTGCTTCTTGGGGTTGTACCTCATCAATTATTTGAGAAGTAAACACATCATAACTTGTGATAAAATATAGAATTTTCTTATCATCTTCAAACACTTGGAAATTAGTTACGTTGTCGGGCACTAATGGTATTAGCGTGAGTTCTACAGTGAACTTCTTCAAACCTAAAATTGACAAAGGCTGCAATGTACTTGCTGCTTATGCTAGAGAATCTGTAGTCTGATTCTTATTACGAGGTATTAACTGAATGTTGAAAGCGTCGAACCCTTCAATAAGGTCCCATACCCTATGTCTGTATTTATTCATTCTCCTATCATGACACGAGTATTGCTTTCTAACTTGTCTAACCACCAACTTTGAATCTCTGAATACTTGTAGAATCTTGAACTTCTTTCTTAACGCCATAAGAAATCCATGAATTAATGCCTCATATTCAGCTACATTATTGGTGCAATTGAATTGGAGTCTATGTGCTACAAAGAAGGTCTTACCTTTGGGGCTAATTAGCTCAAATCCTACTCCAGCACCCTGTTTTGACTTCGATCCATCAAACCTAAGTGTCCAACAGCCAGTAGTCCCTGCATCTTGATTTACTTTTCAATTTACTACTACCATGTGTCTCTTCAGAAGGTACTGAGTTCTTACCTCTAGAGTCATCTTGAGTGCTTTGTATATTATTCCTGACAGTAGGAGTGGGATTGATGCATCTCTTTATTTTATCCATTGTTGTTTGGTACAAGTAGCACTTGAGCTTCAAGTGAGAAGCATTATGGACTCTACACCAATTTGGGAGAAGTATCTCCTCAAAATTCATATTTCTTCCCAACTAGATTTGACCTTCCATGCATTTCTAGATAAATTCCTGAAAGTTGTCCAACAAGCTGAGTTGACCATCATTTTGATCATCATTGTCTTCCACATACTCAACTAATGCCCCAACACTACTAGATTCTATGATAAGTTTCCCAGGTGTGTTGTGCAACATAAGAATTTATTCTATGTCTAATTTTGAAACAAGGGCTACCAATACATAATTCCCCATGTTGAGTTCAGATGCCAATATCTCGTTAGAAGTATTCTGATATTTAGTGATCACGTACTTCATTTTAGGTTCTCTCTCAATTCCAATTTGATTTGGGACTCCTTTCTAGCGTAGCCACATATAAGAATGATCTATGGATGTGTACCCTTTTAGCGCCTTGTAAAATCTCTACCCAAGATCAGACCATAAGTATTGGGGATGTCAACCACCTGAATATTAACAACTTGTTGAATTCTAAGATCCAAGGTAGTCTGCATGGGAATCATGTTGAGTTCTCCCACTACAGTTACCTCTGTTTTGTCCAACTGAGTGAGCTTTTGAGAAGTGGCTAGAGTAATACCTAGGGCTCTACAGACAACAAAATGCATAACATTTGTGGAAGCCCCTGAGTCTAAAAGAAAATTGTGTAAATTCTTCACAAAGATGCGAATAAAAATTAGAAAAAGGGGGAGTTTTCGTCTTTCCCTGGAGTAGACTCAACTAGGTGTCAGCTTGTGTGACCTAACCTCTATCCTTTTCTTTCTCTTTATCCCAAAACTGCACTTGAATTTGATCTTTGAGTGCTTGTGAACTAGTGGTTTTCCCAACTACTTGGTCAACAATTCTACCTCGAGGAACTGTGTTTGATTGAAAGGATCCTAGAACCGTATTCTTGATAGCAGGAACCCTCAATAGCTCAAAAGTAGAAAGACTTACCTTAATCTTCCTGAGCTCTTCAGTCACATACTCACCTAATTGCTCTAGGTTCATATCAGTATGTGCTTCCTTGGGGTTGTCAGTCTCCTTTTTTTTCCCTCCATCAACACTTCCTTCCTTAGATGCATCAGGCTATTGTCCCTTTGAGAAATATTGCGTTGGTAAATGAGGGTAAGATGGATTGTTACTAGCATTTGGATCTGGTGGAATGGTAAAATTGTTTGGAGGGATCAATGTAGTAAATGGTCCTCCAGCCTGGGGGATTCGATTGGGCCTACTCCTTAGATCATACTTTCTGGTCAGTTGCTGTAACATTTGGACTTCCTCAACATCAACCTCTTCTTCATCCAAGGGACCATTATCATTTCCAGTACCTTCATTGAATAATTGTGAAATCTCATCTCCATTAAACACTTGTTCTTTTTTACTTCCTTAATCACTTGACTCTCCTTTTGGTTCATTTTCTTCACCTCTTGGAAAAGGAGCATGATTTAGTACTAATACTAGGGAATCATAAGGTCTGGATGGAATTATCTCATGACTACTGGAATTTTTTTCAACTTCATACTAGAAGATAGAGGTGGTAGTCTGGAACTTAGGGAAATCCAGTTCAGAATGTAAACTGGTCTGATGAAGCCTGCACCATCTAGACAAAGCTTCTTCGGCCAAGTATACGCCAGCTGGGGGTTTTTCATGATTAGGAGGTTGATCCAATGGAGTAGGAACACCCCCATTATTTGGAATTTTATTCTAGGACCTATTATGTTTGGGTGGTTGCCTTCTGTCGAATCCTTGTCCACCAACCTATCCTCTGTCAAATTTTTATCCATAGTCCTGGGTGGAATCTCTATTTTCCCTATTATGATTGGCATGCATATTTTTTTGAGTAGCTTGAAGTCACTTCTAGATTCAATTTCTTCACTTGTTCAGATAGCTCATCCAACCTCTCTTTGTTAGGATTAACGTAGGATGCCATCCCGACGTTGTTCTAGAAACTCCCAGATGGAGTCCCTGAGCTGAGGGACTAGTTTAACACCTTAGAATTCTGTAGATAAGATGGGAAATTATCCTGTTGCTGTTGCTGCATAGGCTGGTTGGTATTTTGCAAATAATTAGGCATTGGCAGGGTCTGATTTAATGGAGGACCTGGGTGTACAACCATAGGCAACTGCGGTATAGGGTTCATGAGAGGTGTACTATTAATCAGAGCCTGATTAAGTGCTTGAACTTTTCCTGGATGAACAACTGGTCCCAAAGATGGAAAAGGCCCTGATAGATGTTGTCTTAGGTCAGTTCTAACTTTGACCGCCCCATTATATGCTACAAGTAGGGTCCCAGGAGGATTTGGTCTCCATTTGAGGAAGGTGGCAGTGAGGCTATCGAGGGCTTCGTAATAAACCTCCAAGGGTGGTAGCATTTTCAACAACGTATGGGGGCTGCAACCTAGTGTAAGCACAATGGAACCTATTATTGAAGGACCCTATGGACTCATGGACTTCTCTTTTCACTTAGGTGAATTGTAAATAAAGCTCATTAGAACTGATGGGCATCTTGAACTTTTGTAGAAAAGTGTTTTCCAACTCAGTCCAGTTGTGGATGGAACCCGCAAGAAACTGGTTGTACTAGTAAAATGAATCCTCTGCTAGGGAATATGGGAAGAGTCTACACATGACATCCTCATGCTCTATTCCCCTATCCTTGAGGCAGGTCTGAAAAATTTGAATATGTTCTTCAGCTGTCCTATTTGGATCATTGCCATGAAATTTGGAGAAAACTTGCTCAAGATTTTTGGGCATAACATGATAGTTATTGAAGATCAAAGGAGAGGGGTTGCTCGCCAAGAAAGTCATGGGTTGTTTTGGTGGAGGTGGTAATGGATGGCTAACAATAGGTGGAGGTTGTTGAAAGGGGACCGCTTCAGAGTTTGATGATGAATGGTCAGATGTGGGTGAGAATAATGAAGGAGATGGAGATGGGGAAGCAGATGAAGATCCTTCTTGGTTCTGGGCCCTTCTCAACCTGGTGGGAAATGATAGCTCTTGAAAATATTCTTCTCCTAGTGTTGATCTTGTTCTTCTTCAAAATCTTTCAGGAGAAATAGCAGACATGAAACACTCCAGCTTGCTTATTCAAGCCCTCTTTCTAGTGCCAATCTATTGATGGTGTTTTTTGCATGACAATAACTCACACATAATATGATATCCTATCTCTTTTGAAAGGTAAACCTCTATCAACAAGCCTCAAGAGATAACCCCAAGGTCTCTAACATTAGGTCTTGACAATGTAGAAACAACTCAGATAATATGTGAAAATGTTGGTAATCACAAGGGGACTTACGTAGCAATGACTGGAAGTTTCAAAATCATTAGATTTTACAATATTTTGATGCCTTTAATCCTAAAACTAACCTAGATTTAGAAAGAAATGGAAAAAGGTAAAAGGGTTCGAAGAGATTTTTTGGAAAGTAAACTAATCCTAAGATTAATAATTCAGATGATTCAATACTTTAAGTAGACCAGTCCTTTAAAACCAAATTCTACTAAACCCAACCTAAACCTACAGTCTCACATAAATAGTGCAATCTTCTAAGCAATGTAAAGATTTTCAAATCATGATCATCCACTCAAACCAATATTGACAATGGAAAATGAATAAAACCTCACAACCAAACATATCATATGATATTCAGGCCCATGCTAACTTTACATAGTAGCTTACAATCAACAAACTGCTAAAAGTATGGACCTTGAATCACTCAAACACCTCAAATATTAAACCACAAACACTATTGCATCACATTTAACTCTAAAATATAACATTCAAATGATAACTTTGTAGCAATTTGAAAGATATGGAATGACTAGAACCATGCAAAATGAGACAACACAAGAAAGATCACCAAAAGACAATTTCTTTTCTTATATTGCATCACCCAAATTTGCAACAATTCATTATTATCAATGTTTCAGCACTTTCCCCCAAAGGAATTCTAACTTCTAGCTCAACTACTACTATTACAATGATGCTCAACTTTCCTAACAATGTCTAACCCTCTAGAATGAAGCAAGAGCTTCAATTTATAGGCAAGAATCCCCCTTGGTGTCCCAGAATAGAGCTCACAATTATGGGGTAGCCATGCATTCAAATTTGGCAGGTCAAGGTCAGACATGCAAGGTTGACCAAGTATAAATATAGGAAAAGACAAAACCAGCAGCCAGAACCCACCAGTGGGGCCCACAAGAACTTTAAAACTTATGAACATGCTCTATTTCGAGATTGTAACTGAAAAATGCCACTTCTAGCCTACTTGATGTAAATCCTACATGGTAGTAACTTGTCCAGCTCCCATTCCTTGTCAGCATCCAACCTTTTAATCAAATCTTTAACTGTTTCCAAGATCTTTTCTGCATCCATTGTGTCTGGAATTGGAATGAATCTGACTTTGGGCTTATACCCCTTAAACTCATCCAACTACTATGGAATTTCCCTATTCCACTCAATTTGCAACTCATGGTACTTATCTAACCTAGAAATATATATTGCAACATCCTTTAGATGTTCTTTTGCAATTGGAGCACTCTCAGAAGGGGCATAGACTTCATGCCACCATGCCTACAATGTGGTTAAATTCATATTTTTCTATCCAAAATTCTTCCTTCCTATCACTATTTCTAGAAAAGAGATGAAACCATCATGTAATTATTTTATCTTTCCTTGTATTTTTGCAATCTTCTTTAGGACCTTCAACAGGAGTTCCTTTCTATAATTCTAGGTTTCTAGCCATCCGTTCACTTTGTCAAACACATCTTGAGGGGAGATGTGTAGTTGTGCCAAGTCATCCTTTGGTATTTGCAAAACCTTCCTCAACTCATCAGCAATTGACTCATCAAACTTCTTGTAGTTTGTAGTAAACTGTGAAATATGCAGAAGGAAATTGAAAGCATTTGTATGAACTTGGAGAATTTTCTCAATTTCCCCATCCCCTCTCTTACTGATATCCTGGAGCCACTCCTAAGTATGATGAACGAAACTCTTCAACCTATCAATTTCAAAAACTGCCTCCTTGGGCAACAACCCTTTAGGAATTGCACTTTCACTGCCTACGACTTCTATAGGTTTTATTAGATGTTGGACATACCTGTAGACGTAATTCAACTACTTCTTGAACTTCTACTTCTTTGCAGTTTCACTGTCCAACCTTCTAAGAATTGCCTATGAAGATTCCTCAAATTCTTCCCTTTCCTTTGCTTTAGTAGCTAGCCCTAGGTTAATAGTCTGTATTCGGTAATCTAATAGCTGAACCTCATATTTGAACTTGTCGATTGGAGGAACTGCCACATGTACAATTCTATTGTTAAACTCATCACTTGCAATTTTTGACATTGTCTGTGCCCTTTTTCTCTGCTTGGGTTGTCCCTACTATTCCAACAACATGTCCAAACTTAGAGTTTCCTCCTACACAATTATAGGCTTCTTACTTGTTCACTTCTCCAGCCATTTGGGGACATTGAAATATTCAACATTCTCCCCTATCAAGGAAAATTATCATCCACCTTCATCTTTTTGTGGACTATCCACAATTTCTTCCACATCCTTTTCAATTGAAGGTTGATCCTCCTTCTCTTTACCTACATTCATCACCAGGAATCTGGACTGCTCCTCCTGAAATACCCTAGGTTCCACATTCCTACTATGTGCATCAAATCCTGATGATCCCATCTCTTGCATCATTTTTTCCCATTCCTTGTTAGCAGGGGTATAGACTTCCTCATCCTCTGACTCATGCTACTGGGATTGTTGGATATTTTTCCTTCATGAATTTCCTCCTCAGATGTTTGAATATTTTTGAGGAGGAGAGTTGTTTCCCATATTCATCTCTTCCTCCTGATCATCAATAAAAAACACTTCTTCACTCAACACTCCTTCCTCTACTCCCTTCGTGGGAAATGATTTTTTCTTAGGAGGGCTCCTTCTTACATATACTTGGGGCTTTTCCTTAGAATTTTCTATCTCCATGACCCTAGCTGAAGAGGGGGGCATCGGTGTCAAAACATCCTTTCTTGACCATTTCCACCTTTTCCCTTTCTATGACAAGCTGTCTTTTCTTCACAAGCTGAGGTGCTTCATCCTCCATGTTTGCAGTGTCATCTTCAGGAGCTTTCTTGGCTATGGGTGATGGCTTCTCACTTTGTTTTATATGTGTTTGGATTCTAGTTCTCCTCTTTATAATTATCCTTTCCACCATCAATTCCCCCTTCAAAAGGAGATGCCATGTCTCCCATCAAGTCATATGTGAACTTGACACCATCAGCTTCCAATTCATGCACCTTTTCTTTTACCCATTGCCTTGAATATTCCCTAACTGGCTTAGTTATTTGGTCAAGATCTATTGTTTCCTCCTTAGACTAGTTTATTTGTGGAAAAGGCTTGTTTTTATAAGGTTCATAATCATGTTGTTGAATTAGGCTCACATTGTTGTCCTACACCTAATTGGGAACTTCCACTATCCTGTACATCCTTATCATCTTGAGAGGCATCCGAGAGAACCTTCTTCTAAGAGTGTTGAAGTCATCCCGTAAGTTAGCCTATTAGTCCTCAATATGGTCTACATGTCAGAAGGTCATATTACCCAGCTTCATGGCTTTACCATATGGGTCAAAATGATTCCTATTTGTGTGGGAGTAGAGCTCAAACTGTGACATTTCCTTTTCTGAATGTTGGGCACTTTGAATGAAGGGACATGATTCTAGAGTCCCAATTATCAGTGGAAATTCAGATCCTAAACCTTTCTTTTCCACATCAAACCGTAGAATTTCCTCAAAGGGCATCATCTTCTTTATTAGCTCCAGCATCAGGAGCTTGTTGGTAAGGTATCTAGGTAATCTAAGCGGGATGGTAGGGGATCCATGCACTCGTATGTATGAGAACTTAGGGAATTGTATGAACCATTGTCCATGATACTTGATAAAATCCATAACATCTATGGTTATCCTAACATGAAGTGCATTTTGTAACAACCTTGGAATGAACATGAAGAAGGCATCATTTTCCCTCCTAAAATTGGAAGTCTTATGCTGTAACTAAGGGTATACATCCTAGATTTTGTCTTTTCCCAATACTCCCTTGTAGCTTAAACCCTTGTACTTGTTCTTATGTGCCAACATGTACACAAGTACAATGTCATAGTGAATTTTTTGGTTTCCTGCACACTTCTCAATTGAGAATCCAAATTGTTGCTTATGATCCTCACCTAGTGATAATGCTTATTGGCCACAATTCATGTGATGGGAAAGAACATCCAGGACTGGAAGATGTGAGCTTGTTTTGTTCCCATTATCCTGCATAGAAGGGTTATCATATCGTGGTACTCCATTTTAAATTCAATTCTATGCAGTTGCTTGGGCAACTTGGAATAATGAGGCTTCAGCTTGAGTATCCAAGAGTTGTTCATGATATCCAATGCTCTTTTTTGTTTTTCATCATAAAATTTAGTTGCTTCACCAATGTTTTTCTCCTTAATCAAGTGGTGGTGTGAAGCAATATTGAAGACTTCTACAATGGAATCTTCCGTGAAATTTTCCATGATCCTTCCTTGTGGGACAATGATGATTCTCTTAATGGAATCATAATGCTTTGCACATTCCAAGATCAACTCCGGGCACAACTATGTAGGGGGGAAACCATCAGCTTGTGCAAGGCTAGTGTGGTTGAGAACTTGAGCTAACTGAGTAGGTGATTCACCATACATCCTTTTGTGAAAATCTTCATAATCAACATGCCCCATGTTCGTGTCTCCAATACATGACCAAGTTGATGCAATCCTAGATTCTAGCCAGATGCCTTTAGAATTATACTTCATTCTTTCTTGCCTCTTCCTGACCTCCTATTGCACTAGAGAAACATTCGTCTTCTTATCGGGGCTCACTTCACCTTGCATCTATTAGAGGAAAACACCAATTACCAAGATGCAACTAATGAGATATTCCACTAATACTATCCTTGCCACCCATGATATTTTATAAATGAAAACAAGATAATACTGCCAAGTGCATATTGAGGATGCCATTGTGAAATCATGGGAAGATCAGTCAAGCTCGTCAATGAAATAGACATGAAAGACTAACATATGAGTAATGAATGAATGCAAGTTCTAATGCTATTGATCCATTCCACACTTAAAATGCTATTAACCATGAATATACAACCAATGAATTCACTCCAAAGATAAATTCACACCAATTCAAACATTAAATCATTGAAGAATCCCATCCAAATCCATGTTGGGGGGAACCCTAGGAAAGATATGATAGAGGTTGATTAATTCGAGCTAGCTCGAATTATATGGCCAAATTGTGGGTTAGTTAATTTGAGCTGGCTCGGATTAGCCGAACTTGGCTTATTTGTTTCATTTTGACTTGGAATTTTGGTGACTACTATTTGAGATGTGAAAATCACTTTGCCCTGATGATCTATGGAGTTGGAGTTGCATTGAAAGTCAATGAGATAAAAATTTGAGAGGTTGATTTAGAGTCAAGGCATGAACAAGACCAAACACAACTAATCCAAGATAGCTTGAATTAGCCGGCTAGATTAAGGCTCGGTTAATTCGAGATACCTCAGATTAGTAGAGATTTCTTACAAATCAGAAATTTTCCAAGGCATGAAACTGGGCCAGTTCAAAATGCCAAATCATGACTTAATTGAATATGATTCTTTGAGTTCATCGATCACATTTGATCGGGTGAAAAACCAGGGTTTGCAATATAATCCTCAAGTTATAAAGATCCACTAGCTAGGTCTAGGGTTTTTAAAATGTGATGGGCAAAAGGCTGACCCTCGGGTGAGCATGAGACCCCCTTTTTTTTTTGCCTAAAATGACACTTGTATTGCACTCAACAAGGTTTTCAGATAAATACCCCAATTTTGGCTTAATCAGACATGCCCTATAAATCCATCAGGAAGTGACGAATTCAAAAACAACTCACAAACCTAACATGAGTTTGATATCCCCATTCACAAATCTAGATATGAAAATGAAGCCAAAATGAAAACCAAAGTCCAAGATGGAGGAGGAAAACTAGAACGCAACTCGTGCCCAAAGAGCCATTGAATATCCAAAGAGCAAAGAAATCAAAGTGATCCTGAATGCAAGAAAGAAAGCAAACAAACAAAATCAAGCCACTTACCTTCACACGCACAAGGCCCAAAAGACTATCCATTGATCCACACAAAGGAGGCCAAATGAAAATGGAAGGAGAATCGACCGCCACTGAAATCACTTGAAAATCACCTCAACCCAAAACTGAAGATTATTAATGATGAAAGCATGCACGTGGCAAGATGAAATGGCAGTGAAGAATCTCAAATGGGGGCAACAAAATTGCAAATTCGAAGCATAAAAGAGGCAAGTATCACTCAATTCACCAAAATAGAAGTAATTGACAAAATGATCGACCAAATGACTTTATATTTCCCAAAACATCCCGCATTAAATGCCAAAGCGTACAAACTCAACAAAAGGGCCTAGGCTTGGAATTTTGGCTAATCCAAGGTGCCTTGGATTAGCTGACTATATTAAGGTTCAACTAATTTCTTAGCTAGCTTGGATTAACCAAAATTTCCTCCTGGACTTAGCCAATTCCTTCAAAAGTGAAATTTTAAGTATGGATCATTCAAGGGGGGCCCAATAAAAGTTTAAAGTTTGTCAAGAGCAACAAGATGGGTCATAATGTCGATCGTGAGGGTGAAGCAAGACCAAAGACCAAAACAACCAAAATGACCTATCCCTTAAGGGGACAAAGTTAGGACCCTACGGCGAGGAAACGATGAAAGCAAAGCAGAAAAAGAGGGTCCCCACCTCAGCAGGGCATGTGTACAAAAAAAATGCACAACAAAAATGAAGGTGGAAGATAAGGCAGTTGATAAAGGTTTGTCTACAGAGGTGAAAGGTAGCATAACTTTAGTGTTTGATGATGGAAAAGTTGAAGAACACCCCATAGAATAGTGTGACAGAATGAAGCATGTTTCAAGAGATGACAAGGACAAGAAGGGCAAGCAAGATGTGAACCAAAGGCGAAGTGAACTTGATGGAAGAAATCAAGACAATTAGAGGAAAGAGGTGATCAAAGGTGAGCAAGTTGCTATGTTATTTCCAAGAGACTTGGAAAACCTACAAGCTAGGGTGTATGGTGCAGGGGCACCTTTGAACAAAATTTGTCAATCAAGGTTGATCATGTGTAGGCTCTAGGTGTGGAGTCATTTTTGCATTAAATAAGGCCTTTAAGACCATTTATTATTGTAATGAGTCATATTATATGGTTATTAGGTGTCCAGGGGGTCTAGATTGCAAAAATTGCAAAATAATGCAAGCTTGTAATGCAAAATTGCCAATTGTTGTTAAATGGCACATGAAGAGTCAATTGTAAAATTTGTATAGGGATCAAGGGATTTAGATGTTGTAGGATCCATTGGGAATATATAATAGCATTTTAATTTTTTGGAGGGTCTTTGAGTCAAAAATGCAAAAGGGTATGTGCGAGGATCATGGTGCTAAAGTGGCAATATTATGGGGGTATGTTGCTGTGACTTTTTTCACCCAAAATTAATGAAACAAAAAGGGTTTTTAGAGGGAGATTCTCAGCTTTCCAAAAATATAAATTATGATTTAATTTGAATTGAATAAATAATTATTATTCATTTTCTATTAGAATTATGACTAAAGTCTTGATGATAGGCTGATTGAAAACATCTATAACTTTCAAACAGTATCATATTTTTGAGTCCAAAACATGCATCACATTCTATGCTTCACATACTATAGGATTAAAAATAAAATTAAATTTCATGAAGTTTTGACCAAGTTAAGGTGAATTGGACATACAGTTTTATATTTTCTAAAAGTTGTAATACAAAATTCATAATTAATTATTTACTTGGAAAAAATTACAAAATAATGCATCACATTCCGGACATGAGTCCTCTACTTATATATAAAATCTTACAAAAATATTATCATTTTATTATGGTTAGGTAGTCAGGGCGGACACCTACTTCTTATTTTTTCCCTAAAATTTAAATTATAAATTGAAATTTCAAATTTTACCAAATAGATTTTATTTATTTTAAATAAACCTAGTATTTAGAAACTACATTCAATTTTATACAAATTCTATTCTTACATATTTTTGAAATAATAAGATAACTTATTCAAATATTTACGTCAAGTTGCCTAACACTGATTTTTCTGAATTTTTTTGCCAATTAAGGGCCTCTGTGTTTTGCGATGATCCACGCACATACCAAAAAATGCATGTTTTGTAAAAGTTGTCATATTGAAAGTGCAAAAGGTAGGTTTTTAGGAAGGCCGACAGTCAGACAAATCGAAAGGAAGTTTTGTAGATTGGAGTTAGTTATAATTGGAGGTAAAAGGATATATATGGTTGTAAGCATTGATGTAAACTCTATCTTGATGATTTTGAAGGAGAAATAAATTGAAACATCTTTGTTTTCTAGTAATTTCTATGTTTTATCACTGTTATTAGACTTGTATGGTACCGTACAAAAGTGAGTTTTCTCTAAACCTCCTTTATTCCTTTAGAGGAATGAATTAGTAGTTATTTTCTTTAGGTTTGAAGGTTTCATATTAGTTTTGGTGGAAGTTTGAACAACTTCTTCTAAAATTGCTTTATATACCTTGTTCAAGGGTTTGAAGGTCACTAAAATGCATTAAATGACCCATCCACCGAATGTGATCACTATGACTGGATGGGATGGATAAAATTAAGTAGGATTAGAAGAATTTAGGGATATTTTGTGTAGGGGATATGATTTGGTGTAAATGTGAAGTCTTCCCTAAGTGAGATTTTGTGATTTTTGGCTTAGAAATGAAGGTTTTGAGTGACTAATTGAGGGTCTAGAGTTGAAAGTGGTTGGAAAGTGGATTTTGAAGAATGTGCAGGGGTATTGGATCATTTTTCAAGCATTGGATAGGGTGTTGAAGGACTAGAAAAAGGTTATTCAATAAACCCTCTTGAAAAAGAATAAAATCAAGGGTTTCAAGGTTAGGCATGTTGGAGGCCATACCTCAAAGGAGAGACTGTGGAACTGGGGGTTTGGTTATCTGTTGATTTCTTCCCAAGTGGTTTTATTGGTTTAGGAGAGGTTTGGAGACAAGTCTCTTTTTAAATTTGGCCTAATTCAAGGCCTCGGTCAGCGTATAAGTCAAGAATTGGAACTGATGTTTCAAAAGAGTTGCATGAGATTCTAAGTTTTGTTTTAGGATGCTTTGATTGGTGTCTAAAACCACAAGGAGTTGGTTGGTTGAGTGGGTTTGGAGTGAGTTTGGTTCAAGGTTTTAGGTCTGCAGACCTAGTAGAGAAGAAGAGTGCTTGTGTGAAGAAGTGCCCTGGTGAGGGTTTGAAATTTCAAATACTTGTTGAATAGTGTTGGTTTTGTGTTGTTTGTGTTGGAAGCCACATTGATTGTCATCATGTGAGAGTGTTAACTTTCCCTTTTTTTCCTAATTAAGGTACTTGGTTCACATTACCCTGTGTAACATTAGGCATGCTTTGGGTATTTGTGATGATGGATGAAGATGGTTATGCTTGAGATGTCAAGATTGTCATGTCATCATGAAATGTAAGAGGTTTTCCAAAGGTTGGTATCCAACTTGTGTCTTGGGGAAGGTTGGTAGTTAATGGAATGGTTGTTTTGTGAGTACCCAAAGTTGTGTTTGTTCCTAGACATGAAGTGAGACCACGGTTGGTTCCTAGCCTAGTCGCAAGACTAGATGTTAAGGGTTGGCTTTGTACAAGGCATGGAGTTGGTTGAATCATAGATGAGGTCAGGCCTTGTGTCAATGATTGTGCAGAAAAATATGGGGAAATTGGAGCCACATTTTCTAAGGCTTGATGTTCCATAATTTCTTCTCTAAGAAGTCTAAATGGGTTGTTCATGATATCTTCTATCTCATATGGCCTTGATGGAGATGATGGTTGTTGTGATGGGGTAGAATAACTCCTTGGATAAAATTATTGAGGATTTGGATCACTTGAGGTGAATGTGACTTTGGTTTTCTCTATGATTCTCTTGTGTTGTGATCTTGTTGTAACCATAGATTGTGGGTCACCTATGGGAGATTCATGTTGAGATTTGTAATGTTTGAACTCTCTAGTTGACTCAAATCTAGGTAGAAGAGACACTCTAAGTATTATTGGAGCAATGATGATAATGGGGGATGAAAATATGGGTGATATGGGAAGTGATCTTTGCAAACATTTTGGGACAACAGTTTTGACTTGAGTTTGATGTTTTGATGTTGGGATAAAGGATGTTTATGAACCTAGAAATCTTTAGGGTAGACTTGTTACCTTCAAGATGAGAAAGTTCAAAAATGATAACTAACTTAACTAAGTGCATGGAAAAGGAAACATTTCACATACTAAATAGCTAAGTTAGCAATTGGTTTGATTGTTGTTTAAGTCAAAAGTGTTGGTGTATTTAAATTTTTTTCAAAGTTGGATGAAGTGAAGGATGAAATTTGATGAAGGGGTTAGTGAGATGTTTGACCAAATGTTGACCTAGAGTGAACCTTTGTTTTCCAAGACCAGGGTAGTGAGAAAAGTGCTATACCTCTAAAGTGATGAAACCCTAAGAACTTAATGATTTTGGTAAAATAGGACTCAAATGATTTTGGAAATAGGACCCAATGATTTTGACCATAAAACTCAATGACTTTGGATAATGGAACTCAATGATTTTTCCAATTTTTTTCTTGTCTCAATTTGCTTGTTTTGGGTAAGTCAATGATTTGAACATACATCAATGTGGGGTGTTCATTTGATTTAATCTTGGATTAATGAGGTTATTTTCACCACATACACTTGCCTTGGTTATGTTTTCAAACTAAATGCTTATGTCAAAAACATCATAACTTTCACAATGTCCATTTTGTGAGAATCATGTGGTCAAAGCCATAATTACCTATGTTTTCTTTGGGAAAATATGGGCTTGAGATTGATGTCAAGATATTTAGAAATTGCTAAGGATAAATCCTTAGGACAAGCAGTAATATCGAGGCTAACTCAAGAAGTCCATATTTGAGCCAAAGTGTTTGAAATTTTGAGGATGATAGTGAATGTTTGTTTTTGGATCATTTTGAAACCAAGCAAAGTGTTAAACTGACTCACAATCATTTACAACCCTAGGATAGAAATGGCCATATTTGTTGAGTCCCCACTATGATTTCTCCAAACACTAGACAATGCAAATAGTTAGAGATTTGGTGGCACTGGCTCCCCTCCATGGCACACACTTCTTGGAACCACCAAATCCCAAAATTCTTAAAATCCAGAGATTAAAATGATTTTTTTAATTTCTATAATTGAATCTAGTACGAATGAGGGGCATCTTTAGAATGACCATTCTTGCACGAACAAATATCTTAGGATTTTGGCTTCTAAAAAAATTGGTTCTTAGTTCAGGTAATCGAGGACATGACACCTTGCAAGTTTCCATCAGGCCACTAAAGGCTTTAATCAATCCTACTATGGGATCTTATACTTTTTATAGTGGTACCCTATTTTGAAAGACACTATATGGCTAAGGCCTACATACCATGAGGACTTGACAGTTTAGTCTTATCCATTTATATACCGGCACGAGTGAAATATTAGTTGGAGTTTCCTTCAAATTGTTCTTAGGCATGCCCCTCTAAAGATAACAAAATTGAGGGAGTACACTTGTAGTTCGACCACCCAGTTCACATAAAATGCAAGGAGGGAACACACACAATGTCTCTTTATCAAAATAGCATGTTTTTTCAATTTTAAACCCAATTGAAAGAGGTAGGTGATCTTGCAAAGTGTTAGAGAATGTTTCTATTTCTCAAGTTCACCAAATTGCATGATAGAATTGCATACGCATCCACTACCAATGTTTAAAATCACAAAACATAGCAAACAGTTGTAAATTTTAACCCTTCAAAGAAGTGATGAGTTTGTTTTAAGCACCAATTGAAAAATGAAGTTGTCTTGTTCAATTTTAAGCCCAAAGTAAGATGATGATGTGAAGATTCAATTTTATCCAACTTTGAGCATTCGTTTTAAACCCAAAAAAAATGATGAGGGTTCAATTTTAGCCAACTTTGAAAATGAATTTTAAGCCCAATTGAAAGCTAGTTGGTCCTAAGATTGTAAGTTTTTAAAACCCAATGGAAATTTAGTGGTCTTAAAAAATAAACCAAAGTAGCATATGATGAGTTACAATTTCCCCAAAAGTGTCAAAACACTTCTTACAATTATAAGATTTAAAGAAAAGATTGCTTTTTCTTCAATTAAGTGCTCCATGCTCCTCTTCAAACCTAAAATCCATGTTCAAAATGTTAGATTAAATCAAGAAAACAATAAGATTTTATGGTTAGATAAATGATTAAGCATTAAAACCCTAAATCCTAGACCAAGTTGCAATGTGATTTGAATTAGATGCAAAAATGGAAAATTTAACTCCACCAAAATTACAAAACGCTTATACCATTGTGTAGACCATGAAATTCTACCCCATTTTAAAAAAGGCTTCAAAAAAGACCTTCGTATGACCAATATATGACCATTTTAAGATAGACAATAAAAGCAAGAAAATGATAGTGTCTTGCTATCGCAATATAGTGACACTTTTGCATTATGGTGATGCTTTTTCCAATTATAACGACACTTTTTTCAATTATAGCGATGATTTTTCAAAAGCATCACTTTGGTGAATAAGAGCGTTGCTCTAGTGAATAATAGCATCGCTCTGTTGAAAAATAGCATCGTTGGAGTCTCCAAAAGTGTTGCTCTAGCTTGGAAACTTGCAACTCATGGAATTTTTAAGAGAAAATCATCAAAAAAAGGTTAGTAAATCCCTCCCTCTAGCACCAAAATGTGACCAATGGATTAGTACAGGTTAACCACACTTGATCCATGAAGAATCAAAGTGTTATTTAGCCATTGAACCTTAGTCCCAATAAAATCATTCAAAGTAAATCGAAGTGGAAGCTATTAAAACCTAACATGTTAAACTACAAAATATTTTGAAATACCTAATCTAATCCATTGAAACTTATTCTATTGTGGGAGTGGTGTCGTGTTGATGTGAAACGATGACCCTTTCCCAATCCTGTGATTAGTGAGCCTATTTTAGTCAATTTTATGGAAGAGAATCGATGAAACCATTGGGATTGATGGTGTGTGAAAACCTAGTTTATGATAAAAATGAACATGATGCATGCTAAGTTACCATGATTTTGTGCTAAATGATGAATATATATAAATACTAAGCTAATTCTAAGCTAATCTAAGCTAATCTAAGCTAAAATTATTCTAAAAGATAAAAAAACCCTAATTTATAAACAAGCTAAGATGGATGCATGGAAGCCATGAATGGATTCTCTAAGCTATTATGCAATGAAAATGAACTAAAATAAGCTAACAAGTGAGTAAAAGTGAGTATGGATGCAAGTAAATTCAACAGTATAAGTTTGCAATTGAAAGATGGATCCATTTGTCTCCAAATAGTGAACCATTTATAGGAGAGAAAATGAGGAATGAATGGTTGAGATCAAAAATCTTAATCAATGGTTCAAGATGAAGGGGATGAGAGGAATGGATCATGGATTCTCATCAATGGATGAGAATGCATGATGAAAGTTAATCAAGGGCCCACACTTGCCTCAAACAAACAAACTTTTGACCTGCTCACACAAGTCAAAGGTAAGTTGCTCAAAAGGTTAAAGGTTAACATGCATTTGAAGCTAAGTGAGTTCATTAGAAGAGAATATTCCTTTGGATGAGGAAAAAGGCAATTTAAAAATTAAAACAAAGTTTTAATTGTCCAAAAAAGAGGGATAAGGAATATTCCACGGGAATATTCCTTTTACTTAGAGGACAATTCTAGTTTAATTGCTAATTAAACAAGTTTTAATTTATGCAATTACGGAATTAGAAGAATTAAAGAGATATTTATTAAATTAGATGATTTAATAAATAAGGGAGGGGTGAAATGATATTTAATTAAATAACTTAGGGTTATTTAAATAAACAAGATGACTTAGGAGATTAAATTAAATATTTTGATGTATTTAATTTAATTAGATGAAGTATTAGTGTGAAAAGAGATGAATTAACCCAATTTAATAAATTAGGCCAAATAGATGAAAATGATGCAATTAATTAATTATCTAGGCTAATTAAATCAATTAAGCGAAAAGAGGATGGATTAAAGAGGAAATGATGTTAGTAAATCTAATTTAAATGTATGATATCAATTAGGACATTTTTTAGTGTCTACAACCCCTTCTACCCTAGTCCTTGGGTCATTTTTGTCCCCAAATTCCCAAAGGGTCACTAGGGATAAAGGAAAATCCCTTATTTTTGAGGTCCCCATTCCTCTTTCAAAAAAATGTGTCATTTTTTTACTCCACCTAGATCTCTATTTCAGATAATTTCAAAAATTCCTGGTGTCCCTTCCCTAATGGTTCCCTTGTTGTCTCCCCTATTCAGGATGACCTTTCTAAAGCCTCCAAGTCTCCACTATCGACCAAACCTACTAGCCCTCCAGAATCCCCTACCCTTTGTGTTAACCTAGAAAATTCCCTAGAAGACCCTCCTTTGGATGTTGTTGTTTGCACTAGTTGTGCCCCTTTGAAAATAAAAATAAATTATTTGAGTGATGTTGTGAATGTTCAAAATGATATTCTGAGATGGTTGGTAGCCCAATTAATCACAACTAAAGGTAAAGTTCATAATTTGAAAGAGAATGTGCTCAACCATAAGGATTCCTAGCTAGGTGAAGTTGATGATGAGGATTTTTGGGCCCTTCTGTATTCTCTTGCAAAGTCTTTTGATAAGAGGTCCAATTGGGAAAATGAAATTCAAGATATTAGAGTTGTGATTGGAACTATGGAGGAGAGGGTTAATCTGCAAGAAGAGGTTGGTACTATGCATAGCAACCAGGAAAAACTTCTAGGTGTTTATAGAAACTATTGACTACAACAAGAAAACATTGAAAGCATAATAGTCAACATTTAGGTGTTGTAGCAAGAGTAGTGTAATAGCCAAGGCAAGAGAGCTGGGGAGGAAGATTAGGATGATGTGCAATCAAAAAAGAAGGGAAAATAATCTAATTGTTCAATTATGCCCAATACTCAAGAGGGCCAACCTGTGCAAAATAAGCCTTTGTATTTTGAATAAAAAAAAGAAATTTATGGAAAATGAATGGTAGGCCATTAATGGCCTCAATTTGTTGGATGACTAGTAGCTAGTCTAGTTCCTACCTAGTTCCTATGTCTTGTTTCTTTTCTTTTACTGGTCTCTATTTAGTTTCTTTTCTTTTTTTCAAGTGTCTCATGTCTCGTAAGCTCCCTTGCTTGGCCTTCATGTCCATTTTGTATGGGTATGAGCCCTTCTTGACTTTAATCTAATCAAAACATATAAATTAATACTTTTTATGTCTAGTTATGCAATTTTCTAGTTGCATTCTTTATTGGTTGATGATCGCCAATAGTGTTGTAAAGGGCTTGGCCCCTAGTAATACATTTTTTTTTTGTGTTGTTGGTTTAGAAACATAGCTAGAACTATATTTGAAGGTGAATTGCATTTAGTTTTAGCTTTGTAAAAGGTCTAGGGAACTTTATAAACCCTACTTAACTAATAAAATAAATATCTTAATACTTTCTCAAAGTAAATAACTAAAAACAATATTCATAAAAAAAAGTAAAGACATATTTTGAACCCATAGTGTGATGGTAAAGTGCTACACCAATAATGAAAAATTGCCATTGCAATGAACACAATCATATCTTGATAAAAAATCTATGTAATCCAAATTACAACACCTTTTATCAAAATGAGTGAACCAATCCACACAACACATGAGATTCTAATTTATGCATTCTAAAAGAAATTGAAATTATGTGTTCTCTATTGATATATGCATTCAAACTTCATAAATGAAAAATAATAATTATCAAATTGAAATAATTATTATAATCCTAAATTATATTTTAGCAAAAAAAAGAAAAGATTACACCCCAAAAAATATTAATAAAATAATATAAATATTAAATAAGAAATCATGCACGAAGGACACATAGTAGATATAAAAATATAAACAAAAGAAACAAAATTTAAGTAAAATATAATATTATTTTAAAAAAGAAAAAATATTTTAATCCTTCTTTTGAAGCCGTAAATTTATTCTCAAAATTTTATTTTTTTAAATTATAAATTTAATAATATTTTTTATGTGATTATAATTTAATATAATTAATTTTGTAAAAATAAGTCTATTTAAATTTAATTGTATTATCTTATTTTATTTAAAAATAATAAAATTAAATAAAAAACACTTAAAATCAAATCAATTTTATAAAATTTAACTAAATTATTATTATTATTTATACAATAGGGGTGTCTCTACGGCCCAACGCAGTGGCCCAACAACCTGTATCTTGGGTACCTGGGGTGAGTTGAGGTGAGACTAGTCCCCTGTGGGTGAGATCCCCCACCCACAAGAAGTCCCACCTATTAAACCTAGGAGTGAAGTCGAAAACAATACGAATGGGGAGCAAACCCACTTCCCAAGCCAACTTTGCTACTCATGTGGACTAAAATTTAACTAAATTATTAATTACCCTTAATTATATGCTTATAAGTGTTTGTTACATTTTAAACATATTTTGGGTAAGTACATTTAACACTTACTTTCCAGTCATTCAATATTGGTCGTCACGATTACAAATTTCTTTTTTTATTCAAGGGGTAAACGCTTTTGACTAGAGCTATGAACCGGAATACAACCATTCAACAATACCACCCCAACGGGGTTTGAACCTTGGTGGCAAGAACAAAAATGCCACTTTTAAACCATTACACCATGCCAATATTGGCAAATCATGATTACGAATTTCATTACTTGAAAACTTTAGGATAAATTAAAGTGAAACAAAGGACTAAATTGTATCTCCAAGTTACAATTTTAATAGGATTATCAAAGTATAAGGTTCTTCAAATGTAGCTTCTCAAAACAAGGGAAAACATTGTGGCTAACCTCTTGAAGATTCCTTAGGTCAATTAATGGCCACAAATATAATCTATTTCTTTTTCAGGCCAATGAAAATTGCCAGTGTGACTTATATGTTCTATGCTTAAGACTTAATCACATGAATATTATCATGATCACAGACATTGTACATGGAACATTATCTTAGTCTAGTGACTGTGAGAAATATGATGCTAACCACTAGCCTTTTATAAGCTATAGTTTATACTATATTTTGACATAGATAATAGTATAACACATGAGGTTATATATATATATGTTGAGAGGTAGTGGGAAATTGAAAATATTTTTATAACTGTGTAATCTTAAATATTGTGAATAATAAAATGAAGCAAGTAGTTTGGTTTGAAGGATGGGATGTTGTGTGAATAAAAATATAAATGCACATTTATTTTTATTCTTTTATTATTAGAAAATGATATTTTTTAAAGGGTCTCAATTTTTTGATAGATCAAATGAATTGAATATTTGTAATCTTAACTAAAGAAGTGATAGCAATACTCAATGAATAGACTACAACATTGGTGTGGAAAAGTTACTAGGATAAAACCTTGACATAAAAGAATAAACAATACCATACCTCAACCTAGCTAATATCACACCCTTGACCCAGGTGTGGGATACAAGGTACATATTTTAGAAAACCTTTCTTCATGTTTGTACAAAGGTACAAATAAACTCATTATCTATTATATAGGGGAAAAATAGGGTAGACCCAAATGCATGAAAAAGATGATCTACCGCTAATTTCTCTATGACACTTTTAACACCTAAAATTATGTAGGATAAGATGCCAATAACAATTATAAATGCAACCTAACTATTATAGCAACTATGGGGGATGTTTTTTGAGCATAAAAAGTTGTCTACTTGGCCAAAAAGTTGCTATTTTTGAGCTATGGAGGACTCATTCACCTTCGGTGGAGAATGGGTCCTTTTTGGGTTTCAAAAAACTAATTTCAAGATCTTGTTCCTTGATGTATACACCCTTACATTACTTGTTATCAATTTATAGAAGTTTATAGTTAATTTTGTAGAGGTCTTTCCTTGATTTTGCACTTTGAATGACAACTTTTGCAACTTTGCAACTTTGAAAATCTTGCTCCAAATCTTGCTCAACTTGATCTTCAACCTATAAAGCTGCAATCACACACTCAAGGGTAGAAAAAATTGTTGATTTGTTAGTGAATGGGGGTTTTCCTCAGTCAAACCCCTTCTAGGTAATTAAACCAAATGATGAAATGAATGAATTGAAGCACGAACATGAAATAATGTAAATGATATCATCTTGGATGTTGTCTTATGAAAAAAATTTGTAAACTATCATGGAGTGGCCATGAAGAATGTAGATCTAGGATCCTTAAGAATGATGTAAACAATAGTTATAAATAGATCTTCAAGACTACATCCACCTTTTAGCTCAACAACATGAATGCATGCATAAAATCCTTGAAATGATGGCATGATATTGAATTGCTACAATAAACACTTGAAATCTTCCTTGAAATGCCTTATGAATGCTCTTGAAATGCTCTATAATGCTTGATCACTTGAATTATTGAATGCTTGAAAGTATAGGATTGATTAGGATGAAACTATGTGAATTAACCCTTATTTATACTAAATTATAAGATTAACCCCAAAATTCAAAGAATTAAGGCCGACACCAGATCGAGAAAGAAATATAATTAAATTCCCTCCAAAATTAAATTCAAAAAGGGGGGCCTCATTAAGGGAGGACCCATTTTCCAGCATGGGTGAATGGGTCTTTGCTTAACTTAGTAAGACCAAACTTTTCCCAATGAAATATTTTGTTAATTTAATTATGATTGTCGGGCTAGATCTTCGGGAGGTGCCAAAATTAAGACCTAAATTTGAAACAAAAGAGGGTTAATAACTCCAGTTAATCACAATTGATTAGGACCACCTAGATAAGTGTGAAATTTCTTTTAAAAACTTTACAACACTTAAATAAGGTACACATTATGTACATTTTTATTGAAAAGGGGCCCATAAGGCTTAATTAAGCAAATGTATCCTAGAAAAGCGTGAGTGTGTTACAACACTTTACAACACCTTTGAAAAGGATTAATTAAGGAATATTTTAGTAAAATAAATGTCCTAGAATAATGTGAATGTTTACAACACATTACAACACCACTCCAAGACATCATTAGTTCAGCTTTAATGTCAATTATCAAACGATGCAAGGAAAAGGCTATGTTTTTTGTTACTACATTTTGCCCCACTTTAGTGAGAAGATGGCCACATGTCAAAGTCACACTAAAGTAGACATTCAAGACACTTAAGTATGCAACAATAATAAAGATTCAACATGATCAAGCATGACTAATTCAATGTGATGTAAGGCAGTGGATGCTTGTCCATAACATATGCTCCTCACTCAGAGGTAGTGGAAGCTCAGTTTGTCCACTAGGTGAGTTGTCCCAAAACATGTATATGCTCATTCTGGGGTAGTGGAACCTTAGTCTATCCACTAGGTGAGTTATACCAATGAGGTGGAAAATGAGAGAATCATATTAGCCTCTCATACCATATTGAATTTATTTTCCTGACAACTTCGATTAGGCACCATAATGAAAATTCCTTTTTAAATTCTTTTTTCATCTAAAAATTTTGTTAAATGGGATTTTTCTTTGTTCATGTAACGGTCTTCCTTTTGGGGATAATTGTGCTTAATGTCTCCAAGAGAGGAAAAGTCAAAATTGTTAGATTTTTGCCCATGGGATGCCTCATTTGCATCATGTGATGACAGTAGATCGTACACTCTTGGATGACATAACACCCAATGACACCACCAAGAAGAGGAAACATCACAAGAAAAAAGCAAAAATCATGCCATGAAATTTTCCAGAAGATGTCATCAATGTATGCCCCCACTTTAAAGTGGTTGCCTATGCACCATTATTGTGAGAAATTTCTTTAAAGTAGCCAATGATTTTGATCCTAAGATGAGATATTTCCTTGGAAAACCCTATATGCCAATCATATGTTTCTGAAGCAAGCTGAATCATAAAATAGGAAGGAAGGGTTTCCCCCACAAACACATAAGAGAACTATGGATTTGGGGTCAATATGTCTATGCTACAATGTTTTCATTGAGCGTTGAGATGTTTTCATTCCCCAAATACTCATAGAATTGGAAGAATGAAACAAAGAGAGTGAAAAAAAAGAAAAACCTTTTGGGTCAACATGGAAGAAACATGAATGTCTCGATGCCTTATGTCATCCAAAAAAGGAAAACACAAGACAAATGGAAAATATAAAGGAAAATATTTTGGGTCAACATGGAAGATATATAAATGTCTCGACGCCTTGCGTCATCCCCAAAAGGAAAAAACAAGAAAAATGAAAAATGATTACGACATAGAGAAGAATGAAGGTACATATAGAATAGTTCACAAAATAGAGAGGAAAATCAAACAAAATGTCATGGGGGTTCACATTATGCACGTGCAATCACATAAAGAAAAAAGAGGAAAAGACTAGTAAGACATAGGCGAGTCAACCCAAAGCAAGTCGTCTGCCTCCCAATCTTGATCGCTATAAATGGAAGGCAGACAACTAGCCAAAGGGACAACATCAAGTGTTGAACTAGGACACACACCAAGTTCAACACTCTTTTTAGGAGATTTATCATTTAAGCTCATGGAACAAGAAAACAATGTATTCAACTCATCATACACTTGTTCATCAATTTTTGCAATGTCAATGTCATCATCTAAGTTAATCACAACAAGAGGTTGGATAACAATGTCCATCCAATGTTCTTGTTTATGTTGTGGTGAGGGTTGAGATTCATCATGCATTGATTTAGGTAGGTTTGGATTTTTATTTTTGTTGTTGTTTTCTTGAGTTTTCAATCTACAAGAAATAGCACGACATCTACATCTATGCTCTCTAGCACTGTGATTTATTTTCAGTTTGTTATCAATTGGTTTTTGTGTACTTGAGTGGGTTTTTCAATCATAGGTTACTTATCTTCCTTGGAAGGACTAGAATAAATGATAGGAGGTTGTTCAACTGCTTTCTCTTTAACTTTGTAAACTTTTTTGACTATAGGAGGGACAACATGATTGTTTGTACTATCTCATGGTCTCTTGTGGGAAATGACAGGAGGTTGTTCTATAGATTGTTCTTGTATGGTCGAAAGTGTTTTTGGTTCAATCATTGTCTCATCAAGAATGGTTGGTTCTGTGATAGGTTGAGGCATGTTTCAAAGGGATAGTTTTGTTATTTTCTTTTCCTTGAATTTTTGATATGATTTGTAAAAGAAAACTTCATGAGGCTTGATAGGTTCTATAGGCTCAGGCCAAAATTAATCTAGTGAAAAATTCCATTTTGTTTAGGCCTAATGGAATCCGCTATGACACACAGTGAAGATGCCATTTCCAAATTGAAACTTTAGATATTTATGCACAACCGAAGGGACAAAATTCATGGAATGAATTGATGGATAGCCTAGCTTCACACAAAATTGGTTTGATTGTGGGATGATGGAGAATGATACTGTTAATGTTTTTGGTCCCACTTTTAAAGGGAGATCCATCAAGCCTATCGTAGGGCAAGAAAATCCATTATGTGTCTTGATCCATGCTTTCAAATTATCATATATTTCTTGATATAGCTCATGCACATATAAGAATTCTTCTATAATCACATTCTTTCCATAGACAGGATCAATCAATATCCCACTAGTGGGCTTATTATTGATTCAGCCAGCTATGTAAAGAGGACCATTAGGTGCATGTTTAGGTATGTCATTTTGTCAGAAACGAAGGTTAAGAGGTTATCTAGTCAAGCCCTTATGAGGTCTATCTTTGATAAATACATCACATTCTTCATGGGAGATAATTGCATATAATCATGATCCATGTTAACATTGTTCTTAGTTTTAGTAGGAGGATTGTTTGTGGCATGTAGCTATTTTCTTGGTTTTTCAAGTACTCCTGAAGGAAGCAATTAAGGCTATAGATGATTTTTTTTTGTTTCATGTTTGAAGCACTTTCCTTAGATTTTGTATGATAGGAATCAAGCTATTTTCAATGCATTCATTAAGGATAAGGGATTGTAATTTTTCTATTTGTTCATCTAGCTTGTCAATGACATCATGCACATTGATTATAGGAGGCAAAGTCATGAGAAATGATGTATGCAAACTATGAGACATGGAGGGTTGATTCTCAAAACTATTAGAAAGAGAGTTAGGAAACCCAAGATCCATGATGAGTGAGATATCGAGGGATGACATGAGCCTTAGACTTCATCTTATAATAGTATTGCGAATAGGACACCACGATATAAAGCTCATACAAGTTTTACAACCCCAGTGTGAAAACCCTAGAATAGAAAAGGGGAAATGCAATAACCTAGAATGAAATGCAATTTTCAGGTTCTAAGCAATGCAATTTACTAATTAAACAATGCAAAAGCTAAAAATGAAATGTTTTGATGCAATTTTGAACTTTTAACAATGCACTGAAATGAATCAATTTAAGCTAAATGTAATGAAATTGATGAAACAACAAATTAGGAAACTAAAACAGAAAGGTAACAACACCAAATAGAAGCTAAAAGCTAAGATTTTAATGTCCTAAAAATGCAAATATGTATCTAACAGGTACTCATTCGCCAGTAAGGGTGAATGGGTCTTGGTTAGGTGTTTCTAGTATTTTTTTGTTGATTTTAGAGTGAATTTTGATGCTTTTTCAATTGCTAGAAGCTTCAGATGAGACTTGATTAGGGACTTATTCACCAATAAAGGTGAATGTTTCCTAGTTTGATATTTTTAGACTATTTTTTAATGATCTGCAAGCTCTTAGTTATATGTTTTAGTTCTAAGTTTGAAATAGTGAAATGCAACTTTAGTTTTTTTGGAAATTCAATGCAAAAATAGAATGAAAAGATGAAATGCAAGACCTAATTTGAAATACAATTTTTTTTTAATTTTGAAATGCAATTGAATGATATCTAAATGAGGTGCAAAATGACTAGTTTGTTTATGTAATTTTCATATTTAAGAAGTGCAAAACAATGCAAATCTAAACCTTATATGATATGCACTTGATCAAAGAAAAAAAAGAAACCTAAATGAGATCTTAATTCAATGCAAATATAAATGCAAATGAATGCAAGATATAACTTAATATGCAATGAGAGACTCCAAAAAAAATCAGAAAATTGCAATGTTGAATATGTCGGGTTCACTAAAGAATGTATAGGGGAAAAATAGGGTAGACCCAAATGCATGAACAAGAGGATCTACCACTAATTTTTCTATAACCCTTAACACCTAAAATTATGTAAAATAAGATTCCAATAAAAATAAAAAATGTAACCTAACTGTTATAGCAACTATGGGGGATGTTTTTAGAGCATAAAAAGTTGTGTACCTAGCCAAAAAGTTGGTATTTTTGAGCTATGGAGGACTCATTCGCCTTCGGTGGCAAATGGGTCCTTTTTTGGTTTCAAAAAAATAATTTAAAGATCTTGTTCCTTGATTTCTACACCCTTAAATTACCTATTATCAAGTTTTGGTAGTCTGTAGTTAATTCTGTAGAGCTCTTTCTATGATCTTGCACTTCGAATGACAACTTTTGCAACTTTGCAACTTTGACAATCTTGCACCAAATCTTGTGCAACTTGATCTTCAACCTATAAACTTGTAATCACACACTCAAGGGCAAAAAAACTTGTTGATTTGGTAGTGAATGGGGGTTTTCCTCTGTCAAACCCCTTGTAGGTAATTAAACCAAATGATGAAATGAATGAATTGAAACATGAACATGAAATAATGTAAATGATATCACCTTGGATGTTGTCTTATGAAACAAATCTGCAAACTATCATGGAGTGGCCATGAATAATGTAGATCTAGGATCCTTAAGAATGATGTGAACAAAAGTTGTAAAAAGATCTTCAATGCTCCATCCACCTCTTAGCTCAACAACATGAATGCATGCATCAAACCCTTGAAATGATGATATGATCTTGAATTACTGCAATAAACACTTGAAATCTACCTTGAAATTTCTTATGAATGCTCTTGAAATTATCTATAATGCTTGATCACTTGAATGCTTGAATGCTTGAAAGTCTAGGAAATTGCATAGGATGAAACTATGTGAATTAAACCCTTACTTATACTAAATTGGGAGATTAACCACGAAATTCAAAGAATTAAGGGAAACACCAGATTTGGAAAGAAAAATAATTAAATTCCAACTAGAATGAAATTAAAAAAGGGGGGTATCATTAAGGGAGGACCCATTCACCACCTTGGGTGAATGGGTCTTGGTTAAGTTTCTAGGACCAAGCTTTGGGGGACTGAAAGAAGGCTAAAAACCCATTCTAGATCAACTGAGAAAGGGGGTTTCTTGTTAAGGGAGGACCCATTTGTCATAAAAAATAAATGGACCTCATGGCTCAACTTACCAAGACCAAAATTTTCCAAATGAAATATTTTGTTGATTAAATTATGATTGTTGTGATAGATCTTCAGGAGGTATCAACATTAAGACCTAAATTTGAATCAAGAGAGGGTTAATAAATCCAATTAACCACAATTAATTAGGACCACCTAGATAAGTATGAAAGTGATTTAAAAAACTTTACAACACTTAAAAAGGTACACATTATGTACATTTTTATTGAAAAGAGGCCCATAAGGCTTAATTAAACAAATATATCCTAGAAAAGCATGAAAGTGTGTTACAACACTTTACAACACCTTTGCAAAGGATTAATTAAGGCATATTTTAGTCAAATAAAGGTTCTAAAATAGTGTGAATGTATACAACACATTACAACACCACTCCAAGACATCATTAGTTCAACTTTAATGTCAATTATCAAATCAAGCAAGGAAAAGGCTACATTTTCCGTTACATGTATATCCACTATTTATTAGGAGAAAGAGGAGCATAAACCATCGTAGAGGTGTTGGTAAAGAGAAATACATGAGGAAATGAGTTCCTAACTAGGGAAGATAATTTTTGAGTGATGGCCAAAAGAAAAACCAAAGGATACATGCATACAAGACTCATTGAAAGGGAGTGGAAGTCAAAGGAGGAAAAAAAATGTCAAATCAAGAATAATTTTAATAAGGTCCAACAAGAAACATAGGTAGAGAAGGGTCTACCTCCCCACCAACAACCACATGTGTAGAAGCCTGTAAAGAATAATTAGAATCAACCACATCAATTTAAAGGTTTTCATGTACAACATTCTTCGATCATGAGGAATGTTAGTGTGAATAATTAAATTATTCACTATACTTAAGTGTACTTAGGCTGATGAGGTTAGACAACATCTTGTCTAACTAAAAGTGCAACCTTTAAGCTTCTTGAGTTTACCAAGTTATTTGATCAACCTCATTCACATACCTTTTTAGGTTGGAAGTATTTTCATCTCACTTCAAAGGTCACTCAATACTTGACATTGAGGTTGATGACTTGGTCATAGAGGTTATTGGTTTGCACTCCAAGTGTTCCTAAGATTGACACTTATATGCCACTTGTCTACTCTCTTGTGCCACTTCATGGGGCACATGTCAATCCACCTAATAGGTGGATTTCCTCATCCTTTCCTATATAAGAAAGGATTTGTACTCATGGTATCAGAGCATAGGTGGAGATAGTGCTATCCAAATGTGAACTATTGTTGTGTTTTATCAAATTCATCAACTAAGAAATTCAAAAGTGGTCCTTCGTAAATGAGTTGGGAAAATGTATTTCATTGGTTGCTAGATTTTCTAACACTTTCAATGGTCTAGGGTTTACTAAGCAATTTCATCATTCACTGGAAGTTTGACCCATTTAATTGTTTCCAAATTATGTAATGTAAAATAAGGAAAAACAAAAAATATTTTATTCATCTCTTCTAATAATTTATTTTACCCCTTCCCAAAATAGTATTTTATTACATGATAATTATCCAAATGTTTTATTTTTCTAAGAAATTTATGTGGTAAAATACACATATTTTTTTTTTCATGGACTAGCTAGGAATCAAACCTAGGACCTTCCATTTGTTGTTGGAATTCTCTACCATTGAGATAGTAGGCCCTTACTTGACTATCCCATCTTTGGTCTGGGTGTAGCTTATTATCAAATGCACTTCCTTAATCTAATCTATATAATTCTTGTGGCTCCTATCCTTGTATATCTCTAATATATCATATTTATTTTTTCATAGACAATCCATGACTCAAAACTTGGTGTAAGCATTGAAAATGAAAAACTAAGAAAATAAATTAACTTGAAAGAATAAAACAAAAATCAAACTAAAATTCATGTCTAGTAAATACATTGCAAACCTTAATAAATGACTAATGTTGCTTCACCTTCAAAATATGGATGCAATCTTAAAATAGCATAACACTGATAATATGGTGAGTAAATTATTTGATAGAATGGACTTGCTTAATGTATGACTGATCCTCTGAAATTATAAGAAAAAGACAGTGTTTATAAAACAATGTTGCATGGATGAGGATGATGACTTGAGTTAATTAAAAAATTAGTGAATTCAACTCCACTTCATATAAAAAAAATCCATTTTAAGACCAAGAGGATACTATTTAATCATTTTAATTTGATAATTAGATAAATGTACACATGAATTTTCCATTTAGAGACTGATTTTATTGAAGAAGGAAGATTAAGATTCTAAAATAAGACTAAGTTAATAGATGGATGAAGAAAAGGGTTTCTAAATGTGAACTAAGTTAACTAGTTAATGGACATGGAATTGATTGATGAATACTAAAGAGCCAAAAATATAAATTATTTAAAAATGGGAATTATCTCATATTTAATAAAATAATAAAATATTATTTAAATAAATGGATAATGTGGCAATTGTTACATGATTATTAATTAATAAATGAAAATATGTAGTAAATGGTAATAAGTTAATGATGATAAATGAATAATAATATGATTAATGATAGGTGAAATATATGGAGATGGTTAGGGTTTGGTGAAATTATTTAGGTGTCTACATTTTTCCCCTTTTTGAAGCAATATTCTAAGTGACATTAGTTCAAAGAAAATAAAAATAAGTAGGAATAAAATTAGAAGATCAAGATGATGACGACATGCTCCAATCATGTAAGAAATAAAAAATTAGAGAAGATAGATGATTAATGCCTCATTGAGAGATTATTTATGTATAAACTACCTAGGTGATCTCACAAAAGAAGAAAAGATGAGTCCAAATAAATGTTAAATGAAAAATGGAAAATGATGGATTAAAATGATTAAAAGTGGATGTAAGAAGCATGATTTTGGATAAAATAATGAAGATGTGTTAGTCTGACTCTAAGATTAACCACTTTTATTTGACATAGCAATGGATGTTATGTACAAGGGTATAAAGGAAAAATGTAACAATGTATCCAATGCATGGAGTGATGCTCAAGCAGACAATATGCAATAGGATTCCCCAACACTCACAAGGTGTCTGATACTCTTGGTGGCTCTATGATGACACTACCACCAAACATGATACAAAAAAACAATGGAGATTGACCCAACATATTCCATATCAAACAACAATAATAAATAAATGATCATGGTAACCTTGAGTAGGTATAGTGTGGATAAAAAGATAAATAAGGATAAAGCTCAAAAGGTAAAAAACATAAACCAAAGAAAAAGAAAAGAAATGATTAGTATATGCACATCAATACTATCTTATGTAAAGGTGTGAAAAGGAAAAAGGACGGATTTAGACTAGGTTTGGTTTCAAGAAGGAAGCATCCCATATAATATAAACATCTAGTTTAGAGAAGGAAACATATCATATAAGAGAAGTGATGGGTGATAAGGAAATGTTCAAAATGGAAAAAAAAATGACTATATGTTATCTAATTTGATGTATATTTCTATGGTTATATGTTAAAGAACATGCTTCCATCATGTTGTTTGAAGGTTTGAAAGCACATCTTGATTTTTAGGTTTTTTTTTTTTGTATTTATTGATGGGTGGATATGTTGGTTATGTTATATAATATAAGAACCATGAAAATGTAGAAAAATTAAATTTTTACATAAGGAAGCAATCAAGCATGTACAATAATACAAATAAAAGTATGGTATTTCCCCTAGTTAAGTTGAAAACTGATGATTAATTTATGATTTAATGATGATGATGATGATGATGATGATGATAATGATGATCATGGTAATGATGATGATCATGATGATGGTGATGATATTTTTGATATGGGAAGGATGCATCCCAAAAAAAATGGAAGGATTGTGAAAGAAATATCCCAATGACAATAATGTGACTAAGATGAATCAAGATTTGAAATGAGGTTAGAGTTAAAACCAAGGGATGTTTTGGATGATGCACTAGATTGAATGTATTAGGATTTTTGAATTTGGATGCACTAGTTTTATGATTGGATTTTGGACGGATAATTGGAAAGGTATATTGAAACCAATGATAAGGGAAAACTAGGTCTTGTTATAAGGATCAAAAGATTGTGAATTTACAAGGTAGAGGATGGGAGGATGATTAGGATATGATCTACAAGGAATATATCAAAAAGGAATAACTTATGTTCTTTGAGATACAAGGTTGGATAGTGCTATGTAGGCTATGTCATGATATTGGATAGTGTGTGACCAAAGGATAGACATGTCAAGAGTTTTCCAAATAATGTTTTAAGTCTGTGCCCCAATCCTTATCAAGATAATGATGGGTAGGGAAGATGGATGGAAATTATATGGATTGAATTGAAAATTATAGATACAAATTTCATAACAAAGTTATGATAGATGAGAAAACTTTCCCCCAAGTATAATAGTACACAATAATAATTTATCTTATGTATGATGCCTCTTTGCCAAGTTTTCATCATGGTACTTATCCAAAGTGTCATAAGAATGGTTTTCATTATTGGATGAATTAATTCTCTTTACATTATTTTTCAAAATTTTTAATTTTTAATTTTATTTGATATTATGCAATTGGTATATTCATCACATTAACTATAGAAGTGTTGGAAGTACACACTAATAATTGTTAATCTAAAACTCTAAAGGGGTATGTGCAGGATCATCATGGAAAAAACAGGCCCTTAAGTGGCAAAAAATTCAGAAAAATTAGAGTTAGGCAACTTGACGTAAAAATTTGAATAAGTTATCTATATTATTTCAAAAATATGTAAGAATAGAATTTGTATCAAATCGAATGTAGTTTCTAAACTAATAGGTTTATTTTAAAAATAAATAAATCTATTTGGTGAAAAATTGAAACTTCAATGCAGTAGTACTTAAATTTCAGGGAAAAAATAAGAAGTAGGTGTCTGTCTGACCACCCTAACCACAATAAAATGATAATATTTTTTCATAAGATTTTAGATATAAGTAGAGGACTCATGTATCAATGTGATGCATATTTTTTTGTAATTTTTTTCCAAGTAAATAATTAATTATGAATTTTTTTAACAAATTTTAAAAAATATAAAAACTTGTATGTCTAACCACCTTAACTTGGTCAAAACTTCATAAAATTTAATTAAATTTTTTTAATCCTATAGAATGCGAAGCATAGAATGTGATGCATGTTTTGGATTCAAAAAAAGTGATACCTTTTGAAAGCTATAGATGTTTTTCAATCAACCTATCAATTAGGACTTTAGTCGTAATTCAAATAGAAAATGAATAATAATTATTTATTAAATTCAAATTAAAGCATAATTTATATTGGTGAAAATATGAGAATATCCTTTAAAAACCCTTTTTGTTTCATCAATTTTGGGTAAAAAAAAAGTTGTTAGCCACATGGGCCATCATATCGGTTACATATTGCCACTTTTTGGCCCATCATGATCTTGTACATACCCAAAGCTATGATCTATTGAAGAATTTTGTGAAGGAATTTATGACATGACTAGAGATAATAAGGGGAATTAAGGCACCAAATGATGCAGACATAATGAGTCAGGAAAACATGTTTCAAATATCTTGGTGGATAATATATTAACTCTATTTTTGTACCATGGAATCCATTGTACAACTCTTTTACTATGATAGAAGCCTCTTTTGATTTAAGGTATCTTATTAAAGTAACTTTTAAGATCCTTTGATATGATATTTTTTGAGGAATAGAAATATGGAATAAATTATGGATAAAATAATTATGGTGTATGTGAGATAGGTTGGGTGGTAAGGTGTAATGCTAAAGGTATTTAAAAATATCATGATATAACTGAAGGATGGGACCATCAAGTTTATGAATAAAATTTTATTCTAGAACATCAAATGTTAGGACCAAAAAGAAGTTGACATAGAATTTCCAATGATGACCATTATGTGGCATGTCCAAGAGGGATTCAAGTAAAGTAATGACATTTGTTCCTTTATAATTATCATTGGATACTTGTTCCTCTATTGACATATTGATTGCAACATTAAATATTTTTTAGATTATTTGTCTAAGACTATTGATTGATTTTCCCAGTTTAAAAATGTAAAGGAAAGGTTGAGTTCCTTGTCTAGTGATTCTTTGAAGAGGTTTTCATTAGTAGATTTAGTATTTTTCTATTCTTTTTTTTTCTATTTGGTAGCACGTCAAAAAGGTTTTCATTAGAAGATTATAATTTTTCATTTTTTTTCTTTTGATTTATTTATTTTTTAAAATTTTAGGAGTAACGAACTCAATTTTTTCCTTAAAATAGGTTATTGGATCTAGGTCTATGTCAAAATATTTTATATGGTCATTGATTGGAATACCTTTACAAAGTCTGATGAACCCAACTATGGAATGGTGATTTTCAAATATGTTTATAGATATAGGATCTTTTTGGTTTCTAGAAATGATTTTAAAATGGATAAATGGAGGAATGATGGAAGGTTGAATGGTGGGTGTAATAGTACAATTATTCAGCTCATTGAATATGGTGGCTAGATTAGTGAAGGAGTCTTCAAAATCCTATTCCTTGACACTTTTAACAATGAGAAAACATTTTATCATAGTATCATAGGTACTAAATTGGAATATATCCTAAACCAAAGCTGTGATAATTGTCCTTGATAGTGATTAGTTCAAGATAACCTTTTCATTATCAAGGAAGCCTTTCTATATTATTTTTTCCCCACACTAGATGATCTTAGGATCTATCTTCTATTTATTATTCTATGGTTTTATATAGGAATTTAGAGATAAGGATAGCTGACTAGCATTAAAAATGTTTTGTATCTCATATTCCCTATAACCTTTATCTATGATCTTAACCTTGACTAAGAGAGTCTATTTTTTTAGATGATGTTGATGCTAAAGTAGTAGGATCAACATATGAGGAGGATGGAAATGATGGTAGAGGACTAGAAATATCTATAGTAGGATAATAATGTACTTGGTGTAAAGACCTTCCAATAATTTTTAATATTGAAAGGGATTAGAATCTATTAGGATTGTAACTTATACATTATTATACAAAAGCATGATACACTAATGATAGGTGGATGGAATTTACTACATGGTATGAATCCATGATGAGCCAAGAGGATATTATATGAAAACTCAAGGTCAAGGACATGCATCATGGTGTCCTATAAAATTTGATTGACTTTGAGGGGAAGCCACATTATGTATTTAGTTTTTCTTTTTCTTCATAAAATGATCTAATGCTAATATTATTTTTGAACTATATGTTATCTCTAAATATCCTAATATTTTTATGAGGTTGTATGTACAAAAATTTAGAGTAGAGTTTTCAGATCTATAAGGACTCACTTGACCTTACATTTTTTGACAATTATCTATTTATAAAATACTCTATTATGGGATGAGTCTAGAGATGATATTTCATTTGGAGTGAAGGAAAAGTGGTATGAAGAAGATAATATCCTTCTCAAGATTGAAATTGGTTAGGGTTCATATTACTAGGAACTAGAGACTCTATCAAAGCTTTATCTAATATATCCATATAAGAAGAAGGGATGGTATAAGAAGCTCGAAGATATAAATCTATGTATGAGTCTTTTGAAAATGCTCAAGGAAATAATATTAGGTAGCTTGTCAAGAGGATGAGGACATCCCTTGAATAGTAACTTGACCATGCCTAGTGGTGGCAACATAATTAGTACCTTTAATGGTAATATTTTTGACTTGTGGTATGATTTCTTCAATATACAAAATTAATGAATCATATGAGGATGTACCATGTACATTATTTTTTTGGTTACCTTTGTTTTGAGATTTATTATATGATGGAGGTTTTTTTTATCATTCTTAGGTAATGTGCCCTAATAGATACCTAATTTATCATTAGGTGATGAGGATAACCATCCTTCCATTATAAGTTCACCTTAATCAATAGTATCTTGGACATAATCTTTTATTTGCATGCAATTTAAGAGGATATGACCTTTAACATGATGGTATTTACAATATTCATTTTCTCAATACTACGAGTGTTTTTGTTTTCTTTCATAAAAAAGGTTGAGTATATGGATATCTAATCATTATTTCTTTAATGACCTTTTTAAACACTATTTCTATTCATCCCCCTAAAGGAATGTATTTTTATTTTAGTTTTACGGGGTCTTGATAGTCCTTGTTGTATGGTAATATGAATTTTTTGTTATGAATTTTGAATGTTCAAGTTGGGTTTGTTTGGGAATTGTTGGTGCAACTTGAACAATTTTAGTATCAGTGGCCCCATAACTTATGATATTTTTTTTTCTAGGCCAAAATATTAATTTTTCATTATTTTTCTTTTTGTTTTCCTTATATTTATTATAGATTTTTACTAATATATTAACAATTGTGAACAATAAACCTGCAAATGGTTAAAATTTTACAAACATTAACATCGAAGTCAAATTAAACACAACAAATCCAACATTCCTATGAGATATTTAATCATCCTACATACACAAACAAGAAAATAGGAAACCAAAGTAGTTAAAATAAAGCATATGAGAGAAAAATAAAACTGTATCCCATAGTGGGAGTGGTTCTCTTTTGATGTGGAAAGGATGCCCTTTCCCACCCCCTTGATAATTTTCAAATGTGATGAAGATGCAAGTGATGAATGTCCAATTTCTCTCAAACATAAAGTCCTCTACAAATAGGGTTTAAGGGTTGAAGAATAAAGAGATTGAAGGAATCTGGGACTAAAGGAGAGAAAATGAGAATGTGACACTTGTCACAAGGCTAATGGATGGAGTTGGAGCACATTTTGGGAAATGTGTGAGTAAAGAGAATGTAAGAGGAAAAAATGCATATGGTTCAGAGTGTAAGAGGATGTGGATGAGGATGTATGAGAGATTAATGCATATGGTGGAGAGTGTAAGAGGAGTTAATGTTTGGGTAAGAAAGTCAAATAAGTGGAGTTATTGGAGGAATATTCCCAAAGCATATGCTTTTGTGAGGGAAAATAGGGTAATTAATTAAAATAATTATTTTCATGTGCAATTTGGTTGGTTAATCAGGGGTTGAGTTTGACCAAGGTTGAGTCAAAAGCTAGAGGATGGGTAATGATGATTAGGAGTTAATTAAGCCCAAATTAGTTAATTTGAAGGGATTAGGATATTGTGACATTTGATTTAAACAATTTTATTTATTAAATCAGATGAGAAGACTTTAGGGTTTTAATTAAATAAATTGATTTATTTAATTAGACATGATAAAAATGAGTGAATTAATCCAATAAATTGCTTTATTTGATTAATAGAAGAATTGATGTTAATTAATCTAAATTAGATGTATAATGTCTATTAGGATTATTTTCATGTCTACATTTTTCCACTCTTTGAAGTAGCATACCAGTTGCATTGGCTAAAAGACTAATGTTGCCAAGATTGAAATTCAAAAATTTCCTAATTTTTAGGTGCCCCACTGTTTCCCCAATGGAAAGAATTACGTTGGTACACTACCCCCTTGAGAGATCAAGAATTTTTTTTGATTTTAGGTCAAGCTCATGACAAAGAGGTTCAAGATGGTGAAATGAGAAGGTTAGACTAATAGATCTATATTATGATGATGATGCAAATGAGATGGTTTTAAGATGCTTATAATAAAAAAATCTATATTATCCTAAACAACTTATTGATGATGCAATGCATTGGTATGTGCAGGATCATCATGGAAAAAATAGGCCCTTAAGTGGCAAAAAATTCAAAAAAATCAGAGTTAGGCAACTTGACGTAAAAATTTGAATAAGTTATCTATATTATTTCAAAAATATGTAAGAATAGAATCTATAGAAAATTGAATGTAGTTTCTGATGCAAAGCAGGGTGGAGGTACATTCAACCAAGTTTTGAAAACCAAACACCAATTCAAAATCAAATAATTAGCACAACTTCCATAGGGTCAGCTCTATGGCTTTCCAATTCACAACTGAGCAACTGAAAGACCAATTCCTCAAAGAAAACTGTAAGAACACCCAATGATCATCCATATAACATCCATATTCCATCAAAAAGAAATTTCCAAGCTTACAAGTAAGATTCATTTGTCAAAACATAGAAAAACATTAAGTCACCGTATCCAAGGGCTAGTAGAATTAGCCCACTTTTACAAAGAAGGTACACTTTAAACTCCACCAAACCTTATGAAACCTTGGGGCAGCAATTAAAATTCCCAAAAACTATTAAATCCACAAATTTCATATTGAGAATCACCTTGCAATAAGACACCCACAAAAACCCTCATTTTTCAGCACGTTTCTTAGGGGTTTATTGAAAAGGTATACTCCGGGCTTCTAAAAATATTACCAACTATTCAAAAACCTTCCAATACACTTAAAAGTTCTCCAGAAACTCACCCACATCCTCTACCAATGCTGCACCATCATATTCCTTCTTTGAGCCATCATCTTGCAATGAAAATTCACACTTTTCCACCTAGGGCATCACACCTTGACACTCAAATGAACACACCTGCATAAATTAGAACCCTACACACCTAAGAATACATATTTTGGTCCATTCCACTGAGATACATCAACTACAGAAGGTGGAATGGACCTTTTTCACATTTTAGGTGCCCTCAAAACCCTTATACAAAAGATACACAGGCAGTTTTAGTAAAACGTTTGTAAAATGTGCAAAACTCAATATTTTTCGCTCAAACCAGAAGCATTGGAAAGATAATTCATTTATCTATTCACCCATATAAGAAATTTTCAAAAGGAATGCCGTAAAATTCCATACTAGGCCTGAAAACAGTGAAAAAATATGCAAAATCTGGAAAACACAATTGATCTTTTATTGAAATTTCTCTCCAGATGCCTCCAACCTTCATTACAAACATGGATAAATGTTTTTAAAGACATATTGAACCTTCCCAACTGAGAATAACTAAATTTTTAACTTCATTTTCACTAAATAACCTTTAAACTCTCTAATTTGCACTTTTCAGCATTTTTGCCTTGACAACTTTTACACATTTTGTATTTTTTATATTTTTTGACTCAAATGACCCCAAACCAACTTGAATACATTTAAATAGTTTAAATCAACCTTATTAAACATAAAATGACACAAAACCACCTAAAACCTAACATTTGACTTTCTTTGTAAAATTCAAGCTTGGTGCTCCTGCACCATACACCCAGCCATGAAATCTTTCCAAGTCCCTTGGAAGTCTTCAACTCTTTGACCTGCAATAATATTTTGATCTCCAAATATTTGATGCTCCTCCTTGTTCTTTCAATTTCTCCATTGATCTTCATCTTCACCTTTGGCTTGGATTTGTCCATGCAAAGTAGTCCTCCTCTTTCCTTTTCATTTTGGATCTGCACCTCCATGTTCTAATTTGTACTTACTAGCATCATCCATCTGCTCTTACCTTGTTCTTCAGCTTCATTCTTTGCAAAATAATCCATGCTCTGTCTATTCTCTTTCATCTTAACCCATGGCTTGATTCTTAGCAACATAATCATCAAAATAAGGAAGTATAAAATGACTCCCTTCATTTCTTGTCTCTTAACTCTTCTTCTCTCAATCATTCTCAGGTTCACTATGCTTAGAACCATTCCCATAGCAGCCTACAACTTCTCCATTATCAATTCCATCAACCAAGGAAAATCCAATGTCCTAACCACATCACTTGATCTCTTCTCCATCTCATTTGGAGACTTCACCATCCTTTCTTTCTTAGCCTTCACTTGGCCTATCATTGACAACTTCACATCTTGGGTCCCCTCCATCATTGAGACCTCTTCCAAACTCATTACCTTTAACTCTTCACCTCTTGGGGTGACTGCAATCTTCATCCTTTTATCAACCTTCATAATTCCTTTCACTAACCTTTTCCATTTTCCTTGGCTCACTGTACTTTTTATCTTCTTGTCTTGCTTCTCACCTTGCACTTCATTTTCTTGACTGTCCACACTTTGCTTTTGATACTCTATCCTATCAAGTTTAGGAACACAACCTGACTGTCTACCATCCTTTTTAATTGCCATACTCTCACATTGCTGCTCTTCTACAAACTCACTCACCGCCCCTTCTTTTACTTTATCTTCTTCTTCTTCCAATAAGTCTTCATGAGCATCCTCAAAGACATCTTCCTCTTCCTTCATCTTCTCTACACCTTTAAGTTCCTTGACATTTAGGCTTTGCATCAGTACCATTATCTTATTGACCTCTGTATCCTATGTCACACAGTCCACTATATTCACAATCTCTGTCTTCTTATCACTTACATCTGCTGTTAAGGGACACTCCACTGCCCCAATCATGATCTTGTTATAATTTTCAAGCCTTTCATGGCTTTCTCCAACCTTCCCACCTGTCTTATCTGCATCTCTTCTTTCTCCTTTAACATTCTCAGCTTTCAAAACTTCCCTGTCATCAGATGTTCTACCTTGTTGCAACTCATCTTCTTTGTTATCAGACTTTTGTGATCGCTCAATACCCTGTCCAGTCAGTAGACATTGCTCATCTCCTCTATAGACCTCACTAGGCCTTCCTTGGTTCTCCATTGGTAATTCTCCTTCACTCTTATTCTCTTCACTTCACAAGAATCTGTCTCAGCTTCTTGTTCCACTGTACTTTTCATAGGTGTCTGCCCTAGAACACCATTAACCTGCAATGAACAAACTTCTTTCTGTTCTTTATCTTCAACACTATCCTCAAGCTTACCTTGCTCTTTTAAGGTCATTTCATGTTTGACCTCCATTTCCCTTGTCTCTCTTATGTCTTCAATCTGTACTGTCCTTCCCAATGCTTCTTCATGGTATTTTTCCTTCTCCATTGCAACTATGCTATGCCCTATTGTCTCTTCCAGGTTCCCTTGTTCCTTTTGCTCCAACATCTCTCTTTTTCCACACATCCCTATCCTTCTTTGTGTCCCTTCTTCCTGCAAACAACTCAAACTATACCTTTTCCCATCCTTTTTAATTTCATACACATTAAGCCTCCCATCATGCATAGCAAATCTATCATATTGCCAAACCCTTCCCAGTATCAAATGACAATCCTTTAGAGGCATAATATCACATAATATAACATCTTTATAAGGACCAATTTCAAAATCTACCAATGCTTGCTCTCTAACCACAACATGCTGACTATCATTTACCCAGTATGCCCTATAAGGTGATTCATGTTTTAACTTTGTCAAATGCAATTTTTCAACCATTTCTTCTGAAACAACATTACTCAAGGAACCTGAATCAATCATTACTTTACAGATCTTACCTCTGCATTTGCATCTGGTCTGGAAGGTAGCATGTCTCATTTGTCCTTCTTTCTCATCCAACCTTTTGAAGTGCATAGTGCCTTGTATCTTCCAATGCTTCTCCTGCAATCTTCAAGTGATCTACTTCCTTGCTCTGATACCACTATGATGCAGAGCAGGGTGGAGGTACATTCAACCAAGTTTTGAAAACCAAACACCAATTCAAAATCAAATAATTAGCACAACTTCCATAGGGTCAGCTCTATGGCTTTCCAATTCACAACTGAGCAACTGAAAGACCAATTCCTCAAAGAAAACTGTAAGAACACCCACTGATCATCCATATAACATCCATATTCCATCAAAAAGACATTTCCAAGCTTACAAGTAAGATTCATTTGTCAAAACATAGAAAAACATTAAGTCACCGTATCCAAGGGCTAGTAGAATTAGCCCACTTTTACAAAGAAGGTACACTTTAAACTCCACCAAACCTTATGAAACCTTGGGGCAGCAATTAAAATGCCCAAAAACTATTAAATCCACAACTTTCATATTGAGAATCACCTTGCAACAAGACACCCACAAAAACCCTCATTTTTCAGCACGTTTCTTAGGGGTTTATTGAAAAGGTATACTCCAGGCTTCTAAAAATCTTACCAACTGTTCAAACACCTTCCAATACACTTAAAAATTCTCCAGAAACTCACCCACATCCTCTACCAATGCTGCACCATCATATTCCTTCTTTGAGCCATCATCTTGCAATGGAAATTCACACTTTTCCACCTAGGGCATCACACCTTGACACTCAAATGAACACACCTGCATAAATTAGAACCCTACACACCTAAGAATACATATTTTGGTCCATTCCACTGAGATACATCAACTACAGAAGGTGGAATGGCCTTTTTTCACATTTTAGGTGCCCTCAAAACCCTTATACAAAAGATACACAGGCAGTTTTAGTAAAACGTTTGTAAAATGTGCAAAACTCAATATTTTTCGCTCAAACCAGAAGCATTGGAAAGATAATTCATTTATCTATTCACCCATATAAGAAATTTTCAAAAGGAATGCCGTACAATTCTATACCAGGCCTGAAAACAGTGAAAAAATATACAAAATCTGGAAAACACAATTGTTCTTTTATTGAAATTTCTCTCCAGATGCCTCCAACCTTCATTACAAACGTGGATAAATGTTTTTAAAGACATATTGAACCTTCCCAACTGAGAATAACTGACTTTTTAACTTCATTTTCACTAAATAACCTTTAAACTCTCTAATTTGCACTTTTCAGCATTTTTGCCTTGACAACTTTTACACATTTTGTATTTTTTATATTTTTTGACTCAAATGACCCCAAACCAACTTGAATACATTTAAATAGTTTAAATCAACCTTATTAAACATAAAATGACACAAAACCACCTAAAACCTAACATTTGACTTTCTTTGTAAAATTCAAGCTTGGTGCTCCTGCACCAGTTTCTAAACTACTAGGTTTATTTTAAAAAAAATCTATTTGGTGAAAATTTGAAATTTCAATTTAGTAGAACTTAACTTTCAGGGAAAAATAAGAAGTAGGTGTCAGTCTGACCACCCTAAACAAAATAAAATGATAATATTTTTTGATAAGATTTTAGATATAATTTGAGGAATCATGTTTCGATGTGATACATATTTTTTTGTAATTTTTTTCTAAGTAAATAATTAATTATGAATTTTTATTACAACTTTTAAAAAATATAAAAGCTCGTATGTCTGACAACCTTAACTTGGTCAAAACTTCATGAAATTCATTTTTATTTTTTAATACTATAGTATGTGAAGCATAGAATGTGACACATGTTTCAGATTTAAAAAATGTGATACCATTTGAAAGCTATAGATGTTTCTCAATAAGCCTATCAATCAAGAATTTAGTCATAATTCAAATAGAAAATGAATAATAATTATTTATTAAATTCAAAGTAAAGCATAATTTATATTAGTGGAAAGTTGATAATATCCTTTAAAAACCTTTTTTGTTTCCTCAATTTTGGGCTAAAATTTTTTGTCAGCCACATACCCTACACATACCCATCATATCGCCACTTTTTGGCTCATCATGATCCCGCACATACCCGCATGTGAGATGGATGATGTTTCCTATTATGATGATGTGTATGAGTATGCACGATGAGTATGCCAATGTTTTATGAATGCATGATGGATGCATTGATGATTTGGTGAATGTCATGATAGCATGTTTGTGTGAAAGAGGATAGAAGAGTAAGAGGTATCAACCCTTGATTTCGAGAACATGCAGAAGTTTAACAAATCTATGAGTCATCTAGACTTTATTAGATATGATGATGAATGATGATGATGTTTTTCTTATCCAAGGAGTGGGGATATAAATGACACAAATTTCCTTATGTTTGATAACACACATAGATACAATGCTTCAAGGTATAGACAACCAGGATGGTGTGGTATCTAGTGCAATGAAATTTGACTCAACAAATAGATAGGAGTATCCTTGTTCACACCCAACATATGAAACCTTATTAGGATGTACTTCAAAAATTTGGAACATCTCAAACCAAAACATAGAAAGGAAAAACCTTCCCATGTAATAGTCAACAAGTTGTTCAAAATATCCTCCCTACATACCTAACAAAGAAAGTATCACCAAGGTTATATTACAAGAATATCCACAAGCACAATAGACAAAAGATAATGATCAATGCCCCATTCCTTTCTCTCTAAATAATTTTAGATTAGATATCATCAAGAGGTCATTGGAATGATAACAATAAGATAAATCACAAGAAAAGTTCAAGTACACAAAAAAGTCAATGTTCTTCATACCTCTAGCCAAGACTAAACTACAGTGATTCCTGATGTTAATGTCCATTGTAGGAGGGATGCATAGTAGGAAATTATGTTATCAAATGATGTAAAGACCGATGGGATGATAGGCTATTGATACCAAGAGTTGACCAACTTGTTTACCTATTGACCTAGACTTAAAACCTTGACGCTTGAGTTTTTACTCTCAATTTTCTATACTTGTTTCTAATTGTTTTGCCAAAGGTCGAAGGTGACAATTGATTTATTGTGAGTAAGTGTTGAAGTGGGATTGGTGATTTTGGGTTTTTTGAATATTTTTGTTGTTTTGAAATGTTTTGAGACTGTTTTTGGATTTTTGAGATATTTTACAAATGTTTTTGATTTTTAAAATTTTTAATATTTTTGTGTTTTCTAAGATGTTGACCAAGAATTTAACCTAAGGACCTATCCTAGGGGCCTCAAGGGTTGATCTAAGTTTAGCCTTTCCTATGTTATACACATAGATACCATGTAGTTTGATTGACACAAACACATTTATTGATGAAGTATGAACATGTGTGGATTGTTAGTTTATTATGATGGACTCCTAAGGACTGACCTAATGTCTTGGGGTTGATAAATGATTAGCCTTGCCTACGTTCAAGCTCAGAGATGACATAGTTTGACATGATGACTCTAGTTTTGAATTTTTTCTATTTTTGACTTGTTTTTTGATTTTTGATATGTTTTGGATGTTTTTAGGTTTTTTTGTTTTATAATTTTTTTTGGATTTTCTGATGTTTTGAGGATTTCAAGGATATACACGAATCTAATATGATGTGGAAATAGGGACATGCCCCCCAACATGATGCAATAGACTACCCTGATATAGGCAGGATAAAATAACCTTAGGAATGTGCCGAGTAGTACTAAGATGGAACATGATACCGATGCAGGATCAAGCTATGATATGGACACGTGTTGGGTGATTGAAGAGATATGGAGTGTGATGGGTGAATGTGATGGAAAGTGATGCATACCAAGCTAAAGAGATCATGGTGGATGGAAAGTGCTTATTTACACAAGGTACCTACCCAAAGCACCACTGAATTGGTTTTCACTAGAGGATGATTTTTTTCTTTATTATTTTCAATCATTTTTCTGAGTTTTTTTGGATTTTTATATTTTTTGATTTTCTTTTCTATTTCTAGATTTATACCTTGCAAGCTTAGGCATACTTTTTTTTGAGATGGGAGATATTAATGGACTCTTTTAGAGGCTTTCCATGGCCAAAAGAAACTATAGGGCGATATTTCTTTCTTTCGAGTGGGCTTTCTTGATTCTATACGTAACAGATCTCAACTGGCTATAATGGCCTGTAGGGCGAGTGATATTAGCTCGAAAGGAAGGGGGCAGGTCTTATATCAGTTGGGCATTGATGAGGACCAGACAATTGAACCTCCCACCCATCCCCATGAACAGCAAAAAATCTCGCTTCCCTCTATCATAGTGGGGAGGGCCTCTGGGGCAACTCTATAGAACTATATCTCCCACCCAGAGATATAGTTCCCTGGTGGGTCAATTCCTTCCCGAATCCTATTCGAGAAAAGCCTATTGTTTCTTTAGGCTTCCCTCGGGCCCCTACCATTTTATAGGACGTATAGAATCTCTCCTTCCCACCCAACCAAAACTACCTTCATGAATTATTCTACCATCATTGATCGAGGCTGAGAAGCTATGTACCTCGTGATACTGGAAAGCATCCTTCCCTCATGCTGCGGGCTGGGCTGGTTATCATCCATACCTCCAAGCAATAGTTTGAGTTATCATCTGTCCAAGCAAGTTACCTAACCCAAGCAATAGAATTGGTCTAATCCCATCTGTCTCTCACTGTTCTAATCACTGGGCTGGTTACTGTATGCGAGAAACTGGTCTACCTTGGAGACTCTCGCGAGAATTGTTTAGTCAGTCCCAGCTCCTTAGCCAGCAACATATATAGTAGCAGCCCTTAGAATAGTAGGGCAGTAGCATCCCTTCGCTTGGTTCCATATCCACCAGCACATAGTAGGGGCCGTATATATAGAAGATCCAAAGCTAGCACCCCTACTATTCTAAAGGGATCCAGGTCCAGATTTAGCCCTACTATTCTAAAGGGATCCAGTTGACCAAGTGAAAGCTTCAGCAGTTGGCTTCTATCTATTCTGTTGATCCCGAGCCAGCTAACCGAGTTGAATCATAACTAGTGAATGCACCGGCAATATAGGTCAAGGCTTCTTTAGCGCCTAAGGTAGCACCTCTCGGGGATAGAGCGACGGCACCTATAGTTGCAGAGCCTGGAAATTGAGTCTACCCAGTAGACCGTGAAAACTCTTGATCCAAATCCATTCATTGGAGATCCAGTATATATCTAGCGCCGGTTGACCTTGTTTACTAAAACACAGAAGCACCAATAGCAAAGGTAGAGATAGCAGAGGCATCTGAGCAAGTAGCGGTGGAAAAAGCAACACCATAGAAGGTAGGGGAGGCAGTAGCACTTAAAGTTGACTTCCCACCATCCGCAGCTCCTCTCAGGATAGAGAAAGGCAGAGCCTCTCAGGGTGAAGGTAGCTAGAGAGCCCCCTATCTATATCCGGCCTAGGTTGATTCATCACCATAGGGGGTTGGCCTATATCTATATATGGAACCAATAGTAGGTCCTAGGCGAAGTGCTTCTTTGGGAGGGGATTCTAGTTATGCTGCCCGTCCTTAGGCGTGTCGGTCCCATATATGGATAGAGGGCTAAGGCGGCAGACACCCGATCTATATCTATAGTAGCCCTAGGCCTCCTCTCATCATGATATGCTGCCTCTGCCTCATATCATAGTCGGGCCAAAACTTAGGAGAATGAGGTCAGCTTTTCTTGCTTGATCGGAATACTCCTCAAATACACGATTAGGGGTTGATCTATCTCATGAAGTCGATTGCTCATGAATGACCGCGCTGAGCTGATCAGATGGAGAAAGAGTATATCATCAGGCCACTCATGTTACGTAGATAGTAGATGGAAGACTTCGATGGAGAAGGGCCCAGTTCACAATAGTTCTTCCAGATGAGGTTCATTCCCACAGAACTATCTATAGTCATGCTCCGCTGGCCTATATATCCAGGGGTGCCATATCTGGATACAGGGACTACCGACTATATATAGCTGGTCCTGAACCTAGCCGACTATCTATAGTCCAATCCAGCTGGTCTAAGTATCTATATATAGGGTGCATTGAACTCTAATCCATATAGCCACCCGCCCCGGGGTGGGTGGGTGGATTATAGCGTTTCTCGCGAGGGTCTTTCTACACTCAATTGATGTGCAATCTTGCAGAGACCTCTCCTGATTTCCAAAACAAATTGAGGCAGTTAACCCGAGAAGAAATCATGCAGCAAATGGCTGCTGCCCAAGCAGCCCAGTTAGCGGAAGAGAATCCTCTAGAGGAGGTTGAGTTGAGTTCTCGTTTTTAGCAATCCCAATCCCATAGTGACTATTGCCCTAGCCTATATATCTATCTGGCCAAGGGGGTCGGTCATGCGGACCAACTAGAGTCTTTCGGTCGTTAGTCCTCGGGATGGTATTCGGTATATATGATGCTATTCTGTATTCTGTCTGGCCATGCCCTAATCTAACATACCTAAATCTAGATCTAGCCCCCCTATTGGCCTAGAATAGTAGGATAGGTGGGGGGGAATCAGCCGTTCCGGCCCATTAGAATAGTAGGGGGAGTTGACCACACACCCCCCCCATTATATTTGCAAGTGGTTCTCTGGCCCTACCATAGCCCCTAAGATTCTATGGTAGGGGCTATGGGCGGTCGGTCCCGAAACAAACCCCACCGACCCCCCTACTATTCTAAGGCGCCTTGGGTGGTGGGGTTGGTGTGGGAGGGAATCATAGTTCCCAGTGGGGTTGGGCCAACCGGTATCCAGTTTCCTTCTTTCCTTCCAGGGGGCGAGAAACTCCCATCCTATCTATAGTTAGAGATCTCGCTGCCCCTAAAATTCTATGGCGTTTGCTCTCCTCGCTGGTTAAGATATCTAGTTGCAACCGTGCAGGGGTGAAGATGGATCGATCCTTTCGGCCGAGAAAGGATGGTCCAACAAAGGATGGGAGGCAAGACCCGGAGGACCTTCCCGTGTTAACTTATCTCTGGGCTTGTTAACTTCTTTCTCTCCAACCGGGCTTCTCTCCATTAAGGACTCGAACCGAGGGGCTCGTATCCTAACGATTTGTTCTACCGGTATCCGCATGCTCGCTGATAACATCATGGCAACATCCCACCGTTGTGACGTATATGATGCGATTGCCCCACTGACTTATTACAACTTTTGATCGCACAACCTTGTACACTCCTACCCTACACCCCTGCACAGGTGAGGATGGGCCACCGAGGGTGCTTGCGACGTGTTAGACCCCGGGTAGTCAACAAATTACTTCCGGATGAATAGAGAGATTGAAGGGAGGGAGAAGAAGATAGATTGGGCTGTTAGGCCTTTTCTCCTTGATGCTGTTAGGGTGGGGAGATCTCGCTGGTTAAGATATAAAGTTTGCTCTCTAGGGAAGTTGGTCCTCCTGAACTACTTTCTCGAGTTCAACTAATTTCCATCGAGGAGCCCAGGATGGTAAGATAGTAGGAGCCCAGGATGGTAAGACCTTCCTTCCGGTTGCCTATAGAATAATGAACTCGTTACTGCCTTCTAGGTTTGTTGTTGTTAGAGTCGGAGGGAGACATTAGTCGAGAAAGGATGGATAGCCAGATTCTCTACATCCTATAAAATGGTAGGGTGGGCGGGCGTGCGGGTAGGAGATCCTGAACCCCTAGGCAGGAGTAGCTCCAACTATAGGTAGGACGGCAATGTTTTAGAGGATGGGAGTTTAGGGCCCGGTAGCTCCAACTATAGGTAGGACGGTAGGCCAGAAAGAAGGAAGTGAGGCCCCGATGAACCGGGTAGCTAGTTAATCTCGATCGGGGGTGAAGGCTGGGCAGTCCCATCCTCCATCATAGATAGTTGAGCCTCTAAATAGTGGGAACTCAATCTTGATCTCGATCTCCTGGGATAGTTTCCCATCCTCTAATCTTCCTTGTTGAGGGATAGTTCTCCCTAATGCCGCTACCATAGAATAGTAGGGGCCCTCCCTCCCCTATAACTGCTCCTCCCACCACTAATCTACAATTCTAATGGGGGGTTGGGGGGGGCGGCATCGACTAGCAATGACGGCATCGACTAGCAATGAAGGGCTATATCAGTGGTACAACCAAGAGAAAATAATAGAGGGAGTAGATAGAGGTAACTGGAGAGAAACGATCGATCCTCCTGAAGACCAGCATTGACGAGCACAGAGAACAAAAGCTCCATCCTGGCTATTGCTTATCCCAGGGCACCGGCCAAAGGAACTATAGTTTTCCAATATAGTAATTCCTAATATTAGGCTTAGTAATTCCTGAGGCTAATCTTCCAATAGAGTAATTCCTGATATTAGGAAGTTAATTTAGTCAATCCGGGGCCCCCAACAGTTGTTCTTAGAACCCGACCCACAACATTAATTGCCCAACCGATGGATAGCCTGGGCCCCCCCTTATTCTAGCAGGCTGATTAATTGACGAGGTAGATTCTAGTGAGTTGGGCGAGTATGGTCGGTGGGTTACTCAGGTCAGTCCCACCTACTATTCTAAGGGGGGGCTGGTCGGTCCCGAAGGGCGGGTGGGAGGCCCCACCCCACCCCCTTCAATATTGTAGATTATAGTTAGATGGGCCTTTGTTTGGCATCTAGGGAAGGAAGTAGATAGTTTATTAGGACCTATGGGTGGGAGGACAAAGCTAAAGAAAGTTGGGGCACTCATCTAGTTACGGGGTGCCTCAATAATGAAGCGGGTGAGGGAAAAAACTACATTACTTGGAACTTTCTACCGTGGGGTGATACCTCCCTAACTGTTCGGCCTGCCTAACTAGCAGGGGGTGAGTCCTAACATATAGTTCCACCGGGGGGGCTATAGCATTTGTTTAGCTTCCTTCCCTGCGCCCGAGATCTCGCTGGTTGTTACCATTGGATTGTTCTTTCTGTCCTGCTAACAGCTGAACCCCCAGCAAGGAGAATAACAAATGCTTTCATGTTCGTTGCCTTCCTCCCACCTGGCCCCTACTATTCTATGGGCCTTTCAGCCTTCACTGAACACCCCCGATTGTAAGTTACTAGTTACTTAAACTACCTATAGAATAGTAGGGCCGATGGGTGGAAATACAAATAGATGGAAGGTTAGGACAAATATTGGCTGGTGCCCTAAAGGAAAGTTGGCTTCTCTGCATCAACACTGCTCTGCTAACCAGTCGATCCAAATTAGTTTATTAGTTCTGGTATACAATTAGGAAGGAAGGGCCATCGGGAGTAGACAACGACTTAACGTTATCCGGCCCACAGCCTTCACCCCCAGGTAACTAGAATTCCTGGCCTGGAGGTGAAGGATGGACTATAAGGAGGCAGGCCCCTAAAATTCTATGGCCCCTAATATTCTAAGGGGTTCAAGAAAGTAAAATGTGGGAAGGCTGGGAGTGGGAGGCAAGACAGTTTGTTTTATCCTACCTAGTTTAGCATGCTTTCATTTTTGAATTCAACAGAAGGAGCTACCGTGGGCCAGCCTTCAGTGGGGTTGGCCAGCCCCAGGAAAGATCTAGATATAAACTAGGGGGCCTCTTTATACGAAGGTGTTCAGTGAAGGCTGAGTGAGTCTGGGCGGCATCTGATAACGGCATCTAATCAGGGAGCCGGGGGCCCATGCGTGATATTATTCTTGTCTTCATCCTTCGTCACCTTAGTTGAGTGGGTGGGAGGCCCCTACTGTTCTAAGGGTTTGTGATCGCTCATCTACGTAATATAGACCCTCGGATGGGACAATTGGATGGGAGGCCCTCAGATAGGATGGGAGGACAAGCTGCTAGTCTAGCCATCCAACTAAAATATATTCTGGTCCTTGGCCCCAGGACAAAGAAAGAAAGAGAGATCCTATAGGTCCATATCCAGCAGCTCAAGCGGAGAAAGCAGTGCGATTCGCGACCGCTAGGGCTACGCCCACCGATGAACAGGCTTCGCCGCTGATGAACAGGCGCCGCCGTCTCACCCTAAGACAGCCTTCGGCACCGACCATATGGAAATAGAATGGGGTGGGTGGGGTTGGTTCATCCGGGCCCCCCATACATATAGTTGTTACGGCCATATGGTCGGTGCCAAAGGCACAACCCGTATATTATAAGGGCCCATAGAATAGTAGGGGTTGGAGGTAGATTCCCTACTATTCTATGGGGGTGGGGAGGCCTCAGGTTGGTCCCAACCCCACCTAAGGCCCCTATATCTCCCACCCCCCCGGTGGGCACTTTAAGGCACATATGGTCAATGGCGGAGCAACTCTATAGCCTCGCACCCCCCCGTGGCGGAGCCTAGGTTGGGAGCGAAGCTCGGTCGGTGCGGTTGGCAGCATTGTTCGGAAGGAAGCTTTCTATCTGCTAGCTCTCCTCCTCAGCTATAATTCCCCCCCACCCTTGCCATCTCCTTCAACTATCTCTCGTCTCCCACACCGGAGGTGAAGGATAGAGGGACACCCGGTGAGACCAACAATTGAATGCCCGGTTATCGTCCTCCATCCAAAGAGAGATGACATGGGGATCCATTCATTGATTGATTCGAATATTGGCATATTGAATATACCATTCCCTCAAATTCTATGGCCCCTACCATAGAATTTGAGGGGCTATGGGGTCCCTCGGTAAGGATGCTGTGGGAAGGTAAGAAAGTATTCGACGTGTTAGCTATAGATTCCCGAATATAATCTACCTCCCTGAACCCCCTACTATTTTAAGGGCTCCCACGACCCTACTATTCTATGGGCCCTTATAATATAGGGGGGCCGGTCCTACACGAAGGGCCCGGGGGGGCCCGAGTTCAACCGCTAGGAAAGGAGTTCAATCCTGCTTTAGCTAGATAGGGCAACCCGGCAAAGCTTTCTAGATAGGGCAACCATTTCTCACGCCCTTAGAATAGTAGGGGCCCCACGACTATAGAGTAAAGGGCAACCCTACTTTTAGAGCCCCATCTCATACCACTACACTAGTTTAGAGCCCCATCTCGTACCACTACACTAGTTCAACCCAGGACTTAACGAGTTTTTTGAAAACGAGGACTAATTTCTAATCGGGTAGCTGGACTACCATCCGGGGGTCAGGGATGGCACCCATAGTTCGGTTATCGGTTCTTCGGCTAGAAAGAAGGATTGTTCGGAAGAGTTAAGATTGGCCGGTGCAAAACAAACTAGTTGGGAGCTGGAGTTCAGAGGAGTTCTCACTCTTTCTCTAGAACGGTCTTACCATCCTCCCAACTGGTAGAAAGCTAACCGGGGGTGGAGTGCTTTCCAGCAGTAACGCCGGTAGAAAGCTAACCATAATGTCATGGGTCGGGTTCTAATTAGTCGCCAATAACAGCAGCACCCCCAGTTTATTCTATAGGTCAATCTCCCACCCAAGTTGTTCCATATAAAATGGTAGGGGTCCAAGAGGTGGAAACAGGGTGGGAAACACCTGCCCAAAGCAGTGTCCCGTAACGGAAAGGTGTCCCATAATAATGCATGTTGAAAAAGAGACCATCACTTTGAGAAAGCAGTGCGCTTCGTGACCACCAGGGCTACGCCCACCGATGAACAGGCTTCGCCGCCGATGAACAGGCACCGCCGTTTCGCCCTAAGACAGCCTTCGGCACTGACCATATGGAAATAGAATGGGGGTGGTGGGGTTGGTTCATCCGGGCCCCCCATACATATAGTTGTTACGGCCATATGGTTGGTGCCGAAGGCACAGCCCGTATATTATAAGGGTCCATAGAATAGTAGGGGTTGGAGGTAGATTCCCCACTATTCTATGGGTGTGGGAGGGCCTCAGGTCGGTCCCAACCCCACCTAAGGCCCCTATATCTCCCACCCCCTGGTGGGTGCTCTAAGGCACATATGGTCAGTGGCGGAGAACCTCTATAGCCTCCCACCCCCCTGTGGCGGAGCCTCAGTCGGGAGTGAAGCTCGGTCAGTGCGGTTGGCAGCATTGTTCGGAAGGAAGATTTCTATCTGCTAGCTCTCCTCCTCAGCTATAATTCCCCCCCACCCTCGCCATCTCCTTCAACAATCTCTGGTCTCCCACACCGGAGGTGAAGGATATAGGGACACCCGGCGAGACCAACAATTGAATGCCCGGTTATCGTCCTCCATCTGAAGAGAGATGACATGGGGATCCATTCATTGATTGATTCGAATATTGGCATATTGAATATACCATTCCCTCAAATTCTATGGCCCCTACCATAGAATTTGAGGGGCTATGGGGTCCCTCGGTAAGGATGCTGTGGGAAGGTAAGAAAGTATTCAACGTGTTAGCTATAGATTCCCGAATATAATCTACCTCCCTGAACCCCCTACTATTTTAAGGGCTCCCACAACCCTACTATTCTATGGGCCCTTATAATATAGGGGGGCCGGTCCTGCACGAAGGGCCCGGGGGGGCCCGAGTTCAACTGCTAGGAAAGGAGTTCAATCCTGCTTTAGCTAGATAGGGCAACCCGACAAAGCTTTCTAGATAGGGCAACCCTTTCTCACGCCCTTAGAATAGTAGGGGCCCCATGACTATAGAGTAAAGGGAAACCCTGCTTTTAGAGCCCCATCTCATACCACTACACTAGTTTAGAGCCCCATCTCGTACCACTACACTAGTTCAACCCGGGACTTAACGAGTTTTTTGAAAACGAGGACTAATTTCTAATCAGGTAGCTAGACTACCATCCGGGGGTGAGGGATGGCGCCCATAGTTTGGTTATCGGTTCTCCGGCTAGAAAGAAGGATTGTTCGGAAGAGTTAAGATTGGCCGGTGCAAAACAAACTAGTTGGGAGCTGGAGTTCAGAGGAGTTCTCACTCTTTCTCTAGAACGGTCTTACCATCCTCCCAATCGGTAGAAAGCTAACCGGGGGTGGAGTGCTTTCCAGCAGTAACGCTGATAGAAAGCTAACCATAATGTCGTGGGTCGAGTTCTAATTAGTCGCCAATAACGGCAGCACCCCCAGTTTATTCTATAGGTCAATCTCCCACCCAAGTTGTTCCATATAAAATGGTAGGGGCCCAAGAGGTGGAAACAGGGTGGGAAACACCTACCCAAAGGTGGATTGAGAAAAGGACCCCCATAGAATTGTAGGGCGACTGCCCGTAGGGTAGTTCTGGAACTACTGCCCCCCCTACAATTTTATGGGTAGTTCGACCGCCCCCATAGAGTAGTTCTTTAACGACTGCCCGCGACTGCCCAAGAAATGGAATACTTGTTTACGGTTCCATAGGCGGAATACTAGTTAAGGTGCCGCAGGTGGAATACTGGTTGCGCTCCTTCACTAGGTGGAAACAGAACCTAATGAGGGTGGAAACTAGGACTAAAAGGTAGGTGAAAAGACTGCCCAATCTCCTGGGAACCCTATGATTCCACCCACCCGTGGATATAGAAATGACGCGGCAGGCGTACTAAGAAAGGGGGTGGCCCCTACTATTCTATGGCATGTGGATGATAGTTGGCATGTTACGTAGAGAATCTGGCCGGCCCTACCTAGATAGATAGATAGTTGTGGCGACTATAATTGGAGATGGCGACTAGAATTCCCCCCTCCCGATTCATCGGGAGGCCCCTACTATTCTAAGTTGAAGGGCGCAACATGCCCACAAAGCCATTTTCTAGTAACGGAAACCGAACCGGCAGCCCCCTCCCCAAGAACCCCTCCCCTTTTGTCGAGCCCCGGGTCCGGGGGGGCTGTTAGTGTGAAAGGGGGAGGTTAGCCGAAAAGAGTTATGTGCCGTATGGACTCGATGGCCGGTGGTGTTGAACTCGTGGGAATGTTGTTTCTACATTCAGGTGGATCAGCGGGTCACACGATCGCAAAAACGGATGATCGATCTCGCCCCTTAGAATATCCTCCTCCCACCCACCCCAGGGCCCTTAGAATAGTAGGGCCCACCCAGGGTGGGTGGGAGGAAAAAGTCCCGACTAATCCCCCCCAGGATTCCCTACTATTCTATGGGGGCTTGCTAGCCCTTCTAATTCTAGTTGAGCCCATAGGGCGCATAGAATTTATAGGGCCTGCTAGCATAAGGAGGGAATTTTAGTTATCCTATTGCCCCCCACCCAAGGCAAACCCGGCTAATTCCCCCCCTCCCGTGGGGTTTGTGGGTGGGTGGCTATAGTTGGGTGGGAGGATTCTAGGTTAAGTTCGGATGATCGATCTTTGCTGAGTAAGCAAGCTCACCCTCTCACCCTTCCTTCGTCACCGCCCCCTGCCCATTCTATCTCCGGGGGTAAAGTTGAAGACCATATCTCTGGGGGTAAAGTTGAAGACCATATCTCCGGGGATAATTCAGGGGTGGGTGGGAGGAGGAGGCCCGTTGGGCCCCTTCTTTTTGAATGCGGGTCCTCAAGGGGGGCTGAGGAAGGACCGGCCTCAGCTCACAGAATTAACGAGGCCCATTCAATACCCCCCTACTGTGGTAGCCTCGGTTCATGCGGTGAGATTGTTTGGCCGGTTGTTTACTTAAAGGAAAGAAAGGCCTTAGAGTTCCCGGAAGGAAAGTTCGAAGAGTCCCCGGTAAGGGAAGTGATTGCCCTTCCTTCAACCCTAATTGATGGAAGTTCTTGCCCTACCTTGGGAAGTGGTTGCCCTTCCTTCAACCCTAATTGATGGAAGTTCTTGAAGTAGATTAGCAGGTTGCCCCGCCCTCATCTGACGAAGGAAGGTGAGGATCGAATCACGGAGGGAAAGGGGGGGACCAATCAATAGCAGCAAGGGGAAAGCACTGACAGACTCAGTGAGGGGGGGGAAAGCACCAAAACCTGTGGGATACACATCCAGAAGCGATTCGAGAGGCACCTAGCATGACTCAGCGGCTAGCCCCCGCCACCCAGCTGGTCCCTCAGCATCGACCACCTCGCCCTATACATGCCAATTTCCGTACTATCGCTATCATCGCGATGTCGATCTCCGCCCATCAACACGTTCGGCCGAGCGACCGGTGCCGAAACACGCACCAATCCTGACCCACCGATGCCATGCCAATCGCCGATACAACTACACACTGGAGCTCGACGAGCAAACAACCCCGACCCCGTGCCCATGCCCATGCCACATGCTCGTGCCGTCCAATGCCCATGCGTATGCTCCCCCGCTCCCACCTCCACCGCTGCCTCCATCTCTGCTGCTCCCCACACTTTTGCCTCCGTCCCTAGAACCAGGAGAACTAAATCATCTGTGTCTTGACCCATCTGCACTGGGGGGATACGAATAGCGGCACCCGACCCCACAGGGAATACTAATGGCACCCCAAAGGGAAGGTGTCCATGTCAACTCGATCGATGATTGTTATTCGTTCCGATGAGCTAGGTATCAGTGACGTGGGGTCGGTGTGTAGTGCCAGAGACCCCGGTACATAAGCATGCCCAGCCCGATAGATGCTTTTTGTATCATCATGCGACACACTCGCCTATCTCCTCCCACAAATAGAATCAGGGGGGCCGGGGCCACCCGTTCCTAGTAATTGCTCGGGGATTCAGACCATCTATGGGGACTTGGCGCTCCATCGCTTCGGAATTCCCCTCAGGGATCGACACTCAGTATCGATCAGTGATTGGCGCTAGTGGAGATATGCCAGAATCGGTACGGGATATCGGCGACGGCGCCGCTTTGTGAGGCCCGAATGGATTGGTCATGAAACGGATTCTATTGCGTCGTTTCTCCCGGACGATGATGGGGTCAATGTGTTACCCCGAGTACGCCGCAATTATAGTTCCCTCAATGCTCATGACCTAGGTGCGTTTGGTTCCATCCCGGCCAGTTCCGAGCATCGATAGCATTGTATATAGTATCCGATCCAACAACATCGGTATTTGACCGAGTGAAAGCATCTTCTCTGACCAGCAACTATAGGGACGGGGACACAGTGTGAAGAGGCATGAGCTGTCCGGCAGCAGTGGCGTAGATCCAGATAGAGACCCTGTCGATTACGCAGTTGGTCCAGTTGTTGATGCAGTTGTTCCTGTTGCCCGGCTGCTAGTATGGTGAAACTACAGGGCAGTTTATGAAGCTGCCGATAGAGCAGGTGATTTGGTTGACCGAGTAGTAGATTCTGTCAATTATGGTCGACTCTGTCAATTCGGTCGATCCAGCCGCCAGCACCATACGCATTTGTTGGACCGGAGCCAGTTATTTCCCCAGTTCATTCACCATCAATAGCTATATGCAGATCATTCGATTCGATAACCAATGCCAGTCGAGCCGCCCTTTGATATAGAATTGGATCTGGATGGGGGGGAATTAAGGTCATAGCAGGTGTCCTTTTGAAGTAGCACCACCACTGATATAGATAGATAGGACAGCACCAACAATTCTAGAAAGGGTTGTCCCAGTAGCTCTAGTAGTAGTTCCGGGTCCAGCAGTCGATCCAGCACTAGTAGTTGATCCGGTAGCATCAGCAGCATATCCAGAGCCATAGCCATCTGAGCCGGGAAGCTACTACTACCACCTAGCACGGGCTCAGTCTCGATTCAGCCCCTGCCATGTTGAGTCAGTCGGTGAAGCAGTCGTTTTAGCGGTTGATGTAGCTGTATATGAAGCCGTTGCCCTGGCTGCTAATATAGTGATCCATGGGCACCAGTTAAGAGGCTGCGGCACCCGCATGGGCACGGATAGCAACGAAAGTGGAGCACGCATCCCCGCCATTGACAGGTCGGGAGCCAGTTCCGGCGGATCCATATCCAGATTTAGATGATGACCTAGATGATCCAGTTGATTCAGTGGTTCCAACAACAGATGCAGAGGCAGCTACGAAGGTGATGTAACCATAAGCTACGGCGGTGGGGGGAGCGACAGAAGTAACACCAATTATGGTTGAACTAGTAGACCCGAGCAGAGCCTATTGATCGAGATTGAGAACCCGGTCCCAGTTCCGGGTGAAGAGTCACCCGTAATAGATGCTTTCTCGTGGGGTGGAGGCAAAAGCAATAGGAGGAGGGGTAGCCTCATTCCAGATCCTTGAGTTACATATCCAGCCCCAGAGCTAGTTGATTCGGTTGACCGGGTGGAAGCAGCACATGTTGCCTCTAAACCAGCCCCGTGAAATGCCATGTCGATGCAGTCAATTACCAGGTACAATGAACACTCTGTGTGTGGGCAATATATATTAACTATACTAGTAGCCGACAAAACACCATATAACTATAAACCGAAAGAACATAACCCCCCGGCTGCTAATATAGTTGAATTGGGGAACCTCCCATTACTAAGGAGGCACCTCCCAAACCTAATCAGGGGTGGGCCCCTACTATTCTATGGAGGAGGAGATATATTGGCGAGGTAGGCGCTCTGCAGGGGCTGTGGCCAGTCATACTTCTTTAAAAATGCATTATGTACACCCGATTTGTGCATATTGATATTGGTCAATTAATTATTGCTTCATTCCAATATAGCCCCCCCCACCTAATCTATATCCCCCTGATGAACCGTGGGAATAGAAATCGTTTGATTCCCTTGTTCCGGGTTTTTCTCTAGTCGTTTCGAGATAGCGCTTCCCTGGAAATGACCGTGGAATTGATCTCAACCTTAGGAGATTTATTGAGGAAGTTGGCCGGCAATAGTTAGTTCATCGATCGCTACCGGTGGTTCAATCACTCGGTACGCCAGCGAATCTATACCAAGCAGACGGAGTCCCACCCCCACCCTATGGTCGTTGGTCGAGTCTATTATCTACACGCCTACGAACAACTAAACTCATCTTAGAAAAAGGTAAGCACTCGATTTGAACTATCTATCTACATTAGTGAACCGGTTTGGCTAAACCTTTCAGGTAAACGGGAGAATAGATAGTTGGACCTATTAAAAGCTTAAACGGCTTTCTCACCTTCAACGCTGTTTTAACACAGTCAGCACCAAGATTATAGAGAGGAATTTTAGCGAGCGTTTGACTCGATCTTTTCGTCCACTCGAAATAGGCCCACGAAAAGATGAATGGGTTGGTCCAACCCCATTATATTTCCAATATGGTCGGTGCCGAAGGCTGGCCTTAGGGCCCGATGGCTTAATTGAACCACGGCCCCTGGCGAACCTAAAATTCTATGGGGGGCCCAGAACGGCTGATTCCCCCCCACCCGCCAGGAGAGGGCTTAAGATTAGAAGGGAGAGGAGAGTTCGTGGATAGGTCAGTGTCTTATGTAATACGTAATATGATGCTATATCTCCCTCGCACCCAAGCGCATAAATTCATAACCGAGTGCTTATCGTCAAGCTTTCCTTTACGATCTCCTCTCTATAGGCCAAGTGGATCATCTAGATCTCCTTATATAGTTTACACCATTGTCCTAATCAAAAGTAGGGGCGTAGATAAGAGAGCCGTCCTAAAAATAGGCCATTGTTGATACGTATATAATCATGCCGGGTTGTTATGATTAAATGATTTTTCCGGTAGGTTTCGCCAACTGATTGAACGTAGGCATTCGGACTTCCGAGTTCACTGTTGATAGATAGAAGTGCACCCGACTTACTGCCCTAGATCTCCCATGACTAGCTGATTGAGGCGTACTTATACTCATCTCAAAAGCTCTGTTTGCCCGCTATTGACTAGACTATAGTTACCTTCATCAATTTTGAAGCTCATTCCATGAAGCTACTATAGTACCCCTAGCGCTTTAAGTGAAGTCCTCACCTGGGCTTTGATCTATCCAATTCCCTTTTGTTTGGATGATGAGCCACACGGGATAGGGAGAAAAAGGGACTCTGCTTTGGATGATAAGCCACACTGGAGAGGGAAAACATAGGGAGTGTGGCTTGCTTATTGGTTTCACTCCCGGCGCTATCCCGTTATATAGGCTCCGGCCCTACTATCTAGCCGGGGGTATGAACATCCAAAGCATGGGGCATGGGCGCAAATACTGTCCTGCTATTTCCGCTAGCGCCTAAACTAAATTGAACTATAGTAGCTTCCCCCCCACCCAGAGAAAACTACGGCCCAATTAGAGTTTCCCTACTATATGTAGGGCCCCTATTATTTGAGATAGGGCCCCACCCCCACTCCCCCCCTTTCTAAATAATGGGGGCAGTTAAGCGTGAAAGGCTGGATCCGGAAAATCGTGGCACCGGAGATGAGATAACGTATCAATACCGGCTCGAGCTTTCTTTTGTCGGGTGGGGGGGAATTATTGATCCCTTCTCTGATCAAGGCGGTCTAGGCCTCTCCTTTTTTATAGCCTCTTTCGATCCGCTAGCCTGGGGACCAGAGCAAACCATTGGAGATTCAGTCATATCATATTACTTAGTAATAACGATGCATGTTGGCTTAACCGGCATCTATAACTTGACCGGGTCGAGCACATAAATGGAATGACCGATCATCTCTCTGGCCCTACTCAAACATCGATCGAGTGCATCAACTACCTAACTATTTATCCCCACCCATCCCGGGTGGGGCTCGGGAGTATAGTTGCTGGCCGAGTGCAGAAATCTCTTCTATCGAGTGCCATCTAATCCAATCTCTTGGGCAATACTAGTGTGGTGTAGAAGGGAGGTCCGGGCCTGGCAATCCCTATCGAGTATTCCAAAATGACCTGTACATTTCTGCTATGCACCCCCGGGCGACGTCAGGACATTAACTCTAGGGCGGATGGCTATTGGAAGGGAGAGGTAGAGGTATTGACTTGAGGGTATGCACTCTTATGGCCTCAACCACCTAGCTCGACCGGAAGTAAAGCCGCCCGACGAGGGAATTTCTATTTCTGCGGCCCCTGCCGGGTAATCGCCGTGATATCGACTCGGTGAAAGGTCCTACTATCTAGCCGCTGGGCCCCAGGCTCTGATTCAAGACTCCTCCCTGGCCTAGGGTGATTCCTACTTCACCAAACGATAATGAATTTCGGCCCTATACCTCTCCTCCGGGGAACCTTAAAAACTATAGCCGAGTAGTTTCACCTCGGGGGGGAAGCTGGGTTGGGTGGGGGGGCAATAGAAGTTCGGCTATCAACCATCATATACCGACCGCCACCCTCCCCCCAAGGAACATTAATACGGTTATAATTGTTGTAGGGGCCCCCCTACTATCTAAAGGGCTAGCAGGTTTATTAATGGCAGTGGGAGGGAGAACGGCAAATAATAGTAGTTATCTCCTCCCACCCACCCAACTATAGTTTCCCACCCACCCAGCCAGGTGGGAGCCCGATGAAACTACTCGGCTATAGTGAAGGTTGCGAAATTGAAAGGGGCCCCCCCTCCCTGCAGGGAAGCTACTATAGCTATTGGTATATTAAAAGGGAGGTTCTAATTATTGAAGGGTTCCATTGTTGCTCGACCGATTTCATATTGTTCGACCGAACTGCCCGGGGCGACCGATGATGGAATCAATCGCCAATCGGAACACACGGTTCGGCCCCACTATACCCAAGGCCCCTTAGAATAGTAGGGGGTAGGTAGGGGCCTCCCACCCACCCCTTTAAATAGTAGGGCTATTCCCCCCCATCTTGATCGCCAATCAGAGGCATTCATTGCAGCGGATGAAGAACTATCTTCCAACTGCGGCTCGGTCCGCACAGAAAGGAATTATACCCGGCCCCCCCAATAGTAGTTGTTGTAATTGGCGGAAAGCATAAGTGAGTAGCCGGCCCAAACCCATTTATGATGAAGCATTGATGCGCTCGACATCACCTGTATTACGTATGACCAGGCATTGATGCACCCCCGGGTGACCCGAACAACCACTCACATACCGGTGCTGACGATGTTGTCGATTTGCGATGAAGCTGAGCTGATCGTACGCATAGTACTAGGAGAGCAGATGCGCTCTTATGGCCGATTGAATTTATGGATGATAATCGGCTCATTGACGGAGCGCTCTACTAATACCACTACAATACACCATCGCCAGAATCTCCATCCATAGAGACACTACCGTAGTGCACGGCCCTACAGGGATGGATTAGGATTCGATTCTCTACGCCCCTACTATCTATAGGTGAATGCCAAATTGACGATAGGGAGAGGGTCTTGTTGCGTACATAATGAATCTAGTAGCACTCAACCTATAAGTTATATGATACTATAGATGAGACAGTCGAGATAGTATCATGCGCCTGTAGCTCGCTTACCCTTTCCCTTACTACCAATAGAATAGGTCGAGGAATCATCACTCTTATGCGCTTATGTCATGCTGCCCCGGAGGGGGGTTTCATTCCGCTACCGGGATGTTTCTGCTACGAATGCTGTTCACTGTAACACCGGTCCTAAGCAACTAGTGAAAGGACTGGTCCCAAGCCCCTATAAATGTTCCAGGGGGCTGGTGAAGAGAGAATGCAGTGGTTCGCATCAATGTGAATGTGAGCGTTCCTGGTTGGGTGCATCAATTGGTTCAAGGTCTGCTATCGCTCACACCTCCGGATTGGGTGGGTCTTCGACCCCGGCCGTCAGGATTGATCTCGACTCAACATGAGATCCTAGGCGCTGCTATTAAGAAAGACTTTGAAAGGTAGATCGAGTGCTCTCCCAACTATAGTTGCGTCGCCCCCACCCCCTCTATAATAGCTATGGATAGGGGTGGTTCGCCCCCTACCTATATACTGGCTGCCTAGGGGCACATAAATGACCATTCGTCGATCCCCCCTCTCCCGAGCCCCCCCTACTAACTATATAGACTTGCTAACCGGATAGGCCCTGACAACCGCCCTCTCTACATATTGGTCCTGCCTTTAGATAGTAGGGGGGGCGCCCCGCCTCTATATATTGGTTCTCTCCCCCCTTTCCCCAAACAATCTGCTATTCTCCCCTGATCCGGTGGTTGGTTGAGCCGGTCATTTATCCTCCTTTCATCTATCTCTCAATTCATCCTCTATTTTCCCTATCGCTCAGACCGGAGCTGCCCTATCCATCCATTTGCTGAGACCAGAGTGGACCAAGTGGCAACAACTATTAGTTGTTCCGGCGCGGCAGAACTAAATTGCTATATCGGGTGGGTGGGAGAGTTATAGTTCTTAATTCCTACAATTCTATGGGGGCCTGCTAGCAACTCCCCTTAGAATAGTAGGGGCCTCCCACCCTCTCACCCCAATAATAATCTACCTCCCCTCCCACTGAATATAATCTACCTCCCCCCTACTATTTGAAGGGCTAGCAGGCTAATTAATGAAGGGGGTCGGTGGGGTTGCTGCCTTATGAGTATTTAGGATGCCTTGGTCGGTGGGGTTGGGGCCCTGGGCGGTGGGGTCTGCCCTGGGTAGGGGGTGAGGAGCCCTGAGTTTTCATAGAGGGGGCGCCCTACCAGCTATTATAGAGAGGTGGGGGGCTGGTTGTATCACGTATAGAATAGAAGAGAACTGCCTTCCCCCCACCCACCCCCCACTATAGCCCCCCCACCCGGTAGCCCTACTCTGCCTACTCTATAATGGTGGGGGGCTGGGGCGCCTATAGATAGTAGGGCATGGCATCTCACGGGTAGAAGGGATCTGATCCAATAGCGGGAATTTTGAATGGGGGATCTCACAGAGGTAGGTAGGGCTCATTGGCCCTAACTATCTATAGTGGGGGGATCCGTGGCTTATTGGGAATGAGATTGTTGATGGTTGGCTGATCCATGTACGACTAACTATTCATGTCATACTATCCGTTGCCACATTGGTTGAAAGTATTCTCTATCCCCTTACTGGCATCATTGAGGGGAGTTTCACCCCTCACTGGACGTGTGTGGAACTTGGTTGCCCCCCCCGTCGACCTCCACTCAGTTTTGGGCTACAAACCCATAAATCCTCTTTCAGCCGGGGGTATGGGGCGGACCCGCTCTCGTCACCTACCTTCAATCGAAGAGTAGTTTCCGCCATTCCATCCAACGGGTTTTCTGCATTGGTAAAGCAAAGGGTGGAGCACCGGGAGCTAGAACTTTGTCTGTGCCTTCCCAATCGGGCAGTTGTCAAGCACGATGGGGTACTTCGGGGCACTCTCTAGGGCGGTCGACACGAAAATCATCCGAATGGCTACGGTACCACCTGCCCCACCCTTGGGAAGGCTCCTTACGGAGTCTAGCTTATCGAACGTCGGTCAGTCTCTGCTTTAGGGCACATCAACAGCACGTGTTTTCCGTAAACTCCCCATGTCCCTTTCTAGCACGGGGCTATGCCCCATCATCCATATACTTGTTTTGATACGAATGAAATTACACATTGCAGCCTGGAGGCCCCCTCAATAGTGGGGGGTAGTCCCCCTCAATAGTGGGGGGTGATGATGGGTCAAGAGTTTCGGGAACAGAGTTTCTACCCATAGACGGGCATTCTTGTGTTATTGAAATACTTTCCGCCTGTGGTGAGACGACACTGACCCAGGCCGACCAATGATTCCAAAAAAACTGGGCACTCTCTCGCTGACCCATTTGCCCGTGGTACTCCCTAGGCCCTCCGTCCCTAGGTTATTCCTGCAAGAGTTGATCCTGCAAAAGCAGAGCTAGTCACCGGGGGCCTTCGGAAGTACTCGTTCTCAAGATAGCACCAGCAAGATTTATCACTGACGTTCGTATGCTTATTGCAGCCGCCTATGTACCCTCAGATGGTATTACCATTATCGAGTCGACCGTAGAGAATCTCGAAAGCACAACCATCCCAGTCGCCTTAGACAGAACCGGCGACCACATTGTGGCTTAGGGCCAGTCTAGACTCGCTCCTTGAGATCTTGGCTGCCCCCCAGTGGGGAGGGCTAGGGGACCTAACATCTGTCATGTTTGGGTTTGCATCGAAAGCTCGGCCGGCCCCCACTCGACCGAGTTTTTCTCCCTTAAGTCGTTCATAAGGAGGAATCATCGGTCATATATTCTAAAGGTGGACCCTATGATTCTATACGTAACATGGGTTCAGTCTCGAGAACAACCATGTTATGTATAGAATCTAGAATCTAGGTTCAAAGGATTGAATGTCGAAATGGTCAAAATCAATGTCATGAAATTAGTCATCCCCCCCCATCATTTTTAGAACATTTCCCAAAGTGGACAATTCAATCCCGCCAAGCTAAAGGCTATTGAAAAATTTACAATGTTCCCCCTCGTTCGGGAAACAGGATTTCGGTTTCCTGAAATTGGGGTCGGGACAGAAACTTAAAACCACCCCTTACTTTGAAGGGGCCTTCAGGCATGGGGGGCCCGTAGGCTTCTTGGTCACCTACCAAACAAAGAGTCTTTCTTACTTCAAAAAGGCTTAACACCTAACCTTACTTCTATCTGGGCTGTAAGTGGAAGGTAGAAGTTAGGATTGGGATTATTATGTTGGGAACTATTGGTGGGGGCCTTCGGGTAAGGAACCCCCAGCCACTAACCCCATCGCGCTTGACAACTGCCCAATATATTCGCATTTCTATCATTGGCTCACCCCACCCACCAACTATAATTGGGTGGGGGCCATGGGTAACCCCACCGCCCCCCCGGGCCCTTCGTGCAGGACTGACCCCCCTATATTATAAGGGCCCATAGGGAAATATTGTATAATGGGAGGGGAGGTAGATTATTTTTGAGATTAACCCTTAGAATAGTAGGGCCCATAGAATTTTAGGGGCCCTCCCCACCCCCAACTATGTTACGTATGGATTTTGGTTTGAACCCTAAATTATGACCTGCAGAGGCGTAGGACCGGGGGGGTGGGATATATAGGGGCCTGAGAAAGAAGCCCTAGGTGGTGGGGTTGGGACCATCCAAGGCATCCGCCACCGGGGGGGTGGGAGGCTATAGAGTTGCCCCAACCCCACCGGGGGGGGTGGGAGGCTATAGAGTTGCCCCAACCCCACCACCCAAAGTAACCCAACCCCACCGACCATACTCGCCTTTGGGTGGTGGTTACTTTGGTCGGTGGGTAAGGCCTGCCTTCGGCAGGGGGTAGGTGGGAGGCCCCCCTACAGGGAGGTAGATTCTAGTTAGTTGGCCAATATGGTCAGCTGTCGAAGGCAGGCCTTAAGTGAGCGAAGCTCTGGTGGGGTCCACAAACCCCACCATCCTGCATAGGCAGACCCCACCGCCCGCCCTTCGGGACCTAAGGCGAATGGGTCGGTCCCAACCCAACCCCAACCCCCCATTCTATTTCCATATGGTTGGTACCGAAGGGGGTGGGAGGCAATAAGTTTCGGGGGGGTGGGAGATAGGCGGGGCTCTAAGGCGAATAGGTCGGTGGGGTTGAGGCAAATAAGTTGGTCCCGCTAACCCCACCGACCCATTCGCCAACTCTATAGCCTCCCATGAATATAATCTACCTCCTGGGGGGGCCAGGTCAGTGGGGTGAGAAAGACCGCCCTTATTTGCCTATGCAGGGTGGGTGGATAGTTGATAGCCGATTCCGGGCCCCTACTATTCACCCGGGAGGCATGTTATGTATAGAATCGAGAACTATCGAGTATCTATAGTTGAGTATAGAACCAACTATAGATGCGAAAGTGTCGATGATCTATACCCGACCGATGCCCGTAGGGGGATTATTGGACTATAGTGCCGTTGGGTCCCACCCACCCTAAGGCCTATGGGATGGTGGGGTTGTGAATTATAGAGCCCTATCCTAGACTTAGTAGGCGGTTCAGTCGGTTCAATGCCTACTGTATCGGAAAGAATCATACTCAAAAAATGAGTTTGATCCTGGCTCAGAATGAACGCTAGCTATATGCTCAACACATGCAAGTCGAACATTGCTCCCATGCTCCCCAGGTGGGCTAGATAGATTGGGCGGCTCTAGAGATAGGCCGACCTCAGCACCCGGGGATCCCTCCTCATATCCATAGTTGGCCAACGGGGTGGGAACTTAGGAGGAAGAGGGGGCCCTAGGCTTTCTTCTGATTGGAAGGCCCTCTCCTACTATCTGCACCCCCCCAGGGAACTATAGTTCCGGGGGAGCCCCTACTCTCTATGGGCAGTTGAGAACAAAGTGGCGAACGGGTGCGTAACGCGTGGGAATCTGCCGAACAGTTCAGGACAAATCCTGAATTCCATTCACCATTCCCATCCCCCGCTAGAGGTAGGGCTATAGTTGAGTAGGGCAAGGTAGGGCGTTATAGTGGGGGCATCATAACCAAACCAACCAGCCCCTATCCCCACCCCTGTAGGGCTGCACCAATTGCATCGGTGGTGGGGTCCCATAGAATTTATAGGGGCCCCACCATCCCATAGGCCTTAGGGTGGGGGGTAGATTAGAGAGGGGCCATGGTAGTGGTAGCTGGGGTGGGTATAGGCAATAGGGTGAGAAGGCCCCCCCCCCGCGAAGGCTCCTTGTTACGAATGGGAGTTACCGAGTGATGGTAGCCTTAGCCGCTACTATCTCTACCCCAACTTGTACCTCTGTTTGTGCAAGTAATGGATTCGTAACTGTGCATCTCGCCAGTGGCGGACCCGAGGTGGACCCGACCATGATTATTCAGTGGCGGACCCGACATGAGATTCACTCAGCCCTGTCCGAAAGAAAAAATTGGGGTTGGAGGGCCCCTACCTCTATAGTGGGGGGTGGGGGGGGCAAGAATTAGATGGGGGGGCCAATCGACTAACTTCATTACATCGATTTGAAGATTTCGCCACTTTTCAATGAAATCCTCGGGGACTCCCCTAATTCAAAACTTGGTCATTCACGTAACATGCCAGCCCTACTATTCAGCTATAATGGGGGGGGGTGGGCATGTTACGTATAGAATCTGGGTGGGGGGGCCCCTACTATTCTATGGTAGGCGCCCCCACCCCACCCCTATAAAGTTTCCCACCCGATCTCCAGTTTCCTTCCATGATTAGGCGGGGATCGAACCCGACACTACCTACGCGGCAGGGCAACTAGCTAATCACCCACCCACCCACCCCTCAAGATCATAGTCGAATCAATAGCATTTTGTCGTCGAACGCAAATGTATTACTGGGTATTTTTCAAAATGGTGATCTCTTTTTCTCAAAGTGATGGTCTCTTTTTCTCAAAATGGTGATCTCTTTTTCTCAAAATGGTGATCTCAAACTCTCAAAATGATGATCTCAAACTCTTCTCGAAATGGTTGAAGTTCAATTGGCGGTTGGGTGGAGGATAACCGCAGGATTGGAAGGGGTTCTACCAGTTGAACTGGATTATTCGCTATAGATACGCCTCAGGTCGGTCCCGCCCTATAGCTTCCCACCCACCCCCAGGGCTGGTTGGGAATGTCTCGGGTGGTCTTCACCGAAGCGCTTGGGTCCCTACTATTCTAAAGGCTCGATTCTATACGTTCGGTACGGGGGGGCCTAAGATTCTATACGTAACATGCCTGTGGGTGGTTAAGTGAGAACAACCATATTTGCCTCCCACCCGCCCTAAGGCCCCACCTATCTCCCACCCCCCCTTTCAACTAGAATCTACCTCCAATCATGCAGGGCCCACAAATAGAATCAGCCCCTTCAGGCCCGACCATATTCGCAACTATAGAGGGTGGGTGGGGGGGTCAGTGGGGTTTGTTTGGGACCTAAGGCATGCCTTCGACAGCTGACCATATTGGCCAACTAACTAGAATCTACCACTCCCGCCTTAGAATAGTAGGGCCACCCCCTTGCTGAAGGCTGAACTATAATGGGGGGGCATGGTCGGTCCCGAAGGGCTGCCGGGTGGGTGGCAATAGGGAGGTCGGTCCCGCCTACTGTTCTCTCTCTAGGTGGGAGGAGATAGAATGGTCGAATCGATAGAATGAAGCCCCAGCAAAAGGAGGGTCCAAGGAGGGGCTCGTGTCTGATTAGTCATGTTGGTGAGGCAATGGCTTACCAAATGATATGTAGCTGGTCCTAAATTCTGAGAGGACAGCCACACTAGGATTGAGACACAACTATAGCTCTCGTACTATAGTTCCCAACCACAATTGAACCCAACCCCCCCAATTAATCAACCTGCCACCCCCCTTTAGAATAGTAGGGCCTGGCGTCTCCTCCTCCCACCCCGGGCCCACCCAACCCAATAATCTATATCCTCCCACCCCCCCTGGGGTTCTATCCATTTATCAACGCCCTTATCTCGGGATGGGTAGATAATTCTGAACCCCAGTGAATTATAGTTGTTGCTTATTCTAGCAGGCTAATGCCATTAAGTGGGGGGGCCCCTACTATTCTATGGCCCCTACTATTCATTGCTCTCATGATCTATCCCAGTTCTAAACTATGGTAGGGCCAGAGAACCACTTTACAATTATAAGTCGATCCATCTTGTTAGTGAAAGAAGGTGATAGCCCTATAGACGTAGATTGGTTTCTCCCAATCAATGACTAGCGGAGGTGTGCGAAGGTAGGCTCGAGCTAACAACAAGATGGCGAGTCAATCCGATGCCCCTTTCTCCTAGCCATACAGGGGAGCTTTGAAATATGAGGTGCGCCAGCCATTTTTCTCATATAATTAGTTGTTCAGGAGAAACCGTCCCCTTGCATGCTTCGCACCCAACCCCCCCACCCCCCATTATAGTTAGAGTAGGGGCCTTAGGGGATTGGGATTGATTGAAATTTGGAGTGGAGTGATCTGGAACAACGAATGCAAAGCTTTCCGGCCAGTAGCCGATAGAACTATAGTCGTGAACCAGATCAGAATGATGATTTATTGTCTGGGGGTTCTGCGTCCAGTCAATCCACCTTCTAAATAATTAAGCAATCGATTGGTCCCTAGGGATAGCGATGGATAGATGGATAGATGGATAGTAGGTTGGTCTACCGTAGATTATCAACTACGGGACCATGCTCATTGATTCGATCTTCGTTTAGATGCCTTTCATCCTACCGGATACCACCTTTTCTTCTTCCCTACCAGAGCAGATTTCTTAGTACTGGCTCGGCAACTCCAGGTATAGATAGGGGCCCACCCACCCCTGCACGGAAACAACTTCTTTGCAGATCGGCACTCCGACTAAGCGATTTCGCCCTACTGGCTTCACTATCCGACTAAGCGCCTAAAGAACCATAATAGGGCCTCCCATCGCTCTCGTACGATCTATTCGCTCTCGTTCCTAGCCATTAGATAAATCAGGTTGGGATATCCGCATCCATTCTCAAATGAATAACACTTAGGTGGGAATGGTAGAGGCTTGGGTAGAATCTTCCTACTCGAGGTTGAGATGGCCGCTTTGTCTCCTACGCATGCTCTACACTTTGTTTCAAGGCTGTGTCAAACCAGTCCAATGATTACTGATTTCCTGGAGTATGGAATAGATGAAATGCATGGATTGGAGCTGGCGTATGTGATAGAGAGCGCTCGTTCATTTCCCCCTAATGAATTACTGGCAGCATCGAAGCCCAGCTGAAGGAATAGGTATACGATTCAACGACTAACAGCTCATAGATGTCTGAAGGGGGGCCCTTCAAATAGTAGGGCAAGTTGGACGATCTCATTCCTACCTTCTCTATCCTACATTTTGATAAAAAGGGTGGGTGGAGAATTGCAGATCGGAACATGGAGGGGGATGAGCATCAGTTCGCTTCCAACAACTCTTATCATAAGAATAACCAGACACCTTAAAGAAAGTGTCGTTCGGCCATAATGTTCGAAGTTCATTAAGTGCCGATATATAGTTCTTTCATTCTCGCCATTCCCCAATTAATCTACCCCACCAACTATGTTTCAAAAGACCAAAGGTAGCGATCATCATTTCTACAATTATTGGCCAGTTCAATATGCCATTATCTCTTTTTCTCAAAGTGATGGTCTCTTTTTCTCAAAATGGTGATCTCTTTTTCTCAAAATGGTGATCTCAAACTCTCGAAATGATGATCTCAAACTCTTCTCGAAATGGTTGAAGTTCAATTGGCAGTTGGGTGGAGGAGAACCGCGGGATTGGAAGGGGTTCTACCAGTTGAACTGGATTATTCGCTATAGATACGCCTCAGGTCGGTCCCTCCCTATAGCCTCCCACCCACCCCCAGGGCTGGTCGGGAATGTCTCGGGCGGTCTTCACCGAAGCACTTGGGTCCCTACTATTCTAAAGGCTCGATTCTATACGTCTGGTAGGGGGGGCCCTAAGATTCTATACGTAACATGCATGTGGGTGGTTAAGTGAGAACAACCATATTTTCCTCCCACCCTCCCTAAGGCCCCGCCTATCTCCCACCCCCCCTTTCAACTAGAATCTACCTCCAAGCATGCAGGGCCCACAAATAGAATCAGCCCCTTCGGGCCCGACCATATTCGCAACTATAGAGGGTGGGTAGGGGGGTCGGTGGGGTTTGTTTGGGACCTAAGGCATGCCTTCAGCAGCCGACCATATTGGCCAACTAACTAGAATTTACCGCTCCCGCCTTAGAATAGTAGGGCCACCCCCTTGCCGAAGGCTGAACTATAATGGGGGGGGCATGGTCGGTCTCGAAGGGCTGCCGGGTGGGTGGCAATAGGGAGGTCGGTCCCGCCTACTATTCTCTCTCCGGGTGGGAGGAGATAGAATGGTCGAATCGATAGAATGAAGCCCCAGCAAAAGGAGGGTCCAAGGAGGGGCTCGTGTCTGATTAGTCACGTTGGTGAGGCAATGGCTTACCAAACGATATGTAGCTGGTCCTAAATTCTGAGAGGACAACCACACTGGGATTGAGACACAACTATAGCTCCCGTACTATAGTTCCCAACCACAATCGAACCCAACCCCCCCAATTAATCAACCTTCCACCCCCCTTTAGAATAGTAGGGCCTGGAATCTCCTCCTCCCACCCCGGGACCACCCAACCCAATAATCTATATCCTCCCACCCCCCTGGGGTTCTAGCCATTTATCAACGCCCTTATCCCGGGATGGGTAGATAATTTCGAACCCCAGTGAATTATAGTTGTTACTTATTCTAGCAGGCTAATGCCATTAAGTGGGGGGGCCCCTACTATTCATTGCTCTCATGATCTATCCTAGTTCAATATGCCATAATCTTCCTTATATCGCACAACTATGGCCTTCGGGCGTGGGGGGCCCGTAGGCTTCTTGGTCACCTACCAAACAAAGAGTCTTTCTTACTTCAAAAAGGCTTAACACCCAACCTTACTTCTATCTGGGCTGTAAGTGGAAGGTAGAAGTTAGGATTGGGATTATTATGTTGGGAACTATTGGTGGGGGCCTTCGGGTAAGGAACCCTCAACTGGTTCCTTCCCCGTAGGCGTAATGGTCACCTCCCCGATTGGACAGAAGGAACAAACGAAGAGTTTAGATTTATAGTGACTAGTTTTCTGGTAAGGAGGACTCATCGGAGAATGACCTCGACCTATCCAATACCCCCCTATCGGGTGGTATTGGGCCTCGGGGGGACCCCCCTTCCTTCTCTCTGGGCTAGGGAGGTTAGGAATCCTAACTCAACCCTTCTATCTTTACTTTCAGTGGAAGGTAGAAATTAGGATTGGGATTATTAGTTAGGGAAGGCAGGACCAAACAAAGAGTCTTTCTTTCTTTCCGGCCTTGGCTTGGGGGCCTTCGGGCCCCAGCAGCCCGTAGGCGTCTTGGTCACCTGCCCTTCTTTCTTACTTTCTGGACAAGGTACAGGGGGAAACACGAAGGAAGGATAGAGTTTTAGACGCTAGTTATGAAACAAGACCCCTGGGGTTAGGGGACGCAACCCGAACTATGTTACATATGGATTTCAGTTTGTCGAAAGATCAGCAAGGTAGCCTCCCCCTTAGGGAGTGAAGGTTCGACTCCTTCCTGATCTCTAAATAGTTGTAGGGCGAACACAACTCCAAATAAATGGTAACCCCCTAGTTTGGATAGTCCTACAATGGCCTCCCCTACTGGCTATCGTTTGTCGATGGGGCCCAACTCCGAAAGACAACCGAAAGGTTATACGGACCCGATGCTTGGGATCGAGCTTCAAGGATAGAGCTTGATCCCAAGGGGAGGGGAAGCAGCAACCCGAAAGGAAGGTCTAGAAGGTGAGGGATGAGGTAAACCGGGTGGGGCCCCACTTAGGGGCCCTCCACATGCATGTCCCATAACGGCAAGGTGTCGACCATAAGAGTGTTGAAATAGAGTTAGCTTCGCTAACTGCAGTTGAGTGGATAGAGTGAAGTTAGCTGAATGAAGGTGGATGGATAGCAGTCAAGGCTGGGTGGATAGTTGAGTTGGTTGTGTGGAGTGGGTTGTTAGTTGATGGTCGGATGGATGGAAAGATGGTTGGTTGGAAGGAAGGATGGTTGGTTGGCCTTAATTGCTTGGTTGTTAGTGGATGGTTTCAGATTAGTCAGGAAAGCAGGGAGAGGAAGAAGGAGAAGAAGTCGGGTGGAAAGAATACAAGCGGTAGATGGAGGTGAAGGAGCGATCCCTCTACTCCCACTAACTAGAACTCTGGATTTCTCTGACTGATGGTGGGAGAACTCTTTGGGTGGAGAATGTCTTCAGCCTTCTCGATACCCCCTTGAGAGAGTGGGGTATCGGGCCGAGGGCCTGGAATCGCCACCGCCCTCTTCCTTGATTCGCTACCTGCCCGTAATCACTCTATCGACTTGAAGCTACAGAAGCGGAGCTGTCCTGTACCTATTCAACAACGGTTGTTGATTCAATAGATTTTTATCTCTTGTTTCACTCTCCCCTAGAGATTGGGTGCCTTTCCCACCAAGTAAGTGGGCCCACCTTTTCTTCATGGTTGTTCACACTTGTTGATCAATTCATGCTATAGGTTGATGGTTGGCTGATCCATGTACGACTAACTATTCCTGTCATACTATCCGTTGCCACATTGGTTGAAAGTATTCTCTGTCCCCTTACCGGCATCATTGAGGGGAGTTTCACCCCTCACTAGACGTGTGTGGAACTTGGTTGCCCCCCCCGTCGACCTCCACTCAGTTTTGGGCTACAAACCCATAAATCCTCTTTCAGCCGGGGGTATGGGGCGGACCCGCTCTCGTCACCTGCCTTCAATCGGAGAGTAGTTTCCGCCGTTCCATCCAACGGGTTTTTTGCGTTGGTAAAGCAAAGGGCGGAGCACCGGGAGCTAGAACTTTGTCCACACCTTCCCAATCGGGCAGTTGTCGAGCACGATGGGGTACTTCAAGGCACTCTCTGGGGCAGTCGACACGGCAATCATCCGAATGGCTATAGTACCGCCTGCCCCACCCTAGAGTTCCCTCTATCTCTACATACATGACATGGCGACGGCCTACTAGAATCTATATAGCTGGGGCCCTATATACCTATCTGGGGGCAGCTATCCACTATCTAGTCAGTGTCAGGCCGCTCTAGATATATGGATGGGCCCATAGTCTATGGAGGGGAGGGCACCGACGGGAGCAGCTATATAGAGTAATAGAGTAAGCTATATGCTATGCTATGCCCGGGAGGCCGAGCCATATCTAGATAGGGGCTGACAGTTGTATCTAGTTGAGGCCGAGGGGGAGGGCCCCCTATCCCTATCCCTATCTATATAGAGGGGGAGGGGGGAGGGAGGGCGTCTATGGATATATGGGAGAATAGAATGAGGTAGAGGAATGGAATAGAATAAGGGGTGAGCGATAGCGAATCAGCCAATAGGTTGAGGACCCCTATCTATCCATCCGATATGCAGCGGACCGTAAAGATCTAGATGGATATACTATCAGATCGATCTGAAACATGGCAACAATTTTCTCCCCCAATTCTGTTCCGGGAGTAGTGAACCTCAGATTGATCTCCTCAATCCAATCCTCTATCCCCCCCGATACAGTAGGCAGTCCATCCATCTATTCCATCAAGTCATGTCGCCTACTATTACACACATAACATGAATCACTCACTCCAAGCATCTCATCTCGACAGCGTCCACTCCAATCCATACCCTAGTTTCTAGTTCCTAGTCTCGAGTCCCCTGGGGGCCTATAATAGGGCCTCGCGGGTTCGGCAACTACTAGAATTCCCTCCCACCCGCAAGACCCCACCACCCTGCAAGGGCAGACCCCACCGACCAAGGCATCCGCCACCACTCAAGCTCCTAACCACCCAAGCTCCTAACCACCCATAAGGCCCTAACCCCACCGATCGAGGCTCCGCCACCACCCAAGCTGCGCTCACCGTCCTATATTCCTTATAGGGCGGTGCGAACCTTAGAATAGTAGGGCCCACCGGCCTTAGAATAGTAGGGCCCAAGGCCTATCCCAACTAGAATCTACCGGGGCCTCCCACGACCCTACTATTCTATGGGCGAATCAGCCAGTCCCGAAGGGCCCTCCCTGCAGGGGGGCCTCGGGTGGGAGGGCCCCTAAAATTCTATGGTAGCTCGGGTGGTGGGCGAAGCCCTGGATAGCGAACATCTAGATAATCTTATATGGATTGCGGGAGATAGCTGCCCGACCCCGACTATGGATTAGCCATATATAGATAGGGGCGCTCACCTCCCCCAGCTCTAGTTCCATAGGCCGTCGCCATGCCATGTATGTAGAGATAGAGGGAGCAGACTAAAATGGATGATGGATGATGGGTGCCCTCGTCTTTTCTCAAACCCATAGGGACATAGCTGGATATCAAGCAACCATATCATATCTATATAGGGGGAGAGGGCCTATATCTATATATATCTATATATATATATATGGATATGGGGAGTGAGCGTAGGTTCGCTACGCCTGGTCAAGATATAGAGGGCCCCCTCTAACTATATAGATAGGGGGGGTCAACTCGTCAGGTTAGGCCCATATCTCTGTAGTGCAGGTTTGAACCCTGCTATTGGATATAGATCAGGTTTATAGTCAGCCGCCTTGGCGGCCTAAGGATGGGCAGGGCAAGCTTTAACTTGAATCTTGAATACTAGAATCCCCTCCCACCCAGTCTCCCCTTGGTCTTTGAGCTAAGTAGGGGCTTCAAAGTACGAAACCCCCTGCTAGGGAGCCTGCTAGCTCGGGTAGATTAGTTGTGGGAACTATAGGGTTCCGGTTCCCTACTATTCTAATGGGGTGGAGGTATATGCCGTTGAAGGTGCCCTGATGCAGGGTGGATAGCTATTTGGCAAATACCCTCCCACCCGTTATCCTATATCCACCCACCCGACTATATCCCCTCCCAAGGCGGACCCCACCGGCCCCTACTATTCTAAGGAATCAGTCAATCCATAGGGCAGGACCTACTAGAGTAGGAGAGGCGTCAAAACATAAGGGCCCATAGAATAGTAGGGGGATAGGGAAGGTTGGTTTTGGATACTACCTCCTTGAAGGCAAGACAGTAATTGCCCATGCTTTCATTTTATCTGGTCCTAAATTCCGAGCATCTGACAAGGCCACTTAGTTTCATTCGCTAGTTCGGCTGAGTCTTCCCTTCAACTATGATAGTAGGGGGCCTATTCCCTTCCAACTATGATAGTAGGGGCCCTATTCTTTATGGCCTTTCTCGACCACCATAGAATAGTAGGGCTCTACGTAACATCTTAGGTGGCCCAATGAATCGTGAGGGCAAGCTCAGGCAAGAGAGATGAAGTTAGGGCCGGGAGGCAAGAGAGATGTTACTTTCATCCGACCATCCTTTCTTTAGCTAGACTGGATTCCTACACCCTTGATAATTCTAGTTTGTTTCTATCTGGAAGGAAGGTAGTAGACAGCTCAGGTTACCCAGCTCCTTCATTAGATTGTTGGGGGTGCCCTTCCCACACCCTATAACTCCTCTTGCTCGGAGGTGGGGGATGGCCCCGAGTGATGAAGTCTTACAGAACCCTGGGTTCAAAGCCTTAACTGGAGGTGAGGGATGAAGTAGCCAGTTTAGAGAAAGTAGTTTATGGAGGAAGGAAGATTGCAAATAGAAGGTGTAAAGTTCAGGTCGTTACAGCAGGGCAGTTCGCTAGCCCATCTCCAAGTCTCGGGTGGGAGGGCCCCCCTACCCACCCTTTATAGTAGCTGGGTCGTCAAGTCAATCCATCCAGGGGGTGCTCCATCCTCCACCTCCACAGGCTCTGAAGTTCTTGCTAACATAACTAGTAACTATAATGAGGGCAACCGCCCCAGGGAATATGGCTATCCGGTCAACAACTGCCAATAGGGAAGACTCAATTGGGGGTGTAACCGGGGGTAAGGATGGGAAGCCTCACCCACGGTACAACAAAAATAGTAGGGGTGGGCTTCTCTACGTGATAGCCTAACAGGGAGGAGACAATGCCCATAGAATTTTGAGGCTGTCCCCGGATGGGAGAATTAACGCTAGCCCAACGAGTTCAATTGGGGGGGTGGGTGGGAGATAGTTCCCTCCCTCCCGCAGGGACCCGTACAACTAATTGCCCAGGAAGGGCCTTCATTGGATTCCATCTCACTAGCCGGCCCTATGGACGAGTTAACGAGGAAGGAAGTAACGAGTTCAACTAACGAATGGGAGGAGCGATGAATCCGCCTAGGCAAGACAGTTGTTTTGATTGGCCTGGCAAGAAGACAGTTGTTACTTTCATCCGGGAGGCAAGAGCCGGAAGGAAGGTCCCTAAAATTCTATGGCCCCTACCATAGAATTTTAGGGGCTATGGGGTCCCTCCTCCATTCCCTCAAATTCTATGGTCCCTACCATAGAATTTGAGGGGCTATGGGGTCCCTCGGTAAGGATGCTATGGGAAGGTAAGAAAGTATTCGACGTGTTAGCTATAGATTCCCGAATATAATCTACCTCCTTGAACCCCCTACTATTTTAAGGGCTCCCATGACCCTACTATTCTATGGGCCCTTATAATATAGGGGGGCCAGTCCTACACGAAGGGCCCGGGGGGGCCTGAGTTCAACCGCTAGGAAAGGAGTTCAATCCTGCTTTAGCTAGATAGGGCAACCCGACAAAGCTTTCTAGATAGGGTAACCCTTTCTCACGCCCTTAGAATAGTAGGGGCCCCACGACTATAGAGTAAAGGGAAACCCTGCTTTTAGAGCCCCATCTCATACCACTACACTAGTTTAGAGCCCCATCTCATACCACTACACTAGTTCAACCCGGGACTTAACGAGTTTTTTGAAAACGAGGACTAATTTCTAATCGGGTAGCTGGACTACCATCTGGGGGTGAGGGATGGCACCCATAGTTCGGTTATCGGTTCTCCAGCTAGAAAGAAGGATTGTTCAGAAGAGTTAAGATTGGCCAGTGCAAAACAAACTAGTTGGGAGCTGGAGTTCGGAGGAGTTCTCACTCTTTCTCTAGAACGGTCTTACCATCCTCCCAACCGGTAGAAAGCTAACCGGGGGTGGAGTGCTTTCCAGCAGTAACGCTGGTAGAAAGCTAACCATAATGTCGTGGGTCGGGTTCTAATTAGTCGCCAATAACGGCAGCACCCCCAGTTTATTCTATAGGTATATTATTAGGGAGGCCCCTACTATTCTATGGGCTTGACGTAACCTAGGGGGAAGGCTCCTTACTATTCTAAGGGGAAGGAAAGCCAAAGCTAAATTCCCATTGGCTTGAATAATCTACCGATAATTGCCAACTTCGTCTCGCAAGCACATTAATGAACTGATCCCTACAATTCTATGGGCTCAACTATAATTAGAAGGGCTAGCAAGCGGCATTAATCCTTACTCTAACAAGCTTATTAATGAAGTGGCAACCTATAGTTCAGTCATGTGAGTGAGAAAACTGTGGCCGCGGGGAAAATGAATGAGTCACTTTTGCAGTTATATGCGGAGCACTTTTGATCAAGTTTTAGATGGTCCCAAAGCTAAATTACTATGGGGTCAGTTTGCTAGTCATGTGAGCGAGACTTTCTCTGAATTCCAATAGCTCCCCAAAGCATGGAGACCTATGGCTCAGTTTTCCACCCATGTCTGCGAGCCCCCCCATTCTATTTTGAGAAAGCGGGAAAAAGGTAGTGGCAATTAATCTACCCTCCTTAGGATTAATGCCACTTGCCCCTTAGAATAGTAGGGCCCACCGAACTTAGAATAGTAGGGCTTCCGGGTGGGAATCATCCATTCCGGAACTATAGTTTCCCACCCACTCCCCCTACCATTCTATAGGCTAGTGGTTCTCTGGTAGTCGGGCCCTTCGGGACCCACCCCTGATTATAGTTAGTTGCCAATATGGTCAGCTGCCGAAGGCATGATACGCCTTTGTTGAGCCGCCGATCTATAATGATGCAGTAGGATGGGATGCCCTTAGTTTCTTATGGCAATCCCCCCTACCCCTACCCCGGCCTATTATAAGGGTAAGGGCCCTACAATAATCTACCTTCCTGTGCATGCATGCACGGGGGGGTAAGGGGCCGAATCATAGGGGATTCGAACCCCAACCTCTTCTACGCCCTACTATTCTAATAAAGGGGGGGCAACCTGCTAATCTACCTAAATACAAATCCTTCCTATATACGTAATACTCTATCCTCCTACTCGACGTTTTGGGTCTAATTCTAGTTAGCGAAGTGAGTATGGGAACTTGAGATTAGATACCGATCTATAGATCTATCTGGAGGGTGAGGTGCCCATCTCTATTCTATACGTGATATGACTGCACGCCCTATCGTATGATATGGTCTCATCTCAAGTATCTGATCTGATCTGATCAAGATGTATTCCGATCGAGCGGGGACTAGAACTATTAACTATATATAGCTATAGCTGGAGAGGAACCATTCAGAATTTATTGGCATAGATATGGAGAGCCGCCCACCCTATATATATATATAGATATAGATATGGCAACCCCCCCTTGCCCTATCAATTCAAGGGGGATAGGGACTTTGTGAGCTAAGAACCATGGGAAAGACTGTGATCGAATGGATTATAGATTATAGATAGTCACCCCCCCTCTATATAATTCTCCCTCCCACCCTGCATAGGCATCCTATCTGAACTCTATAGAGTAAGTAGGCCCCTGAGAAAGGGTATAGCATATAGTCTAGTCCATATAGATAGTCTCTGGGCTGGCACCCTTCCCTCGATTGACCCGACCCTATACTATATATCTGGCAATCAAGTCCCAAGATAGATAAACAATTGGCCTCCGCCTATCCGGGGCGGGGGAGTGCCCCATATCTATACAGGGGCTCCCTATCCCTATCCCTATCTATATATGGGGATGGGGTGGGGCTGGGACCTCGTCCTCCTCCAGCTGAAGCTGAATCAGTCACGAGTTGATTCTCAAGCGCAGCTCTCTTCTCGCCTAGATCTCTATATAGGGGCGGGAGACGTATATAGACTATGCACCCTATGTCTTCCAACTCCATCCATCTATATTCTATGCCCATCCGATTTTGTTGGGGGAGGCCATGGACATATACGGGGCACCCTCTCTATAGAGAAATGGGAGAGGCACTCGACTGACCCTATATAGAGATCTGGACTGGAGGGCGAGGTCCCAGCTGTATATAGATCAGATCTAGAGCATAGGCCCTCGGCCTCCCAGGCATGAACAGACAGATGTGGTCAGCGCCCTATCCATATAGAAACCTGAGGGCTCCCCCCTCTCTTCGCCATCCCCATCTATATAGAGGGGAGGGGGGCACTCCCCCGATAAGCTTTATTCAGAAGAGCATCAGCCTATAGAGATATATGGCATCTCTGCTGGTTAGACTATGGGTGGGGGTATAGTCGCTTGGCTTGCTCATATCATAAGAGGTGGGGAAGAGGGAGCCCTCGTGTAGTGGAGAGATGGTCCACCATTGGGGGGAGGGGGTGGAATCCTCTATAGTATATTCCATACATAAGGGTGGGCCCTGAAACTATCTATCTGTAGTTCCCTTGCATGCATGCAGGGGGGCATGTTACGTATAGATGTTGATTATTGGCCGAGGATTGCTTAATCTTACAATAATAGTCAGTTAGATCTAGCAAAATGTATCCCTGGTCTTCTGGCAAACTAAGAATCAATAGGGCGGTTGAGGGGCAATTGGAGTGGAGTATACCAGTGGTGTAATGCCAGCTGACTGGAGTGAGAATGTTGCCCAAATCTTTCTCTGATACCCCTTCACTTTACAATCAATGGGTATGGGTATAGGGCCATGAGGTTCTTTCAACTCGTATGAGAACTATAACCCATGGTTCCGGTTGAGATGGTTATTAAACGAAAACAAAAACATTAGCCCCCTTGGGAACCCTATGATTCCCTCCCACCCCTACAGACTATGCCCCCCACCCCCCCATATAGTTGTTGAATAGTTATCTACCGAATGAATCGTTGGAAAGGAATGAAGAATCTCATTCCCAATAAGCCACAAATCCCCCCACTATAGATAGTTAGGGCCAATGAGCCCTACCTACCTCTGTGAGATTCCCCATTCAAAATTCCCACTGTTGGATCAGATCCCTTCTGCCCGTGAGATGCCATGCCCTACTATCTATAGGCGTCCCAGCCCCCCACCATTATAGAGTAGGGAGAGTAGGGCTACCGGGTGGGGGGGCTATAGTGGGGGGTGGGTGGGGGGAAGGCGGTTCTCTTCTATTCTATACGTGATACAACCAGCCCCCCACCTCTCTATAATAGCTGGTAGGGCACCCCCTCTATGAAAACTCGGGGCTCGTCACCCCCCTACCTAGGGCAGACCCCACCGCCCAGGGCCCCAACCCCACCGACCAAGGCATCCTAAATACTAATAAGGTGGCAACCCCACTGGCCCCCTTCATTAATTAGCCTACTAGCCCTTCAAATAGTAGGGGGGAGGTAGATTATATTCAGTGGGAGGGGAGGTAGATTATTGTTGGGGTGAGAGGGTGGGAGGCCCCTACTATTCTAAGGGGAGTTGCTAGCAGGCCCCCATAGAATTGTAGGAATTAAGAACTATAACTCTCCCACCCGCCCGATATAGAAATTTAAGTTCCGCCACGCCGGAACAACTAATAGTTGTTGCCACTTGGTCCACTCTGGTCTCAGCAAATGGATGGATAGGGACCTTACCGCCGCAAATGGATGGATAGGGCAGCTCCGGTCTGAGCGATAGGGCAAACAGAGGATGAATTGAGAGATAGATGAAAGGAGGATGAATGACCGGCTCAACCAACCACCGGATCAGGGGAGAATAGCAGCTTGTTTGGGGAAAGGGGGGAGAGAACCAATATATAGAGGCGGGGCGCCCCCCCTACTATCTAAAGGCAGGACCAATATGTAGAGAGGGCGGTTGTCAGGGCCTATCCGGTTAGCAAGTCTATATAGTTAGTAGGGGGGCCCGGGAGAGGGGGGATCGACGAATGGTCATTTATGCGCCCCTAGGCAGCCATTATATAGGTAGGGGGTGAACCACCCCTATCCATAGCTATTATAGAGGGGGTGGGGGCTACGCAACTATAGTTGGGAGAGCACTCGATCTACCTTTCAAAGTCTTTCTTAATAGCAGTGCCTAGGATCTCATGTCGATTCGAGATCAATCCTGACGGCCGGGGTCGAAGACCCACCCAATCCGGAGGTGTGAGCGATAGCGGACCTTGAACCAATTGATGCACCGAACCAGGAACGCTCACATTCACATTGATGCGAACCACTACATTCTCTCTTCACCAGCCCCCTGGAACATTTATAGGGGCTTGGGACCAGTCCTTTCACCAGTTGCTTAGGACCAGTGTTACAGTGAACAACATTCATAGCAGAAACATCCTGGCAGCGGAATGAAACCCCCCTCTGGGGCAGCATGACATAAGCGCATGAGAGTGATGATTCCCCGACCTATTCTATTGGTAGTAAGGGAAAGGGTAAGTGACCTACAAGTGCATGATACTATCTCGACCGTCTCGTCTATAGTATCATATAACTTATAGGTCGAGTGCTACTGGATTCATTATATACGTAACAAGACCCTCTCCCTATCGTCAATTTGGCATTCGCCCATAGATAGTAGAGGCGTAGAGAATCGAATCCTAATCCATCCCCGTAGGGTCATGCACTACGGCAGTGTCTCTGTGGATGGAGATTCTGGCGATGGTGTATTGTAGTGGTATCAGTAGAACGCTCCGTCAATGAGCCGATTATCATCCATAAATTCAATCGGCCATCAGAGCGCATCTGCTCTCCTAGTACTATGCATATGATCAGCTCAGCTTCATCGCAAATCGACAACATCATCAGCACCGGTATGTGAGTGGTTGTTCGAGTTGCCCGGGGGTGCATCAATGCCCGGTCATACGTAATACAGGTGCGGTCGAGCGCATCAATGCTTCATCATAAATGGGTCTGGGCCGGCTACTCGCTTATGCTTTCTGCCAATTACAACAACTACTATTGGGGGGGCCGGGTATAATTCCTTTCTATGCGGACCAAGCCGCAGTTGGAAGATAGTTCTTCATCCGCTGCGATGAATGCCTCTGATTGGCGATCGGGATGGGGGGGAATAGCCCTACTATTTAAAGGGGTGGGTGGGAGGCCCCTACCTACCCCCTACTATTCTAAGGGGCCTTGGGTATAGTGGGGCCGAACCGTGTGTTCTGATTGGCGATTGATTCCATCATCGGTCGCCCTGGGCGGTTCGGTCGAACAATATGAAATCGGTCGAGCAACAATGGAACCCTTCAATAATTAGAACCTCCCTTTTAATATACTGATAGCTATAGTAGCTACCCTACAGGGAGGGGGGGCCCCTTTCAATTTCGCAACCTTCACTATAGCCGAGTAGTTTTACCGGGCTCCCACCCGGCTGGGTGGGTGGGAAACTATAGTTGGGTGGGTGGGAGGAGATAACTACTATTATTTTCCGTTCTCCCTCCCACTGCCATTAATAAACCTACTAGCCCTTTAGATAGTAGGGGGGCCCCTACAACAATTATAACCATATTAATGTTCCCGGGGGGGAGGGCGGCGGTTGGTGTATGATGGTTGATAGCCGAACTTCTATTGCCCCCCACCAACCCCAGCTTCCCCCCCGAGGTGAAACTACTCAGCTATAGTTTTTAAGGTTCCCCGGAGGAGAGGTATAGGGCCGGAATTCATTTTCGTTTGGTGAAGCGGGAATCACCCCAGGCCGAGGAGGAGTCTTGAATCAGAGCCTGGGGCCTGGCGGCTAGATAGTAGGGCCTTTCGCTGAGCTGATATTATGGCGATGACCTAGTAAGGGCCATAGAAATAGAAATGCCCTCGTCAGGCGACTTTACTATCGGTCGAGCTAGGTGGTTGAGGCCATAAGAGTGCATGCCCTCAAGTCAATACCTCTACCTCTCCCTTCCAATAGCCATCCGCCCTAGAGTCAATGTCCTGACGTCGCCCGAGGGTGCATAGCAGAAATGTATAGGTCATTTTGGAATACTCGATAGGGATTGCCAAGCCTGGACCTCCCTTCTACACCACACTAGTATTGCCCAAGAGATTGGATTAGACGACACTCGATAGAAGAGATTTCTGCACTCGGCCAGCAACTATCCTCCTGGGCCCCACCCGGGATGGGGGGGATAAATAGTTAGGTAGTTGATGCACTCGATCGATGTTTGAGTAGGGCCAGAGAGATGATTGGTCATTCCATTTATGCGCTCGACCCGGTCGAGTTATAGATGTCAGTTAACCCAACATGCATTGTTATTACTAAGTAATATGATATGACTAAATCTCCAATGGTCTGCTCTGATCCCCGGGCTAGCGGATCGAAAGAGGCTATAAAAAAGGAGAGGCCTAGACCGCCTTGATCAGAGAAGGGATCAATAATTCCCCCCCACCTGACAAAAGAAAGCTCGAGCCGGTATTGATTCGTTATCTCATCTCCGGTGCCACAATTTTCTGGATCCAGCCTTTCACGCTTAACTGCCCCCATTATTTAGAAAGGGGGGGAGTGGGGGTGGGGCCCTATCTCAAATAATGGGGGCCCTACAGATAGTAGGGCAACTCTAATTGGGCCGTAGTTTTCTCTGAGTGGGGGGGAAGCTACTATAGTTCAATTTAGTTTAGGCGCTAGCAGAAACAGCAGGACAGTATTTGCGCCCATGCCCCATGCTTCGGATGTTCATACCCCCGACTAGATAGTAGGGCCGGAGCCTATATAACGGGATAGCGCCGGGAGTGAAACCAATAAGCAAGCCACACTCCCTATGTTTTCCCTCTCTTGTGTGGCTTATCATCCAAAGCAGAGTCCCTATGTCCTCCCTATCCCGTGTGGCTCATCATCCAAACTAAAGGGAATTGGATAGATCAAAGCCCAGGTGAGGACTTCACTTAAAGCACCAGGGGTACTATAGTAGCTTCATGGAATGAGCTTCAAAATTGATGAAGGTAACTATAGTCTAGTCGATAGCAGGCGAACAGAGCTTTTGAGATGAGTATAAGTACGCCTCGATCAGCTGGTCATGGCAGATCTAGGGCAGTAAGTTGGGTGCACTTCTATCTATCAACAGTGAACTCAGAATTCTAAAGGCCTACATTCAATCAGTTGGCGAAACCTACCAGAAAAAGCATTTAATCATAACAACCCGGCATGATTATATATGTATCAACAACGACCCATTTTTTTGACAGCTCTCTTATCTACGCCCCTACTTTTGATTAGGACAACGGTTTAAACTATATAAGGAGATCTAGATGATCCACTTGGCCTATAGAGAGGAGATCGTAAAGGAAAGCTTGACGATAAGCACTCGGTTATGAATTTATGCGCTCGGGTGGGAGGGAGATATAGCATCATATTACGTATTACATAAGACACTGACCTATCCACGAACTCTCCTCTCCCTTCTAATCTTAAGCCCTCTCCCGGCGTGTGGGGGGAATCAGCCGTTCTGGGCCCCCCATAGAATTTTAGGTTCGCCAGGGGCCGTGGTTCAATTAAGCCGTCAGGCCCTAAGGCCAGCCTTCGGCACCGACCATATTGGAAATATAATGGGGTTGGACCAACCCATTCATCTTTTCGTGGGCCTATTTTGAGTGGACAAAAAGATCGGGTCAAACGCTCGCTAAAATTCCTCTCTATAATCTTGGTGCTGACTGTGTTAAAACAACGTTGAAGGTGAGAAAGCTGTTTAAGCTTTTAATAGGTCCAACTATCTATTCTCCCGTTTACCTGAAAGGTTTAGCCAAACTGGTTCACTAATGCAGATAGATAGTTCAAACCGAGTGCTTACCCTTTTCTAAGATGAGTTTAGTTGTCCGTAGGGGCGTAGATAATAGACTCGACCAACGACCATAGGGTGGGTGTGGGACTCCATCTGCTTGGTATAGATTCGCTGGCGTACCGAGTGATTGAACCACCAGTAGTGATCGATGAACTAACTATTGCCGGCCAACTTCCTCAATAAATCTCCTAAGATCGAGATCGATTCCACGGTCATTGCCAGGGAAGCACTATCTCGAAACGACTAGAGAGAAACCCGGAACAAGGGAATCAAACGATTTCTATTCCCATGGTTCATCAGGGGGATATAGATTAGGTGGGGGGGCTATATTGGAATGAAGCAATAATTAATTGACCAATATCAATATGCACAAATCGTGTGTACATAATGCATTTTTAAAGAAGTATGACCAGCCACAGCCCCTGTAGAGTGCCTACCTCGCCAATATATCTCCTCCTCCATAGAATAGTAGGGGCCCACCCCTGATTAGGTTTGGGAGGTGCCTCAGTGACGGGAGGTTCCCCAATTCAACTATATTAGCAGCCGGGGGGTTACGTTCTTTCAGTTTATAGTTATATGGCGTTTGGCCAGCTACTAGTATAGTTAATATATATTTCCCACACACGGAGTGTTCATTGTACTTGGTAATCGACTGCGTCGACATGGCATTTCACGGGGCTGGTTCAGAGGCAACATGTGCTGCTTCCACCCAGTCAACCGAATCAACTAGCTCTGGGGATGGATATGTAACTCGAGGATCTAGAACGGGGCTACCCCTCCTCCTGTTGCTTTTGCCTCTACCCCATGAGAAAGCATCTATTACCGGTGACTCTTCACCCGAAACTGGGACCGAGTTCTCAATCTCGATCAATAGGCTCTGCCCGGGTCTACTGGTTCAACCACAATTAGTGTTACTTCTGTCGCTCCCCCCACCGCTGTAGCTTATGGTTCCATCGCCTTCGTAGCTGCCTCTGCATCTATTGTTGGAACCACTGAATCAACTAGATCATCTGGGTCATCATCTGAATCTGGATATGGATCCACCAGAACTGGCTCCCGATCTGTCAATGGCGGGGATGCGTGCTCCACTTCCGTTGCTATCCGTGCCCATGCGGGTGCCACAGCCTCTTAACTGGTGCCCATGGATCACTATATTAGCAGCCAGGGCAACGACTTCATATACAGCTACATCAACCGCTGAAACGACTACTTCACCGACTGACTCAACATGGCAGGGGCTGAATCGAGACCGAGCCCGTGCTAGGTGGTAGTAGTAGCTTCCCGGCTCAGATGGCTATGGCTCTAGATATGCTGCTGATGCTACCAGATCGACTACTGGTGCTGGATCGACTGCTGGTGTGGGGTATGAACCAACTAGCTCCACTGCTGGACCCGGAACTACTACTAGAGCTACTGGGACAGCCCTTTCTAGAATTATTGGTGCTATCCTATCTATCTATATCGGTGGTGGTGCTGCTTCAAAAGGACGCCTACTATGACTTCAATTCCCCCCCACCCGGATCCAATTCTATATCAAAGGGCAGCTCGACTGGCATTGGTTATCGAATCGAATGATCTGCATATAGCTATTGATGGTGAATGAACTGGGGAAATAACTGGCTCTGGTCCAACAAATGCATATGGTGCTGGCGGCTGGATCGACCGAATTGACAGAGTTGACCATAATTGACAGAATCTACTGCTCGGTCAACCAAATCACCTGCTCCATCGCCAGCTTCATAAACTGCCCTGTAGTTTCACCATACTAGCAGCCGGGCAATAGGAACAACTGCATCAACAACTGGACCAACTGCGTAATCGACAAGGTCTCTATCTGGATCCGCGCCACTGCTGCCGGACAGCTCGTGCCTCTTCACACCCGGATCCATGCCACTGCTGCCGGACTGCGTCAACATGGCATTTCACGGGGCTGGTTCAGAGGCAACATGTGCTGCTTCCACCAGGTCAACCGAATCAACTAGCTCTGGGGCTAGATATGTAACTCGAGGATCTGGAACGTGGCTACCCCTCCTCCTGTTGCTTTTTCCTCCACCCCACAAGAAAGCATCTATTACCGGTGACTCTTCACCCGGAACTGGGACCGGGTTCTCAATCTCGATCAATAGGCTCTGCCCGGGTCTACTGGTTCAACCACAATTGGTGTTACTTCTGTCGCTCCCCCCACCGCCGTAGCTTATGGTTCCATCGCCTTCGTAGCTGCCTCTGCATCTGTTGTTGGAACCACTGAATCAACTGGATCATCTGGGTCATCATCTAAATCTGGATATGGGTCCACCAGAACTGGCTCCCGATCTGTCAATGGCGGGGATGCGTGCTCCACTTCCGTTGCTATCCGTGCCCATGCGGGTGCCGCAGCCTCTTAACTGGTGCCCATGGATCACTATATTAGTAGCTGGGGGAACGACTTCATATACAACTACATCAACTGCTGAAACGACTGCTTCACCGACTGACTCAACATGGCAGGGGCTGAATCGAGACCGAGCCCGTGCTAGGTGGTAGTAGTAGCTTACTGGCTCAGATGGCTATGGCTCCGGATATGCTGCTGATGCTACCAGATCGACTACTGGTGCTGGATCGACTGCTGGTGTGGGGTATGAACCAACTAGCTCCGCTACTGGACCCAGAACTGCTACCAGAGCTACTGGGACAGCCCTTTCTAGAATTGTTGGTGCTGTCCTATCTATCTATATCGGTGGTGGTGCTGCTTCAAAAGGACGCCTGCTATGACTTCAATTCCCCCCCACCCGGATCCAATTCTATATCAAAGGGCAGCTCAACTGGCATTGGTTATCGAATCGAATGATCTGCATATAGCTATTGATGGTGAATGAACTGGGGAAATAACTGGCTCTGGTCCAACAAATGCATATGGTGCTAGCGGCTGGATCGACCGAATTGACAGAGTTGACCATAATTGACAGAATCTACTGCTCGATCAACCAAATCACCTACTCCATCGGCAGCTTCATAAACTGCCCTGTAGTTTCACCATATTAGCAGCCGGGCAATAGGAACAATTGCATCAACAACTGGACCAACTGCGTAATCGACACGGTCTCTATCTGGATCCGCGCCACTGCTGCCGGACAGCTCGTGCCTCTTCACACCGCGTCCCCGTCCCTACAGTTGCTGGTCTGAGAAGATGCTTTCACTCAGTCAAATACCGATGCTGTTGGATCAGATACTATATACGATGCTACCGATGCTCGGAACTGGCGGGGATGGAACCAAACGGACCTAGTCATGAGCGTTGAGGGAACTATAATTGCACCGTACTCGGGGTAACACATTGACCCCATCATCATCTGAGAGAAACGACGCGATAGAATCCATTGCATGACTAATCCATTCGGGCCTCACAAAGCGGCGCCATCGCCGATATCCCGTACCGGTTCTGGCATATCTCCGCTAGCGCCAATCACTGATCGATACTGAGTGTCGATCCCTGAGGGGAATTCCTAAGCGATGGAGTGCCAAGTCCCCATAGATGGTCTGAATCCCCGAGCAATTACTAGGAACGGGTGGCCCCGACCCCCTCGATTCTATTTGTGGGAGGAGATAGGCGGGTGCGTCGCATGATGATACAGAAAGCATCTATCAGGCTGGGCATGCTTACATACCGGGGTCTCTGGCACTACACACCGACCCCACGTCACTGATACCTAGCTCATCAGAATGAATAACAATCATCGATCAAGTTGACATGGACACCTTCCCTTTGGGGTGCCATTCGTATTCCCTGTGGGGTCGGGTACCGCTATTCGTATCCCCCCGGTGCGGATGGGTCAAGACACAGATGATTTAGCTCTAATTATATCATGGCAAGAGAGATGGGTGGGGACTGGACTTCGTTCCATCGACGGCTACATGAACGGGTGGCTCGGGGCCCCTAAATCAGAGGAGTATGAATTTCTGATCAAGATGCTCCTGATCCAGTACCTCCCCATGATGGAGGAGTACTCATTTCCGATCAAGATGCTCCTCGGGCGTATATTCCCTTGCCTCCTGATTGAGGAGTACTCATTTCGTGTATTCATGATGGACTGGAGGCACCTCCCAACCCCAGCCCCAACTACTATCGGGTCGGGGTGAGTCATTCACCTCGTCTCATGTTCGACCGGCGGTCTCCTCATGCTACCCAGATGGGCGTCGGGGTGAAAGAAAACCAAGAAGGATTAGAACGGGCGACCACCGAGCCGATAGAACCCGATAGAGAAGTTTCGTTTCAATCGCCAGATTCTATACGTCTTATTGCCATGGCCCCCAGTTTGGGATCAAGTTTTGAGTGTAGCATGAGAGAGTAGAATCCGGCTGGAATCATGAATATTGAGATGCGGAGTGGAGGGATGGGAAGGAATGAATGATATTACGTCAGTAGATTAGAAACAACTATTTTAGGATGGCCCTACTATTCAACTATAATGGGGAGGTGGTGGGGGATGGGAAGCAATGAGCCAGTTGGATGGTTTGGAATTCGCATCTGGATGGCCGCTGGTTTTGTTGAAAGCAATGGAATGAAACGCTAGAAAGCAGCCCTATAGTTAACCCCCTTAGAATAGTAGGGCTAGCCCCCTACCCCCTACTGTTTGAAAGGTAAGGGTAGGGATATGATGCTGGCAAATAATGGTTAGCTCCGGAGAATGCTGCACCTAGAGATCGAAGGGTCCTGTTGCTCTTGCCTATCGTTCTGAAGCTGAAACTGGAGAAAGCTTTGACTAGGGTGGGTGCTTCAGCCAATAATAGCTCGAGAACCTACTGCCGCCTTTTGCTAATAACTCTTTTTTCTTGTGCATAGGTAGAAAAGGGGCCCCTGCTGATGGTGTTCCAACTCGATCCGCTGTTCCCATTTCCCCGCCATTGACTAAGCCCCTATTCCTATGGCTATCGAATTGAAGAATTTTCCCTTCAACCCGACCCCTATATCTATAGTTGATCTGCCTTCGTAGCTTTCGCCACTCCCCTATGCCCGGAAGATCTTATGGGCCCGCCTTTTGAAACAAACTAGAAAATTGGTCTAGCTTTTCCAATTGCTCATGCCTAATAACTACCAGATGATAGGGTCGATTACGAGTAATGGTTTCTTCTGTCGATGCCGATGAACCCCAGTCACCCGGTATTCCAACCTTCTCGTACTCACGATCAAAAGGTAGGTTCCATGTAGGCCATGCCTGCCGTCTAATAACTATTTTCCACTCTGTAGTTTATAGCTAATAGCTGCTTCTGGGTCTGCCCTCGACAATAACTGGTCCTAAGGATTCGAGTTCAAAGGTGCTGAGGCTGCTGGTACGGATGTTTCTACTCCACTTCACTATGGTTCTCCCTCTCCCTATGCACCCCGGTGGCCGATTTCTGAATATGGAGATTCTACCACCATCCCCCAACGGCACTAAGATTCTCAGTTTCCTAGGTGGGAATTTAGGACGCCGGAGGTGGGTGGGTGGCCCTTAAAATAGTAGGGGGGGTTACCAGGGGGAGGGATTTAGATTGGGGGGTTAATCCTATATCCGTGCAGGGGTAAGATTGCCTAGCCCTTCGAGACCGACCCCCTACTATTCTAAGGGGCCTTAGGGGCCCCCGGGAATTCTAGTTAGGGTGGGCAATATAACCCCCCACCTAATCTATATCCTCCCACCCACCCATGCAGGGTGGGAATTGCCCTGCCCTTCGGGACCGACCCGCCACCCCCTCGGCTAGTTGTTGTGAGTATGGTCAGTCCCGAAGGGGCATGGTCGGTGCGAAGCGCAAGGGGTGATTCCTTGCAACCAAGCCAAGCTGCCCAATATATATAAGGGGCTGAGATCCGCCCCTATACCGGCACTTAAGAGTGTTTCTTTCAGCACGGCTTCATCGGCACATTGGATGAAAAGCATCTGCTAACCGGGCATTGAGAGGTGGAGATACCAGTGGTTCGGATTCAAGCATTTGATTATAGCGAGCCTATTCAACTAATCTACCTCCACCCCCCTACAATTCTATGGGCTAATCTACGTCTTAATTAATCAGTGCCCTATAATTCTATGGATGCGCTTGCTAGTATAAGCTAGAATAAGGGGGGCCGCCCATCCCGGGTGGGTGGGAATCATAGTTCCCCTGCAGGGTGGGAAACAATAGTGTAGGGCGGGAGGCTCTATCACTCCCACCTGCAACCCCACCTAAGGCCTACCTTCGGCTGCCCCCCTACTATTCTATGGCCTGCCTTTCATCGGCAGCCGACCATATTGGCCATAGAATAGGGCGGGGGGCTGCCGATGAAAGGCAGGCCAACGGCTGCCGAAGGCAGGCCTTACCCACCATCCAAGGCATCCGCCACCACCCAGCTTCACTACCGACCAAGCTTCGCGAATTCCCGGGGGTCCCCCGGAAAGACCTATATCCTCCCAATGAATCAGCGCTTCGCGGGGGGGGCTTTCTCACCCTATTGCCTATACCCACCCAAGGCATGCCGTTAGAATATTAGAATAGTAAGGAGCCTTCCCCCAACCATGATTATTTAGTGGCGGACTACAATTACATAAGACACTGACCTATCCATCTATATAGCATCATATTACATATTACACAAGACACTGACCTATCCACGAACTCTCCTCTCCCCTCTAATCTTAAGCCCTCTCCCGGCGGGTGGGGGGAATCAGCCGTTCCGGGCCTCCCATAGAATTTTAGGTTCGCCAGGGGCCGTGGTTCAATTAAGCCATCGGGCCGTAAGGCCATCCTTCAGCACCGACCATATTGGATATATAATGGGGTTGGACCAACCCATTCGTCTTTTCGTGGGCCTATTTCGAGTGGACGAAAAGATCGGGTCAAACGCTCACTAAAATTCCTCTCTATAATCTTGGTGCTGACCGTGTTAAAATAGCGTTGAAGGTGAGAAAGCTGTATTATAATTGTAGGAATAGTACTAGCCTAGATATTAGCCTCTAGAAACTATGGCAGGTCATTTATCGTTAGGGCATAGCCTCGTAGTTGCCAATATGGAACAACTTGGGTGGGAGATTAGATAGGTCGAATAGTAGGGCAAGATGGATCGACTTAAGTGCCCTGACTAGAATTCCCACCCAACAACAACCCCATAGAATAGTAGGGGCCTCCCACCTGGAGTAGCCATCGATGATGTATCACCCGGATATGCGATATGCCCGATAGTGAACAGGGAGGACCCCAGGGAGGTCAGTCGATGATCCACATTTTTGAGCAAACCTCTGAGCCCCTACTGTTCTAAAGGCGGGTGGGTGGGAGGAAATGTCGTATCCCGCATTGACCAATACACTGAAAGGTTCTTGTTATCTCCCTTAGAATAGTAGGGGACTCTGACTCCTCTTTCTTCTACTGTTCTTCCTTCGTTTGTTGACCCATCTGATCTCATTTCTTGCCTTGCCCCCTGTAGGCAGGGGCACCCTACCTTTCTATAGTGGGGCCCTCCCGGCCAACGGGAGAGGGGGAGGGCGCCCCTATCTATAGTAGGGCGATTAGAGATAGCTGGCCGATAGGGGAGCCCCTCCAGGGCATTGGATGTATCGTCAGGGTCGAATCATTCAGTTGCAGAGAATAGATCCCTTCCTCGGTCCCTCCAATCGATGGGGTAGGTAGGTACTATGGATCCTCTGACTCCCAATCAGGGTAACCTTCACTCATTGCCCTACTATTCTATGGAGTGATGATGAGGGATAACCTTGTGTTGGGTCTCGCCGGTGTTGCCTATAGGTTGCAATACGCTCCGAGATGGCCGTCTGTCTCTTGTTCCCCCTAGGTGGGTAATCCGCTCCCCGGCCTTTGCTGTGTCTGGCCTATCCCCTAGGCACCCTCGGAAGGCGGGGAGTGTTACAACGTATGGTTGCAACTACGGTTGCAGGGTTTGGTGGCCCGAAATGGACTCGGCTTCGCCTTTCTCACTCACTTTCGCTCGCGTTCCTTATCTCTAAAAGCATCAGGCTCGCGAGGTGCCTCGCTCTTGCGACATGCTATGCTCCCCTTCTCTGTTCTCGAGGAAGGGTGGGTCCCATGCTCACGCACAACTATAGAGAGTTGTATCCCTACAGGGTCGTTCGTGTAGGCCGCCCTACCTAAACCAATCATCATATCGGTCCCTAAGCCCCATTGCTGGAAAGGCTCGACTTCAGAACCGTACGTGAAGCTTCCGCCTCATACGGCTCCTCTCGGGATCAGAGATCTTCGTTGGCTCCAGGATACGGGGAGTCCGAGGCTGTTGCACGCCCCCCCGATGGAAGTTAAACGAGAAAGAATTCCAATCAACCCACAGAAAGAACTCCCTCCTACCCTGCAACTAGAGTTCCCCGACCCGCCTGAGCTTTCTATGCTTTCAACCACGCGAACTATAGAAAGAAAGAACTATAGTTGGGGCTATAGATAGGTACGGAGTTCTGCTAAGCTTTCTCGCTCCCCTTCCAAGACCTCTAGTTGGAGAAGACTAAGGTCGGGCCTTGGGCTGCCAGATCCATGAGCCCTACGGGCACCTCAGACGATATCGGTTCTCGGCCGTTGAATCAAAGGGGCGGTAGGCGTGTCGGGGGTGGCGGGCGCAGGGGTTGCCTCTTGAGGAATGATGACATGAGCGATTGGCCTTCCCTCCTCATCCTATCGGTCAAACGAGAGCACAGATCTAGGATATATGCAGGACACTGAACTAGTCTGGGGAAAAACCACTGCTCAACCAGTCGATACCTGGCTCGATCCGATGCACTAACCATGCCGAGGCGAGAATAATTCAAGCCGGGTCGCTAAACTCCTCCAACCAGCATGTACATAAATCGGATGCTTCAGATGATGTGGCGGGGCGAGGTTGAGGCCTCCTTTGCCCCACTCCCGGGGGGAGCGGGGGATAGCTCCAGGTTGTTTTTAACCAATATAGAGCTACCCTTAGAATATTAGGGCGGGAGGGTGCGAAGCAATAGTTCCGGGGCTCGCTCGGAAAATGTTGACGGGCTCGCCCCATTATAACCTTCATCCTCCCACCCACCACTAGAATTCCCCCCCACCCAGCTTTGACCCCACCGACCAAGGCTCCGCCACCATCCATAAGGCATATAGGGCGGTAGGCGGAGCAACTCTATAGCCTCCCACCCAAGGCCTATCCCTATATCCAATTAATCTACCCCCCCCCTGCAGGGAGGGGCGGTGGGGTTTGTGGTGGGCGAAGCCAAGGAATATATGGTCAGTCCCAAAGTCATATAGGCCGGTCCCAACCCCACCGACCTATATTACTTTGGGACCGACCTATATTACTTTGGGACCGACCAAGGCTCCGCCACCGGGGGGGTGGGAGGCTATAGAGTTGCTTCGCTACCGACCTGAGGCTCCGCCACCGACCATATATGCCTTAGAGCCCCGCCTATCTCCCATCCCCCCGAACCCAACCCCACCTAAGGCCTGCCTTCGGCAGTCGACCATATTGGCAACTACTATAGCGGGTGCCGAAGGCATGCCTTGGGTGGGGGGCAATAAGTTTAGGGCCTCCCACCCACCCCGACGCCCTTCGGGAACCCCTATGGGGCCTGGGCGGCCCCTACTATTCTATGGAAGCCCTGTGCGAAGCTAGGGCGGCCCTACTATTCTATGGGGCCAACCCCACCACAAACCCCTTTTTTGCCGCCCCGCCACCCCCACCCACCCTCTATAGCCCTACTATTCTATGGGGCCTGCCTCATAGCCGGGCCTTAGGTGGGGTTGGACGGGACCACCGGGGTGGGAGGCTATAGAGTTGGCGAATGGGTCGGTGGGGTTAGGGGGACCTAAGGCCTACCGAAGGCAGCCGTTGGCCTGCCTTCGGCAGGCCATAGAATAGGGCGGGGCAACCCCACCACCCTGCCCTTCGTGCATGCAGGACCGACCCGCCACCCCCTCGGGTAGTTTAGTTGTGAGTATGGTCAGTCCTGCATGCTCTATAGCCTCCCACCCCCCGATCTCGAAGGGTTGGGTGGCAAAAGGGAGGTCAGTGGGGTCCGCCTCAGGTCGGCCCCTATGGAGCGAAGCGCTGGGAACTTAGGAGGATATAGAGATGGGCCTGAGAAAGAAGCCCTGGATGGTGGGTTTGCTCGCGGACCCCACCTACCGTTGGCCCCAACCCCACCGACCATACCTAGGACCCCACTGACCATACCCACCTTAGGTCAGCAAGGTTGGGGCCCTGGGTGGTGGGGTCTGCCCCTGGAGAGAACTGTTTTTCCTTCCAATGTCCCTCTATTTATGGTGAGAGGGACATTGGATACTGACCCCTATCCACCCTATCCAAACCGCCACTATCTAGAGTAGGGACTAAACTACACTATAGAAGGAGGAGGGAGTGGGGGGGATGGCGGGGCGGATCTATATTCTATATGTAATACAAATCTCGGGCAGATAGATCCGATCTATGATCTATCCATTAGTGCAAGCAGCGGCCCGCCCCCATCTCGACCAATGGATAGGGAGAGCAGGTCGAGAGAGAGGGGAAGCCTACCTCCACTCATGAAGTTGCACGGATCCGCCCCGCATAGTTTCTATAGGCCTGAACCTCAGGCCCATAGATAGTAGGGGCCCCCTGCAGGGTGGGGGGGAATTCTAGCTATAGAAAGGGCCCGTAGGGGCGCATGACCTTCGTACGTAGCCTTGACCTCCCCGATCGGGTCGAGCACCAGTCCGGTCGAGCCCGCCCCCCTCCTTCTATAGTGGGATAGGTGGACCTTCTATTCCTGGGTGGGGGACCCCTACTATTCTATGGGCTAGTAGCCGCCACCTTATTTTAAATAGCTATAGATAGGGGCGCATAAATGTTACCTTTATCCACCCCATAATCCATGGATCGGGAACTATAATCCCCACCCTGCATTGGCGTGCCTTTGACACTGACCATATTGGAACTATAATGGCTGGGAGGGGGGGTGGCATTGGCGGCCCCTTCTATCCCCCCCGACCCACCCAACTAGAATTCGGGTGGGTGGGAAACAATAGTTCCGGGAGGAGATAGTAGGGGGACTCGAAATGTCCGGTGCCGGTTTGGGTGGGAATAGAAGGTCCACCTATCCCGTTGGAAAAGTAGGGGTGTCCAAATCCCTTGTGACGGGTGAAGAAGGATCAAATTCCAGGCGGTTTCTAGGTCCCCCACCCACTAGCTATATCTGATCAAAATGTCTGGGGGCCTAGATAGCTGGGCCCCTACCTATATAACTGGCATTCCATGTGACAAGCGCTTAACACGGGCACAAGTAGGGCTCTACCAAGGGGGCGCTATACTATAGTAGTTCACATAGGTGCTCGGAGTAAGAGATGTACTTTGAACCGAACAACCAGCCTGGTCTTGACCAGAGCTCAACCGATATCTTGGTTGAGGTATTAAAAATACGAAACCCCCCCACCCCTTTCTATAGTTGATAGTAGGGGGTTGGGGGAGAACCCAACTAGATAGCATGCAGGTCTCCTTATGGCAAGGTGGAGCTACTGCCCTATACTGCGGGCTTTAGTCAGAAGAGAAGCTATGGGGAAGAAGAATTCGCCTTAGCATCCGTGCCGGCACAGAAGAAAGAATCGTGGGCCCCCATTACCTTCATCCTCCCACCCCCCCAGGGGGGTTGGTGGGGGGGGCTATTCGAACCACCCCCGCCCCTACTCTATAATGTTCCTCCGACTCGGGGCAAACTATCTAGAGTAGGGGGGGCGAGAGTCATCGGATAGATCGGAAGCCCCTACCTTTCGGCGTCTGTCAACTAGTAATCAACTGGGATATCTGCCAATGGGAGAGGTGAAGCCAGGGATCTTCACTTGTCATTCCAGGGCCTCTTCCTCGAATAAATGGTGAACCGAGGGGACCGATGCCCACCCAAGCCGTAGAGGAACGGAATCCGACCGGCCCTAAGGTGAATATGGTCGGTGTGAAGCGCAAGGGGCACCCCCCACCCAACAAACTAAGATTCCCGGGTGGGCGGAGGGCAACGGCTAATTCCACGGGGCCCTATCTCTTAGGCCCCTGCCGAATAGTAGGGGCCCTCCCCCCCTTAGGCACCCCTATAATCCCCCCCACTTAATTCCTTAAAATAGTATGGAGCCTGCTAGCCCGGGTAGATTAGTTGTGGGAACTATAGGGTTCCGGTTCCCTACTATTCTAATGGGGTGGAGGTATATGCCGTTGAAGGTGCCCCAATGCAGGGTGGATAGCCGTTTGGAAAATCCCCTCCCACCTGTTATCCTATATCCACCCACCCGACTATATCCCCTCCCAAGGCGGACCCCACCGGCCCCTACTATTCTAAGGAATCAGTCAATCCATAGGGCGGGACCTGCTAGAGTAGGAGAGGCGGCGAATACGCTAGGATAAGTCGGCCCATAGAATAGTAGGGGCCCTCCCACCTTATGCGAGACTAGCGGGCTGATTAATCTACTAATTAATTAAGAATTCTAGTTGGGCGGGCGAATGGGTAACTATAATGGGGGGGTGGGGTTGGACCGACCTATCCATCTTTTTGTGGGAGGATATAGGAGGCCCGCGGGCGGTGGGGTCTGCAAACCCCACCGACCTAAGGTGAATGGGTCGGTCCCGAAGGGCTGGGTGGTGGGGTCCGCAAATAGTAGTGGGTGGATATAGTTGTGAAAGGCGGTAGTTTTTCAAAAGAGAACGATGATCTGGCGGAAAAACTTAATCCAATTCCCAATGAAGACACTGCCTCTGGCAACTATAATTCAGGATCCAGCTCGGGCTCTTTCCTATCTACGGGAAGTGGGTTTCCCATCTCATAGACCAATGGATCACGAACGGCAGATACTCGGTCAGGTCCATGGCCTTTGTGAGATGATATTTGGAGATAGATTACCGGGCCCTTCCTTTATATAGTACAAAAAAGAGTAGTTCTTAATTAATTAGCCTGCTAGAACTTCTAAAGTGGGGGGGTGGGTGGGAGGAGGAGAGGTATAGTCAATTAATTATTCTTTCTAAAAAGCATGTTGTTGTTCGTGAGCTTCAAAGTAAGGGCCTTTGCTCGAGAACCGAGCCTTGACTTGAGCAATAAACCTCTCCCGAAGGTTGAGCTTTAGAACTCCAGGCTCTCTCCCTAGGGATATCCTAGAGGTCATTTTACCCAACCTTTCATCCCCCCTACTATTCTAAGGGGAATTGGGTGGGAGGGAATAGTATAGTTCTGGAAACTACCATTTATCAGATCTGGCCGGAAAGATTTGCATTCGTTGTTCTGGATCACTCCACTCCAGATTTCAATGAAGCCCAATCCCCTAAGGCCCCTACTATAACTATAATGGGGGGTGGGGGGGGTGGGTGCGAAGCATGCAAGGGGACGGTTTCTCTATTTGAGGGAATGGTATATTCAATATGCCAATATTTGAATCAATCAATGAATGGATCCCCATGTCATCTCTCTTCGGATGGAGGACGATAACCGGGCATTCAATTGTTGGTCTCGCCGGGTGTCCCTCTATCCTTCACCTCCGGTGTGGGAGACCAGAGATAGTTGAAGGAGATGGCGAGGGTGGGGGGGAATTATAGCTGAGGAGGAGAGCTAGTAGATAGAAAGCTACCTTCCGAACAATGCTGCCAACCACACTAACCGAGCTTAATTAATTAGTGAATCTTAAGTAGGGGCATTCATTAAGCTCCCAACCTTTCATCCCCCGTACTATTCTAAGGGGAATTGGGTGGGAGCTTAATTAATTCCCACAATAGTATGGGGGTGGAGTGCTTTCCAGCAGCTCGCTAGCATAACCCCCAGCCCCCCCACCACCCCATTATAGTTGACCGACCCCCCTATATTATAAGGGCCCATAGAATAGTAGGGGGCGAGTAGTAAATAACTATACCCTTGCACTCGATAGTTGCTAGAATCGAGCTATAATAAGGGCTAGAATCGACACTCGATAGTTGGTGGGATTTCTAGTTGTTTCTGCCATTAATTAGTTCATTAATACAGCCCCCATAGCCAACATTAGCCTCATAAGTTCCCACCCAGGATTAATTAACCTGCTAGAGTAGGAGCCCATAGAATTGTAGGGGAGCAGCTTGTTAGAGTACGGAATCAGCCCGAGGGCTAGAATTGAGCTAGAATAAGGAAAGGAGATAGACAGCTCCAGGATGATTTAGGTAGTTTCATAGTTCAGTTTGGATCCCAACCCCTTTCCCTCTACTATAGCTATCCAAAACCGAAACTCTAGTATCTCACCTCTTCCTTATTCATACCACCACTTTCTCGTTCCGCTCCCACCCCGTGACTACTATAGATCCTACCCACCCCCCTTAGAATAGTAGGGCAATCAACCATCCCAACAACTATAATCTACAATATTGAAGGGGGGTGGGGGGGGCCTCCCACCCCCTCTCCCACCTGGAATGATAGTTGGCGGGTATTGCCTCCCACCCACCCAACTATTGCCTGATGCCCGGGTAGGCATGTTACGTATAGAATCTGGAATCGCCGTCTAACCCTACCATAGAATAGTAGGGGCCCACCCTTCTGGCATGTTACGCCACCCCTTAGAATAGTAGGGGCCTCCCACATGAACTGCAGAGGAAACTACACCTAAGGCCTGCCTTCGGCAGCCGACCATATTGGCCAAGGGGTGGGTGGCAATAGGGAGGTGGCCTCCCACCCAACCCCTGCCGAAGGCAGGCCCGGTAATTAATCAGTTCATTAATGTGGGACCTGCTAGATATTTGTAGAATAAGCTAGTTCTCGACTTCAACAAATAATAGGGTTGGGTGGGGTGAGTTCACCGAGGGGGTGGCGGGTCGGTCCTGCATGCACGAAGGGCAGGGTGGTGGGGTTGCCCTGCCCTATTCTATGGCCTGCCTTTCATCGGTAGCCCCCCTACTATTCTATGGCCTGCCTTTCATCGGCAGTCGTTGGCCTACCAAAGGCAGCCGACCATATTGGCCTTAGGCTGCCTTTCATCGGCAGGCCTTAGGCTGCCGATGAAAGGCAGGCCCGATGAAAGGCAGGCCTTAGGTCCCGGTGAACTCACCCCACCGACCCAGCCCTTCAGGACCGACCATGCCCTTCGGGACCTAAGGCCAATATGGTCAGCTACCGAAGGCAGGCCTTAGGTCGGTCCCTTTCTCAGTCGGTCCTGCAACCAAGGGTAGATTATTGTTGATACGCCTCTGTAGTTCATGTGGGAGGCCCCTACAATTCTATGTGGGTTTCGGGGGGGTGGGAGATAGGCGGGGCCTTAGGTCCCAAAGGGCGGCAAAAAAGGGGTTGGCGGGAATGGCAAAGCGCATGGTCGGTGGGGTCCACCTCGGGGGGGACTATAGTGGCTAAAGTTTGGATAGGACCACTATATCACATATGTAATCTAGTGGTAATACTCTAGTGGTAGTGGAGTGCCCCGTTGGAAGATTATTACCGATCGAGGTTGAGTTTACGTGTGCCCCTACATGCATGCATGCATGCATGCACGGGTGGGGGGGGAATTCTAGCTATAGTTCCGGGTAGATAGGTCGATTGGATCGCCGAGTGATGGTAGCCCCTGACCGAGAAAGGGACTGACCTAAGGCCTGCCTTCGGCAGTCGACCATATTGGCCTTAGGTCCCGAAGGGCATGGTCGGTGGGGTGAGTTCACCGGGACCTAAGGCCTGCCTTTCATCGGTAGCCTAAGGCCTGCCGATGAAAGGCAGCCTAAGGCCAATATGGTCGGCTGCCTTCGGTAGGCCAACGGCTGCCGATGAAAGGCAGGCCATAGAATAGTAGGGGGGCTGCCGATGAAAGGCAGGCCATAGAATAGGGCGAGGGGCTGCCGATGAAAGGTAGGCCATAGAATAGGGCGGGGCAACCCCACCACCTTGCCCTTCGTGCATGCAGGACCGACCCACCACCCCCTCAGCTAGTTTAGTTGTGAGTATGGTCAATCCTACACGCTCTATAGCCTCCCACCCCCCAGTCCCGAAGGGTCGGCTGGCAATAGGGAGGTCGGTGGGTAAGGCATATATGGTCGATCCCGACGGGCTGGGCGGTGGGGTCCGCCTCAGGTCGGTCCCGAAGCAGGGCGGGTGGGAGGATATAGATACACCTTAAGGATATCCTCCCACAATAATAATCTCCCTCCAAGCAGGGGGGCCCAGAATTTAGGCGAAGCCCTAGATGGTGGGGTCTTGGGGTGGTGGGCTAATCGGTTAACGGTGACCCTAGCCCCTACCCCTACCTTTATAGTGGTAAGGCCGGTAGGGCTCTTGTTCACCATGGCATAGCGAGCTAAACAGGGGTGGGGCCTGTTCGAGCAACTCCCAAACTATCTAGAGTAGGGCGAGGAGGTATAAGGCCTGTTCGAGCCGGCCCTTCTGGAATCAACGTATGCCTGCTTACTGACTCGATGCCTCGTGGCCAACTCCACTGATCTCCTCCACCGATTGGCCTCCCACCCCCCCTGCAGGGTGGGTGGCAATAGGGAGGTGGTCTCCCATGAATAGAATCTACCGGGGGGGCCCTGCCGAAGGCAGGCCTTAGGTGGGGTTGGTCAGGGTGGGGGGCTAAAGGGATCAACCTACTAGCCCCTTCGGCATTATAGTTGGAATCAATGTTAGGCTATCATGTATATAATCTGGTTTGACTATCTACGTAACATGAGTTGGTGCTCCCTTCCGAGAAAGTTAATTCATACTCCCTCGTTAATGATCATCAGGGAGTTCTATCCCTGCAAACAAAACTCGACGAGGGAGGCAGTTCTAGCAAAAAACTCCCCACACTCCCGATTTCAATCTAGGAAGGGTGTCTAGGCCTACTATTCTTAATTCTCGGCCCTACTATTATATTATCGCCTATTTTTTATTTAGGGGATTGGCCTAACATTCACTAACATCTATCCTCCTTCACCCCTGCATGGAATTTAGGAGGCCCCCTACTATTCTATGGTGGAAGTAGATTGATTAGTTAACACCTTCTGGCATCAACGAGAAAGGAATTGAGCTATTCTAGTTGGAGCTACTCCTGCCTCCTACACGGGATGGCAACTCCCATCCGATGGAGCCGTCCTACCTATAGTTGCCCGAGAAAGAGGAGAATTAACAACTCTGCCATTAATCAACCTGCTAGAATAAGGAGTCAGTCCCGCCTACCTAAGATTTCGAGCCTACCTGAGCATGCTTTCTGGCTGTTGATCGGGTGGGAGGGAACTATAGCCCCGGTTGAGTGAAGGAGCATCCCAACAAAATAGATTTTGATTTGCTGGTGGGCCAAACAAAATAGAAGCCCTCGGTGTAAAGGGAGGGTAGCCCCGATGGACAGTGGAAACTTACGCGGGCACTTCCCAGTAGGCTCAGAGAAACTCCACTTTTGGGTGATTGTTATTCTCCTTCTTCACTCCCCATAGAATAGTAGGGCTATCCTTCTCTACCGATGGAGCCCTTGACTGTGGGTGAGGATGGAGCAACCGGGGGCGAAGCTGTGGAGTTGGAGGGAGTACCGGGCAATCAATTTGTTAACTTCTCTCCAGATGGAACTTAATGCCCTTATAAATAGTAGGGGGAGGCTATCTGGGCCAACAATGCGATAACGGGTGGGGGGCAACTATAGGCTATCACGTAGGTAGAGAAAGAAGCCAGTTCGGTTGAGTGAAGGATGGAGCGGTGACCCCTCTCTAGATATGGAACCTACACCTTGTTACGGGGATAGTCTTTCTTAACCATGGGTGAAAACAAATAGCTGTGCCCATCGGTAGCTCCATTTTTTGGAGAACCGGTTAGAACTTCCCCATATCTAGTTCGCTCTCCAGTCAAGCTAGTCCGGGGGATATCAAGTTCTCTTAGGGCCTTCACCCCCAGGATAGTAGTTAACTAGCCCAACTACCTGCTCTCCATCCAGCTTTATTGTTGAGAACAGGAAGAATTCTAGAAAAAAGGGCATTCACCGATGTAGTTTTTTATGGCTGGATAGACATAGTTATGGCAAGACTAGTATTGTCGAGAAGAGTCCTTCCCTCACCCCCGGCTTCATTGCCACCCTTTACACCCACCCCCTATTCAAAATGCTCCCTTGGTAGTCCAGTAACATATAGTTGCTCAACCAGTAACGACTAGCAGCTATAACTACCTCCCTTTCAACTAGAATAAGGAGGGCAACCGGAAGGCCGTAGAATTGATAGGGGCTCTCCCTCAACTGGGTGGGAGGCAAGAACTCTATTTCCAACTCAACTAGATTGATGCGGGAAGGAAGGCTAGATTGATGCTCAGACCGATCAGTTGTAGGATAGTTACCCAGTTCTATAATGCCATCCGGAAATCGATCCATCCAACTGGAAGGACCCCATAGAGCTCACTCAACCGTGGGTGGAGAGGAAAGGGAGGAAGGACCCCAGGTTAGTTCTACCCTCTTCGAGCTTCTCGCCCATCTCCAAGGAAGGGAGGTACCCTCGTTCAGTGGCCTTCCTACACGGTCATTCCATCCTAACAGATTTTCTTAGTCCCTACCAGGGGTGGAGGATAGATCTTCCCTCCCCTCTGGCCGGCTTCATTGCCACCCTTTACACCCACCCCCTATTCGGCTCCCTTGCTCTTTCTCGAAGGATGTTGGATTGTTCTATCTGGTTACCCGGTCGATTTAATCAGCAGGAAGGAAGGCAAGCCCAGAGAACAAAAAGGTAGGAGGACGGACAAGAGAAAAAGAAGTTAGATAATTGGAATTCGCCTACCATAGTTGTTGGATTGTTTGGAAGGGAGATATTAATTAGCCATCCTTCACCGGAGATGGAGGACGGGATAGGAACCCTTCACCCCAACCCCACCGACCATGCCCGAAGGGACCGTCCATGCCCTTCGGTGAAGACCTAAGGCCTGCCTTCGGCAGGGGGGGTTTTGGGAGGGTAGATTATAGTTAGTTGGCCTGCCTTTCATCGGCAGCCGACCATATTGGCCATTAGAATAGTAGGGGAATGGGGGGGGCTGTCGAAGGCAGGCCAAGGGGTGGGTGGGTGGCAATCCCTTTTGTCCCCCCACCTGCCCCTTGGCCTCCCACCCCCCCTTCCGAAGGCAGGCCTTAGGTCAGTCCAACCCCACCCCCCCATATAGTTGTTCCATATGGTCAGTGCCAAAGGTTGTCAACTCTATAGCCTCCCACCCCCCCAGGTCGGTCCCGAAGGGCGGGTGGGGATTCTAGTTAGACCTCTCGCCTACCCCAACCATAATTCCCCCCACCCGGGTGGGAGGAGGATGGGACCTCCAGCCGAGTGCCATATGGATCGAAATCTCTATCCCCTCACCCTACCGCACCACCCGAAGTAAAGGGGGCAGCCTCTCCCACGTATGTCGCTTATGAAATGAGAGAAAGGAATCGGATCAGTGGCAGGAGAGAAAAATGTTCGATTCATTGATTCAGTTGTCCACCACCCCCTTAGAATAGTAGGGCGGTCGTTATTCTATTTAATTCCCTCGAATGAAAAAGATAAGTTTAGGACAATCGACTCAATTCCCCCCCACCTGGATTAGATTCCAGCTGGAATGCTTGATCTATCTGGTTGGGGGGATTGACCGGCGAGGAAAAGAACTAAAGATTGGGTGGGTAGTCCATTCATGATATACTTTCCACTCCGCGAGAATGGGCTTCCATACGAGAGCACAGGTTTCGAGACCACCACGGATGGCTTGAGATCAAACCTCCTCTATTTATTCGATTGGCTAAGTGAAGGATCCAACCGAGATCATCCATCTAACCGGAGTCATATTGGGTAATGGGAATGGGTGAGATGCAACTATAGTTTCCCACCCACCCGGATTAGTGGATGAAATGAAGGAGCAACTATATCCACCCAAGGCCTATCCCCCCTACTATTCTATGGGCTGGAACTAGAGTTGACCACCCACCTGAATCATATCTGACCCCTTTCTTGGCTCCTAACCACCCATAAGGCCTCGCCCCCCCGCCCAGCTTCTATGGGCCTCCCACCCCCCCGGGGGGCGAAGCCCTGGGTGGGAAGTAGAAAAGTTGGGTCTGCCTTGGGTGGGATTGATTGTGGAGTGTGGGTTCGAATCCCACCTAAACTACCTAAGCTTAGCAGCTTGAATTTGATATTAGAAGGGTGGGCGGGGCAGGTCCCATAGAATTGATAGGGGCATGGGTAGGGGTAGGGGGTGGGAAACTAACTCTAGTTGTTCCGATAGCCAGCGGTTAGAAGGCAAGATTCTATACGTCCTATAAAATGGTAGGGGCCATTCCCCCCCCACTATCTATCCTCCACCTGGCGAATAGTAGGGGCCATAGGGCATCGACTGCAGTGCCCTACTGTTCTAAGGATGCATTCACTAATCAACGTCGTGAGAAAGTGAATACCCCCTCCACTCGATAGTTGCTAGAGTAAGGGTGGGAGGACGTCATCCAACTAATCTACAATTATAATGGGCGGTGGGGGGGGCCAACCACCCAACCCAGGCTAATTAATTAACCGCCCCCTGCATGCATGCATGCATGCATGCATGGTTGCTAGTATAGTTTTCGCGAGGTAGCTATCTCTAGAATTGGCACTCTATCTTCGCCAGATTATATACGTAACATGCCAACTATCCCCTCGTGGGCCACCCAACGATTACTATTCAGCACTATAGTTCCCACCCAACCCAACTAAGCAGCGGCCCCTCAATTCTATAGCAAAACTAGGCCCCACCCGGTAGCTTTCCCTGCTATCCATCCCCCACACCCCCGGCCGGGTAGCTTCTTTCCCTACCTCCCTTCCTCTCCATCGTCCCATCCTTTGTTTTCTACTATGCCCCATCCAACCATGGGCATGCTCCCTGCTGGAATTAGCTCCAGCTTAACCCTGAATATCATAATAATAATAGGGCTCCAGAGCAAGAAAACTAGATTGATACATAGCTGGACTACCATCCCACCCATCCTATTACCCACGCACCACCGGTTTCACTCCCTTCCCATGTCCCATCCTTGGAGTAACCGTCACTTTCGTCACCCATAGACTCGGTCGGCCACTGCCAACATCTCTGAACTCAACAGCCTCCTGCCTTAGCTCTGGGTGGGTAGCCGGGTAGCTGTTAATTCAGTATCACTAACCTTTATGGATTCACCCTCGGTCCATCCTTCACCTCCAGGTAGTTAGGCATGTTCCATATAGAATCTTATTTCTATGTAAAGCTCTCCTTGAACCCCCGGTGGCCAGTATCCGGTATAGAAAGCATAGTTCCATCCGGGGCCAGCCTCACCCCCAAGCTATAGTTACACCCCTGATGAACCGGTGGAAGGAGTAGACCTTGAATGAACAGTTCAACAACCAATGAGAAAGTAGTTACTCGCCGGTGATGAAGGATGGATAATCTATTAGCAGGATAGGACTACCGAGGGAGTTAGTGAACAATCCAACTCGGGGGTGAAGGCCCTAACTTATTCAGCAGGAAAGAAAGAACGAGATGTTCTAGTTGTAGTTGCTCGGGGCCAATCTTCTTGACCTCAACTTCACTCCGTTTAGATGAGGCCCTACTATCTATAGGCTGTAACCTTCATTTCATGAAGATGAGGGCCTGAACGATAGTGAAGGTGAGGGAATATATATCTATATATATCTATATATATATAGATATATATAGATATATTGAATTGGCGGGAGGTTCTCTAATGCCATTGTTGGGTGGGAATTTTCTATCAGGTATCCATGGTTCAAAGGTTGGGATGGAATAGGAGGGGTTAGCTAGCTCTCGTCGCTCATGATCAGTCAAAAACCTCTGTGGTGATGGGCTGGCAGGGGGGTATGGTTCTACTCCCGGAACCCTGAAGGGAAGGTTTAAACCACTATCTCCTTCTCTCCCCGGGGTGGAAATAAGCCAATGGATCCAATGATCCCCGGATGGCTAGCCCATAGCACTTTTCTCCCCACCCCTACCCCAGAAAATGACTCCACTCCTTGCCGCTCAAATGGCCTGTATTATGATAGATGAAGGGGTATAACCTATATCGTTCATTGTCTACGTATTAACGACTTGAGCGGCTGAAGCCCCAACCATCAATGTTTGCCACTGATCGGATGGCCCTATTGTTTCTTGCCGGCCCTATAGTTAATTAATCCACCCAACTATAGTTCCCCCCCTCTATATAGTTCCTCCAACCCTACACAAATCCACCCAACTCTAGTTCCGACCCCTACTATTCTAAGGGTCAAGTTCTGGCAATAGGATTAGTTTGCCGGGACATTAATGGTGCCTTAGATGACTAGAATTCCCCCCGGGCCCCTACTTTGTTGTTGGGTTGGGAATAATAGTAGTTGCCCCGGTGAGAAACCATGGTAGAGTAGGTATGTGACGTATATAATCTGGCCCAAAGCATGTTGCGTATAGAAGGCAATACCGTTGAGGTGGTGGAAAAAGGGTGTGCTGTTTAGGTGGGCTTATGAGTGTAGAGGGGGTGGAGTGTATGACGTCTATAATCAATGAAGCAGTACGGCATTCTCTGGTAGTACTGGTTGATGAGTTGAGGCGATTAGAGAGGAAGGAGTGATATCATGGTTCCTGTGGGTGGATTGGAATAGTTTGGGTTGGAATGGCAGTCTGTGGTTGGGCCGGTATAGGTCGGCAGTCTCGTCTAAATCAGACTGTAGCGTAAGGTTCTGCCTGCATGTCTACTCCTGCATTCAGTTTCCCCTGGGCAGGTTCAATCCCTGGCCTTATGGCACGCCGTCCGCTATATTCTATATGTAATACATCTCCGGGGAAGAAGGGGAGTAATGAGCATGCCTAGCCGGGTCGAAGGGAGGTGTGGGCAACTAAACTATAGTTGAGAGGAAATAATGGATCGGGTGGTTAGATTATATAGCATGATTAGAATAGCGATTATATATGTTACACCCTTTGACCCAACGGTATGCCCTATCTCCTCCCACCGTAGGGGCTCATGAATCAAGCATTGGGCTCGGGAGAGAAGAAGGAGGGAGGTTCGGCCCTCGGGTTGGCTAATGACGGAGGGTGGGTGGGAAGATATAGTTGTGGTAGGGAATAGCCCTACGGGGGTGGGTGGGAGGATAAAGGTTTGAGGAGGGGAAGCAGGGAGGGTCGATTATGCTTTTAATCACTGACATAGAATAGTAGGGCCATAGAATAGTAGGGCCATAGAATAGTAGGGGAATCAACAACTATATAACTTTCACCCCCCACCCAACCCCACACACGGTGGGAGTTATAGTTCCGGGGAGGAAACCCTTTCCTATAGGACTCACTCATCAATGAATGAATCAAGGCTTTAGCCTCCACTTCTCACGCAAATGAAGCGACCGGCCGGATTTTAGCCCCCTGCCCATTAGAATAGTAGGGGCCATAGAATAGTAGGGGTCCCCCCACTTAATGGCATTAGCCTGCTAGAACAAGCAACAACTATAATTCGCTGGGGTTCAGAATTATCTACCCATCCTGGGATAAGGGCGTTGATAAATGGCTAGAACCCCAGGGGGTGGGAGGATATAGATTATTGGGTTGGGTGGGCTCGGGGTGGGAGGAGGAGATGCCAGGCCCTACTATTCTAAAGGGGGGTGGCAGGTTGATTAATTGGGGGGGTTGGGTTCGATTGTGGTTGGGAACTATAGTACGGGAGCTATAGTTGTGTCTCAATCCCAGTGTGGCTGTCCTCTTAGAATTTAGGACCAGCTACATATCGTTTGGTAAGCCATTGCCTCACCAACGCGACTAATCAGACGCGAGCCCCTCCTTGGACCCTCCTTTTGCTCCTTGCCTATGGGGTATTAGCAGCCGTTTCCAGTTGTTGTTTCAGGCAGGTTCTTACACGTTACTCACCCGTCCGCTACTAGAAAAACCACTTCCCGTCCGACTTGCATGTGTTAAGCATGCCGCCAGCATTCATCCTGAGCCAGGATCAAACTATCCATGAGATTCATAGTTGCATTATGGCTACTTATAGCCGATACTTGTGGACAAAGCTGCCCTACAATTCTATGGGCCCCTACTATTCTAAGGGTCTTTAGGCATAACTTGTATCCATTCGCTTCATATAAGCTCAGCCTGGAGTTTCCAGTATAGCCATCCCTACCCTCTCGTGTCAATCCCACAGGCCCCCGGGGACGAGAGAGCCATAATGCGAGATTCCAGGGCTCCCTTAGAATAGTAGGGGCATTCAGAATGGGAGAATAGGGATAACATAACTTGTCTCCATTCGCTTCGTATCAGCTCAGCCCAGAGTTTCCAGTATAGCCATCCCTACCCTCATAAATGCTCTGGTGATAGGATACTTCTAGAGCAGCTCTCGAGGGGATACGCGGAGAATAACCCAGAGTACTGCTAATATTTTTTGAGGCGGTGAGAGAGCAGCCATCTAGGGAGAGAGATGTGGGAATACCCTTAGAAAATGCTATGGTGATGGAACAGTCATGAAGCAGCTATCAAGGGGAATAGCTTGAGAATAGATGACCCAACATTACTGCTATTAGTCGGTGTAGCTCCTCCGCATTTCTCTAGGGGAGATAGCCTAGGAAGAGATCCGCCATTAATGCCATTAAGATGAGACAACTCTGAAGCAGTCATCTAGGAGAGATAGGAGTTATAATAACTGGCTAATCTGGTGCCTGTTAATGGTGCACCTCAGAGGTCTTTATCTAGGGGAGATAGGAGTGGGAGAGATCCCTAACTCCTACTATTATGATGGGACAGTTCAGAGGCAATCATCGAGGGGAGAGGGGTGTGGGGAAAGTGCTATTTCGATGGAACAATTCTAGAGTAGCTATCGATAGAGTAACTGTTTCGATTGTATGAATCCGATTGTATGAATCCAGTAACCCGGTGTAGATGCCTTTACTGCGAGACGATACCGAGAGCTGCCTAGTTCCCTCCTTGAGTGGGGTAGACGTCCTCGAACTCAATACCGAATTGACGAAATCCTGCGGTCTTTATGTCCTCCTAAGTTCCCACCCCGTCGGCTTCCTCGTCGATTTTGTTAGGTAGGTGGGGACCTCATGCTCATGCCGAGACCCCTTATTAATAGGCGGCGGCAAGTCGAGACAACTCCGTAGGAGACGGTTTGACCTTTTGTTACGGGCCCGGACTTTGTAGGATAGGTGTCTACCATGCAAACCCAAGCGAGAACTTCATGACTTGAGGAGAAGGAAAGACCAAGCAATTGGACTTTAGGAAGGAAGACCCCAAGCTAAAGGAAGGACCTCGCAAGTACCTACTGAGGCGAGAACTTGAGGAGCCTGGCCAACCCGCACTTAACGAACCAAGAGCCTTGCCTAAGAGTGGTGACGTCTTACTATTAGGAGCCTGACCTAAGAGCGGCTTAACAGACCAGCAACCTTGCCTCATGACTTGCCTATCGAACCAGGACTCACTGGCCTCATGAATCGGATCAGGACTGCCATCGGACCAGCAACCTACACCTCGTCGTCTTTCTCGATTTATTGGGACATGAGGCCCCGTAGGTCATATCTTGGCCAAGTATATGTTATTTGAAAGAAAGGACCGGCGCTGGCTAATGGATATTTGAATTGGTTGGTTTCCTGCAATCGGAGTGGCCTCAGAGCGGTGTAACCAACTGGTAAAAAATAGAACCCTTCGGTTGACTAACTCGGAGCGTTAGCGAGGAAAGCCCTAGCTGCTAGATTGCTTGGTTCGATGGCGTCGGCTTGGCAGGTTAGATAGTTCGCCTGGATAGATTGCTTGGTTCGATGGCTATGGCGATGGGAAGAATAGATAGCATTATGATAGTTAGCTAGCGATGGTTCAGGTTCGTACATAGCATCTCAGCCCAACAACTAGTACGAGTCACGGGGGACAGCTTCTCAACCCATGAACTCGCTTAGGAGGTTGTTCGTTTCGTTCGGCCATGTCTAAACCTTATACGATCGTTCGGTCACACGGCTATTATAATACCCCACTCACTGTCGTTCCGCAACACCCAGTATTGATCCTTCTTCCTTTCGGTCAGTAGAAATCCTACTATCCTTATCCTGTCTATACCGCTTCCAGCTGGCAGCTTCCATTCCAACAACACCAAGCGTAGGAGAAAGGCCTGTCAGTCTATCAGTCAGTCTCTCTAGGAAGGCCAGTCAGTCTATCTAGCACGTGCCAGAAAGGCGGCGGCTATTTGACTATTCCAACTCGGAGCGTGAGCGAGAGGAGCCTGGCCTACCTTCTTTTCTGTCTTTCTTGCCTAAGAGCGTTAGTGAGCTGACTAAACTGCCTATCTTGTCTTTCTCGGCCACCTTGAAGGCATCTCTAGCAGCTTCTATTAAGTGTACTTGATAATAATGCCGGGTTGGGAATAAAACAACTTTCTAATTCCCCCCCACATGAACTGCAGGGAGGGAATTTTAGTGAGTGATAAAACAACTGCCCAAGAGGTGGAAACAGGGTGGGAAACACCTGCCCAAAGGTGGATTGAGAAAAGGACCCCCATAGAATTGTAGGGCGACTGCCCGTAGGTTAGTTCTGGAACTACTGCCCCCCCTACAATTTTATGGGTAGTTCGACCGCCCCCATAGAGTAGTTCTTTAACGACTGCCCGCGACTGCCCAAGAAATGGAATACTGGTTTACGGTTCCATAGGCGGAATACTAGTTAAGGTGCCGGAGGTGGAATACTGGTTGCGCTCCTTCACTAGGTGGAAACAGAACCTAATGAGGGTGGAAACTAGGACTAAAAGGTAGGTGAAAAGACTGCCCAATCTCCTGGGAACCCTATGATTCCCACCCACCCGTGGATATAGAAATGACGCGGCAGGCGTACTAAGAAAGGGGGTGGCCCCTACTATTTTATGGCATGTGGATGATAGTTGGCATGTTACGTAGAGAATCTGGCCGGCCCTACCTAGATAGATAGATAGTTGTGGTGACTATAATTGGAGATGGCGACTAGAATTCCCCCCCTCCAGGTTCATCGGGAGGCCCCTACTATTCTAAGTTGAAGGGCACAACATGCCCACATAGCCATTTTCTAGTAACAGAAATCGAACCGGTAGCCCCCTCCCCAAGAACCCCTCCCCTTTTGTCGGGCCTCGGGTCCGGGGGGGCTGTTAGTGTGAAAGGGGGAGGTTAGTCGAAAAGAGTTATGTGCCGTATGGACTCGATGGCCAGTGGTGTTGAACTCGTGGGAATGTTGTTTCTGCATTCAGGTGGATCAGTGGGTCACACGATTGCAGAAACGGATGATCGATCTCACCCCTTAGAATATCCTCCTCCCACCCACCCCAGGGCCCTTAGAATAGTAGGGCCCACCCGGGGTGGGTGGGAGGAAAAAGTCCCGGCTAATCCCCCCAGGATTCCCTACTATTCTATGGGGGCTTGCTAGCCCTTCTAATTCTAGTTGAGCCCATAGGGCCCATAGAATTTATAGGGCCTGCTAGCATAAGGAGGGAATTTTAGTTATCCTATTGCCCCCCACCCAAGGCAAACCCGGCTAATTCGCCCCCTCCCGTGGGGTTTGTGGGTGGGTGGCTATAGTTGGGTGGGAGGATTCTAGGTTAAGTTCGGATGATCGATCTCTGCTGAGTAAGCAAGCTCACCCTCTCACCCTTCCTTCGTCACCGCCCCCTGCCCATTCTATCTCCGGGGGTAAAGTTGAAGACCATATCTCCGGGGATAATTCAGGGGTGGGTGGGAGGAGGAGGCCCGTTGGGCCCCTTCTTTTTGAATGCGGGTCCTCAAGGGGGGGCTGAGGAGGGACCGGCCTCAGCTCACAGAATTAACGAGGCCCATTCAATACCCCCTACCGGGGTAGCCTTGGTTCCTGCGGTGAGATTGTTTGGCCGGTTGTTTACTTAAAGGAAAGAAAGGCCTTAGAGTTCCCGGAAGGAAAGTTCAGAGAGTCCCCGGTAAGGGAAGTGATTGCCCTTCCTTCAACCCTAATTGATGGAAGTTCTTGCCCTACCTTGGGAAGTGGTTGCCCTTCCTTCAACCCTAATTGATGGAAGTTCTTGAAGTAGATTAGTAGGTTGCCCCACCCTCATCTGACGAAGGAAGGTGAGGATCGAATCACGGAGGGAAAGGGGGGGGACCAATCAATAGCAGCAAGTGGAAAGCACTGACAAACTCAGCAAGGGGGAGGGGAAAGCACCAAAACCCACGGGATACACATCCAGAAGCGATTCGAGAGGCACCTAGCATGACTCAACGGCTAGCCCCCGCCACCCAGCTGGTCCCTCCGCACCGACCACCTCACCCTATAAACGCCAATTTCTGTACTATCGCTATCATTGCGATGCCGATCTCCGCCCATCAACACGTTCGGCCGAGCGACTGGTGCCGAAACACGCACAGATCCCGACCCACCAATGCCGTGCCAATCGCCGATAAAACTACACGCTGGAGCCCAACGAAGCCTGGCAAGCAAACAACTCCGATCCCGTGCCCGTGCCCATGCCACATGCTCGTGCCGTCCAATGCCCATGCCTATGCTCCCCCCGCTCCCACCTCCACCGCTGCCTCCATCTCTGCTACTCCCCACGCTTTTGCCTCCATCCCTGGAACTGGGTGAACTAAATCATCTGTGTTTTGACCCATCCGCACCGGGGGGATACGAATAGCGGCACCCGACCCCACAGGGAATACGAATGGCACCCCAAAGGGAAGGTGTCCGTGTCAACTCGATCGATGATTGTTATTCATTCCGATGAGCTAGGTATCAGTGACGTGGGGTCAGTGCATAGTGCCAGAGACCCCGGTATGTAAGCATGCCCGACCCGATAGATGCTTTCTGTATCATCATGCGATGCACCCGCCTATCTCCTCCCACAAATAGAATCGGGGGGGCCGGGGCCACCCGTTCCTAGTAATTGCTCGGGGATTCAGACCATCTATGGGGACTTGGTGCTCCATCACTTAGGAATTCCCCTCAGGAATCGACACTCAGTATCGATCAGTGATTGGCGCTAGCGGAGATATGCCAGAACCAGTACGGGATATCGGCGACGGTGCCACTTTGTGAGGCCCGAATGGATTGGTCATGAAACGGATTCTATCACGTCGTTTCTCTCAGTTTACCTCATCCCTCACCTTCTAGACCTTCCTTTCGGGTTTTCGCTTCCCCTCCCCTTGGGATCAAGCTCTATCCTTGAAGCTCGATCCCAAGCATCAGGTTTGTATAACCTTTAGGTTGTCTTTCGGAGTTGGGCCCCATCGACAAACGATAGCCAGTCGGGGAGGCCGCTGTAGGACTATCCAAACTAGGGGGTTACCATTTATTTGGAGTCGCGTTTGCCCTACAGCTATTCAGAGATCAGGAAGGAGTCGAACCTTCACTCCCTAAGAGGGAGGCTACCTTGCTGATCTTTCGACAAACTGAAATCCATACGTAACATAGTTCAGGTTCCGTCCCCTAACCCCAGGGGGCTTGTTTCGTAACTAGCATCTAAAACTCTATCCTTCCTTCGTGTTTCCCCCTGTACCTTGTCCAGAAAGTAAGAAAGAAGGGCAGGTGACCAAGACGCCTACGGGCCGCTGGGGCCCGAAGGCCCCCAAGCCAGGGCCGAAAAGAAAGAAAGACTCTTTGTTTGGTCCTGCCTTCCCTAACTAATAATCCCAATCCTAATTTCTACCTTCCACTGAAAGTAAAGATAGAAGGGTTGAGTTAGGATTCCTAACCTCCCTAGCCCAGAGAGAAGGAAGGGGGGGTCCCCTCGAGGCCCAATACCACCTGATAGGGGGGTATTGGATAGGCCGAGGTCATTCTCCGATGATTCCTCCTTACCGGCAAACTAGTCACTATAAATCTAAACTCTTCGTTTGTTCCTTCCGTCCAATCGGGGAGGTGACCATTACGCCTACGGGGAAGGAACCAGCTGGGGGTTCCTTACCCGAAGGCCCCCACCAATAGTTCCCAACATAATAATCCCAATCCTAACTTCTACCTTCCACTTACAGCCCAGATAGAAGTAAAGTTGGGTGTTAAGCCTTTTTGAAGTAAGAAAGACTCTTTGTTTGGTAGGTGACCAAGAAGCCTACGAGCCCCCCACACCTGAAGGCCCCTTTGAAGTAAGGGGTGGTTTTAAGTTTCCGTCCCGACCCCAATTTCGGGAAACCAGAATCCTATTTCCCAAATGAGGGGAAACATTGTAAATTTTTCAATAGCCTTTAGCTTGGCGGGATTGAATTGTCCACTTTGGGAAATGTTCTAAAAATGATAGTGGGGACGACTAATTTCATAACATCGATTTTGACCATTTCGACATTCAATCCTTTGAACCTAGATTCTAGATTCTATACGTAACATGGTTGTTCTCGAGACTAAACCCATGTTACGTATAGAATCATAGGGTCCACCTTTAGAATATATGACCGATGATTCCTCCTTATGAACGACTTAAGGGAGAACAACTCGGTCGAGTGGGGGCCGGCCGAGCTTTCGACGCAAACCCAAACATGACAGATGTTAGGTCCCCCAGCCCTCTCCGCTGGGGGGCAGCCAAGATCTCAAGGAGCGAGTCTAGACTGGCCCTAAGGCACAATGTGGTTGCCGGTTCTGTCTAAGGTGGCTGGGATGTTTGCGCTTTCGAGATTCTCTATGGTCGGCTCGATAATGGTAATACCATCTTAGGGTACATAGGCGGCTGCAATAATCATACGAACGTCAATGATAAATCTTGTCGGCGCTATCTTGAGAACGAGTACTTCTGAAGGCCCTCGGTGACTAGCTCTGCTTTTGCAGGATCAACTCTTGCAGGAATAACCTAGGGACGGAGGGCCTAGGGAGTACCACAGGCAAATGGGTCGGCGAGAGAGTGCCTAGTTTGTTTGGAAGCATTGGTCAGCCTGGGTGAGTGTCGTCTCACCACAGGCGGAAAGTATTTCAATAACGCAAGAATGCCCGTCTATGGGTAGAAACTCTGTTCCTGAAACTCTTGACCCTTCATCACCCCCCACTATTGAGGGGGACTACCCCCCACTATTGAGGGGGCCTCCGGGCTGCAACGTGTAATTTCATTCGTATCAAAACAAGTATATGGATGATGGGGCATAGCCCCATGCTAGAAAGGGACACAGGGAGTTTACAGAAAACACGTGCTGCTGATGTGCCCTAAAGCAGAGATTGACCGGCGTTCGATAAGGTAGACTCCGTAAGGAGCCTTCTCAAGGGTGGAGCAGGCAGTACCGTAGCCATTTGGATGATTGCTGTGTTGACCGCCCCGGAGAGTGCCCCGAAGTACCCCATCGCAGTCGACAACTACCCGATTGGGAAGGCGCGGACAAAGTTCTAGCTCCCGGTGCTCTGCCCTTTGCTGGGGAACTATAGTTAGTTCCAGTTTGAATGGTTGTTGTGGGTGGGAATCTGTAGTTCACCCCCCACCTAGGGGTGTGGAGGGAATTATAGTAGCTGCTGCCCCCATTATTTTAGATAGGGCCCTGGGATGGGGGAATGTCGGCCACCCGCTCCATTACATCAAAGAGATCCATTCTCTGAAGCAGGCTAGGAGCCCCTACCTATATAGTTAAGATGAATGATTTCGTGGCATACCAGTCACTACCTCTAGCTATTACTACGAGGGGATTGTTAGAAGAATCCAGTCCACTATACTACAGAGCTATCGCCAATATCTCTTTAGGTGGATCGGGTCTTAGAAACATGTGGTAAATATCATGCCATTTGAGTCAAACTACCGGAAACGATGTCAGCTATTACGTCTATAATACGGCTGCTATCTATAAGACTAGAATCGATTCAGAAATAAGAATAACAACGGGCCTAAATTCTTGGGGCAATTTTAGGTTGACCCTTCTTTCTATCATCGGGGGCCTTCTCAGAGTAGGCAGGTTTCCGCGACTAATCACCGGATCTGAAGACTCTTTGTTTGGTAGGTGACCAAGAAGCCTACGGGCCCCCCACGCCCGAAGGCCCCTTTGAAGTAAGGGGTGGTTTTGAGTTTCCATCCCGACCCCAATTTTGGGAAACCAGAATCCTGTTTCCCGAATGAGGGGGAACATTGTAAATTTTTCAATAGCCTTTAGCTTGGCGGGATTGAATTGTCCGCTTTGGGAAATGTTCTAAAAATGATAGGGGGGGACGACTAATTTCATGACATCGATTTTGACCATTTCGACATTCAATCCTTTGAACCTAGATTCTAGATTCTATACGTAACATGGTTGTTCTCGAGACTGAACCCATGTTACGTATAGAATCATAGGGTCCACCTTTAGAATATATGACCGATGATTCCTCCTTATGAACGACTTAAGGGAGAACAACTCGGTCAAGTGGGGGCCGGCTGAGCTTTCGACACAAACCCAAACATGACAGATGTTAGGTCCCCCAGCCCTCCCTGCTGGGGGGCAGCCAAGATCTCAAGGAGCGAGTCTAGACTGGCCCTAAGGCACAATGTGGTTGCCGGTTCTGTCTAAGGCGGCTGGGATGTTTGCGCTTTCGAGATTCTCTACGGTCAGCTCGATAATGGTAATACCATCTGAGGGTACATAGGCAGCTGCAATAAGCATACGAACGTCAGTGATAAATCTTGCCAGTGCTATCTTGAGAACAAGTACTTTCGAAGGCCCCCGGTGACTAGCTCTACTTTTGTAGGATCAACTCTTGTAGGAATAACCTAGGGATAGAGGGCCTAGGGAGTACCATGGGCAAATGGGTCAGCGAGAGAGTGCCCAATTTGTTTGGAAGCATTGGTCGGCCTGGGTGAGTGTCGTCTCACCACAAGCGAAAAGTATTTCAATAACGCAAGAATGCCCGTCTATGGGTAGAAACTCTGTTCCTGAAACTCTTGACCCATCATCACCCCCCACTATTGAGGGGGACTACACCCCACTATTGAGGGGGCCTCCGAGCTGCAACGTGTAATTTCATTCATATCAAAACAAGTATATGGATGATGGGGCATAGCCCCGTGCTAGAAAGGGACATGGGGAGTTTACGAAAAACACGTGCTGCTGATGTGCCCTAAAGCAGAGACTGACTGGTGTTCGATAAGCTAGACTCCATAAGGAGCCTTCCCAAGGGTGGGGCAGGTGGTACCGTAGCCATTCGGATGATTTTTGTGTCGACCGCCCTGGAGAGTGCCCCGAAGTACCCCATCGCGCTCGACAACTGCCTGATTGGGAAGGCGCAGACAAAGTTCTAGCTCCCAGTGCTCCGCCCTTTGCTTTACCAATGCAAAAAACCCGTTGGATGGAACAGCGGAAACTACACTCCGATTGAAGGCAGGTGAAGAGAGCGGGTCTGCCCCATACCCCCGGCTGAAAGAGGATTTATGGGTTTGTAGCCCAAAATCGAGTGGAGGTCGATGGGGAAAGCAACCAAGTTCCACACATGTCTAGTGAGGGGTGAAACTCCCCTCAATGATGCCAGTAAGGGGACAGAGAATACTTTCAACCAATGTGGCAATGGATAGTATGACAGGAATAGTTAGTCGTACATGGATCAGCCAACCATCAACGTATAGCATGGATTGATCAACAAGTGTGAACAACCATAAAGAAAATGTGGGCCCACTTACTTGGTGGGCAAGGCACCCAATCTCTAGGGGAGAGTGAAACAAGAGATAAAAATCCGTTGAATCAACAACTGTTGTTGAATAGGTACAGGACAGCTCCGCTTCTATAGCTTCAAGTCGATAGAGTGATTACGGGTAGGCAGCGAATCAAGGAAGAGGGCGGTGGAAATTCCAGGCCCTCGGCCCGATACCCCACTCTCTCAGGGGGGTATCGAGAAGGCCGAGGACATTCTCCACCCAACGAGTTCTCCCACCATCAGTAGGAGAAAGCCAGAGTTCTAGTTAGCGGGAGTAGAGGGATCACTCCTTCACCTCCATCTACCGCTTGTATTCTTTCCACCCGACTTCTCCTTCTTCCTCTCCCTGCTTTCCCGACCAATCTAAAACCATCCACTAACAACCAAGCAGTTAAGGCCAACCAACCATCCTTCCTTCCAACTAACCATCTTTCCATCCATCCGACCATCAACTAACAACCCACTCCACACAACCAACTCAACTATCCACCCAGCCTTGACTGCTATTGATCCACCTTCATTGAGCCAACTTCACTCTATCCACTCAACAACAGTTAGCGAAGCTAACTCTATTTCAACACTATTATGGTTGACACCTTGCCGTTATGGGACATGCATGTGGAGGGCCCCTAAGTGGGGCCCCACCCAGTTTACCTCATCCCTCACCTTCTAGACCTTCCTTTGGGGTTGCCGCTTCCCCTCCCCTTGGGATCAAGCTCTATCCTTGAAGCTTGATCCCAAGCATCGGGTCCGTATAACCTTTAGGTTGTCTTTCGAAGTTGGGCCCATTCGACAAATGATAGCCGGTAGGGGAGGCCGTTGTAGGACTATCCAAACTAGGGGGTTACCATTTATTTGGAGTCGCATTCGCCCTACAGCTATTCAGAGATCAGGAAGGAGTCAAACCTTCACTCCCTAAGAGGGAGGCTACCTTGCTGATCTTTCGACAAACTGAAATCCATACGTAGCATAGTTCGAGTTGCATCCCCTAACCCCAGGGGGCTTGTTTCGTAACTAGCATCTAGAACTCTATCCTTCCTTCATGTTTCCCCCTGTACCTTGTCCAGAAAGTAAGAAAGAAGGGCAGGTGACCAAGACGCCTACGGGCCGCTGGGGCCCGAAGGCCCCCAAGCCATGGCCGGAAAGAAAGAAAGACTCTTTGTTTGGTCCTGCCTTCCCTAACTAATAATCCCAATCCTAATTTCTACCTTCCACTGAAAGTAAAGATAGAAGGGTGGATTTAGGATTCCTAACCTCCCTAGCCCAGAGAGAAGGAAGGGGGGGGTCCCCCCGAGGCCCAATACCACCCGATAGGGGGGTATAGGATAGGCCGAGGTCATTCTCCGATGAGTCCTCCTTACCGGCAAACTAGTCACTATAAATATAAACTCTTCGTTTGTTCCTTCCGTCCAATCGGGGAGGTGACCATTACGCCTATGGGGAAGGAACCAGCTGGGGGTTCCTTACCCGAAGGCCCCCACCAATAGTTCCCAACATAATAATCCCAATCCTAAATTCTACCTTCCACTTACAGCCCAGATAGAACTAAGGTTGGGTGTTAAGCCTTTTTGAAGTAAGAAAGAATCTTTGTTTGGTAGGTGACCAAGAAGCCTATGGGCCCCCCACACCCGAAGGCCCCTTCGAAGTAAGGGGTGGTTTTAAGTTTTTGTCCCGACCCCAATTTTGGGAAACCGGAATCCTGTTTCCCGAACGAGGGGGAACATTGTAAATTTTTCAATAGCCTTTAGCTTGGCGGGATTGAATTGTCCGCTTTGGGAAATGTTCTAAAAATGATAGGGGGGACGACTAATTTTATGACATCGATTTTGACCATTTCGACATTCAATCCTTTGAACCTAGATTCTAGATTCTATACGTAACATGGTTATTCTCGAGACTGAACCCATGTTATGTATAGAATCATAGGGTCCACCTTTAGAATATATGACCGATGATTCCTCCTTATGAATGACTTAAGGGAGAACAACTCAGTCGAGTGGGGGCCGGCTGAGCTTTCGACACAAACCCAAACATGACAGATGTTAGGTCCCCCAGCCCTCCCCGCTAGGGGGCAGCCAAGATCTCAAGGAGCGAGTCTAGACTGGCCCTAAGGCACAATGTGGTCGTCGGTTCTGTCTAAGGCAGCTGGGATGTTTGCGCTTTCGAGATTCTCTATGGTCAGCTCGATAATGGTAATACCATCTGAGGGTACATAGGCGGCTGCAATAAGCATATGAACGTCAGTGATAAATCTTGTCGGCGCTATCTTGAGAACGAGTACTTCCGAAGGCCCCCGATGACTAGCTCTGCTTTTGTAGGATCAAATCTTGTAGGAATAACCTAGGGACGGAGGGCCTACGGAGTACCACGGGCAAATGGGTCGGCGAGAGAGTGCCTAGTTTGTTTGGAAGCATTGGTCGGCCTGGGTGAGTGTCGTCTCACCACAGGCGGAAAGTATTTCAATAACACAAGAATGCCCGTCTATGGGTAGAAACTCTGTTCCCGAAACTCTTGACCCATCATCACTCCCCACTATTGAGGGGGACTACCCCCCACTATTGAGGGGGCCTCCGGGCTACAACGTGTAATTTCATTCGTATCAAAACAAGTATATGGATGATGGGGCATAGCCCCGTGCTAGAAAGGGACACGGGGAGTTTACGGAAAACACGTGCTGCTGATGTACCCTAAAGCAGAGACTGACCAGCGTTCGATAAGCTAGACTCCATAAGGAGCCTTCCCAAGGGTGGGGTAGGCGGTACCGTAGCCATTCGGATGATTGTTGTGTCGACCGCCCCGGAGAGTGCCCCGAAGTACCCCATTGCGCTCGACAACTGCCCGATTGGGAAGGCGCGGACAAAGTTCTACCTCCCGGTGCTCCGCCCTTTGCTTTACCAACGCAGAAAACCCATTGGATGGAACGGCGGAAACTACTCTCTGATTGAAGGCAGGTGACGAGAGCGGGTCCGCCCCATACCCCCGGCTGAAAGAGGATTTATGGGTTTGTAGCCCAAAACCGAGTGGAGGTCGACGCAGGGGGCAACCAAGTTCCACACAGGTCCAGTGAGGGGTGAAACTCCCCTCAATGATGCCGGTAAGGGGACAGAGAATACTTTCAACCAATGTGGCAACGGATAGTATGACAGGAATAGTTAGTCGTACATGGATCAGCCAACCATCAACCTATAGCATGGATTGATCAACAAGTGTGAACAACCATGAAGAAAAGGTGGGCCCACTTACTTGGTGGGCAAGGCACCCAATCTCTAGGGGAGAGTGAAACAAGAGATAAAAATCCGTTGAATCAACAACTGTTGTTGAATAGGTACAGGACAGCTCCGCTTCTGTAGCTTCAAGTCGATAGAGTGATTACGGGCAGGCAACGAATCAAGGAAGAGTGCGGTGGCGATTCTAGGTCCTCGGCCCAATACCCACTCTCTCAGGGGGGTATCGAGAAGGCCGAGGACATTCTCCACCCAACGAGTTCTCCCACCATCAGTCGTAGAAAGCTAGAGTTCTAGTTAGCGGGAGTAGAGGGATCGCTCCTTCACCTCCATCTACCGCTTGTATTCTTTCCACCTGACTTCTTCTCCTTCTTCCTCTCCCTGCTTTCTCGACCAATCTGAAACCATCCACTAACAACCAAGTAGTTAAGGCCAACCAACCATCCTTCCTTCCAACCAACAATCTTTCCATCCATCCGACCATCAACTAACAACCCACTCCACACAACCAACTCAACTATCCACCCAGCCTTGACTACTATCCATCCACCTTCATTCAGCCAACTTCACTCTATCCACTCAACTACAGTTAGGGAAGCTAACTCTATTTCAACACTCTTATGGTCGACACCTTTCCGTTACAGGACATGCATGTGGAGGGCCCCTAAGTGGGGCCCCACCCGGTTTACCTCATCCCTCACCTTCTAGACCTTCCTTTCGGGTTGCCGCTTCCCCTCCCCTTGGGATCAAGCTCTAGCCTTGAAGCTCGATCCCAAGCATCAGGTCCGTATAACCTTTAGGTTGTCTTTCGGAGTTGGGCCCCATCAACAAATGATAGCCGGTAGGGGAGGCCGCTGTAGGACTATCCAAACTAGGGGGTTACCATTTATTTGGAGTCGCGTTCGCCCTACAGCTATTCAGAGATCAGGAAGGAGTCAAACCTTCACTCCCTAAGAGGGAGGCTATCTTGCTGACCTTTCGACAAACTGAAATCCATACGTAACATAGTTCGGGTTGCGTCCCCTAACCCCAGGGGGCTCATTTCGTAACTAGCGTCTAAAACTCTATCTTTCCTTCATGTTTCCCCCTGTACCTTGTCCAGAAAGTAAGAAAGAAGGGCAGGTGACCAAGACGCCTACGGGCCGCTGGGGCCCGAAGGCCCCCAAGCCAGGGCCGGAAAGAAAGAAAGACTCTTTGTTTGGTCTTGCCTTCCCTAACTAATAATCCCAATCCTAATTTCTACCTTCCACTGAAAGTAAAGATAGAAGGGTTGAGTTAGGATTCCTAACCTCCCTAGCCTAGAGAGAAGGAAGGTGGGGTCCCCCCGAGGCCCAATACCACCCGATAGGGGGGTATTGGATAGGCCGAGGTCATTCTCCTATGAGTCCTCCTTACCGGCAAACTAGTCACTATAAATCTAAACTCTTCGTTTGTTCCTTCCGTCCAATCGGGGAGGTGACCATTACGCCTACAGGGAAGGAACCAGCTGGGGGTTCCTTACCCGAAGGCCCCCACCAATAGTTCCCAACATAATAATCCCAATCCTAACTTCTCCCTTCCACTTACAGCCCAGATAGAAGTAAGGTTGGGTGTTAAGCCTTTTTGAAGTAAGAAAGACTCTTTGTTTGGTAGGTGACCAAGAAGCCTACGGGCCCCCCACACCTGAAGGCCCCTTCGAAGTAAGGGGTGGTTTTAAGTTTTCATCCCGACCCCAATTTTGGGAAACCAGAATCCTGTTTCCCGAACGAGGGGGAACATTGTAAATTTTTCAATAGCCTTTAGCTTGGCGGGATTGAATTGTTCGCTTTGGGAAATGTTCTAAAAATGATAGGGAGGACGACTAATTTTATGACATCGATTTTGACCATTTCGACATTCAATCCTTTGAACCTAGATTCTAGATTCTATACGTAACATGGTTGTTCTCGAGACTGAACCCATGTTACGTATAGAATCATAGGGTCCACCTTTAGAATATATGACCGATGATTCCTCCTTATGAATGACTTAAGGGAGAACAACTCGGTCGAGTGGGGGCTGGCCGAGCTTTTGACGCAAACCCAAACATGACAGATGTTAGGTCCCCCAACCCTCCCCGCTGGGGGGCAGCCAAGATCTCAAGGAGCGAGTCTAGACTGGCCCTAAGGCACAATGTGGTCGCCGGTTCTGTCTAAGGCGGCTGGGATGTTTGCGCTTTCAGGATTCTCTACGGTCAGCTCGATAATGGTAATACCATCTAAGGGTACATAGGCGGCTGTAATAAGCATACGAACGTCAGTGATAAATCTTGCCAGCGCTATCTTGAGAACGAGTACTTCCGAAGGCCCCCGGTGACTAGCTTTTCTTTTGCAGGATCAACTCTTGCAAGAATAACCTAGGGACGGAGGGCCTAGGTAGTACCACGGGAAAATGGGTCGGTGAGAGAGTGCCCAGTTTGTTTGGAAGCATTGGTCGGCCTGGGTGAGTGTCGTCTCACCACAGGCGGAAAGTATTTCAATAACCCAAGAATGCCTGTCTATGGGTAGAAACTTTGTTCCCGAAACTCTTGACCCATCATCACCCCCCACTATTGAGGGGGACTACCCCCCACTATTGAGGGGGCCTCCGGGCTGCAACGTGTAATTTCATTTGTATCAAAACAAGTATATGGATAATGGGGCATAGCCTCATGCTAGAAAGGGACACGGGGAGTTTACGGAAAACACGTGCTGCTGATGTGCCCTAAAGCAGAGACTGACCGGCGTTAGATAAGCTAGACTCCATAAGGAGCCTTCGCAAGGGTGGGGCATGCAGTACCATAGCCATTCGGATGATTGCTGTGTCGACCGCCCCGGAGAGTGCCCCGAAGTACCACATCGCGCTCGACAACTGCCCGATTGGGAAGGCGCGGACAAAGTTCTAGCTCCCGGTGCTCTGCCCTTTGCTTTACCAATGCAGAAAACCCATTGGATGGAATGGCGGAAACTACTCTCCGATTGAAGGTAGGTGACAAGAGCGGGTTCGCCCCATACCCCCGGCTGGAAGAGGATTTATGGGTTTGTAGCCCAAAACCGAGTGGAGGTCGATGAAGGGGGCAGCCATGTTCCACACACGTCTAGTGAGGGGTGAAACTCCCCTCAATGAGGCCGGTAAGGGGACAGAGAATACTTTCAACCAATGTGGCAACGGATAGTATGATAGGAATAGTTAGTCGTACATGGATCAGCCAACCATCAACCTATAGCATGGATTGATGAACAAGTGTGAACAACCATGAAGAAAAGGTGGGCCCACTTACTTGGTGGGCAAGGCACCTAATCTCTAGGGGAGAGTGAAACAAGAAATAAAAATCTGTTGAATCAACAACTGTTGTTGAATAGGTACAGGATAGCTCCGCTTTTGTAGCTTCAAGTCGATAGAGTGATTACGGGCAGGCAACAAATCAAGGAAGAGGGCGATGGTGATTCTAGGCCCTCGGCCCGATACCCCACTCTCTTAGGGGGGTATCGAGAAGGCCGAGGACATTCTCCACCCAACGAGTTCTCCCACCATCAGTCGGAGAAAGCCAGAGTTCTAGTTAGCGGGAGTAGAGGGATCGCTCCTTCACCTCCATCTACCACTTGTATTCTTTCCACCCGACATCTTCTCCTTCTTCCTCTCCCTGCTTTCCCAACCAATCTAAAACCATCCACTAACAACCAAGCAGTTAAGGCCAACCAACCATCCTTCCTTCCAACCAACCATCTTTCCATCCATCCGACCATCAACTAACAACCCACTCCACACAACCAACTCAACTATCCACCCAGCCTTGACTGCTATCCATCCACCTTCATTCAGCCAACTTCACTCTATCCACTCAACTGCTGTTAGTGAAGCTAACTCTATTTCTACACTCTTATGGTCGACACCTTGCTGTTACAGGACATGCATGTGGAGGGCCCCTAAGTGGGGCCCCACCCGGTTTACCTCATCCCTCACCTTCTAGACCTTCCTTTCGGGTTTCCGATTCCCCTCCCCTTGGGATCAAGCTCTATCCTTGAAGCTCGATCCCAAGCATCGGGTTTGTATAACCTTTAGGTTGTCTTTCGGAGTTTGGCCCCATCGACAAACGATAGTCGGTAGGGGAGGCCGCTGTAGGACTATCCAAACTAGGGGGTTACCGTTTATTTGGAGTCGCGTTCGTCCTATAGCTATTCAAAGATCAGGAAGGAGTCGAACCTTCACTCCCTAAGAGGGAGGCTACGTTGCTGATCTTTTGACAAACTGAAATCCATACGTAACATAGTTCAGGTTGCGTCCCCTAACCTCAGGGGGCTTGTTTCGTAACTAGCATCTAAAACTCTATCCTTCCTTCATGTTTCCCCCTGTACCTTGTCCAAAAAGTAAGAAAGAAGGGCAGGTGACCAAGACGCCTATGGGCCGCTGGGGCTTGAAGGCCCCCAAGCCAGGGCCGGAAAGAAAGAAAGACTCTTTGTTTGGTCCTGCCTTCCCTAACTAATAATCCCAATGCTAATTTCTACCTTCCACTGAAAGTAAAGATAGAAGGGTTGAGTTAGGATTCCTAACCTCCCTAGCCCAGAGAGAAGGAAGGGGGGGTCCCCCCGAGGCCCAACACCACCCGATAGGGGGGTATTGGATAGGCCAAGGTCATTCTCCGATGAGTCCTCCTTACCGGCAAACTAGTCACTATAAATCTAAACTCTTCGTTTGTTCCTTCCATCCAATCGGGGAGGTGACCATTATGCCTACGGGGAAGGAACCAGCTGGGGGTTCCTTACTCGAAGGCCCCCACCAATAGTTCCCAACATAATAATCCCAATCCTAACTTCTACCTTCCACTTACAGCCCAGATAGAAGTAAGGTTGGGTGTTAAGCCTTTTTGAAGTAAGAAAGACTCTTTGTTTGGTAGGTGACCAAGAATCCTATGGGCCCCCCACGCCCGAAGGCCCCTTTGAAGTAAGGGGTGGTTTTAAGTTTCCATCCCAACCCCAATTTCGGGAAACCGAAATCCTGTTTCCCAAACGAGGGGGAACATTGTAAATTTTTCAATAGCCTTTAGCTTGGCGGGATTGAATTGTCCGCTTTGGGAAATGTTCTAAAAATGATAGGGGGGATGACTAATTTCATGACATCGATTTTGACCATTTCGACATTCAATCCTTTGAACCTAGATTCTAGATTCTATACGTAACATGGTTGTTCTCGAGACTGAACCCATGTTACGTATAGAATCATAGGGTCCACCTTTAGAATATATGACTGATGATTCCTCCTTATGAATGACTTAAGGGAGAACAACTCAGTCGAGTGGGGGCCGGCCGAGCTTTTGACGCAAACCCAAACATGACAGATGCTAGGTCCCCCAGCCCTCCCCACTGGGGGGCAGCCAAGATCTCAAGGAGAGAGTCTAGACTGGCCCTAAGGCACAATGTGGTCGCCGGTTCTGTCTAAGGCGGCTGGGATGTTTGTGCTTTCGAGATTCTCTACGGTCAGCTCGATAATGGTAATACCATCTGAGGGTACATAGGCGGCTGCAATAAGCATACGAACGTCAGTGATAAATCTTTCCGGCGCTATCTTGAGAATGAGTACTTCCGAAGGGCCCCGGTGACTAGTTGTGCTTTTGCAGGATCAACTCTTGCAGGAATAACCTAGGGATGGAGGGCCTAGGGAGTACCATGGGCAAATGGGTCGGCGAGAGAGTGCCTAGTTTGTTTGGAAGCATTGGTCGGCCTAGGTGAGTGTCGTCTCACCATAGGTGGAAAGTATTTCAATAACTCAAGAATGCCTGTCTATGGGTGGAAACTCTGTTCCTGAAACTCTTGACCCATCATCACCCCCCACTATTGAGGGGGACTACCCCCCACTATTGAGGGGGCCTCCGGACTGCAACGTTTAATTTCATTCGTATCAAAACAAGTATATGGATGATGGGGCATAGCCCCGTGCTAGAAAGGGACACGGGGAGTTTACGGAAAACACGTGCTGCTGATGTGCCCTAAAGCAGAGACTGACCGACATTCGATAAGCTAGACTCCATAAGGAGCCTTCCCAAGGGTGGGGCAGGCGGTACCATAGCCATTCGGATGATTGCCGTGTCGACCGCCTCAAAGAGTGCCCCGAAGTACCCCATCGCGCTCGACAATTGCCCAATTGGGAAGGCGTGGACAAAGTTCTAGCTCCCGGTGCTCCGCCCTTTGCTTTACCAACGCAGAAAACCCGTTGGATGGAATGGCGGAAAATACTCTCCGATTGAAGGCAGGTGACAAGAGCGGGTCCACCCCATACCCCTGGCTGAAAGAGGATTTATGGGTTTGTAGCCCAAAACTGAGTGGAGGTTGACGGGGGGGCAACCAAGTTCCACACACGTCCAGTGAGGGGTGAAACTCCCCTCAATGATGCCGGTAAGGGGACAGAGAATACTTTCAACCAATGTGGCAACGGATAGTATGACAGGAATAGTTGGTCGTACATGGATCAGCCAACCATCAATAATCTCATTCCCAATAATCCACGGATCCCCCCACTATACATAGTTAGGGCCAATGAGCCCTACCTACATCTGTGAGATCCCCCATTCAAAATTCCCGCTGTTGGATCAAATCCCTTCTGCCCGTGAGATGCCATGCCCTACTATCTATAGGCGCCCCAGCCCCCCACCATTATAGAGTAGGGAGAGTAGGGCTACCGGGTGGGGGGGCTATAGTTGGGGTGGGTGGGGGGAAGGTGGTTCTCTTCTATTCTATACGTGATACAACCAGCCCCCCACCTCTCTATAATAGCTAGTAGGGTGCCCCCTCTATGAAAACTCAGGGCTCCTCACCCTCCTACCCAGGGCAGACCCCACCGCCCAGGGCCCCAACCCCACCGACCAAGGCATCCTAAATACTCATAAGGCAGCAACCCCACTGGCCCCCTTCATTAATTAGCCTGCTAGCCCTTCAAATAGTAGGGGGGAGGTAGATTATATTCGGTGGGAGGGGAGGTAGATTATTGTTGGGGTGAGAGGGTCGGAGGCCCCTACTATTCTAAGGGGAGTTGCTAGCAGGCCCCCATAGAATTGTAGGAATTAAGAACTATAACTCTCCCACCCGCCCGATATAGCAATTTAGTTCCGCCACGCCGGAACAACTAATAGTTTTTGCCACTTGGTCCACTGTGGTCTCAGCAAATGGATGGATAGGGACCTTACCACCGCAAATGGATGGATAGGGCAGCTCCGGTCTGAGTGATAGGGCAAATAGAGGATGAATTGAGAGATAGATGAAAGGAGGATGAATGACCGGCTCAACCAACCACCGGATCAGGGGAGAATAGCAGCTTGTTTGGGGAAAGGGGGGAGAGAGCCAATATATAGAGGCGGGGCACCCCCCCTACTATCTAAAGGTAGGACCAATATGTAGAAAGGGCAGTTGTCAGGGCCTATCTGGTTAGCAAGTCTATATAGTTAGTAGGGGGGGCCCGGGAGAGGGGGGGATCGACGAAAGGTCATTTATGCGCCCCTAGGCAGCCAGTATATAGGTAGGGGGCGAACCACCCCTATCCATAGCTATTATAGAGGGGGTGGGGGCGATGCAACTATAGTTGGGAGAGCACTCGATCTACCTTTCAAAGTCTTTCTTAATAGCAGCGCCTAGGATCTCATGTCGAGTCGAGATCAATCCCGACGGCCAGGGTCGAAGACCCACCCAATCCGGAGGTGTGAGCGATAGCGGACCTTGAACCAATTGATGCACCGAACCAGGAACACTCACATTCACATTGATGCGAACCACTGCATTCTCTCTTCACCAGCCCCCTGGAACATTTATAGGGGCTTGGGACCAGTCCTTTCACCAGTTTCTTAGGACCAGTGTTATAGTGAACAACATTCATAGCAAAAACATCCCGGCAGCGGAATGAAACCCCCCTCCGGGGTAGCATGACATAAGCACATGAGAGTGATGATTCCCCGACCTATTCTATTGGTAGTAAGGGAAAGGGTAAGCGACCTACAGGCGCATGATACTATCTCGACCGTCTCATCTATAGTATCATATAACTTATAGGTCGAGTGCTACTGGATTCATTATATACGTAACAAGACCCTCTCCCTATCGTCAATTTGAAATTCGCTTATAGATAGTAGGGGTGTAGAGAATCGAATCCTAATCCATCCCCGTAGGGCCGTGCACTACGGCAGTGTCTCTGTGGAAGGATATTCTGGCGATGGTGTATTGTAGTGGTATCAGTAGAGCGCCCCGTCAATGAGCCGATTATCATCCGTAAATTCAATCGGCCATAAGAGCTCATCTGCTCTCCTAGTACTATGCGTATGATCAGCTCAGCTTCATCGCAAATCGACAACATCGTCAGCACCGGTATGTGAGTGGTTGTTCGGGTCGCCCGGGGGTGCATCAATGCCTGGTCATACGTAATACAGGTGCGGTCGAGCGCATCAATGCTTCATCATAAATGGGTTTGGGCCGGCTACTCGCTTATGATTTCCACCAATTATAACAACTACTATTGGGGGGGCCGGGTATAATTCCTTTCTGTGCGGACCGAGCTGCAGTTGGAAGATAGTTCTTCATCCGCTGCGATGAATGCCTCTGATTGGCGATTGGGATGGGGGGGAATAGGCCTACTATTTAAAGGGGTGGGTGAGAGGCCCCTACCTACCCCCCTACTATTCTAAGGGGCCTTGGGTATAGTGGGGCCGAACCATGTGTTCCGATTGGCGATTGATTCCATCATTGGTCGCCCCAGGCGGTTCGGTCGAACAATATGAAATCGGTCGAGCAACAATGGAACCCTTCAATAATTAGAACCTCCCTTTTAATATACCGATAGCTACAGTAGCTTCCCTGCAGGGAGGGGGGGCCCCTTTCAATTTCGCAACCTTCACTATAGCCGAGTAGTTTCACTGGGCTCCCACCCAGCTGGGTGGGTGGGAGGAGATAACTACTATTATTTGCCGTTCTCCCTCCCACTGCCATTAATAAACCTACTAGCCCTTTAGATAGTAGGGGGGCCCCTATAACAATTATAACCGTATTAATGTTCCTGGGGGGGAGGGCGGCGGTCGGTATATGATGGTTGATAGCCGAACTTCTATTGCCCCCCCACCCACCCCAGCTTCCCCCCCGAGGTGAAACTACTTGGCTATAGTTTTTAAGGTTCCCCGGAGGAGAGGTATAGGGCCAGAATTCGTTGTCATTTGGTGAAGCGGGAATCACCCCAGGCCGGGGAGGAGTCTTGAATCAGAGCCCGAGGCCCGGCGGCTAGATAGTAGGGCCTTTTGCTGAGCCGATATCACGGCGATGACCCGGCAGGGGCCGTAGAAATAGAAATGCCCTCGTCGGGCGGCTTTACTGCCAGTCGAGCTAGCTGGTCGAGGCCATAAGAGTGCATGTCCTCAAGTCAATACCTCTACCTCTCCCTTCCAATAGCCATCTGCCCTAGAGTCAATGTCCTAACATCGCCTGGGGGTGCATAGCAGAAATGTACAGGTCGTTTTAGAATACTCGATAGGGATTGCCAGGCCCGGACCTCCCTTCTACACCACACTATTATTGCCCAAGAGATTGGATTAGACGACACTTGATAGAAGAGATTTCTGCACTCGGCCAGCAACTATCCTCCCAGGCCCCACCCGGGATGTGGGGGATAAATAGTTAGGTAGTTGATGCACTCGATTGATGTTTGAGTAGGGCCAGAGAGATGACCGGTCATTCCATTTATGCGCTCGACCCGGTCGAGTTATAGATGTCGATTAAGCCAACATGCATCGTTATTACTAAGTAATATGATATGACTGAATCTCCAATGATCTGCTCTGATCCCCGGGCTAGCGGATCGAAAGAGGCTATAAAAAAGGAGAGGCCTAGACCACCTTGATCAGAGAAGGGATCAATAATTCCCCCCCACTCGACAAAAGAAAGCTCGAGCCGGTATTGATTCGTTATCTCATCTCCGGTGCCACGATTTTCTGGATCCAGCCTTTCATGCTTAACTGCCCCCATTATTTAGAAAGGGGGGGAGTGGGGGTGGGGCCCTATCTCAAATAATGGAGGCCCTACAAATAGTAGGGCAACTCTAATTGGGCCGTAGTTTTCTTCGGGTGGGGGGGAAGCTACTATAGTTCAATTTAGTTTAGGCGCTAGCGGAAACAGTGGGACAGTATTTGCACCCATGCCCCATGCTTCGGATGTTCATACCCTCGGCTAGATAGTAGGGTCGGAGCCTATATAACGGGATAGCACCAGGAGTGAAACCAATAAGTAAGCCACGCTCCCTATGTTTTCCCTCTCCTGTGTGGATTATCATCCAAAGCAGAGTCCCTATGTCCTCTCTATCCTGTGTGGCTCATCATCCAAACAAAAGGGAATTGGATAGATCAAAGCCCAGGTGAGGACTTCGCTTAAAGCGCTAGGGGTACTATAGTAGCTTCATGGAATGAGCTTCAAAATTGATGAAGGTAACTATAGTCTAGTCGATAGCAGGCGAACAGAGCTTTTGAGATGAGTATAAGTACGCCTCGATCAGCTGGTCATGGGAGATCTAGGGCAGTAAGTCAGGTGCACTTCTATCTATCAACAGTGAACTCGGAAGTCTGAAGGCCTATGTTCAATCAGTTGGCGAAACCTACCAGAAAAAGCATTTAATCATAACAACCTGGCATGATTATATACGTATCAACAACGGCCTATTTTTAGGACAGCTCTCTTATCTATGCCCCTACTTTTGATTAGGACAATGGTGTAAACTATATAAGGAGATCTAGATGATCCACTTGGCCTATAGAGAGGAGATCGTAAAGGAAAGCTTGACGATAAGCACTCGGTTATGAATTTATGCGCTCAGGTGGGAGGGAGATATAGCATCATATTACGTATTACATAAGACACTGACCTATCCACGAACTCTCCTCTCCCTTCTAATCTTAAGCCCTCTCCCACAGGGTGGGGGGGAATCAGCCGTTCTGGGCCCCCCATAGAATTTTAGGTTCGCCAAGGGCTGTGGTTCAATTAAGCCATCGAGCCCTAAGGCCAGCCTTCGGCACTGACCATATTGGAAATATAATGGGGTTGGACCAACCCATTCATCTTTTCGTGGGCCTATTTCGAGTGGATGAAAAGATTGGGTCAAAAGCTCGCTAAAATTCCTCTCTATAATCTTGGTGCTGACCATGTTAAAACAGCGTTGAAGATGAGCAAGCCGTATTATAATTGTAGGAATAGTACTAGCCTAGATATTAGCCTCCAGAAACTACGGCAGGTCATTTATCGTTAGGGGCTACCAACTCTAATTCAGTCGGTCCAACCCCACCATCCCATTCGAAATAGAATGGGGGGGCGGGAGGGCAGGTCGGTCCTACACGCTCTATAGCCTCCCACCCCCTGGTCCCGAAGGGCAGGGGGGTTGGAAGGAAGGTTCCCCCGGTTGGAGAGAAGTGAACATTCTCTGGGCTTGCCTGTGGGAAGAGGTAACTTTCCCAATCAATACATCCATATAAACAACTAGATTGATGCTCTAGATCGACCTTCCTTTCAACCATCCATGGAACCTCGTTATTGACACCGGGGGAACCTCGCTCGTTATTGACATACGACTCATCTAAAACAATAGAACTACTAGGCCCTTTAGAATAGTAGGGGTTTGTAGACCGGATGGATGGGCGGAAGGGAAGGCTTGCCCACATTATGTTAGCAAGCTGATTAATTAACCCCTACTATTCTATCGGCAACGATGCTATCCGGGTGAGAAAGGCGGGTGGGAGCAGACATAGCAATACATACACTGCTACGGGGCACCGGCCAATCTCCTAATGAATATCCTGACACTATCCAGTATTGTATTCTTTCCAATAATCAATAGCCCTCCATCCAACTATATTACGTAGATGAGCATCAGTTTCATTACCCCCGGCTCCCTGATCAGATGCCATTATCAGATTAGTTTAGGGCTAGTTTCATTACCCATCCTCCTACTCCTCCCACTTTATAACTCCCTGATGTATAACTCCCTGATGCCGCTACCATAGAATAGTAGGGGCCCTTAAGCAGGGGTGGGTGGGTGGCCCTTAAAATAGTAGGGGTTGCTTCTGGAGCTGCGCTTGGAAGGAACCGGGTAAACTCGGCAACGAGATAGGGTAGCCATTCCTAGGGATGGGCGTCCTGCCCACTTCATCGGAATTCTAGATAGTGTAGGGTTCCTTTCGGGAGAGCGAACAATTACTGAACTGTACATTTATCTCACTGAATCCTTCTCTAGACAGGCTGCTGTGACCGGAGCTCAGGTAGGCTCCTCGTTAACAACCTTCACTGAACACCTGGTCGAGAAAGGACTTTCCCGCTTAATTAATGCTTATTCTAGCGAGTGGCATTAATCTACTACTTTCAATATGAACTAATGAATTCATTAACTTGCTAACAACTATATAGGGGGGGCGGGGGAGTGGGAGATATAGGGGCCTTAGAAAAAGGCAAGTTAATTAATCCATTATATTCGTGGGAGGATAGTTGGGATACGCCTCTGCATGCAGGGTGGGAGGCCTCTAAAAATAATGATTGTTGGTGGGAGGAATGATAGGTGGATACTGCCGAGTGGGATTGCATCACCAAACCCTTCTATCGACATCACACAGCAGGCATAAATACTACAGCAGGGGTAGTAGACCAGTCGAGTCGGATCCTTTCTACTCACGAGGAATGAATGGGACCAGCTGAGCTTTGATCCACGCCATACCAAGCTCTGTAGGTTCCTCCTCGTTTGTCGATGGAATAGAGGGAATGATGGACCAAACACTTTAGTACTTTTTCATGGAGGGATTGATGGAAGGAGAGGCAGTTGCCTCTTTTATTCATCTCCCGCTAATGATGAGAATCCCTGAGCTTCCCCTCTGGCCGGGGATCAGCGGTCACTGCTTCGCGGCCTCCTAAAGACACGATTCACCTTCATGCTACTTCGAACTAGGTGGGAACGCTATCACACCCTTAGGCATATATGGGCGGTACCGCACCGTCGCCTATCCCCATAATTCTATCTACGTGGGAGGAGATGACTAGGAGACGCCATTACTTCTTCATATGCTATTTCGGGTGCGATACCAATATCATTCGAGTCCAGACTCGGATTCTCGATGCTATTCATAAGTTGTTTCCGGATCATAGAGGCACATATATGTATGCTCCGACAAAGGAAGGGCCCACCCCTTCAGCTAGTCCCGTTTCCCGAACCCATGCCATTCATGCCCCCCCACCCCGGCAGCCGTTGTTGAGCCATTATCACAACCTCTCCAATCGGGTGTCTCACTCTGTTTCGATACCTCAAGGAGTGGGTCACCCACGCACGTAGATTGCTACTAGCATAAGGAACAACACTTGGTAAATAGGTGTTGAGCCCGCCGGTGCACCGAAGATTCAATCCCTGCCCTCCATCTGGATGGTTGCGATTTGCCAGAGGCGAGTCCAGAGAGAGGGGTGGCCTATAGGAAGGAGTATGCCAAACCTTTTAGAACAACTTTATACGCCGCCGCCTGTGGGGATGGGTGGGTGGCCTATGGGGATGGGTGGGTGGCCTATGGCCCCACATAAAATTCATGGGCTTCTGATGCAGAGGCTCAGTTGGGGGCTTCAGGAGGAACATTGAAGTGGGCGAGAAGGGGTGATCTAATGGGTGTTGTTGACGAGGACCCGTCAGAAGAGCTCATTTCGAAATAGGATGAATGAAATTTAGCCAGCCGCCCTTTGTTTTGTTTGCCCCGGCCTGCATGCAGGGCCCCCCTATATAGAATTGTGGATTAAGAAGAGGAGAAGGTATCCGGTCCCCACCGATGAGAAACACTCAATGAAACATCCCTTTTATTCCCACAACCGATAACAACAACTACAACTATAGGGGGGGTTTTCCGGGGGGGCCGACATTGAGTCATCAATTGGAGAATCGATGGGGCAGCCATGTAATCCTTGATTCTTGCTTCCACATGCGCGCGAAATCCATAATGTTGGGGATGGGTGGGTGGTAATATCGTCCCTCTCTCCATCTTCCCCATGGCCGGTGCCCCACCATTGTCTCACTCGCATAGTTTGTCCAATCCGTTCCAGTTCTGATCCCAACCGTGCCTTCTTCTGCCACCCCCAAACACTGATATATTCCATCTCTTAAGCCGCTCCCTCAGCAGGGGTTCATGGGAGGCCCTTTATAGGGGAAGGAAGGGTTAGGGTGGGTGGTAATATTGGGTTGGGTGGGCCCCACACACGTTGGGTTCCCTGGTCGAATGGATATTCAATCGATGCTAGTCGAATCAAGCCATTCTATTGGAATCAATGCTGGTATCTCCCCTATTCAAGTATCCCTATTCGAATGCCTTCTCACCAACAATAATAGTGCCAGCTATATCTTCCCACCCATCCCCACCCACCAATGCGGAAAGACTGATTCAATTGAGTAGTCGGGCCAGGGAGAACTCGAGACGTATTTCTCCTTCGATCCTCCTCTCCGATGCCAGCTTATCTGGTTGGGAAGTCGATTGATTGCCATCATTCATGATTCGGGAGGGTGAGGAATCTACGAACGGGAAGGGATTGCGGTGAGATTCTTCCTCGCCAACTACCAACGAATAGGCCGGGGCCCTTAAGCACACCCTATTTCATCTTCTCGGTACCCAACAACTAGAAACCTCTTAATTAATGAATTAATTAATTAATTAGCCTGCTAGAATAAGGGGGGCCTCCCACCCAACTATAATCCACCCACCGGGGTGGGGGGGCCCCCCCCGCTTCAGTAGATGCCTAAGACCCGGCCCAGCCGAATAGGCCGGGGCCCTCCCACTTTATTCCTTAAAATAGTAGGGAGCCTGCTAGCCCGGGTAGATTAGTTGGAATTCTAGGCTAATATTATCTAGTCGAGACTATCTCTTTGCCTACAATGGACACGGATGATTTGGATTCACGGGCATCTCTACATACGATGCGGTGTCCCATCATGTCGTGGGTCGGGTGCTAATTCTGTATTCCATTCCAAGGGATAAGTGATTCGTAGAAATGTCACTTCGAATCCTCGTCTCCAGCCCCCTAAACACTATATTGTGCTAGCGATCGTCGTTTGTTTGCAAATCAAAGAGAAGTGCCGGTTTTAGACTCTTTCGCATGAGAGACCGTGACTTGCTAGTAGGTGGCGATGAAACGAGGAGATATATGTTCCTTTCAATCGATCCAATTTGTTTGATATTTACGTCATATCAAACTGGGTGTTGGGGCTGAAGGAGCCTGCCTTCGGCACCGACCATATTGGCCTTAAGTCGCTAAACCCTTCCCATTTCAATCAAGACATCAAGAAGTCGACCATTGTTAATACATGAATAGAGAACAGTGGCGAAAGCCGATGTACGCGTATGTTCTTTCTTTCTCTCTTGGTTTCATCACCGCAAAGCTCCAATTGGACCCGAGGCGGTTTGCTGCTATCCGCTTTTTGTGTTTTGTTGCCGCTGTTGCCTAAGAGATTATCCACACTATTTAGAGAAATTGCTGTTGTGCCTAAGGGGTGGGAGAAATAGAGGATTCTCGGCATTTCCTAATAAATCAACTATAATTATGGGTGGGTGGCCTACTATTGACAGGAGGTGCCCTACTATGGAACAAGGGGGCATGTTCGTATAGAATCTAGAATCGCCGTCTAGCGCTACCATAGAATAGTAGGGGCCCACCCCAAGGCCCCTTAGAATAGTAGGGGGACAGTGGGGTTGGTGGCCTATTTGGCAGGGGCCTAAGGGTGGGGGGCTAAGGTTCCGCGGGAATTCTAGTTGTGGTGGGTGGGGGTTATATTGCCCGGCCCGACAATAGTTAGGTGGGAGGTAGAAGTTGCAGGTGCTTGATGGGTGTTTGGGCCCTACTTTGATCGAGAAGGGAATGATACTCTTCATTGTTTGTTGATCATATGAAAAACCTGACCGCTACGGTCCATGTTGAGTCAGCAATCTATACATAGGCCATGGGGAAAGGTTGGTCGATCGGTTCCAAAATAGATCGAGTCGGGTGACCATAGATCCTCGATTGGGAAATCTTTTTCTAGAGCCCCTTCTCCGAAGTTAGTCATTTTTCCCGGTTCCTTCAGCCCTCTTGCTATGTCTCGGTGCTCTATATGACTAGCACCAATACTTCTTAATAGGCCATTAGGTGTAGGCGCAACAACTATAGTTTAGTTAGTTCCACCACTACCGGCTGGAAAATCCATGTATATTGATTCGACCCGGGGCTTAATGCTTAATGTTCTAAGGGGCCAGCTAAAATAAGGAAGAATATGCCAAGAGGGCTCTTAATGATGGCAGCATACCCATAGCCATTCAAACCCAGATCCGGATGGTTCGGGGTTAATATTGATGAGTACATGGAAGTGTGAGTGATTTCTCCGATCCAAATATAGAAGTGATTTTGTATGTTCTCAATCAATGATCATGAAACAACCATGTCATTGGGTGGGCTGCTAGAGCTCGCTCCAGAGAGTCACTACTGCGAACATGCCAGGATCATAACAACACAACAAAACAACCCATAGAACCCCCACCGGCCTTTGGTGGTCGAGTAGCTGAGTGGTGGGAGTCTAGATATCCATTACGGCGGTGCTGCTTGTCCACGGTAGACATGCTATAATTCGAAAATGCCCTACTATTCCTAAAGGCTAGGCATGGCCTATTTCTTGTTGTGTTGGTTTAATCGATCGGGTGAGTGGATATTTGATTCAGCTCCATCCCGCGATTAATCTAACCCTCTTGATTAATCAGCGCAGGGGATAAGGGGGGCGGGCCATCTTACCCATAACAGGTTCTTTCTGCGCGGTCACCATGGAACATCGAGGGATTTCTTTATAGCGTGATATAATGCTCTAAAGTTATTCCCTAGCCTTTTCCTTTGATAACTGCTTGGTGGAAAAGTACACCTCCAATCTGAATACCATTAGCTTGTCCGGGTCGGTCTCTCGAGTTGAGCCCAGCCTCCATCATGAGGGAGATTGAGTTCTCCCTCACGGCTTCTCCATCCTGGACTGCTTGATGGGAGGAAGTGGACTCCATGGTACAAACCTTTCCTTCAACTCCACAAGGTCATTTTACTCTGCTCTGATTGATTAAACTCCCATTAACTTCCTAGCTGCTCTACTATTGCCCCCCGGTATCTGTGAATAACAGAAGTCCTAGAGGAATCCCATTGAGAGATCGATTCTCCTAAAGATTAGAGATCGATTCTCGGCCCATATCTCCTCCTCCATAGAATAGTAGGGGCCCACCCTAGATTGATTCCTCCATGTTACATATATAACGGGCCACAATCGAGATAAAATTCTTATTGGGGGGGGCAGTCATATGACCCAGCAGACTTTTGATCC